>OZ038510.1:63677833-63815333 GCA_964036315.1 Acanthosepion esculentum
CCGGGTTTGAATCACACCACGGTTGATTTCTCAGGAAGTAGAGTTGCTGAAGTTATTGGTCTGGAGGGGGTGATCCCAACATGCTGACCAATGGAAAGTGCCTGAAAAGCATACCATGGGTTGACCCAAGCTTTGTGAGTGAAATTGGATAGACGGAATCCTTGGGGGGCCATTGATAGCTGTGGTAGTACAAAGTCACAAGTCATCGTGACCAAGGATTTGAGTGTGCCAGCCTTGTTTAGATTGTTGATCATGCTAGATAACACACTCTCTCTCAGAAACTGTAACTAATGTTTGCAGGTTGATTCTGTGGGTGTTGAACAAACACAAATGTGCCTGAGCGGGCATCTACAATAGGAATTGGCTAGCCACCCTAATAGACAGGTATCCTCGAATACAAATGGCCAACTATATATATATATATATATAGAAAAATGGCTCTATAATGTGTATATGCATGCGCATATATATGTACATGTTTGTACAACTATAGATGAAAACAAAATAAAAACTTTAAAAAGTTTTATATATATATATATATATATATATATATATATATATACACACACATACATATGTATGCTAGGTTGGGTGTGTATATATACATAAAAAATACTCTACTTTTGATGGACTGATTTAAGGTCTAACAGACAAGAAATGGCTCTAATACAAATAAATACATATAAAACAAACAGACAGGCAGTCTCTTGAGTCTGACCATGGATGCAATAAGGTAATTTGATTTATGGTCCCCAATTATCCTCTGAAATCTCAAGACATTTTTCCTTATACATATTTTTGTCTTTCTTTCATTCTAACCTGATGAGGCCAGAGAGAGCAGATGCTCTTGGCATCATCCTATGTATGACAATGTATGACTACATCCAGCAGCAAGGCCTCTGATCAGGAGATTGGAGGTTTTTCTTAATTGCTGTTACCCAGGTCCACCCTGACCCGGGGTGTTAGCACCTGTTAGGTTTCCAGCTATGGGCAAATAGTTAACCCCCATGCTGGGATCAAACATTATGAAAATATAAAAATACATTTTCATAGTGAAAATACCAGCAATACATTTTTGTAAAGAAAATTACTAATGCTCCCAAGAAAATTCAATTTTGGCATTAAATGACCCATAAGGAGTTGATGTGCCGCTAAACAAACAAATGCACCTGTTTTATCGTAGGGAAGGTTACTGAATAGAATAACAACATGTAGGTTGGTAATGAACAATAATACTTAGGACACAAACAACACATATAAGATTTGCCAGCAGCACGGAGTAGTCAACTGCTGGAAGTGAGTTAAATGAATTCCACAATGAATCTCAAACTGCAGGATATCTACCAACCACTCTACACAGATGTGGCACAAGGTCGAATTTAATGTGGGGTATCCGAGCCCATAGGCTCGACCAAAAATTCTCTGTAGACCCTGTATAAAATGGAGTCAGGTAGCTGTTTCCTGAGACAAAACTCTACCCTTCAACATAGCCTCATCTGGGGATCCTCTCTGCCCAGAGGCAGAGAGTTTGACTAGCACAGCTGGAGATGAATCTTCAACTGCAGACCAACATACAGTATTTACTACTGCATTTATGTGAATGGGGACATACCCATTATCGTCCGTAGGTAGGCTTTCCATTTTGTCTCATCATCTTCACATATGATATATGAATATATTTTTTGAAAAATTTATTATCACCTTAAGCTTTAATTAGTTTTTTTTTATAAAGCAAATAAGATATTTATACCTGCATATGCAGATGAGACAGTGTTGATAGCAGAAACTACGAAAACGCTTGTAGAAGGTAGTGAAGGAAAGCGAAAAGAAAGGACTAAACATCAACTGCAAGAAGACAGAATGCATGGTTGTTAGAGAAAGGATGAGCCCAAAGTGAAAATTACAAATTGTTGATGCCAAATTCAAACAAGTTCAGAAATTTAAAATATCTGAGAAGTGTTTTAACGGAGAATGGAAAGGGCAACAGTGAAATCCTAAGTTTCATTCCAAAGGCTAAGCAGATTATTGAGAAATAAAAACTTTGTTCAAAACAAGGAAAAGAGTACTGAACATGGCGTCAGTCCTCTTATATGGCAGTAAATGCTGGACAATCTTCTCAAAGATGAACAAGAGACTTGAAGCAGCAGAAATGTGGCTCTACACATGGACCAAACATGTGAATAACAACAAAGTTTTAAAGAAAATGGAAATGTAAAAGAAACTGATAGTAAACATCAGGAAGAGACAGTTGAGCTTTCACAGGCACATAATGAGAAAGGAGGGCTTGGAAAATCTGATACTCACAGGACAGATTGAAGGCAAGAGAGCAGAGAAAAACTTCACATGACATACTTAGCTCGATGGTAGTTTTTTTCTTACTCAAATATTTTTGATCTCCTCAGAGATTAATTACAAAGACAAACTGACTGTTTTTTTTAAAATACACATGGTTATAATTACTTTGAAATTTTAAATTTATCTGTTGTAGTGATGGAATTTGTTTAGAAATTAATCACGTCATTGCATCCAAAAGATTTTAAAGGATTCAAATTTAGCAAGTTTCCTTCTCTTAAGCTGTGACTTTTCTCAAGTTTTCTGTACTTTTGTAACCTATTTGACAGCATATAATACACACAGGTGTATTAGACGCACCCCAATTTCAGCAGGGCAAATCAAGAAAAAATTAGTAATTAGTAAAATTATTAATAAATGGTACAGCATAGGCTATATTTATGAGGTATTATTTTGGTTATACAAGCCATGATTACAATTAAATAAAAAATATGAAAAAAGAACACGAGCCCATAAAAACTTTATTATATCCAAAGGTAAGAAAACAAAATAAAAATCAAGCAATTAATACAATTGAGCAAAACAGTAAAGTTACCATAAAATTTTATTCATCTTCAAATCCATAAAATTCATCATTTTCATTATCAAAACTCTGATACTCATTTTCAATACTACTATCATCGTTGTCAAATAATACGTCATCTAATTTTGTCCGACTATCACAAATTTTAAACCTACATATGGCATATATGATGCAGGGGAATTTTAAAAGATATTTTAGCAAAAAAAAAAAAAGTGCACCTTATATGCCATCAAATACAGTAGTTTATTTTCATATTTTTATTCCCTTCAATGATAAAGTGATATTTTAATGCTGTCAAGAGCATTTAAGTTCTATCTGCAGTATGTTGTAATTCAAATATTGGTTTTTATATATTCTTTTTCTTTCTTTTTTTTTCACTGTGTTTATTAAAAAGTAATCAATTTTGTTTTTCAGTTCTCACAAGACTGTGCTTTTATTTTGCATTTATGTTGTTTAAAAGATGAATTGTTAATGTCATTGAATCAGATTTGGCAAAAACGTTTTTGAGGATTCTGGTTTCTTCAAGATATTTATTTTAGGGATTTGGATCTTTTTAAAGCAAACTGGTAAGTTCCATGATAATAAAGTGTAGTGTGTGAGTATAATATATATAAAAGTTGTCACTGAGGTCAACACCAAGAGTCTGTTTCATGCCTGAACACAATCTTCAGGCATGGAGATTGCATTCAAACATGAAATTTAGTGTCACTGCTTGATGTTAACCTTAATACCCACTTTTATATTTACACGCACTATATCCCTGATATTGAGTACTTTTACCCATAAATATAGCATACCGTAAAACAATATATATATACATATATATATATATATTATCTCCAGGTATGATGAGAATGAATAGAGTACAATTCCAACATTCATAACATTTAATTTAAAAGAGAGCTCAATACAGAGTAGAGCATTATTATTTATTTTAGGATATTACACTGAAAACATGTCAAAATCTCTACACAATTACAGTCGTGTTTTTGAATGTGTATTAATGCATCTCATCAGGCGATTGTAAATTACTGTTGAGTGAACATTCTATTTAGATGATTTAAAAGGAAAATACAACCTCTTTTTATGAAAAAAAGAAAAAAGTGAATTATAAGGTTTGTGGGCTTTACTCAGGTTATAATTGATTGGTTGATCAATGTTAAATTTAAACTAAGCAAAGAAGCAAAAATTAAAAATGATTTTTTTTATAAATGGATTATGACTCTGTGGCAGACATGATGAGGCAGAACCTGGGACGAGCACAACTGGTTCCGACTTGCCTTTTCCCCGCCAAAAAAGAGCCCGTATTTGCTTAGCATGTAGGGCTAATGCAGTTGAAATGAAGGAGAAAAAAAGAAAGCACTTACCGCTCTGCCGTAATCCGTCCTCGGCCAGATAACGTAAAAGAATAAGAGGAGACTTGCATCGCCTTTTTATGCAATGAATATGCAATGCATTATGGGACAGAGACAGAATGAACTATGGGATCGCATGAAGACGCAAGGGATTATGGGTATATGGAAAAATATAAAAGCACCTAGTTTTTCCCAGTTCGAGACAAGCTTGGAGTGACGTTCCCGGTTGGCGGCTGGAAAAGTCTGTTTGTGCGATTTTGAGATGGAACGACTAGAGGTTGGATTACCAGTTGGGAGAGCTCGAATTTACTCGCTGGTGGCCGTTTTTCTTTTTATTTCATCACAGACTCGTAGATTGGCAGCGAAATCTGGTGCCCATATCAAATTTTAAATAAAACCTCATATCCATTTCTTGTAAAGATTATAGTTAATAAATAAATAACGAGTATTTTAAAATGGGGAGTTACTTTTTGATCACTTGGATTATTCAATGGCTAGATTCATTTTCAGACAGATGTTGTAAGTGTGCAAGTGTATTTTGTGATTCCTTTATTCCTCTACTCTTTTATTGAACTTGTTCTAATAATGAATTTCAAAAACACCAGTTTCCTTAAAAACATTTTTATGGCTTTTACTTGTGAGTTTAATTATCATCTTCTGAGCACTGTTTTGTTCTTTTTTTTTTCTTTTAATGAGATTATGTCTGGAAAAAGAATGCATGGAACTATAATTCTTTTATGAATAATCGTTTTTCCTATGTCTAATCTATAAATGGAATTTTGTTTTCTTTGTTTATGTCTGATCACTACTTATCAAATGCAGTTGTTTTTCAAAAGATAGACCATAAGTCTGTAGGCAGGGTTAACTGAGGTTTGTTGTAAACTACATCAGACAAATCAACCTGGTCAAAAAATTGACCTCAAGATTTTTAGGGTGAGTTGACCACCTTCTAAATTAATACAGTGTTAAAAAAAAAATGACACCAAACAGGTTACCTAATACTCATTACTTATAGTTACTAATTTTATGTTTAGTAAACTTATTTTGATTTGATAATAAAATGGGGAAAAAATTATTTAGAAGTGTTTTTTTTTTGGGGGGGGGGTTCAATATTTTTTTGTGTCTAAGCCAAATATTATATAGTTTTTTTCCTTGGGACATTGGTATAAATTATAATTTTATTTTACTTATCATGCAATTGTGTTATACTATCATAACATTTTTTTTTAATTATGCACTATCACTTAAAACCATGACATTTTTCTATCCTGTCATACCTTTGTGTTACCTTTAAGGTTATGCTGATTAATCAGATGATAATTGATTACTGATCATTTCAGTATTTGCTAATTAAATAGTCATTGGCTTTTACTTTTGTTTTATTCCTTGGAATTAAATTTCAGCTGCTCTTTACTCTGTCTATTGCATCACAGAAATTTCATTGGCTTAAAAATCACCAATTATCTTCACCATAGAATGAATTTGAATAATCTTCTGTTTTTGATTAACTTTTTTATCCCATCCTTATTGAGTGATATAGTGATATTTATATTTTATAAATACAGTACCATGCACAAGAATTTTGTACAGCTACTTCTGGCTGTCATTTGCATCTTCTCTCATTTAGAATCCTTGCTAAAAAAAATATGATAATTAGGTGTGAAAATGACTCAAATATGGCCACAGTTTCATCTGTAAAACATAAACTTATAAAATGGCAATTATTAGAAATTTACAATGGCTTAAAATTGCTGAAAACTTTTGCATGGTACTGTAGTGTCACTTAATTTAGATACTTGAATATATTTTTTCCTGTCTTGATCAGTTTCAATATTATCCTATGCTGCAGCCTTTTAAAGGTGACTACAGTCTGGTTGATTCAAAACACTTCCAGTGCATTGAAACTTTGAGAGGATTTTTGTTCATTAGTAATTGCTCCCTGGTCCATATTCTTGGTCATCTTCACAATCTTCATCCTGGTTTCTTTGGGAATTTTTGCCATGATTTCAAGTAATGAAATAATGCAGGAATTCGATGTCAGAATTTACCCTATATGTAGGGAAAAAGATTGGTCCTGTTCTGTAAAAATATTTGCCTTTTAGCAGTGGAACAAAAATGAGAAAACAAAAACGATCAGGTGGCTGAAAGATTTTGCACAGATCTTTTTGGAAATCATCTTGCACCTTTTTTTGTAATGCCTGTTTGTAGGAGAGACTTTGCAAATCACAGATACAATAATAGTAACGCCTTCGAACAATACTCTGTCAGACACCACTACTTCCCATATATATATTTTTGCTTTATCTGTCACATGATATAATTATTTCAAGATGAGGTCATCTGTGCATGCTCCCTGGCGATCTGTGTTCAAACCCAAGTGTTGGCAGTGACACTTTATTCCTACATGACAATCTTCAGCACTCCTTCAGAATCTCTGCTAAAAATATGATAATTAGGTGTGAAAATGACACCAATATGGCTGAAGTTGCATCTGTAGGCAGCACAATAAAGAATGCCATACTTTATTAAAAGAGAAAATAACTTAGACAAAAAATTCTTGATCTTGCAGATTGGCTTCAGTCCCTTACCAACTGCCATAAGGTTGCCTCTCTGTGCCTTTTCTATAAATACTTTCATGATAATTGTTCAGATGAGCTCTTCACTAATCATTGAGGTTTTGATTTTTAATTGTTGTTTTATTCCTCTCCCCCCCACAGAAAAGAATTTTACATGTGGGGACTAGTTAGGACTTCATGGAGATTCTGAGTTATTATAGTGAATGTAGCAAGAATGGTATACAAGAATGTTTTTGGTGTAAAGAATATTTTGGTATATTTGGGTCTGTGATTGTGGTTAGCTAAGTTTAATTATAAGACAGAAGATCATTCTTTCTCCATTCCCTCTTTTAGACTTGTGCCACATTTTTGTAAATTTTATAAAATAAATATTGCTCTTCAATATGGTTCCTAGACTTTATGAATTTAAGCACAGTACTAGACTGGCATTGAGATCTCATCAATTTACAGTTGAGCTGGCTAGATGTAACCTTATGTTCTATGCCAACAGTTTCTTTTCTCACACTTCTTAATTGTGGAACTCCCTACTGGCTCTATGCTTTCCAACCAACTTTAATCTGCAAAAAATTAAATGCAATGTCAATTTATATCTACTGTCCTCCTGATTACTCTTTTCTCTTTCTGCTCATTATTAATGTTTCTGTTCTTAATTCTTCCACACCCAATAACCCCTTGTGTCTTAGTGGCTTTACTGCCTTGCTTGGGGGTGATACTGAATTGATTTCAAACTAAGGGAAATGTTTGATTGAAACAATATGTTGTAATTTCCATGATTTCATTTTTTAATTTGAGCCTTGATTGCTGCTTTCAATAGATGAACACAATAATGTCAAAAGCAAAGAAATGAAGAATTCCCAGTGGACTCTGTTGCCTTTACCTGACCCTACAGACAAATTCCTGTCCAATATTTCTCAATGGTCCACTCTATGGGGTCAGAAAAAGAAGAAGGAGACAAATAAAGTCTCAGCATCAGAGTTATCAGAACGCTTAAAGAAGGTCATCAAATTGGCAGTGGATTTGACTGTTTTTGCAGGTGAGTTTTGGGGGGTTTTTTTTCTGTTTGTACTGACATATTTGCATGTGAGAGATTGCCTGCTGTGAAGGAGGTCACCTTCCTCATCAAACGAAACTCCCCCCCCCCCGGTCATGTATAT
The DNA here is from genome assembly GCA_964036315.1 of Acanthosepion esculentum. Classification (NCBI taxonomy): domain Eukaryota; kingdom Metazoa; phylum Mollusca; class Cephalopoda; order Sepiida; family Sepiidae; genus Acanthosepion; species Acanthosepion esculentum. The sequence goes on from OZ038510.1 coordinate 63,685,794, forward strand.
TTTCGACAAAAAAAAAAAAAAAAAAATGAGCCATCTTTCTAGCTTGTTTATATAGAAATTGCCAGGACATAAAAATTTTAATCTGCTCAATCATGGGTGTCTCAGGCATGTATATATAAAATGCTTCAATTGAGTGCCAAGTGGTGTGTATTTTTATTGCTTATGCATATTCTTATATCCTGCCTGAATTTCTGGGATGAGGAGTTATCATTATAAGAAGTAGACGATATCTCTGGACATGGAATGAAAACAGTCTACCCCTGTAGATTAAATAAAGGGTTCTTATGCATATTCTTACATGATATCTGCCTGAATTTCTGGGATGAGGAGTTATCATTATAAGAAGTAGATGATATCTCTAGACATGGAATGAGAACAGTCTACCCCTCTAGATTAAATAAAGGGTTCTTATGCATATTCTTACATGATATCTGCCTGAATTTCTGGGATGAGGAGTTATCATTATAAGAAGTAGATGATATCTCTAGACATGGAATGAGAACAGTCTACCCCTCTAGATTAAATAAAGGGTTCTTATGCATATTCTTACATGATACCTGCCTGAATTTCTGGGATGAGGAGTTATCATTATAAGAAGTAGATGATATCTCTAGACATGGAATGAGAACAGTCTACCCCTCTAGATTAAATAAAGGGTTCTTATGCATATTCTTACATGATATCTGCCTGAATTTCTGGGATGAGGAGTTATCATTATAAGAAGTAGATGATATCTCTAGACATGGAATGAGAACAGTCTACCCCTCTAGATTAAATAAAGGGTTCTTATGCATATTCTTACATGATATCTGCCTGAATTTCTGGGATGAGGAGTTATCATTATAAGAAGTAGATGATATCTCTAGACATGGAATGAGAACAGTCTACCCCTCTAGATTAAATAAAGGGTTCTTATGCATATTCTTACATGATATCTGCCTGAATTTCTGGGATGAGGAGTTATCATTATAAGAAGTAGATGATATCTCTAGACATGGAATGAGAACAGTCTACCCCTCTAGATTAAATAAAGGGTTCTTATGCATATTCTTACATGATATCTGCCTGAATTTCTGGGATGAGGAGTTATCATTATAAGAAGTAGATGATATCTCTAGACATGGGATGAGAACAGTCTACCCCTGTAGATTAAATAAAGGGTTCTTATGCATATTCTTACATGATATCTGCCTGAATTTCTGGGATGAGGAGTTATCATTATAAGAAGTAGATGATATCCCTAGACATGGGATGAGAACAGTCTACCCCTGTAAATTAAATAAAGGATTCAATTTGGAATACCTTGAATGTTACCTAGATCGATATATACCTAAAGAAGACGAGAGGGCACAATGACCAAAATATTGTGATAGCAAAAAGATGAGGACAGTAGTCCGAATATAAAGTGTGTAAATAATGATAACTCCTCATCCCAGAAATTCAGAAAAAAATATGATCTATATCATATGTCTATTTTAGCTGGTGTTTTTGAAGATCATTAACCTGACCATTTTGTGGGAATGTGTCCCAAATATTTTAAAGGATTTTTAATTTTTTCTTAATTGTGTCTTATTACCTACATATCTACATTTTCTGTTACAAGAAGCAATATCAAACAATACGGTGATATCCATGGCAGCTTCCTAAAATAGGTGAGGCAAGTTCAAGCCTCAGCAGTGGTTACTACTTTATTTCCAATTTACACTTCTTTCTTAAATCGCTATAGTTTATATCAACTTGTAGTGATGGGTTAAAAAGTAATGAGAAGATGAAAGAAGAGCTCATCAAAAACTAATAATGAAAATAATTCCGCTAAAAATCCAGGCAACTGTTTTTGTGTTTCTGATAAGCATTGGAATGTTTTGATGATTTGTGATTCTCAACATTTCAAGGATTTTATAAAAAAAAAAAAAAAAAAAAAATGTTTTCCCTTTTCTCTCTTCAGATAAAGATCGTACATTCTTGGCCACAGGGAAGAAAATAACTTTTGTTTTTAATGGTCCCAACGATAGTTTTACTTCTGATAACCAGTTCCAAAATCATCTATTAGAGTTCCTTGTCAAAGCCTTGGCTCAGATCCAGGTAAGTCTCCTTTTGATTTATATGACCCATATTAATGTCATTGTGTCATGAATTATTGATTTCTATTTGAAACATTTTTTTTTTACATTGATCTCAATCATTAGGTACCACTCTATATCATTTGTGGCAATGGGATTACTTAGTAACGCCTGTCTCCTCTTCATATATATACCCTCTTCATATAGCACCAGACAATAATGGGGAGTAATCACTGCTTTGACTTAAGAGAGTAATCCCCAGTATGTCATAAACGGAGAGTAACTTCAGGCATTTTTCCCCAATCAGCCTATTTCTTTAAGGTAGCACATTATGTTGACTGTGTATGTGTGTGTGTACATATATATATAGGGTGACCCAAAAAAACGGGAATTTTTGAAGTGCGTATTGCCAGACATGAGCAAGTGGCAATACTGCGAGACAGTGACCTTGAGCAAGTAAACATTTCGCCATTTTAGTAACAAGAATGAAATTCACAATATCCTAGCTGAGATGTCGCATCAGTAAATAGAGGTCTCAACAGCAGATTTCAAGAATGCATTCGTACAGGAGGACGCCATCTACAGGGCATCATTTTTAAAAAATGATAATTCCATCATTGTTTCTTAAATGGCATGTTTTAAGGTTTCAATTACTATGAATTAAATATTTTTCTTCCATCACTCTTGGTTTTATTGGATTGTTAAAAAGTTCCCGTTTTTTTGGGTCACCCTATATATATATATATAAGGCATTTTTTTATGTTCATACATGCTTTTTATAGATATAAATATTTAAGTAAATGCTCTGTTCATAATAAACAGTATTAACGACATTTACTGGCCTGAATATCCGGGAAATTTTCATAGAAAATATACATCCTCCGACAAGAATCGAACCTGTATCCGATATGTAACCGTCATATAGCTTGACGTACTTTTACCGATTGAGCCACAGAGGAGCGTTTCGGTTAGCAAGGTCGATTTTACTGTTTTTAAACTACAATTCTCCATGATTTTCTCTCGTACATTCATATCTGCTCGATGCGTATCCAAATGGAAACAAATGACGTCACACATTATGAAATGGACAAAGTCCAACAATTATTTAAATAATGCTCTGTTAATAATAAACAGTATTAACAACATTTACTGGTTTGAATGTCCGAGAAATTTCATAGAAAATATGCGTCCTCCGACAGGAATCAAACTTGTATCCTACATGAAACCATCATATAGCCTAACATGCTATACCATTTAGCTACAGAGGAAGCGTCTGGTTAGTAAAGCATTAAGTTGGCCTTGCTAACCAGATGCTTCCTTTGTAGCTAAACTGGTATAGCACATCAGGCTATATGATGGTTCCGTGTAGGATACAGGTTCGATTCCTGTCAGAGGACACACATTTTCTATGCAATTTCTCAAACGTTAAGGCCGGTAAATGTTGTTAATACTGTTTATTATAAACAGAGCATTTACTTAAATATCTGTGTCTATATAAATAATGTATAACAATAATAAATGTATATAGGCAGCATATTATATTTCAAACATGTTTCATTGAATAATACAGACATATGCCTATTTATTTTTATAATGATCCTTTCCAGTTTTTTAATCAGTTTCTTGATGTTAAGATGAAATTCATCCGTGAAGTCACCATAATTTTTTCCTACCCAAGTACTTTCAATTTCCTCCAAGGTCATTGTCAGAGGTGAATTACAAAGACAAGCATATTGTAACTGTGATAGAATATAAATTTTGTTGTGATGGTGATTTTTAAAAAAAACATGTGTAATTATTTTAAAATTTTAAATTTATTTGTTATAACTATGGAATTTTCTGCAAAACAAGCATCCCAATATAAGGGAGCTAACCAGAAATTGGTAGCATGCAAAATGGCATTAAATGTTTGTTAAATGTACTTCAACACATTGCTGCTACACTCCTAATAAATTTTGTTGAGTGTTAGTCAGTTGATTTTCATATAGAGGGTCTTGAGGATTTGAAGTTTTTGTTTATTTATTTTCATAGTGTAGTATATTGGTGTTATCAACAAGTCTACACCACGAAAATAATAAACAAAAAGTTATATACGTGCATACACATGTGGAAGTGCTAAAAGTTTTTGGTCATCCTGACCGATTTCTCAGAATGTGACTAAATGAACAGACATCAGAATTTGGGGGTGGGGGGCATTCTGCTTTGGTTGGTTTTATTTGGCAGCATATCAACACCTCCTATAGTTATTTAATGCTGAAATCTAAATATTTTAAAAGCAATTTTATGGCTTCAACTATAGATATTTTGTACATAATTTTATAGTTTTACTATTTTTTATATTTTTTTTATATTTCGTCATTAAATAAGCCATAGGAATTGATATGCCACTAAATAACCAACCAAAGCAGGATTCCCTCAAAATTCTAATGTTTGTTCATTTAATAACATTTTGAGAAATTGACCAGGCTTGCCAAGAACTTCTATCACTCCCTCGTCCTGGGTATGACGGTAACCTGCATCCGCGTCCATGGGTATGACTGACAGTAAACTGCATCCATGTCCATGGGTATGACGGTAAACTGCATACTGGGTACGGCGATAAACTATGTCCAGCAGAAAGGCTCTTTTTGAAAAAATAAGGTTGTCGGCTATAGGTTTTTGGAAAAATAGTATTACCAGCTATACATTTTCGAACAATACATTTTTAAAAACCAAATGTTTCCACAGCAATACATTTTTGAAAACCAAATGTTTCCACAGCAATACATTTTTAAAAACCAAATGTTTCCACAGCAATACATTTTTAAAAACCAAATGTTTCCACAGCAATACATTTTTGAAAACCAAATGTTTCCACAGCAATACATTTTTGAAAACCAAATGTTTCCACAGCAATACATTTTTGAAAACCAAATGTTTCCACAGCAATACATTTTTGAAAACCAAATGTTTCCAGCGATACATTTTTGAAAACCAAATGTTTCCAGCGATACATTTTTGAAAACCAAATGTTTCCAGCGATACATTTTTGAAAACCAAATGTTTCCAGCGATACATTTTTGAAAACCAAATGTTTCCAGCGATACATTTTTGAAAACCAAATGTTTCCAGTGATACATTTTTGAAAAACAAATGTTTCCAGCGATACATTTTTGAAAACCAAATGTTTCCAGCGATACATTTTTGAAAACCAAATGTTTCCAGCGATACATTTTTGAAAACCAAATGTTGCTAGACTCAAAATCATTTTCGGCATAAAATGACCCCTAAGGTTGGAATGCTGTTAAACAAAACAACCAAACCATCTATCACTCCCTCATATCCTATGAAGGAAGGAGTTTTATGTTTACTGCCTTCTAATACTTTCATAATAAGTAATAAATATATTTTTCATTTAATAAGAGAAAAATGAAATAAACCAATAAATTTTTCTTGTTTTAGTTTAAATGCTCCTATAAATGGTAACCTTTTCAATATTTTTCCAACATTCAAAGCAATTTGTGGATTTTGTGTAACATGAAACTAATTCTTTTCAAAGTTTTGTCATTCATTTTTTCAACAATGACAATAGTACCCCTTTATATCAGGTAACTTGGTTTGCCACTGTATTTTTTAAAATTTTTATATATATATATATATATATATATATATAGCATTTAAAATGAGATATGTATTTTTTTTTTTCTTTTTCTAGGACAAAGGGATCTTGCATTCAAGGAAACCTAAAGTAGCAGTATTTTATGGCGCCAAGGATACCCTTATCAAGCAGGTAAATGCATTGTTTTATGCTGTCACACACACACACATACATATATATATATATTAAAATGTTAGGATTGTGAATAGAACATGCTTTTATACACCCATCTCCTCATCGAACTCAATTCTGATTTACAATCATATATATATATATATATATGTGTGTGTGTGTGTGTTTTATTTTTTTTACAGTAAGGTTCACCCTGTACAAGACATAGGATAGAGGGTTACGTTAAGGCAATTTGTGCAGATAGAAGAGGGAATATAATAGTTAGCCCTAGACTTTAACATTGTAGTAATCAGAGAAACATCCTATTGGGAATTGGTTCCACAGAGCAGTGGTTCACAGGAAGAAGCTACTATGTGAGTGGCATGGTGTGTCATGTACTTGCCATGAAGGTTTGAACTGGTGGAACCAGGTAATGTAGCTCATTCAAACACTTTCTATGGAAGTAGAGGTAGAGCAGTGAGATGCTTGCCACATCCCACCTGTGAGAGAGAGGTTGAGGGTTGGAAAATAATTCGTCACTCGCAAGGGGTCGGAGACACTTTTGGACTCGATCAAGGCTAGTGGCAGCACCCACCCAAATATGACAACAAATGACTCATTTTTGGCCTGGACTAGCTCTTGTAAAGGTAGAGGATAGCTCATGGGGTCAAGTATTTACTGGAGTGGTACGAAGAGCTGACCATTTTACCTGCATCTTTAGCAATAGATTGCATGTATAAGTTCCACTTAAGGTCAAGTGTGAGTTTGAGGCCCAATAGCTTTTCAAGACATATGGCCTCCCCAAGGGGACATCTGTTCATCATGACTGGTAGTTGTTCATGGTCCGATCGGTGATGATGGAATGTAACTAATTTGTTTTTTGTGTAATTGAATGTCACCAGCCAGTTTTTACTCCACTGGAGTTTGTACAGGGTGTGATGGATAAATTGCCATTTAAATTATGCAAAAATGAAAATAACATTGACATCTCACTTTTGCAGATATATTTACCAAAATTATGCAAAAATACCTTGTATTACTAAAGAGTAAATTCAATATAATCACCATTGGATTCAACCACAATCTCCAGACGACTTCGGAATCTCCTGTATCTCTTCTAGATGATTCCCTTGTTTAAGTTGGTGAATGCTGCCATAATCCTTTCCTTCAATTCATCTTTGGTGTTACAAGGAGTTTTGTTGGTCTTTCGTTCAACTACACCCCGCATATAATAATCAAGAGAATTGCAATCTGGGAGTCAGTTGACTAGATGTAAGAGATGATCGCAGAAATTATTTGATTGCCATGACTGGGTTCTCCTGCTTGTGTGGTATGGTGCAGAGTCCTGTTGCAAGACATAGGATCTTCCAGCAGCCACCCTCTTGACCCAGGGCAGTACAACCTCCTCAAGGCACTTGATGTAGGTCTTTGTGTTGAGTCTGAATGGAGGCATAACGTCACCATCACTAGTGATCATGATCAACACCATGATGTTGACTAGATATTTGGTTTTCATCACTCTCAGTACATCTTTTGGTGGCACAGCAAGTCAACGGTTGTTCTGTGTGTTCACCATCTTATCCTGGCAGAAATTTTTCTCATCTGAAAAAAAAACAAAGCATGTTCAGTTGGAGGGATGTTTTTGTTCAAAAGCTTTGTAGCTTTTGAACAAAAGCATGGTCTTCCCTCGGGTCATTTGTGGCTTGGGATAACATTTGGCCCTTTCCCATCTTGTATACCAAATGTTTTCATGCACTACCTGCCTGATAAGAAACTCAGACACTCCTGTGTCCTTGGCTATGGACCGGATTGACTTGGAGGGATCGTTGATGATCATGGATCTCACCAACAAATTTGGGAGTTCTTTTCTTATCAGAACGATCAGAGTGTGTTTTCTGTGGTGCCGTACCTAATCACCATTAAACGCATCTAACTCTTTCTAAATCCTTTGCCCTGTCCTTGGATTGACACTCAGACCCTCTGAAGTGTTTGTATTCAAGTTTCTGGCATGAATGCCAATCAGTACAGCATGCTGCTTTCAAATTTCTGGTGGAGTGAATTATGTCATGGTGCTCTTTTTCTCACAGATGGTGCCCAACTGACCCTACTATACTGTGCAGTTGACAAAAACAAACAAGGCACATGCAAGAAATTAAAAATATAAAATGGTGACAATTTGCTCATCACACTCTATGTGTGTATATATATATATATATATATATATATATATATATATAAAATGTGTGTATGTGTATGGGAATATCATTGAGTGGTTACAAGCTTTGTTTTCTGACCATTGTATTCTGGTTCAAATCTTGCCATGGTTGATTTGTCAGGAAGGTAACTCCTTGATGTTATCGGTTTCCGGAGGCATTCCCAGCATGTGGAAAAGTGCCTGAAAAGTATACCATGGATTGACCCAAGCTTTGTGAAATGGGATAGACAGAATTGTTTGGAAGACCTCAATGCTTATGCTAGCACAAAGTAATAAGTCATCATGACTGAGGGTCTGAGCATACTGGCCTTGTTCAAACTGATGATCACACCACATTATATGCTTTCTCCTAGAAACTGTAACTAAGGTCTTCTCAGCATAGTTACAGAATAAACCAGAGGTGGGATCTGTGAATGTTGAACAAATCCAAATGTGCCAGCGACAGGGATTGGCTAACCATCCTCGCAGATCTGTATGATTAAAAAATGAGAGTAGCTGCTCATATATATATATATATATATATATATATATATATATATATATATATATATATGCACACACACATATATTAGGTATCCCAACACTCAGCTTACAGCTGATGAAATTCTTAACTAAACACTAAAAAATGCATATATTCAACTCGCCGTGTTATTTCATTCAGTATCTCCATAAAAACATAATGCATACCAAATAAAAGCTTTTTTCATGAACTTTGTTTCTATCTGATTTATTTTTATATGTACTACAGTGTGCGATGAACATTACAGTTTGAAAATAGACATTTTGGTGATTTCACAAAATTTTGGCCATTTTTTTTCACTGACGGCAGTTTAGACTTCCTCAAATTTTGTAATATGCGCACTCTGCAGGGTTTATTACAATTTTGTTAACATGTTAGTTTGAAAGTTAACATTCTAAGCTTCATTTTTATATATTTTATATTTTTTAATTTTAATAAGAAGTTTGTAAACAATTCAAATGAAAAGTTTGATCGTAAAATTCAAATGTAAAAATAGAAACACATAATATATATCATTAAAACGCTCATTTAATAATCTATGAAACTAAATCAAAATCAAATATGAAACGATAGCTCCATTTTGCGCATGTGTGATTATGTGTAACCATGTGCAACTCGCTCGGCCATCATTTCAACTCCACGCGAGACTCAATACACAGCATCAACACAGACACAAAAGAATCGACCAGCATGTTTTCTATGGACGAAATGTTCAAGGAAATTGGTAAGAATTTGTTTTAAATATTAATTTTCTATAATATGTAAAATGTAAATGGGATTTAAAAACCGTTTTCATCATAAAAAATATGAAACAAAAATCGATTTTACTTTACGCTCAGATTCAAATCACAAAAAAAAAAAAAACATAGGACTTATTGATCGAAAAATGTTCAAATTCAAAGAATGAGATAAAAAACATTCTACAAAAAAATTCTAGAATGTCTTTTATGTTTTGCAGTATTCTCACAATACTTATCCGCATTTCAGTTACCAAATAACATTTTGTTTAAAGTTACCCCTGCAAACAATTTTCTTACTTTTTAAATTATCTAATGAATGGATTTTAGTTACGATTTATTGCTATCTAGATACAAATTTATGATTTTCCTAATTTATTATTATTTCTTAGTAATATTTATTTCATACAGATTATTAGTAATCATTAGTGGATATTGCTTGGTGTGTGTTAAGCTTTTCTCACGCTACAGTCCAGAAATTGTACATGTTGAGACAGGACTGTACTTGTTCAGCATCTGCTCCATATACATTCTAATCTGTTGATTTTTAGGTCATTTTAACCATGACAAATGGAAAGAGCACCCCCAGAAATTGCTAAATATGAAATCTGGTGTTTCTAGTGTAAGAGGTATTAATTTTATGACAATTCAAGCAAATCTAAAATCGGCCTTTCGAATACCTTGTGACAAAAGGTTAAAAAGCAATTCTTTTCAATTTTGAAGTGGAATAATCCAGAATATATCCATTCTATCACTCCCAAAAAATTAGGTATGTTACTGGTATAGCCATAATGTGATATTTGAAATTTGGGATGAATGTGGGTCATATTTCCAGTTTTATGAAATGTCAAACCTCAGGTTAGGAGTTGTTTGCACGTCGTTGCAGAAGTTTTGATTTATAAAATTTGCATATTCAGACTGAATTTATTTAAGAAATATACAGTGATACTATCTGTAATTTTATTATTAATTTCTTTGTTATGTACCTAATAAGCTAGTATAATTTTAACTGTTGTTCTTAATTGCTTTTTAAAATATAGGAGTCCAAATATGGTATTTTGTCCTAATTCATAATAGTCGAGCACATGTGTAAAAATAAAAATAAATCTGCCAAAATTAAACGGTTTGAGATATTTTGATGAAATAAAAACTGCTGAGCTTCTTTAATCATGTAGATTAAGAAGATGCAATCAGATAACACCTAGTACCTGTTTGAAATTTTCATCTGTGATACCTACATATATATAAATAATGGCCATATAGCTGAGTGGTTCAACCACTAGCATTCTAACAATGAGAGACAAAATGTCACCCTGGTTGAGTTGACAATGATTGTCCTTCTCCATAATGTCAGACAATCCCTTCATGAGGGACCATTTAAAAGTTTCTGAAAATTTTTCTTTAAATATAATATTAAAAATATTTCCTTTCAGTTTTTATTTGATTTAGCTTTAGAAGTTTCACTTTTTTATTTTTTTAGCTTCATTTTAAAAATTAAAAACTTGTTCAATATTGTTGGAATTTTATGCAAGTTTACATCAATGTTTGTTTGGGAGTTTTTTTGTCCATAAAAAAACATTTTTTTTTTAAATAAAACTTTGGGTATTTTTTTTGATATTTTTTTTTTTTACTTATTTTGTTTTTAGAAACTTTTTTTTGAAAATTTTCATTTTATTTGGATTTTTTTCCATTTTTAAATAATTTTTGCTTTTATAATTTTTAAAAATGAATTTTTTTTTTTTTTGTAATAGAATTTGTCGAATTTTCCCACTTTATTTGTCTTTAATTAATTTGGAACTGATCTTCTGTCTTAGGAATAATCCTTTTTGAATTTTGCATTCCAGACTGCTCGTCTAATAGTTTCTATGTTGTCCCCAATGTCAGAATTCTATCAGCGAACGTTTGTAGTAACACACATGATGAAAGAAATGAAACACAGAGAAATTTTCAAATCTATGTTTGCCTCAAGTCCATTGGTAAGTTTCACTCAAAAAAAAAAAAAAATGAATTCTTACTACCCAAAGAATTTCAGCAGAGGTTGACAACTAAGATTATCTGATGCCTGTTTGTCTCTTGCTTTTCACCTGTATCTTATTATTTTCTTTCTTATCCTTTCCAATACAACTTAGAGTATTCATTATCTAATGCCTCTGCTTTTTGCTCACCCTTTGCCTGTATCTTCTCATTCTCTCCCTTATCCCTTCCAATATAACTAATATTATTCATTATCATTTGCCACTGCTCTTCTCTCAAGTTTTCCTGTATTTTCTAATTCACTCCCTTACCACTTACAATGCAGCTAAGATTATGGGAATGCTGCTGCCATATATGGTCTGGAGCCGCCATTGTTCATCTTAAGGTCCTCAACAAAATCCAGAGATGGATATGCAATGTGATTGGCCCTGGCATCTCGTTTACTGTCGGTCTCTCACAGATGTGCCATCACTTCCCTCTTTTCTACAAATACTTTCACAGTAACTGCTCCAACGAGCTACTTTTGCTGGTTCTCAAACTGTATGAAAATTATTACCAGAAATAGATTTTTGAAGGAAAATATATTACCAGAATGGATTTTTTGAAGGAAGGAATATTACCAGAAATAGATTTTTGGAAAAAAATATTAGCAGCAATAAAAATCTTCAACCACATTTTGATTGAGTCAATTCAAAAATTTTTACAGTTTTAATTTTCAAAGCAGACTAAATAACATAAAGAAGGGTAAAAAAAACAAATTTTTCCTTTTACTTACTGTTTTTGAAGTTCACAATCACCAAAATGTATTTATTTATTATTTTTTTTAGGCGAATATACTTTCAGTGTTTTTGCATGAGTTGTTGGCATCATGCAAGGACCAGTTGTCAAATAACCAGCAGGACAATGTCCATTGCCTTCTGGGACTTCTCAAGAAGTCTGGGTCAAGAATGTTGTTCTCAACAGAAGCCTACACACCACCAGACAAAACCAAAATAGACCAGGTATATTTGCTTTGTACTTTTCTACTTAAAATGTTGTAGAATATCTGTAAAGTATGATAATGAGTGTGATGTTGGGTGACCTTTCGGATCACTCAGTGTAAGCCATCCTACCAGAATGAATGAATACAAGTGTCAAGATTGTCACATTAGCAGAATGAAAAAAATGGCCATGTGCCATATATGTCCCCCACACAACTGGCTAAACAACATGAGGTCAAATAGGCCATAAATTATATTATTGGAGTCTAAAGTGTTGGGTTTTTTTCTTCTTGCACAGTGTAGCAATCTAATACATATTTACTAAGTTTATCTACTTTTCCTTAAAAGTGTATACAATGCAGAGATGTATCACTGAATTTCTCCCTGTAGAAAAAAATTATTCCCAATGACATTAGCACAGGCTGAAATGTATATGGAGCCCAAACAGTGGATGGGAGCACAGTTTGTTAGTGGGTTATACATTATGGCAGTGGCAACAATAATGTGTGTAATATGCCACATTCCAAGTGCAATGCACAGGCTCTTGTTCATCGGTCACAAAATGCATTACAAATTCTGGTAGCTTTGTGGGAAAACAATGTTTTATAGATTTAATTTTGCACTGAATTTAATGATGTTGTTATGCTCCCTGAATATATATATATATATATATATATATATATATTTCATTGAATAATTTAGAAAAGTTTTGTCTACTTATTTTCAACTGGATCCTTTCATGTTCACGGACAAGCTTTTTGGTGTTATTATTAAAGGAAGAGAGAAAATTACCATGTTGATACATATTTTATTCTGTGTACTTTCGACGTGGCACAATGTCATCATCAAGGTGTTGTTTATTTCAAAACAAATATTGTAATGTGCATCATTTTCAAAGACAAAATTGCTGTTTTCATCTGAAAGTTAAAATTTTTACTTGTGAAGAACGCTGTCTTCTGTGATTGGCTTGAGTAATACTTCAAGGGAGGTAACTACATATGGATGTGTCAAGAGTTTTTAAAATAACAATGTTTGTACTATCAACTGTAAACATTTTAAAACATTTGTGAAGTAATCATAATGAATTTTATTAAGGTTTGATTTCAATTTTTTGATATAGATAGCTTTGAGAATTTTTAGATTGTTTATTATTTTCATGAAAAAGTATAAATGTACTTTCAACAAGAATTTTTCTGAATTGTGAATGTGTACAGGTATGCTGTTGTAAATGTTTAGAAATGCTCGATGCATCATTCAAAGGAAAACTCAGGTGCTAAGACAACATGGTTGTAGTGAGGCCAACATAATATTTTTTTTTTATTGGAGACACAGTCTCCCAGAGGACATTTAAATTTATAAACAATGTTGATTTTCTGAAACACATTACTAGATGTGGAAGAGTCATGAATGATAGGATTATATGTAGTAGATATAGTGTAGTATGTAGTTTTTTATTTTTTTACTATGATCTGTAATGGCAATGTTAATATTTATTGATTTTTTTTTAGAATATTTTCGTCTTGTTTATAATTAGAATGTATTTTGTTGCAATTAATATGTTTGAAGTTAGTTCAAGAAGTATTATATTTTATTTGCTTCATATTAAAATTTCTGATAGAACATCTTATTTGTTCATCAACAATATAATTAGGGAAGTTATTAATAAGAGTTTGTTATATTTTTTAGTTCACTGTAGAAAATCTGTTTTGTGGATGAATTAATTTTTGCATGGTTTATTAGGCATTTTATAATTGCTATTTTATAATAATTTGGACATTCATTCTTATAGTTAAGAGTGGACAAATTTATGCTGTTAGATTCTTTATATGGGGAGATAGTGAATTTATTGTTATTAGTGTTTATCAATATATCCAGAAAAAAGGATTTTATTGCTATTATTAAGTTTCCAGACTGCAACCCACTTGATTATTATGTGTGGAGTGCAGTTGAGCGAGAGATCAACAAAACTCCTTGTAATACTAAAGATGAACTGAAGACAAGGATTATGGCAGCATACTTCAACTTAAACAAGGAGACCATCCAGAAGAGTTGCAGGAGATTCCAAAGTCGTCTAGATGGCCATGGTTGAAGCTAATGGGGATTTTATTGAATAAATTTACTCTTTAGTATTTCTAGATATTTTTGTTTAATTTTGGTATAAGCAATTCTGTAAAGTGACACGTCAGCGTTATTTTCATTTTTTGCATAAATTAGATGACAATTTATCCATTGCAGCCTGTATATAGTACTGAATATATATGCTGTTTTTCTCATTCTTCATTATCTTTATATGAAGTTTGATGTTTTGAATTATATATATATATATATATATATATATATATATATATATATAATGTCATTCACAGACAGTACTGTTTTGCTGTATCACAGCTCCTCAGTGCGACTAGACTTCCGAATGCCTCAAGCCAGGATTGAAACACAACTAATTTGGTGTCAGCCAGAGCTATCTTCACTCGCTAGAGTTACACAACTAAATCTAGCTTATTGTTTTTACAAATGTAAACAAATGCCAAGCAGCCAAAGTGCTCCATTCATTTTACTGACGAGCTTTGCATTAGTGCAGGTGGCTGTTGTTTATAGAATTAGCTTATCACTCAACAGTGCTCAATTGAAATGTATTTTCAAGAGCTAAATTATGACAGTATGAGAAAAAATGTGGAAAAACAAAAAATTTGCATATTCGGATTTTTTGTTTTTCCATATTTTTCCTCATATATATATATATATATATATTGTATATATAGTGCTGGTGTAAATAAGACAGTGCTCGATGTAATATAACAGAGCTATTAAGTATATATTAATAAATATACATACTATCCATTACCAGTAGCACAACTCAGAGTTTCATGCACAATGCGATTTTCAGGTGATGAGTAGAGACTGACTGTTACATAATTTAAATTTTAATAAAAATATCTGTTTAATGCAATGCTGGTGCAATCCAAATATTATATGGAGATTACAGGTTTTTTATTTAAAAAAAAAAAATACATGTATATATTGCATTTAAAATAGGGTTTATATTTTATATTTTAAATAAACGGGAATTAATGGTATTTATTTTAAAAAATATATCAATATAGATAGACCTAAAACTATATATAAAACAAAAAATATTAATTTTTATTTAAATTTTATTTTATATGAAACATAAAGTGGGTTTACGTTTTTTTTTTATTTTACACACACACATACACACATATATATATATTTTGTTTATACATTATTTTCATAGATACAAATATTTAAGTAATATATAAACAGAAAATATATTAAAATAATTGTCATCTTAGTCTATTTCATTTCATATATATATATATATATATATATATAAAGTGAACATTGAAGTCAACACTCATAGGCGACAGGCTGTTTTATGCTGGACGCAATTGTCGGCCTGACAATTGCGTCCAGCATGAATCTTTTTTTTTCTTTGCCATCCTTTTACACCAGTGGCAAATGATGACTTGGGTTCAGGGTATGCAGTCATAAATACTTTGTCATATATGGCCTATTGTAATATTTCCTCACTTACTGTTTGTCTATCAACAACTCTACAAGCAACTTGCTACTTCAATGGCTGCGTAAAAAAAAAAATGGAACTCCCTCACAAAAAGTTTATCGTTGTCAGAAAATGATGTTGATTGAAAAGTGAAAATTCCAAAAACTTCAAAATTACAAATTTTCCAGTCATCAATCAACACCTGTTGTCAAGCAATAAACTTATTTTAAATTTTTTAAAAATTAAAATAAAAATGTCTGCCTCTTTTTAAAACAAAATCTGTTAATTTGATGAATTGTGAACAAGATTAAACCAAAATTACTTTTTTTGTGAAAAACAGCTTTTTTGAGAGAGGGTAATATAATTTTCTGACACAGCCATTGAAGTAGTAGATTACTTTCTGTCTCTCTATGTTCCTCTTGCCTTCAATGTGAGTGTCAAATTCTCCAAGCCCTCTTTCTTTATTATGTGTCAAATTCGAAAGAAAAATCTTGGTTTCTTTTTTTAATAATTTTCAAAGTAAAATTATTATTTTAATTTTCTTCTTAGTGATAGCTTTTGTCTAGTGGATAAACTCATACCTCTTTTTATATCATCTTACAGACAACATACTGCATTACTTTGTCCTTTTGTGTCATGTCCCGTCAAGACATGAGCAATTATGGCTATCCACAACTTCTTACTCTTGTTGCTCTATTCTGCCATTTATTTATGTTAAACCAGTAAACCGTTTTCCTTTTTTATTCTTTCAGGAAATAAAAGGTGTATTTGAACAAGTTGAAGAAGAAAAGCAAGAATGGTTAAAACGTAGGCACCAGAATCTCAGCAGGTACACATTTCCCAGTTGATTTCTCAGTTGATAGAAACATCTTTCAATGAGATTTTGTTTCTCAATGCACACATGTATACAATATCATTCATAAATGAAAGTACCTGGTGGGTACCACTTCATCATAGGAAATTAATGTCCTTGTAAACAAAACATAAAAGGATTTTATTGTTTCTTAAGGAATATTAAACATATTACCAGGTATTACTTATGAACAAACTCGTAAGTATTCAAAATCTCTTGCCCAAAATATGTTACTATCCAAAAATGAGTCAACACTGGGTTTTCATTTTTTTTAAATGTCCCTCCAGCTATAATGGCTCTGCACAGATATCTCTATATATGAATTGATATACTTCATGACTTCTTGGGAAAGATAGTGGAGTGGTTTCCTGTTGCCTTCTCTACAAATTCCTTTTCTCTATTATCTGAGAATTGCTATGACATTTTGGGAAAGATAATAGATTATTTTCCCATTGGCTTCTCCACAGATTCCTTTTCTCTATTTTCTGTGAATTGCCATGACTTCTTGGGAAAGATAGTGGAATGGTTTCCCATTGCCTTCTCCACAGATTCCTTTTCTTTATTATCTGGGAATAGCCAAGACTTCTTGGGATAAGATAATGATGTGTTTTCCTTTCACCTTTTCCATGAATTCCCTTTCTTTATTATCTGTGTATTGCCATGCAATGGGTTCATAAAAGTTTGGTCAAACAGCTTCCTAGGCTCGACAGTAGGAAGAAATGTTCTCCATGTCAACACAAAGCTGCATGCAGCAAAAGTAATGCAAGGAAACATTTTGGAATTTATTTGGTTTGTTTTTTACCCCCACCCGCCATATTCATCAGACTCTGCATCAACCAATTTTTACTTTTTTTGATCACTGCAAAAATGCTTTCATTGAAGAAAATTTTCTCTAATGAAAAGTAAATTCAACAGTTTGTTGAAAACGTTTCACTTCAAAACCTATGGAACAGTGGCCTGGTAAGTGGCAACAAGCCATTGCGAATAATGGCAAATTATTAATTGAATGAAATTTAATTGTATCTTATTTTTTTAAGAATAAAGTGGATAAACAAAAATGAAAATTATTTATGACTCGAGCTAATAGATTTTTTTCAGAAATAAAAAAAATCCTATGTTTGGATTAAAGCAAAATTAATTTTCTCTAAAGAAAGGTATCCTTCTTTATGAGTGATGTCATATGAGGGAAAGTCAAAACTGATCTGAACTCTTGTCTAAAGATATTTTAAGTGCAGATAATTTTTGACTTACTCTTGTATATTCATACTGTTGAAGCTCACCCGTTAATAGAAAGTCATTAATTGTTTGAAATATTCTCTCATTTGCTCTGCCTTTTCCAGAATTCTTCATAATTGATAATAACTCGAAAGATGTTAACCAAATTGGCATCTTCTAAAAGATTTTATTTATGCTGTGAAACTGCAGCTTATCCACTTCGAAATTGATAATAGCTAGAAATTGGCATCTTTGTCGAGAATTTCGCTAATCTTCAACGAATATTGGCTGAGGTCTATCTTTCAAAAAATAGATTAAACACATAGAATCTCAGGTAATGCAATAGCATTGCAATAGAAGATTCTCTTCACAATAAAGCAGCACATCTGAGTGGTTAACAATGGTAGCTTCATCTATTAACAGGACCCCTTATAACTCCAAAGCACACTCACACCTTAACCAACGACTGTGCTTCCACTCCTGTTGAGAGAGTTCACCACTAGTAGCTTTATTTTCAACATCTTCTTTTGATAAGAACTTTGTTTATGCTATGAAACTGTGGCTTAGCCACTTACAAATGGATAATAGCTAATTTCATCAAACATTTTTACAACTAATAGAACACTGGGTTTAAATATTGGATTATTCATATATAAATTTATAATCCTAGTGAAAAAAATAGTATTATCCTGAATTTTCATGAATTTTGATATGCAAAATTAATTGGGAAAATGACCCTGCTTAATTCTGTTAGAATAATTCTCAAATTTTGTGATCTTCTGACACTGGAAAAAAAAACAAGATTTTTATTGGATTATTCATATAAATTTATAATCTGTCTATATTTCTGAGATGAGGTATTATGTACAGTATTTACATTAGTCGGACTATTGTCCTCATCTTTGTCGGCATATTTGTCACAACGTTTCGGCCGTTGTACGCTCCGGCCTTCTTCAGGTGGTTGGAATTTCGAACTGAACCCTTTATTTCGATCACTGGGGTAGACTGTTCTAGTTCCACGTGCCATGTTTGATGGATGTCAGTTATCAGTTATCTCCTGCTAATTTTCCCTCTGAAAGTTCTCCACTGCCTTAACCGGGTATTGAACTCACACTCTTTGTGTCTGTCACTGGATCTAACCAACGCCTTTATCCACTGTGCCATGTGTCCTTGAGGACATCTGGGTATGAATTTCTGGGTATTATATAATCCTAATGAAAAAAATAGTATAATGCTGAATTTACATGAATTTTGATGTGCAAAATTTTGACAATGACCCTGCTCATTTAGAATGACCCTGCTCTGTTAGAATAATTCTCAAATTTTGTGATCTTCTGACACTGGAAAAGAAACAAGATTTTTATTTTCAGAAATAATTAAAAATCCTGCTGTTTGGGTTAGAAAGAAATTCATTTTCTGTAAAGAAAATGAACTGCGATGTTCTCCTTTATGGGTGACGTGATATATATTTGCACTGAAAGTATCCAGTTGATACAATGTGATTAACTGTTTGAAACATTCTCTCATTTGTTCTGACTTTTTCCAGGATTCTTTATATAAAGAATGAAAGTTTGATTAAAAGTCTCGCAGACTCCGCAATGGAAGTGACACAGCAAGTATTTCGGATGCAAAACAAGGAAAGGAAAGAACTTGTGACTCACTTGAAACAATCCATGACCGACAAGATTCAAATTAAGAAATCATGGCAAGACCTCGTTCAACAACTTACACATGAAAAGTTAGTTTCTTTATTTATTATTAAATAAATCATTACCGAATAGTATTTACTAGTTAACTCATATCATTGCTATTTAAGCAATTTTGGAAATGTGTTACTATACTTGTAAAATATCACAAAATTTCTGTCACTCTTGATTTTCTTGTTTATGTTCAACCAGCATAGTACCCATCAAAACTAATGGGACATATTTTTCTCCTCTACTCAATCATTCCCCTCCTCCTCTCTCATTTTTCTTTTGTTTTCTGTTGTCCCTCTCAATTATTCGTATTATACTACTTTTATCAACATCTCTTTCTGATTCACAAGTACATTTCAATAGATATATCAACCAGATGTAAGCACTAAGAAAGCAAAACCCAAAATAAAAAAAAAAGTTGTCTTCTGCACAAGGGCTCTGAGCATGACATCCAGTTCACAGAACAAATCCCTGCAAAAATCTAAGATACAATAACCAATCATGGACATTGCTGCAAAAAAAAATAAAAAAGGAAAAGATGAGCCTGGGAGCTAGCATCTGTTATAACACAGATATAAAAAAAAACCAGCACACTTTGCCAAAAGCGGCAGTTCAGCTCAACATCTCGACCTCGTCACTTGACTGCCAGCTCATCTACTCACCTCATCGGTGCCAATTTCAACCTGAAAATAGATGGATCAACCCTGCCAACAACCCCCATTCATGCTACCACATGACTTCACTAATCCACTCCAGGCATTTCTCCTGATACCAACTGTGACTTTTGATAACCAACTCAACAAATCCCTTAACTTCCGGTCTTACCAGCAACATTCTTACACCTAATTGCTTCCTTTACTAACAGAACTAAGGAACCACATATCAACAATTTTTCACCTTTTCACACAACTATGCATATATTTTGAAAATTAGTCAATACACACTTTTAAAATTTTAATCTTTCTTTTGCAACCATTTGCTCTTTATAACATCCATTCTACTTTTGTCATCTTTGTCTTTTCTTTTCTCTCAAAACATTTCCACTTTTTCCATTTATGTTTTTCTCCTTCTGTGCATTTTGACTTTCATTCTCTCTCTCTCAACATCACATTTTTTCATATATAAACGTCATTATCATTTTCAGAGCAATCTGGTTTTGCCCAAAGTCATATCCTTGTTCCTGGCAACTTGACCCAACGGAAGGACCTTGTAGAATTCGAAAGCGATTACAACGATGTCACTTGGGAATTAATGAAAAATATATAAACCCAAACTTTCGTGATAAATTAGGTAAGCCAGCCTTTTACATAATCTTTAGAATCATTAAATAAGCAACAGGTAGAAAAATCTTTATAAATTTAATATATTTTGCTATTTGTTTAGCCCCATCAGAAATTTTGGAAGTGGAATAATACGGAGATGCTTTAATTTTTTAATTCCACACATTCATTTCTAGAGGAGAAAATTGCAGCTGAGATTAATTCAGAACACTGTTTTTACCTTTTTTTTTTTTTTTTTTTTTTTTTTAAAAACCACTTCACCCCAGACATGGTAGTAAACCCACTATGATGCAATGGCTTGCTAAATGTTAGAGAATATGAGCAAAAAAAAAGAAAAAAAAACCTTAAGAGGACAATAAAAGAACAGGTATTAACAAGACAGATGATAACAATTGACATTGCATTTAAATTTTTGAAGATCAAAATTGACTGGGAAGCAAGAAGACAGAAGAGACTTTCAAAAACGAGAAGTATGCCAGAAGAAACTGTTAACATTAGATATTATGATTACCTTAGATACTAAGATTTGCAGTCACTTTTGGCAAGTAGTGTTAGTACTGGCATAGTTACGCTTGTCAAGCAAGACTATTTCAATTCTTCTACATTTTGTTTTTATTGGTTGCGTGAACGTTGTATGTATTCCTCCTGGTGTTTTTTAAATAATTCTATTGAATTTAATCCGTATTTTCAACTTGGTCTTTAGAATATCTAGTCTAAAGTAACTTTAGTGACAAATTTTTTTGTCTGTGAATCTTTTGAAAGAATCCTATTATAATTGTACTTGTCTCTCGCTTTGTTTACACGACCATTACACCCTGCCACCAGCAGGTTTTACCACTGGACACTGTATTGTTTTTTGTTATAGACATGTCAGTCTCTGTGATTTTTATGCAACTGCATATCAGATTTTCCAACATTGTATTCAATAAAAGCATTTGCTTTTGATCGTTAAACAAAACACAATGTGCTTGTAATGACTTATCAATGTGTCATGGAAGGTAAAGAGATGTATTTCACATCAGAAGTAGCATTGTATTGTGAGCATGGTTTTCATTAACTTTGTTTATTTTGGACCTTGACTATATTACAATTAATTTCTCAAGCTTGTGTTTCATAATTGGAAATTATGGATTATTTTGTTTTGACCTCATGAAAACAAAAATAATATATCAAAGACTCTATCTGGTTTCAATGAGAAAATGAAAGAAGAGAAGAGAAGATAGTGTTTAACGTCCGTTTCAGTGAAACGGAAAAATTTATCAATTTTAAATTTTTTTCATTTGTACCCACTTCTTAAATTAACACCCAGCATCTATCTTCATGATTGTTATTTCAGTATTTTGATAAAGTTGTTAAGCTCAAATATTTAACAGTGCGATCGGGAAAATTGTCTTAGAACTCAATATGAACTTACTCAATCATTAACTTAAGAATTAAGATTCATCAGAATATTGAAATAGGAGAACTGTTAAATTTTCACGCATTAATTAATTGTCTTAGAACTCAATATGAACTTACTCAATCATTAACTTAAGAATTAAGATTCATCAGAATATTGAAATAGGAGAACTGTTAAATTTTCACGCATTAAAATTAGTACATTGTTATGCAAGTGTTTTAAGAAAATAATTAGTTTCTTTTATATAAAATGTTTGTTTGTATTGTTTCCAATTATGAAACACGAGCTTGAGAAATTAATTGTAATATAGTCAAGGTCCAAAATAAACAAAGTTAATGAAAACCATGCTCACAATACAATGCTACTTCCGATGTGAAATACATCTCTTTACCTTCCATGACACATTGATAAGTCATTACAAGCACATTGTGTTTTTTTTAACAATCAAAAGCAAATGCTTTTATTGAATACAATGTTGGAAAATCTGATATGCAGTTGCATAAAAATCACAGAGACTGACATGTCTATAACAAAAAATAATACAGTGTCCAGTGGTAAAACCTGCTGGTGGCACCAGGGATGACAGTACCACCTTAGCCACTGAAACTATGTTACCTCCCTTGGTTATCTGCTGATGAGGGCAGGGTATTGCACATGCTTTCAAACATTTTATGTGGAGAAAGAAAAATGGGGATTTTAAAATTGAATTTTAGGCACCAAAATAAATTAACTAATAGCAGAAACTAAGAATTCTAACAAGCTGGACCCCCAAAAATATAACAGGTTATATTTTCAATTTAGAAGCACAATACCAATTTATATATTTTAATAATAAAGAGAATGTTTTCTTAGCAGTCATTGATATAAAAAATGGAATTAGCATGACATGTTTAAGTTCCAGTTGAGTTTGCTGTATTCATTTTTACATAAATACTCTTAGAAAAGATATAAATCCATCTCTTCTCCCCCCCCCCATAGAGCAGATTGAGCACTCTAACCTTAACTGGCAATCAGTCTATGAGAAGGACAACTAAATTCAAAATTCTCTCACCACCACCACCTAAAAAATTACAGCAGCAACATCTAGCGTGGTCCTAGTGTGGTGAGATTGTGGTCCTATACTCTGCAGAGGAGTTGGGACTAAGAAGGAGGAGGAAAGATAATGAAAAAAATAAATCTGATAACTTTCCCTGTGAAAGTGCAGCTTATCCTTTCACATCCTTCAACTTGCAGGGTGAGTGGTCGTTGCATTGAGCCTTTTTTGGCTATTTATATTGTAAAGAAATTTTATTTAAGCTAATAATAACTAGAAAGGTGTTATCAAAATTGGTAACTTCAGTTGATAAGAAATTTTAGTTACACTGTGAAACTGCAACTTATCCACTTAGAAATTGATAATACTAAAAAAATATGTGAGAATTTCATGGATTGTTTCTGCAACTGACACTGGCTTTAGATATAGGATTATTCATTTATAAATTTATAATCCTAATGAAAAAAAAAATAACATTATCATGAATTTTCATGAACTTTGATATGCAAAACTAATTATGAAAATGACACTACTCAATTCTGTTAGAATAATTCTCAAATTTTGGGATCTTCTGATAATGGAAAAGAAGAAACTTAAACTGTATTTAATTATTGCTTGTGGTAAATATTTTGGAAATATGTCGAAAGTCTATCAATGGGTCATTTATTGTCACTGATTGAAAGACAGATCTTTTTCATGTTTATAGAATCATTAATAGATCCCTCAGTGATAAGGTAAGTTGGAACAAGCATTAATGGATATTGGAATACATGCATGCCAAATATATATGGGAAAATAGAGTATTATAACTTTTAGGAGAAGTATTTGGTCTTATTGTAAAGAACATTATGTGCACTTCATGTACTTCTGATGTGTTCTCTCCTCAGTTTATATGCAAATATTAAAACTTAAACATATTTATACCCATCAGCCATAACCAAGATATCAGCAATATTTTTTTACAGAAATAGGTAATGACTGCAAAAGAGAAAATTCATACACAAGGCAATATAATAAATACATACACTGTAATGTAGATGCAGTGTCATAAATGCATGCACAAGACAGTATAAACATATATTCAGTCATTAGTTATTCACCAAAAATATACATCTTTATAACTTTAGTAACTTATTAGTAGGTACCTCCACTAATTTGCGGAAAAACAGCATAACATGATATGAAAAGGTTCAAACTTGATAAAAACAAAGTTTTATCATAAAAATGTTTGGTCATTTTTTTTTTTTTTTTAATAATAACAAAGTATTTTTTGATTATTTTATTAAATTTTATAAAACTTTCTAGCACATTGGAAATTTTGGTTAAAAATCTTTTTTTTATTTTAGCAAAAAAAAAATCGATTCCAGTCAATATAATTTCTGTTAGAAATACATCAAATTATGTTGCTTACTAGGAACAGTAAATTTAATCCTTTAGCCTTCAATTAAAACTAAAATGAAAGCTTCAAGAAAGCTTTTTCATTTTTAAAAATTCATTTTAAACCAAGGAATCGAAAATTACTGGAGGCACCTACTTATTAGGAGAGGGGAAAAGCAGTAGAGAGAAAGAAGGAAGCAGTGACTGATCAAAGGTATTATGAAATATCAGTGTATTCATAACCGGCTTCTTCAACTGGTATATGAATGGGTTGTGGTAAATGGGGCACCTGTAACTTACTGAAACCAATCAGATTGGCATGTTTGCTAACCCATATTTCTCTGTCGATCCTAAAAATACAGGGTGTCCCCCAAAAATTGACATCATTTAAAATGTGAATATCTGAGTAACTACATGTCTCAGGCAAACAAACTTAAATGGACTTCATGTTCAACAATAAAAGATTTACATTAGTCGGACTATTGTCCTCATCTTTGTCGCCATATTTGTCACAACGTTTCGGCCGTTGTACGCTCCGGCCTTCTTCAGGTGGTTGGAATTTCGAACTGAACCCTTTATTTCGATCACTGAGGTAGACTGTTCTAGTTCCACGTGCCATGTCTCAAGGACACATGGCACAGTGGATAAAGGCGTTGGTTAGATCCAGTGACAGACCCAAAGAGTGTGAGTTCAATGCCCAGTTAAGGCAGTGGAGAACTTTCAGAGGGAAAATTAGCAGGAGATAACTGATAACTGACATCCATCAAACATGGCACATGGAACTAGAACAGTCTACCCCAGTCTACCCAGCCAAAACATTGTGACAAATATGTTGACAAAGATGAGGACAATAGTCTGACTAATGTAAATACTGTACATAATACCTCATCTCAGAAATATAGACAGACAATAAAAGATTTATCTATCAAAATTTGAACAAGAGATTCAAAGCAATGTAGATTTTCTAACTGATTTCACAAAGCTCCTCAATTGTTCAATATGTGCACCACCTGTAACAAGACACATGTCAAATCAGTAGTCCAGCTCCTGCCAAACATGCTGTAGCATGTCTTGAGTAACATTCTCCAGCACCTCTGTGCTTTTCTGCTTAAATTCCTCTAGGCTTGTCCTTTCACATAAGCCCCACTGAAAAAAAATCACATAGTGTCAAGTCAGGTGAATGTGGTGACAATTTCAATAGCACATTGTCATTATCACTGGCACACCAAATTCATCTTCCTGGTAGATTCTCATTGTGTTGTGTAGTTATTTCCACAATAGAACTTGTAGTCGGACTAAATGCGTCCTAAATGGGGTAAACGTACAGAAACGTTAGGAACTTGTAAATAAGTGTTACGCAGAGTAATCGAGTTGTGGTCGCTGATAACTTACTCCTCTCTCGACTACCTACTGACTCCTACTTATAATAGGTGGGAGAGTCTATTATCTAGACAAGGTGTCTTCCACTATAACACATTGTTAAAATTTGAGATCATTTGAGCAAGAATGACTACAAAATGATGTCAATATTTTGGTTCACTTTGTATAATGCCTAGTTCCAGGGAATATTTTTTTGCTATGTTGCACCTCTCCCCACACCTTTGTATGGAAAGAGAGTGAGAGAAGGGTCATTCAGAACATTCTCTTATATCTACGGCATGGCATGGCAAAAGGCAAATGCTGAAGGGACTAGACAATTTGCACATGTATGCATAGAAGAATCTGCAATATTATGCGTCTTGATCTGGAATCTCAGCTTCAGTCCCTTTCCCACCAACATAATGTAGCTTCCCTCTGTCTTTTCTATAAATGCTTAGTAATTGTTCGAATGAAATTTCCTCTGATATGTAGACTTTATGAATTTAAGCGCAGTACTAAATTGGCTCCAAGGTCTCATCATTTTACAGTCAAAATGGTTACATGTAGCCGTAAGTTCTATGCTAGCAGTTTCTTCTATCACACTTCTCATTTGTGGAACTCTCTACTGGCTTCTTGCTGCCCAATCAAGTTTGATCTTCAAAAATTTAAATGCAATGTCAATCATTATCTTCTGTCTTAATGGTTTTTCTTTTATTGTCATCTCTCCTTAATAGAATTTTTTCCCATATTCTCTAACACCCAGTAACTATTTGCATCCTAGTGGCTTTATTGCCTTGCTTGGGGGTGAAATGATTTTTAAAAATCCATAATTTAAAGTAAACTTATTAGGAGGCAAATATTATACATGCACATTTTTATGCATGTATTTTTATTAAATTGACATTTATTTTTATTCCTATGAATTGAGTTTTTAGTACAGTATTTTTCTTAATTTTTTCTTTTCAGTACATGAGAAAGTCGATCCACCATTAATTTATTTATTTGAAGATGATCATCAAACATCCGATTCAGCAGCTTTAATATACAGACTATATACAAGTGAAAAAATCCAGTAAGTTTCTATGTTCAAGTTTTCAATTGGTGAGCAAGCTGTCTGCAAAAAAAGAAACAAATGTGAAGGATAATTTTCTTGATTAATGAAAATGTTAACATTGGTCCAAACACTATGCCAAACTTTAGTATGGGCCAGTGGCTACATTCACATTTAGCCTGGGCCAGTCAGTGGCTACTTTGACATTTAGCCTAGGCCAGTAGCTGCATAAGCATTTATCACAGGCCAGTGGCTACATTGACGTATAGCATGGCTACATTGAAGTTTATCATGGGCCAGTGTCTACATTAACTTATAGCATGGGCCAGTGTCTACATTAACTTATAGCATGGGCCAGTGTCTACATTAGCTTATAGCATGGGCCAGTGTCTACATTAGCTTATAGCATGGGCCAGTGGCTACATTAACTTATAGCATGGGCTAGTGGCTACATGAGCATTTATCCTGGTCTAGTGGCTACATGAGCATTTATCCAGGTCTAGTGGCTACATGAGCATTTATCCAGGTCTAGTGGCTACATGAGCATTTATCCGGGTCTAGTGGCTACATGAGCATTTATCCGGGTCTAGTGGCTACATGAGCATTTATCCAGGTCTAGTGGCTACATAGGTGTTTAGCATGGACCCGTAACTATGCCAGCATTTAGCATGGATCAGTGAAAGTTCTAACATTTTTAAACTTGCAAAATATTTGGAGTAAACTAGTTTTTGAACTTGAAATAACATGAGTGGTATTCTGAAAAAATCTGCCTATTATAACATTTTTTCTGAATCAGATCCGATTAAACGCTAATTTTTTTTTAAGCATCTAATATACCAAGTTTTCTTCCAAAGAAAATTTAAATTTAATTAAATGTAAACTTGTAAATTATTTATATTATTTAGTTGAACTTTTGTGAAGTTGATTCTTCTTGTATTTTATTTAACGTCTGAGAAATGTTTGAATAAAAATACAAGTTTCCTTTTGAATCTGAAAATCAAATATTCCAATTATATATTTCATAAACTTCTTTCTTCAATTATGTGCTATCTCTCTTCAGGAAGTAGGCAATCATGGCCCTCCACATCTTCCTTATAGCACTTAAGCTTTGTTTTTTGTTATTTCTCCCAAACTCTGTTCTACCAGCCATTTACTAAAGTTTATCAATTATGTTATGTGCTACTTTACTTTGTCCTGCCATCTGTCCTCTGAGTATCAGATTTCCCAAGCCTTCTTTCCTCATTACATGCCCCAGAAATTTCAACTGCCTCTTCCTGATGTTAAGCATAAGTTTCCATTTTCTCTAAAACCTCATCGTTGCTCACATATTCGGTCCATGGTATCCTCAGCATCCTTCTGTAGAACCATAATTTCATAAACTAAAATAATATAAAGCAAAGAAGCAGTTGTTATCTGTATGGGGGAAATGTTTGGACTGGTCTTACCTTTATATCTTCATGGCCAAAGTCATGATTGCTTTCATTGAAGCAAGTTTAGATTTGGTCTTTTATGACCACGAACTCATTGTCAAATATATTACAAGAAGGCTGATTCTACCCTAGACAAAAGCCATTGAATTGTTCATCGAAAATATTGTTGTAACATCAAAAACAATGCAAAAGATGTGTTCAATCATCTGAATGGTAATGAAAATATTTGCCATTTCCTTATAAGGAAATATTCATTGTTCAAGCAGCCAGTGCTACTTCTGTAGAAATTTATAAAATCTTTCTCTTAAAACAATTTTTCAAGAAAATGGGTTTCTCAAATCTGTTAACTGTTAGTGCTCATTCCAGTATTGATGGACGTTTCTTTTTGTTAGGAGCCGTGTGGAAACGCAACATTTTGATTATGTCCTTATTTTCTCTTTGAGTTACACATGCTGCCCATTTTAGTTGTTGCTGCTGTTGAATGTTCTCAAGTGATGTAGTTTGTGCCATTTGATACAGTTCTTTGTTGTTTGTGATTCTGTAGTGCCAGTCTACAAGGCTTGATGAAGGATGACCTACAGGCTTTATTTGCTCAAAGCCATAACTTTCGGATACTTAGAATTTGATTTTAAAATGTTGGATTCACTTGTAAAATGATTCTTAAAACTGCTGCATTTTTCCAGTCTTTATGAAACTAAGTTTCATAAATTTCACAATTTTTATATTAATTTAAAATAAGTTTCATAAATTTCACAATTTTTATATTAATTTAAAATAAGTTTCATAAATTTCACAATTTTTATATTAATTTAAAATAAGTTTCATAAATTTCACAATTTTTATATTAATTTAAAATAAGTTTCATAAATTTCACAATTTTTATATTAATTTAAAATAAGTTTCATAAATTTCACAATTTTTATATTAATTTAAAATAAGTTTCATAAATTTCACAATTTTTATATTAATTTAAAATAAGTTTCATAAATTTCACAATTTTTATATTAATTTAAAATAAGTTTCATAAATTTCACAATTTTTATATTAATTTAAAATAAGTTTCATAAATTTCACAATTTTTATATTAATTTAAAATAAGTTTCATAAATTTCACAATTTTTATATTAATTTAAAATAAGTTTCATAAATTTCACAATTTTTATATTAATTTAAAATAAGTTTCATAAATTTCACAATTTTTATATTTAAAATAAGTTTCATAAATTTCACAATTCTTATATTAATTTAAAAT
This sequence comes from Acanthosepion esculentum, assembly GCA_964036315.1. Classification (NCBI taxonomy): domain Eukaryota; kingdom Metazoa; phylum Mollusca; class Cephalopoda; order Sepiida; family Sepiidae; genus Acanthosepion; species Acanthosepion esculentum. Next base: position 63,715,500 of record OZ038510.1, read on the forward strand.
AAGTTTCACAAATTTTAAGTTTCATAAATTACACAATTTCTATCAGAGGCATTAATTTCAAATAAAGAATTTACTATTTAAATTTATTGTAATTGTTTTTCATGAAAATTTTCTTCAAAGTGTCATGAAATTTAATTTTTCTCAACAGATATACATGTGGCTGTACTGCAGTCTCCCCATCAGCTGAGAGCAAAGGGGATTTACTAATAGGTAAGAAATAAAAGCTTGTTAACCATCACTCTTTAGCAGGCACCTTGGTTTCTGCTACATAACCTTGCATGTCAGTGGGGGGGGTGAATCAGAGTTCATTGCCTGCAGTGGAGATCTTTGTTCGTCTTAGACATTTCATTTCCATGCATATATATGAGATTTGTTTGATATCCAACCACTTTGAATCTCTCAAGAACTGGTTGTGACCAGCTGAAGTTCACATTTATAGATGAAAATGACATTTTTTGGAGGTTTGCAGCATTAAAACTAATTAAAGCAGATGTGAAAACTTATAAAGAAGGATTTGATTGAAGAGAAAAAAGATACTTAATTGGAACCAATAATTAAATTGTAGAAACAGAACCAGCAAGGACTGGACATGGGTTTAACTTAGCTGGATCAAGTAAATCCAGTATAAGTGAAATTAATCCAATTACCCTCTGGCCTGCCTAGCATGGCGTCGACATGAATAATGGTTTCTTAGATACAGTGTAAGTCAGTCAACCTAAATAACGTTTGTGTTTAATACTATTCAGTTAATTTTATTTTGATTTATAAGGAAATCTAAATTCTGAGCTTTGGGCCACTTCTCAGCATTAGGGTAATTTAGTTTTCAGGTGATGGAAAGATTTGGGGAACTTGCAATTAATTGCAAGAAATTAGTTGTACATTAATTACAGGGTATGGTAAATTGTCTATTTAAGGAATATGTGTGAAGGGATAAAAATAGGCCTACAGACCGCTCTGAAGGTCTATAAGTTTTATAGATTATGAATGAACAAAAATACAGACACAAATACTACACGGCAGCATAATTGCTAAAGAGTACGAAGTAAGCTTCAGCGTACTTGTCATTTCTTACCAGTTATCCATTTCCTTATAATAAACAAAAATTTAACACTATTGATTATTCACACTATTATAACACTATTCATTATTGATTATGTGTAGAAATTGATATTCCTTTTCAGCAAACTAGTCTTGGGTGTGACGATAAACTACATTTGGCTGCAAGGCCTCTGTTTGGGAGACTGGATGTTTTGAAGAGTGTGCAACCACCTCTTAATTGCTATTATTCCCACATTCACCCTGATCCGAGGTGGTAGCATCTGTTAAGATCCCAGCTATGGACAAACAGTGAACACCCCCAAACAAAAACAAAGCACTATGAAAGTATAAAAATACATTTTTATAGTAAAAATACCAGCAATACATTTTTATATAAAAAAAATAACCAGCAATACATTTTATAGTAAAAATACCAGCAATACATTTTATGGTAGAATTACCAACGATACATTTCTGTAGTGAACTACCACAGAGGGCAAAGAGGCCCAGGGTTGCATGTATTTTTTGCAATGCTAGAATAAAATCAAGAATAAAATAACTTACCTCCAGTGTGAGCAAAGATTCAAACATACTTCATGGTGTAAACTGTCCAAAAGAGAAAGAAATGGCAGCTTTATGGGTTACACATTTAAAATAGCTAGATCTCGGAGTAACATATTTTCTTGCATGATTACCTTTGTGCATATGGAAATTTTGACTGTCAATGATACATCAAAATCTGAAGAACAAGGTGACGAGCAGAAAAGAAAGAAGGCAGTTGACTGATGTGGTTACTGGCAACACGTGTCATGGATGAGAGAGAAGAAACTGATTGCAGGCAGTGTTTGCAAGAAAAAGTTTAAAGCTTTTTGGCAACAATTTCATCTGTAGTTAAAGGTTTAGCCTTCCACTACCACCTTTTTTTATCAATGTCGATTTCTGTGCAAAAAGCGGATCATAGAGCTTATTCAGCTTAATACATATTTTCAGGAAATCTCAACTTCCGATTGGTCACTTAATATTTAAATCATGTTTCTCAACTACGTCTGAATAACATCAACCTCGTTCTTGAGCTGACCAAAAAAATAATTCCACCCAAATCTGTCAATGCCTTTTCAAGCCTAACACGTGATTAAATTAATTATAACTACCAGGCACGAGTTCGTTCTCTTCCTCTCCCTTGATTTCTCTTGCTACAAAACGTAGTTGTAAAAAAGAAATCACGTCTCGACTACTTGCGGTTAGATGCAATGAAAACATATTCACACACACACATACGTACAAAACCTTCCAAACTACATTACAAACATAAGAAACTTTTCAAACTTCATTACAGACATTACAAACTTAATGACAAGCAATGGAAACTTAATTACAAACATTACGGAACATTCACTCCTTCAACTCTTCTGAAGCTAAAAGTTTACTCAACATATTCTCAGCTTTACAGAATTCATTCAACTCTCTCACAGTGAACATTTTGAGCAGGAAGTTCATTCAACTGAACTCGGATAAAAATATTTCATTAGTAAAGACTTTAATTCAGTCAAAGGGACATAACACCAACAAAAATAGTAACCCCTTTGCTTGTACATCATTATACAAATATAAATGTTGTTGTTACAAAAAAACGTTTTGTGTTCCTTCTTGTTTCTCTTGTTGCTTTTGCGTTTGCTTACACATTCGTAAGTATAAAATGTATGGGTCGATTTAGACCATCAATACCACTACAAAGGCATACAATTGGTTCAAAACTAGGCAACAATACATTAGTGTGATGTGAAGTCTGATCAAACCGCCATTGTTCATTACAAGGGTTAAAAGCAATAGTCACAGTTCCACACAGTCATATCTTCATCTTTTGTTTTGCACACATACTCTTAGACAATGCATTCTTTGATATTTTTTTTCTGCCATACGAAGTTCTAGTAATAAATATTTGTATCTTTTTTGGTCAGTTGTCTTTATCTTTGTTGTTTGGATCATGTCATTTTCATCCTATCTATTCCTAAGACATAATCAAATGTTTTTTGCAACTTTAGAAAGAAAAAAAGGAGGTTGAAATGAGTTATACTGACTCTAGAAATATCATGGCTTACAGCCATATCGTGTTTAAACACATTTCTCGTACGATCACCAAAGTTAAGCAACGTGAATACCTGATGCTGTAAGTTTGGACATGCGGGCAGTGTAGTGGATAATGGCTCAGGATTGAAAATTGGAGAGCCGAGTTCCTATTTCACTTGATTTCATTATATTCACTCTTATGGAAATACCCTTGGGAAAGGTCAACCCCTTCTCCTCCAGATATGGGTTACCTAGTAGAAGTTGTATCAATAAATGATTATTACCTCCCCCCAAATTTTTACAATTTAAAGGAAAATATTTCCTGGCTTTAAATAATCTACAAAAGGTTGTAAAAACAACCCAAATCAATCAAAGGTATGAATCTACTGCTTCTCCTCCCCAGCTATGGGTTAATTAGTATGACTTGTATCAGTAAATAATTATTATTTTCAAAAAATTCTTACAATCTAAAAATATTTTCTGGCTTTAAATAACCTGCAATAAAGAACAAATCAATCAATTAATCCAGAGATATCATATCCACTGAATGAAAGCCAAAAAATATTTCAGCCAAATCAGTGGGTTTAAAAAATCGCAGTAATGAAGACAATAGTTTGAAAAAAAAATTTGAAATAATGTTTTAGCTTAAACTCCTTAAAAATTTTCAGCTGAATAAAAACCTCCATTTTTAAATCTCAATATAATTTTATATTTTTCTTTTAATCTTGTTAGGTGAACAGAATGTTTATTTTATTGCTGATATGGCTGTCTCGGACATGAATTATACTCAGGTAAGTTTTATGCAGTATGTATACACGGCGTAATGGTTAGTGGCATAGAAAAATGAAAATGGCTGGCAAGGCTGTTCCTGCAAGCAGGTCTATTCCATGATACAAATACAGAGACTTCAAATCAAGTTTGCTGCCAAAAAAAAAAAAGAAGAGTAAGTTGTGGAATGCACATGCCCTTGTAAATCATACCCACTTCTGAGTTTCTCTCAATGACTCCTAGCAGCAAACTGTCTGCCTTTTCAAGCACATCCTTAAATACATGTTGAATTCCTGAATATTCATCAATTGATGGTATTATAAGGCTCACACTCGTGTGCGCACTGTCTGCATTGCAAATGGCTGTCTACATACAAAGCACATGAAACCTCATGCTTGTTTAGCTTGAGGTAATTTGTCACGACTTCAAATTCCAGCTAAAACTTTTGCATTTATTTACTAATACTCTTGGAGGCTAAAATCAATTCATGCTCTCCCCAGTTGTAAGTAAAATAGGCAGAATAGCCTTGGTAGGACAACCAGTTGAAGAGAAGGAAAACTCTGAATTCAAAACTATAGAAGCAGTAACAAGAAATCATTCCACTATGTTTCCCAATATAAATTATATAAATTCATAGAATTTATTAAAGAAAGGGAAGTCATAGAGAGCCATGACCAATTACATTCTGAAGGGACATGGCATAAAAAAAGACTTGGTAAGAGCTGCCACAAGCCAATACCAGCCAGAAATTGAAAATATCACTGCATCAATTCAAGACCCAGAATTAATTGTAGTATTAAATAAAAACTTGAATGTATGGATAGTGTAGCAGTTGTTGACAAGGAAACTGGAATTGGTATATGGAGTTTAAATTCTGGTTGAGTTTGTTCTTTTACATTAATGCCCTTGGAAAAATCATAAATTGATCTTCTTCCAGCTATAGTAGGGCAAACTGGGGTCTCTTGCCTTGAGTGGTAACTAGTTTAAAAGTAGAAAATAACTCTGAATTTATATCCTTTTTTTATTTCACTCCAAAGCAATAAGGGGTGTTACTGAGTGTGAAAGAATATGAAAAAAAAAAACATTATTGAGCAAGAAAAGAGATTAAGATAATAAATAATGCAGACTGGGCTCTTTAGTTTTGGTAGGGCAAAATGAAGAGGACAGCCAACACAAGGACAGGCACTATCTTGCATTTGATACACATTCTTCTACAGTACATGTCATGACACTTAATCCATGATAAATAATGCAGACTGGGCTCTTTAGTTTTGGTAGGGCAAAATGAAGAGGACAGCCAACACAAGGACAGGCACTATCTTGCATTTGATACACATTCTTCTACAGTACATGTCATGACACTTAATCCATGATAAATAATGCAGACTGGGCTCTTTAGTTTTGGTAGGGCAAAATGAAGAGGACAGCCAACACAAGGACAGGCACTATCTTGCATTTGATACACATTCTTCTACAGTACATGTCATGACACTTAATCCATGATAAATAATGCAGACTGGGCTCTTTAGTTTTGGTAGGGCAAAATGAAGAGGACAGCCAACACAAGGACAGGCACTATCTTGCATTTGATACACATTCTTCTACAGTACATGTCATGACACTTAATCCATGATAAATAATGCAGACTGGGCTCTTTAGTTTTGGTAGGGCAAAATGAAGAGGACAGCCAACACAAGGACAGGCACTATCTTGCATTTGATACACATTCTTCTACAGTACATGTCATGACACTTAATCCATGATAAATAATGCAGACTGGGCTCTTTAGTTTTGGTAGGGCAAAATGAAGAGGACAGCCAACACAAGGACAGGCACTATCTTGCATTTGATACACATTCTTCTACAGTACATGTCATGACACTTAATCCATGATAAATAATGCAGACTGGGCTCTTTAGTTTTGGTAGGGCAAAATGAAGAGGACAGCCAACACAAGGACAGGCACTATCTTGCATTTGATACACATTCTTCTACAGTACATGTCATGACACTTAATCCATGATAAATAATGCAGACTGGGCTCTTTAGTTTTGGTAGGGCAAAATGAAGAGGACAGCCAACACAAGGACAGGCACTATCTTGCATTTGATACACATTCTTCTACAGTACATGTCATGACACTTAATCCATGATGGCAAACAAAATTTGGCATAGTTTGTTTTTGTTATTAATCATATCATACCATGCAAGACAGTTAAGCCACAAGGGGTTACTGAATGTGAAAAAATAAGAAAAAACGAGAAACATTAACAAGGAATGAGAACAAAAGAAGAGTAATCAAGAGGACAGTAGATAACAATTGACATTGCATTTGAATTTTTGAAGATCATTGAGCCAGAAGAGAATTCTACAAGTGAGAAATGCAAGAAAAGGAACTGTTAGCATAGAACTTATGTTTATATTTAGCTAATTCAACTGTAAATTGATGAGACCTAGCTGCCAATCTAGTACTGTGCTTAAATTCATAAAGTCTCGGTACCATAGCAGAGAGTTCATCCAAACAATTACCATAAAAGTATTTATAGAAAAGGCACAGGAATCTACATTACAGCTCTGGAGAAGTGACTGAAGATGGGATGCCAGATCAGAACTAATAACATTGCAGATTCTTCTTTGGATTTTATCTCTAAATATATAACAGGAGCACCAGACCAGATGTGGCAGTAATATTCAAAGCAAGGAGGAATGGTAAGCTTATAAATATGTAAGATAGATTCTGGTGAGAAAAATTGTCTAGCATGACACAGTGAACCAATTTTCTTAGGTGCAGATTTAGCAATTGTTTTCAACATACTCTTTCCACTTCATGTCAGCGGAAAACATTAGCCAGAGAAGACACAATGAGTACTAGGCTTAAATTCATAAAGTCTAAGTACAAAAAAGATAAATTGAGTAGAACAATCATTATAAAAATATTTAAAGAAATGGCACAGAGAAGCTACATTATGGCAGTTTCTCTTTTATTCATTTTATTATATTTCTTCTCATTCCTCTCAAAATTTCTAACATTGCCTCTCTCTCACTCTCTCTCTCTCTCTCTCTCTATATATATATATATATATATATATATATATATATATATATTTTTTATATATTATATATGCACAGTATTTATTGGAAAGCACTCAATATCAGTGATAGGGCAAACATATTTAGTTGGATTGATGTGAGTTTGTGACCCTGGGTTTCAAAGCATTTCAAAGAGTATGAAACCCAAGGTTACAAATTCACATCAATCCAGCTAAATACATAATCACCCATTCATTTGCTGTTGAAAACCGAGCAAACTGGAGAAACACCTGCTACCAAGGTATGACAATCTTTGAAAAGAATTGTCTCAACCATCTGAGAATTAAGAACCAACACTAAATCTTGGGCTAATACATCAGACCAAATGACGGTCAGCCCTTCAACATGTCCCTCATGTGGACTTGTTTGCATATACTGTGCAGGATTGTTATCTCACACAAAACATAAACATAAAATCTAAATTGAAAGACATTCATATGTCAAAAACAATGAGAGAATCCATCGTGCGCATACATACATACATACATACATACATATATATATATATATATATATATATATATATATATATAGGAACAATTATATCCTACAATGAAACTGTGGTCCAGGGTCTATGAAAAGCTAGACAGCACTGCCATTCTTCATCAGATAGAATAATCGGAAAGGGAGGTTGAGCTGTAATCTTTATCAGTTTTCCTCGTTTAACGAAAAGTCATTGACAAATTCATTATGATGATTTTTCTTTTGCATTTTTGTTGTTTTTTCCTAGGTATTATTAGGGAACAAAGATCAACTCTCAATGACCTGGCCACAAATGGACATCAAGGAATTCTTGCCACGATGGTACCAACTGAAGGATGTTGGCCTTGAAATATTTCTTACGAATGGCAAAACATGTCTGCTTGCCTTCAACTCTACAGAGGTAAATGAAAACATTTCTATTCTGTGATTTCTTCTCCTTTTTTTACCAGAGTAGCATTTTTGTTCTTTTTATGATAACATTTTGATCGGTCAATTATCTGTACTTTTTATTCAGTACATTTTTATTTATAGTCATTGATTATTAGTCAAGTCATGTGTTTTTATCTTTTCTGAGTAGTTAGTATAATGGACAGTGGCTCAGAATGAAAAATTAGAAAGCCAAGTTTAAATTCCAGTGACATTCATTGCATTCACTTATGTGTAAATACCCTTGGTATGAATCAATATCTTCCCCCTTAGCTATGGGTTAAATATAATGCTATGTACCAGGAAAAATCATTGTTATCCCCTCCAAAAAATGTTAATGTAATATTCCCTCACAAAAAAAAAAAACAGAAAAAATAGAATTATTCTTACAATCTTATATATAAAGTGTGTGTGTTTCTGCATGTGTGTGTTCAAGCAATTCCTCTGATCCCACTGGTCCAATTTCAATGATTCATAGCTCATTCAAATGCCCTAGAAAAGGTAGGCTCGTTGAGCTCAGATTCAAGGTTGCCAGATTATACAAGATTAAAAATATATATTAATATATTATACTAGCCATTATTGTTGCTTTCATGGTTCAAGAAGAGTAACTCTTATTTTCCTTTTGTATTAAAAATTGCAGTACCCATTCTATTATAAACTAGCTTAAAAGCCACCTTATTGGGCAGCATTTAAGCTAACTCCTGTGGAGGACTCTTGGTTTGGCCATCATTACAATAGCTTGGGAGGAGTAAATGCGATAAACATCAATAAACTACAGAAGAACTCAAAATTGATCGCTAGATTTAAGAATTGTTTTAATGTTTAAGCTTACCTTTTAAAAGTTCAACAGTAATTTTTCTGCTTCCACTTAAAGACGATTTGATGTACGTAGATCCTTATTTTCCATACAAACAATTATTTTATTTCATGGCTGACAGAACAGGGAACAATTTATATGATAAAATTAATATAGTGCAAAGATGGGAAAATAGAATTAGTTATACATTCAACATTTGAAGAGTTAAAGAAAGATAATAGCTAATTAAGTAAAACCTATATCATGGCACCTCAATATAATTTTCCTCAGTTGCAATTCTGTTCTTCAACAGAGCTGCCCCTGAGCATACTCTGCCCAAAGACAGACATGCAACTGAGAGGTGATAAATAAACGTGTTACAAACTATTCTATAGTAATTTAGACACTAAAACCTGAATATCTGCATTATATATTATCTACTTCTAGGTGATATCATTCTTCAGGTTTAACTAATTTGCATATTGATTTTAAAAAAGTATATTCCATTAACTAACTGTCCTTCATTAGTGTTATTTATTCAAGGATTATTTTGATTTTCATATCAAAAATAGTTCTGTTTAGGAATATTGTCTTATATAGTGTAAAAAAGTGTTTAAAATTTGCATTTTACTTGGCCTTCAACAAGTTGGCATCTATTTGTAAAACTTTCTTTAACTATAACAAGCCAATTTTTGAATGAAATGTTCATTTAAAATTTTTGTTTCAAATATTTCAAGTAGTGAATATATCTTACTTTGCAAAGCAATAGCGAGCAGGCTCTGCCTGCTAGTTCAAAATGTGTTCAAGATTTTAAATAACTGACAAACGGTTGATAAGCAGTAAAAAAAAAAATCCATCTGTACAATTCAAGTGGTTAGAATGTTTCCGACCATGAGATTTGGGTTTAAATCTCACCAATTTTGATTTATCAGGAAGATGATAACTTCAACCTGGAGAGATAATTCCAGTGTGCAGCAACTTTGGGAAGTGTTTGAAGACTATAACACAGCTGAATGAAACCAGGTGGACAAAACTGTTTGGAAACTATTGATAATTATACTAATATGGTCAAAAGTCAGCATGACTGAAGAGTTGAGTGCACTGAGTGCATGTCAGATTATTTACTCTCCCACATAAACTGTAATTAAGGTCTGCTCAGAATAGTTCCAATATAAAGCATGGGTTGATTTTGTGGGTGTTGGAGAAAGACAAATGTGCTTGAGCAAACATCTGCAACAGGGATTAGCTTGCTACCTTGAGAAGCTGTTTGAACTTATCTCATTCTTTCTGGCACTTTTCTTTTTTGCGTATCACTGTCCCAGTTTCAAACCAGTGAGTCACTTGGATTCAGAATTTGCAACTTTGTAAAAGGAGAGGTATTAGTTTAGTATAATAATTTTCTATTAAATTTTACAGTCATAATATATCAGTAATTTTTTTTCTTAGCTGGGTACACATCTGGTAACAAAAAATTAGAATTGGCCATTTCTCTTGTGTTTTTTTTTTGTTTGGTTACTTTTCTTTTCTAATTTTTTTGCTTGTTTATTTTTTCTTTTTTTTTGCTTGTTTATTTTTTCTTTTCTTTTTTTGCTTGTTTATTTTTTTTTTGCTTGTTTATTTTTCTTTTCTTTTTTTTGCTTGTTTATTTTTTATTTTATTTTTTTGCTTGTTTATTTTTTCTTTTTTTTTTTGCTTTTTCACTTTTTTTTTGCTTTTTCATTTTTTTTTTGCTTGTTTTTCACTTTGTTTTTTTTACATTTCTTTTAATAATCTTTGAGTACACATCAGTTATCAAAAAGGCAAAATTCCTTTTAAGAATTGACCATTTCTTGTATTTCAGGAGCGAAATCAAACAATGAAGCAAATGGAAACTTTGGAGTTACCCAATTTAGTCAAGGGAGAGAACTTATCTAGTATTCAACAACTGTGGTGTAGTGGACGCATGACAAACTTTGAATATTTAACCCACCTGAATAAAATTGCTGGACGTTCGTTCAATGATCTGATGCAATACCCTGTGTTTCCATTCATCATAAGAGATTATGTGGGCACAGAAGTGGACCTTTCATCGCAATCACTCTACCGGTCAGTCTAATTTCTTTTCTTGATGAATACTTTTATAATAATAATAATAATCATAGTATTTAATTCTTCCATTAATTGTTGCAGTTAAATATATTTATGTTTTTGCAGATATACAAATTTGGTTAATGATCAGCAAAATTTATTTAAGGATTAAGCTTTTGTTTATTTTATCTATATTTTGAACCATTTTCTTGATTTATGTTGAAAATTTAAATTATATTTAAACTTCCATTGGAAACCAGAAAAATATCCAATGTCTGAATATTTTTGTCTTTAAGAAGCCATTATCAAAGACTTCTGATTTTGTCCTTTGTCAATTTCATCTTTTTTTCAAATAACATATCTTCACATGTCAGGTTGATTTTTAAAGTATTGAATCTTTACATAACAATTCATGTTGTCATGTCTTTATTTTTTAATTTTATATATATATATTTATATTTATATTTATATATATATATATATATATATATATATATATATATATATATATATATATAAGGAAATGGACAAAGTCCAACAATTATTTTAAGACATTTTTATGTTTATATGTTCTTTTTATAGATACAAATATTTAAGTAAATGCTCTGTTTATAATAAACAGTATTAACAACATTTACCAGTCTGAATGTCCAAGAAATTTTCATAGAAAATATGCGTCCTTCAACAGAAATCAAACCTGTATCCTATACGGAACCATCATATAGCCTGACGTGCTTTACTGATTTAGCCACAGAGGAGTGTTTCGGTTAGCAAGGTCAATTTTACTATTTTTAAATGACAATTCTCCATGATTTTCTCGTACATTCATATGTGCTCGATGTGTAAACAAATGACGTCACACATTATGAAATGGACAATTATTTCTCAGACATTCAAGCTGGCAAATGTTGTTAATACTGTTTATGTTTATTATAAACAGAGCATTTACTTAGATATTTGTATGCATAAAAAGAATGTATAAACATAGAAATGTCTTAAAATAATATGTATGATTTCCAGTATTTAAAACTCGACCAAACAATTAGAAAGATATTCAGCGAGAACCCACTCAAGGCTAGGTGTCAGCCCCACAACCTACACAAACTCCTGTCATCATCTAGCATGGAAAATCACCTGCAATAAACCCTGATGCCAAGTCTGTAAACATGTCAACACTAATAGCATTTTCACACACACCCCCGGTACTCACACAATAACCACTGGCTCTGACTTGTGAGAGTTCAAATCTTATATATTTACTTTACTGCCAAAAATGGAAAAAAAAGTAATTATGTTGGAAAAACCACTGGCTCTGACTTGTGAGAGTTCAAATCTTATATATTTACTTTACTGCCAAAAATGGAAAAAAAAGTAATTATGTTGGAAAAACAGGCATGGAATTTCATCTTTGGTTCAATAACCATAGAAAAACATCAAAGACAATAATAACAATTTTTCTGTCGCTGCACATTTCTACCAAATGTTTCATCACATTGATGACACCAGACGTGTGCTTTCAGCCAACAAGAAAGACACAGATCAGAGTTAAAATCCTTTTTCAAAATAGAACCACATATTAAAGTTTTAAACAGGGATTTGGGTTTACTCAGAGAATATAGTTTCCACAGGGAGGCCTCTGCAAAACCTCCACAACCCTAATCCTGACAAACTATTAGGCCAAAATCAAATTTCTTATAGAGTTGCAACACATGAGGAAAAAAAAATTCTCAAAAAAAATTAGCAACAGCAACATTTCCCAGAAGAGTGTGTCCCACTTCTGTGTTTAATTCTCATCCCATTGAATAAAGGACACAAGTGTGTCCAAAAATTCCAACTTAAAAATTTTTTTCTTTGTGCTTCAATTTAGTCAAAAGACTAATATAATAAATATCAACCTTATTGCCAATATTGTTATCATTTTATTGTTTTTTATTCCTCAAATTTCATTCTGGCCTATTGAATCTACATACATACATACATACACACACATATATATATATAGCCACCTGCATTAATGCAAAGCTCTTCAGTAAAATGAATAGAGCCCTCCAGCTGATTGGCATTTGTTTACATTTGTAAAAACAATACGCTAGATTTAGTTGCTTCACTCTGTTGAATGATGATAGCTCGGTGATAGAAACTCTGACACCAAATGCTTGAGGCATTTGGATGTCTAGTCGCACTGAGGAGCTATTATACAATGAAACAGTACTGTCTGCGAATGACATATATTATGCTCTGTGTTGTATTGTACAATTTTTTGAAAAAGTAAATGTTAAAGAACTGTGTATGCTAAATCTGTTTGTTCTTTCTCTTCATTTTGATATATCTTACTTTCACTGTGGTAGAGCACTTTCTACATTTATTTTTTAAACAAATATGAAAAACATAAATTTTGGAATCTATCAGAAAATCATCAAACAGATAGGATTATTTTGTTAAATTGATACGCAAAACAGAATTTAATTCAAAGAATGATATGGAAAGCCTATTTCTTTCTTCACAAGAATAACATGCCTAAGTAACCTGAAGTATATGACTTTAAAAGCAAAAAAATGGCTCTGTTTATTGAAATGTTTGGGTTTGAAAATGATTTACTGGATATAGTGAATAACATCTCCTTTCAGAAAAGAAAAGATTAATTCCAAAGACACCTTGAACATGTAGAAAATTGGTAGAAAGTATAAATACATCTAGTTAAAAAATCACGGATAAACTAAAAATTAGTGATAGTCAGAAAACTTAACACAAAGGAATGTTACATTACTATCAAGGACCACAAATCTGACTTTGATACAAATCCTACCACTAGGATCATAAATTCTCCTAGGCCTGAGATTGGTAGAATAAGTAAAATAATCCTCAAGAGGGTAAATAAACAAATTAAGGAGTACCTTGGATTAACACAATGGATTAATACCACTGATGTAACAAATTAGTTTTGCAATATAAAGGATAAAACCAATTGTTCTCTAATCCAGTTTGACATTGAAGAATATTTCCCGTCAATTTCAAGAGACCTGTTTACATCCACCTTAGTATTTACTGCTGTGTACTTGGATGTATCAAAGAAGAATGTAAGATCATTATGAATGCAAAAAAATCAGTTATTCATAATAGGGAACAGTGGATGAAAAATAACTGTAGTGACAATTTTGATGTTGCAACGTGATCGTTGGACTCTGCAAAGTCTTCCGATCTTGTTGGATTATTTTTTCTATACAATCTTACTGCCCACCATGACATCAGTATAGAGGATATAGGATTATATGGGGATGGTGGCCTTATGTTTGTGAGGAATTCAACAAATTTCAAAATTGACAAAATTAGGAAATTAATATATAGAGAGTTTAAAAACCTAAAGTTACTATCAATACAAATCTAAAAAAGGTTAACTTCCTCGATGTAACATTAGACTTAGTAAACAATATATACCAACAATATAAAAAAAAACATACAAATCCTTTATATATCCACCCAAAGTCTAATCATCCCCCATCTATATTAAGACACGTATCCTCATCCATAGAATATAGAATTAGTAGTAACTCTGCCAATGAAGATGTATTTTATAAACACTGCAATTTTTCTAATAATGCTTTAAAAAATAGTGGAAAAAATGCCCTGATATTGAATAAAGAAAAGATAATAATAACCAGAAAAAGAATAGAAATAGAAAAATCATCTGGTATACACCCCCATTTAACTAAATGGTTAGCTGTAAGTTAGGACAAAAGTTTCTTGCTTTGATTGAGAAACATTTTCTGAGTAATAACGCTCTAAGCAAGATTTTCAATAAAAATACACTAAAATTAAGTTATAGTTGTACTGATAATCTAGAAAAAAAAATTTTTAAATCATAATAATAAAATTTTAAATAAAACACTTAAACCTAAATAAAAATAATACTAATTCTAAAACAGAAATCAATAATTTTGAAAATAAATTATGTAATTGTAGAAATTCCATAAAGTGTTCATTGGAAAATAAATGTTTTACTGAATCTATTGTTTATCAATGCACTACTTCATGTAGATGTTAAGAAATTTTATACTGGGAGCACAAAAAACTCTTTTGAATTAAGATGGTAACAACATATTTCTTTCTTTAACAACAATATGTACCATAACTGAACATTAAATAAATATTTTTGGTATTTAAAAGAAATCAGTAAAACAAAAAATATTAAAAAAAAACAGAATTTTTAAGTTCTTAAATAACCCATGCCTCCTGTGTCTACATGAAAAGCTACATATTATTATGTTTCCTAAAAATAATGATCTATTAAATCAGCATAATGAACTGACTGTAATATTTAGGCACTGTACAATGTTTATGCTAGAATATAGTCAATGGATTTTTCATTAAAAAATCTATGTATTACAATTATATATCCATTATTTTATTATATAATGGTATGTATAATATTGATTTAATTCCTTGACTTTTTAAATTTTAATATTGCCCATTGAATAAAATGAGTATTTTAGGTTGAAAATTATATAAAAATAATTTAATCATACCAGAGGCCACTTTAAGATAGTTCTAAAATATATAAAAATAATTTTAAAAAAAAACAAATATTAACCTATTGTTAGAGATATAAATATCTCTCAGATTATTTCTTTGTAACTTAAATGTATATTCTTAACCAGAAGTATAAAGTTGTGTTTTAATATGACAGTTTCCTGAAACATGTATAAATACCCCCAACATCTAACTTATAACTAACGTTTTTGCATTAGCTTTGAGCTGTATTTTGATTAGTCAGAAGAGACATACCCAAAAGATTTTAAAATCTGAATCCCCCTCTTACTTAACTCTAATAAAGAAATGTATTCTTTACTGTTTTCAAAAGTAAATCATTTTCATCAAAAGTTACCAAACATTGCCTGATGATGAGATAAAAAAATTCTAAGTCTCGAAACATGGAAAGTCGCAATGTAAAATATTTTTAAATAAAAATATCATTTAAAAATATATATATAGAGAGAGACATACAGCTACATGATATTGAAACATTGGTTCCCATATCATCACCAAAGTTAAGCAACATTGAGTTTGGTCAGTACTTGGAAGTGTGACTGCTTGGGAATACCAGGTGCAGGGTGGTGTAATGCATAATGGCTTGGAATTGTTAATCAGAGAGCCAAGTTGCAATTGCAATTGGGCCTGTTATATTACATGCAAATACCATTGGGAAAGGTATGATTACACCTCTCCCCCATCCAATTATGGCTTAATTGGCAAGACTTGTATCACTAAAACCATCATCATCTCCTCCAAAAATAAAATTCTGTAAAAAATACTTAGATTTTGGCATTAAATAACCAATTGAGGTTGATATGCAGCTAAACAAAAACAACCAACCAAATATATATATATATATATATGACCTGAAAATTGCGTTCAAGCATGAAACAGACTGTCACCACTCGGTGTTGAACTTGGTGCCACTCTTATATTTACGTATGCTCTATCCCTGATATTGAGCACTTTTACCCATAAATATAGCATACTTTAAAACTATATTTTTATTATATATACATATATGTGCATGTACCTTTCATTACAGGGTAAGGCATTTAAAATGTGTTTACAAATATATTCTTCTTTAGGCCCCTGTCAAGTTTTGTGATTTTTCATGGATTCATTTTTTTTTAATGTAAAATATATACATTTTTTACATATAATTATAAACTGCTCTGCACACAATATTTGATGCCGGTACATGTAACTTGTAACATGTTAATAATATTTCTAAAAGCCAGGATGAGGCTAATAATAATTTTCCCTCTTATAACTGATATTAACATTCTTGATAAAGACCAGATATGGCCAAGAGTATATAAGGAAATTACAGGGTGTCGCAGAAATACTTCCCACATTTTTAGATGTTGATAAAAAGACCAAGGTAACTGCAATTAAAAATTTATTTCACTGTTGTTTTAAAGTCTATAGTTTTTACTCATTTGCTTTTAAAAATGACATCCTCCAAATGGTGACCATTATTTTCCATACACTGTTGTAGACAATTTCTAAAGTTTTCCATCTCCAGAAGTTTGAACACTTTGAGGTCTTCCAGGTGGTTCTTTTTAAGCGTTGAACTTGTGGCCCTGAAACTTTCACCACACAAGTGACAATTTAAAATATGGGAGGGATTTTTGCCGCACCCTGTATTAGCTTTTGAGTTTTTATCTGGATTATCTGGATTTTATCTGGATGTGTGACAGCTTATAAGCAAACTGGAAAAATAGAATGAATAAATTAGCACTTGCCCTTTTTATACTAATGTTGACCTAATACAGGGCCCAAGAGCCGCTCAAGGTAGAAGTTTCCCGTGTGGTGTCGTGTAAGCATAAGAAAAAGTGAGAAGTGCAGTTCATGAGATTATGTAGGAAAGATAATAGACTTAGACTTGATTGTTGATATGTCCCGGAAAGGGATATATTTGATCGAAGTAGCTAAGTGGTTTTGGCTACTATAACCAAGTAGTACACGGTAGAAGTAATCGACTTGTACTCGTCGTAGTCGCAGGTAATATGCTTAGGCAATAGGTGTAGACCAATGGATAACCAATGGCGTAGTCCAATGGGCGTTGTCATTCGACTTCTTTTCTGACTTGGTCTCTCCGGCAATCTGTATTTATGACTGACATCAGCCAATCATATTCCAGTGAGGGGGAACGCAGGTGTATGCATATTCCATTATATCACTTGTAATGATCGGGAAAACATCCTGGTAGGAGTCTGTTCCACAAAGCAGCAATTCTTGGGAACAAGCTGTCAGTGAAACTTACTTCTTACTATTGAAATACAAAGGGAATGAGGATGATTCACATTTGTCTACATGGCATGGCAGCTCAGTTAATTTCAATAAAGCACGTTTGAATGAATTTTTTCTGGATTTTATCTAGATGTGTGACAGCTTATAAGCAAACTGGAAAAATAGAATGAATAAATTAGCACTTGCCTTTTTTATACTAATGTTGACCTAATACAGGGCCCAAGAGCCGCTCAAGGTAGAAGGTTCCCGTGTGGTGTTGTATAAGCATAATAAAAGGCGAGAAGCGCAGTTCATGAGATTATGTAAGAAGGATAACAGTTAGACTTAGACTTGAAGATTGTAATGATCGGGAAAACATCCTGCTAGGAGTCTGTTCCACAAAGCAGCAATTCTTGGGAACAAGCTGTCAGTGAAACTTACTTCTTACTATTGAAATACAAAGGGAATGAGGATGATTCATATTTGTCTACATGGCATGGCAGCTCAGTTAATTTCAATAAAACACGTTTGAATGAATTTTTACTGATTAGGAAAAGTTATATGTGTGCAGGTTTGGTCACAGGTTTAAGATTCTTTGAGAGCTTTGACATAGTTCGGAACATTTTTCTGGAAAATTTGAACATAAATTATCCATTGTGCTCTGATCATTTTCCACTTTCATTCTCAAAGGGTTTTGTATTTTTGTGTTAAGACTGTATTTAGATACTCTGTGTTTTCTTTATTAGTTTTTGAGTGTCACATCTTTGTGTGTACATTTAACTTTTTTTTCTTTTTTTACAACACTACACCACAAACAGATGCATGAAAATACTTAGCTTGAAAATCTGATGACATCCACCAACACACATAGACATCTGACATTCTCTTGTGCCTAATGAGTCAGGGTGGATCAACTTTTTTTTTATACTTCATACTGACCCCTTCAACTTGTGCTAAAGCAGAAGCTGCTAGCAGTCCCAATTTATTTTAACCTTCCCAACCAGAATTTATTTTTAATCCTTTTATCCCAAGCAAGGCAATAAATCTACTAAGACGCAAGGAGTTACTGAGTGTGAAAAAATATGAGAAAAAGAAAAACACTATTAAGGAGAGAGAACAATAAAAGGAGAGGAATTAAGAAGACAGAAGATAACGATTGAAATTGCATTTAATCATTTCATCCCAAGCAAGGCAATAAATCTACTAAGACGCAAGGAGTTACTGAGTGTGAAAGAATATGAGAAAAAGAAAAACACTATTAAGGAGAGAGAACAATAAAAGGAGAGGAATTAAGAAGACAGAAGATAACGATTGAAATTGCATTTAATCATTTCATCCCAAGCAAGGCAATAAATCTACTAAGACGCAAGGAGTTACTGAGTGTGAAAGAATATGAGAAAAAGAAAAACACTATTAAGGAGAGAGAACAATAAAAGAAGAGGAATTAAGAAGACAGAAGATAACGATTGACATTGAATTAAAATTTTTGAAGATGAAAATTGGGTGGAATAAAGTTCCCTAAGCGAGAAGTGTGAGAAAAGAAACTGTTAGCATAGAACTTACGGCTATGTCTAGCCAACTCAACTGTAAAATGATGAGATCTACTTGCCAATCTAATAGAATTCTTAAATACATATGGTCAACATACCAAAGAAGAAAGCACATCAGAAAAACTACGATGAAAATATTTATAGAAAAGGCACAGGAAAGCTACATTACAGTGGTGGGAAAGTAACTGAAGCTGATATGTCATTCATGAGATATTTCTAAAGAGATGTCATTTCATGAGAAATGTCTAGTAGACGTTATGTTTGGTAATTGTCTGCATGTTGATACGTTAGATTCTTTAAGAAGGGATTCAATAAAGGCTGGTGATATAATGTTTTTGATATATATGTTTATACTTGGTAAAATATTTATCAGTACTCCCTCAAAGTACTTTTGAGAATTAAGTTCTTTTTTTAATTAGGGTGATATTTATAAAATCAAAATTATGACTAGTTTGTTCCTAAATATTATGATCGCATTTAAAATTTTTCTTTTTTTTTTTCTCCATGTCTCATTCCCTGATGAAGCTTTAATAAAAGTGAAACATGTCAGATTGATAAATATTTCCTATTTGTTCTTTATCCTATCATTCTGTTGGATTTCAATCTATATTTGATCTGAATTCATCGATGTCTTGATTGTATAAAAGAATAATCATAAAATAATTTTGATCTTGTTTATAAATTTTTTCTTTCAGAGATCTTTCAAAACCTATTGCTGTACAAGATAAATCCCGAGAGAAAAAATATATTGAGACTTATCAGGTATTTTATAAAAAAACAAAATATATTCTCTTATAATTTTTCTAAAACATTTTTTTTTTCTTGTAAATATCATACTCATATACAGTGTCGAAAAGTTATCATACCAACCAAGAAAGGATTAAAAAATTCTATTTCATCAAATAGAGAGAATGTGTGCATAAGCATATGTAAGAGATATTTATCAAGCTGAGTATACCACAAGGAGTATAAGAATTAAATCACTACAGGAATAATTGAAACACCCAATGAGAAAATATTCAACAAAAATGCCCTTAAAATTAGCTATAACTCTACCAAACATGTTGTTTTTCTTATTCTCCATCGCCCTGGGTATGATGATAAACTACATTCACATCCTGGGTAAGACAATAAACTATGTCCAACAGCAAGGCCTCTGATCAGGAGGTTTTGAGGAGTGTGAAACCACCTTTTAATTGCTGATGTTCCCTGGTCCACCCTGACCTAGGGTGGTAGCACCTGTTAGGGTCCCAGCTATAAGTAAATAGTTAACCCTGCAATGGAGTCAAAACACTATGAAAGTGTAAAAATAGTTTTTAATACCAGAAATACTTTTTCAAAATTATTGTCAGCAATACATTTTTGAACAAAAAAATATTACCAGCTATACATTTTTTGAAAAATATTACCCACGATACATTTTTGGAGGAAAAATATTACCAGAAATACATTTTTGAAGGAAGAAAATATTACCAGCAATAATAATTGTTGGCATTAAATAACCCATTGTGGTTGATATGCCATAAAACAAACCAAACCAATCTTATTCTCCATATTGTGTAAGTCTTTCATTATAAATTGTCTCCTCAAGCCAATATTATTAAGAAATCATCACCATGGCATGGTTTTTAGGTATTTTCTGAGTGTTGAAAGTTGGGATTATCTATATATTGTTGATATATTAACAAGAAGTAACCTTCTTCATAAATTGATCATGGTGAGATTAGAACTTAGGTTGCATGATCAAAACACTAATGTTCAAACAAATGACTAAAAGAATAGCCAAAAATGCTTGTATAGACAGAACATTTCAATGTTGAAAATCTCTTGTGGAGTGAAATAGCCATACAAATGAGGTAATTTTGAATTCCTTTCTATGTTATTTATATATGCTCTGTCAATAAATACATTGAGCTCTCTTTGTGGATCAGGTTTGATATTTTATATTACTAGGATTCACTTGGATTATATACCAATGGATTTTACCCCTGTGTGTGTGTATGTATGTATGTATGTATATATATATATGAATTAATGGATATTTCATTTTTTAATCTGATATATTTTTATTATTTCAAATGTTATTTTTATTGGATATATGTGTTTGAGTAGACACACCATTTTAATTAAAACAATATTTTTCTACTGGTCTGCACACACTCTATATTCAGATATAAATAAAACATATCTGTAATTCTATATAAAAGAAAAAAAGGCAAATTTATTTTACCAACACATTTTTCTCCTGAGGAACTTTATCAAGGTAAATGTGGAGACTTTATTTTGTAAATTTTCTGTTAAAATACACGTTATGAAATAAAATCTCCACATTTATCTGAATAAAGTTCCTCAAGGGACAAAATGCATAAAGAAAAGTTTTCCCTATGTATTTTAAATATATATATATATATATATATATATATATATATATATATATATATATATATATATATATAGGCAGCATGTTTTCATTGACATGTTTCATTGAATAATTTAGACAAGTTTTGTCTACTTATTTTCAATTGGATCCTTTCATATTCCCAGACAAGCATTTTGTTATCATTATTGAAGGATGAGAGAAAATCACCATGTTGATACATATTATTTATTCTGAGTAGTTTCAACATAGCACAATGTCATCATCAGAGCTTTGTTTATTTCAAGACAAATATTCTAGTGTTCATTATTTTTTAAGAAAATATTGTTGTGTTCATCTGAAAGTTAAATTTTTTTGCTTATGGAGTGAAGAACGCTGAGTCAGTGGGTGATTGCTTGACATCGCTTCAGGGGAGGTAACTAAGTATGGTTGTGGAGAGTTTTTATGAAATAAGAAACATACAATAATTCATCTCCACATCCACATAAAATTAAGCCTAGTATATTACAGAAACTACTGCAAACTTGCATTACTGAAGTCCCATTCTATGATCACAAAAATAACATGGCATCTCCATGGGTTCAGTTTTGGGTCCAACTTTTAGCAATTTCTATATGCCTAATCTCAAAAATAATATATTTAACAATTTTAAAAAGCCTTCTATCTACCTAAGATACATCAATGATATCCTTATGTTAGTCAAGAATTTGGAAGAAATACATAATCTCCAAAAACAATTCCAGGATAATTCTGTCCTTAAGTTTAAATACAAACCTAATAATAGCAAAAAATTCCTTTTCTAGATATATTGATAAACACTAATAACAATAAATTCACTATCTCCTAATATAAAGAACACCTAGCAGCATAAATTCATGCCTACTTTAAGAGTGAATGTCCAAATTACTATAAAATAGCAATTATAAAAAGCCTAATAAACCATGCAAAAATTAATTCATCCACAAAACAGATTTTCTCCAGTGAACTAAAAAATATAAAACAAACTCTTATTAATAATAACTTCCCTAACTATATTGTTGATAAAAAAATAAGATGCTCCATCAGAGATTTTTATACTAAGCAAATAGAATATAATACTACTTCAACTAACCCCAAACATATCAATGTTTTATATTGCAACCTAAATAATTCTAATTATAAACAAGACAAAAATATCGTAAAAAACTTAATAAATACTAATATATCCACTACAGATCCTAGTAAAAGAAAATAAAATTAATTATATACTACACTAAATCTAGTATATCTAATACAATTATTCATAATGACTCTTCCCCACCTACTCACTATTGCAGAAAACCAACATTGTCTATAAATTTAAATGTCCTCTGGGAAATTGTATCTCTCATGGTTAAAATAATATTTATGTTGGACACACTACAATGATGTTGTCTCAGCAGCTGAGTTTTCCTTTGAATGATATGTCCAACATTTCTAAGCATTTACAATGTGCCCACATGTGCAATTCAGAAAAATTCTTGTTGAAAATACTTCTATACTTTTTAATGAAAAGAATAAACATAAACTAAATATTCTCAAAGCCATCTATAATAAAAAAAATTGAAATCAAACCTTAATAAAATTACGAATACTGCACAAATGTATAAAATAGTTTAAAATGTCAAGGTTTGCACTAATAGTTTTTACTACTTTTTTTGTAAATACTCTCCACAACCATACTTAGTTACCTCCTCTGAAGCGGTGTCAAGCGACCATGCACGGACTCAACATTCTTCACTCCACAAGCAAAAAATTTAACTTTCAGATGAACGTAACAATTTTGTTTTTGAAAATAATGAACACTAGAATATTTGTCTTGCAATAAACAACACCCTGATGATGACATTGAGCTATGGTCGAAAGTATCTGGAATAAATTATATGTATAAACACAACTATTTTCTCTCACCCTTCAATAATGATGTCAAAAAGCTTGACCATGAATATGAAAGGATCCAATTGAAAAAACGTAGACAAAATTTGCCTAAATTATTCAATAAAACATCTCTCTCTCGATATAAAAATTCCAAAAATAATTAAAATCTTGTTAATATTTCAATTCCTTTATTTTTTTAAAATCAGTGCTTAAAGCAAGAATATGAGAAGTTCCAGCAGAAGAATGATGAGACATTCCATCGGGTAGCACCTTATCATTATGGCAGTCATTATTCCAACAGTGGCACTGTCCTCCATTTTCTTGTACGGCTGCCACCTTTCACAAAGATGTTCCTCAATTTTCAAGGTAAGCTGACATATTAATTCCAGAAAAATAAAGATAGGTGTCTTTTTTTTCTTTTTTTTTTTTTTTTTTTTTTTTGCTTACACAGGACTGCTAAGAAGGATTTTTTTTTTCATTAAAAAGTAGATACAACCAATAATTTGCTGAAAATAAGAACATACCAAGGTGTAAAAGGCCACAAGTTTTATCATCAAAATGTTTGTTATTATTATGTATGAAAGACCAATGTATCTTTTATTATTTTTAATTTTTGTTTTTGTCAAACAGAAATACCACTTACCGAAAATCTGCTCTGAATTGTAAAATAAAAAAATGGAATAAAACTATGCCATTTAATTAGAAAAGCTTGAAATTGCTTCTATAAATAAGTTATGTTAAGAACACTACTGTCTTATGGAAAAAAAAAAATTTTGATGAATTTTTAAATTATTTTTCATTTTTTTTTTTTAAATTTTAATTAGAAAAATTTATTAAGTTTTAAATCTTTTAAATTTCTGTATTAATTTCACTCTTTTAGATGATATTATTAAATGAGATTTATATTTACTAATCATAAATGGAAAAGCTTAATACAAATCATCAAACAACAATATTTTTAAAAGAATTTTGAATTTTTTTCTATGTGTATAAATGTGCACAGGCGATCATACACAACATTATCAGAAAATAAGAGCGATAACTAGTAAATTTAAAGCCAAAATTTCTAAAATTTAATTTGGACTAATATCTCTATTTTTGTTGTTGTTATCAATTATTATATAAGAAGATATGTTATTTTCTCTCTGAAATTCTGGGATAAGGAGTTATCATTATGTTATTTAAATTTGAACTAATATCCTCATTTTTGTTTCCACTGAGTCTAAGTCTATGATACCTTCATCAAGAATTGAACTTACAATGACTGTCATTAAATTCATGAACCAACACTTTAATTCAAAAGACTTAAATTCACTTGAATCAGTAACTAAGCTGTACTAAATAAGTAGAAGATGAGATATAGTCAGCAGACTCAAGAACAATATACCTCTGGAGATTAAATAAAATGTCCAGCTTGAAATTCCCTAACGGTTATCTAGATCGACATACACCTGAAGAAGGTAAGAGGGACAACTGCTAAAACATGATAGTAGTAGCAACAATGAGAAGAGTATATCGAATGTAAATAATATTTGTTTGTTTTTTTTTTAATGGATTATGCAAATCTTTATGTTTTTAAATTTCTAATGTTTGTTTTTTTCAGACAACCATTTTGATTTGCCTGATCGAACATTCCACAGTATGGCCATAACATGGAAACTCTCCAGTTACCAATCAACCAGCGATGTTAAAGAACTTATTCCTGAATTTTTCTTCCAGCCAGAAATGTTTGTCAATTCAGAAGGTAAAAGCAAAATCCAATAAATGTAAAATAAGCTTATAAATGTAAAATTATTTCACCCAAAACTAGACACTGATTGAGCATGTTGTTTTATTTTTCATTAAGTAGGTTATGTGTTGTTTTTGTCTGTCCCTCTTGCCACCAATATCTCCTGTGAGTATCAAATTTTCCCAGCCCTCTTTCTTTATTATGTGTCCTACAAACTTCAACTATCTCTTCCTGATAAATATAAGCATTCTTTTTGCTTCCATTTTATCTAAAACTTCATTGTTGTTCATATGTTTGATCCACGGTACTCTCTACCCCCTCCTGTAGAACCAAATGTCTATTGCATCAAGTCTCTTGATGAAGATCTGTCAGAATATTCTTCCACATTCACTGCCATATTTCTTTAATCATTTCATTCCAAGCAAGGCTATAAAGCCACTAAGGCACAATGGGGGTTACTGAGTTGTACAGAATATGAGAAAAAAAATCCTATTAATGAAAGAGAACAAGAAAAGAACAAGAATTAATATGACAAAAAGATAACAATTGACATTGCATTTAAATTTGTGGGGATCAAAGTTGACAAGGAGAAGCTCAAAGAGAGTACCACAAGTGAGAAGTACGATAGAAGAAACTCTTAGTATAGAACTTACAGTGGCATCTAGCCATTTCAACTGTAAAATGATGAAACCTTACAAAAATATTTTATAAATTGTTCATCATGCAATTCTTACCATGTGAGGCACTTGTTTTTAATTTTAAACAGAAACATTAGCATACTAATACAGTTATTAAAAAACCAATTGGACCAACCTACTTCAGAAGTACAAGGTACACCAAATACCTAAGCAAACTCACTTTTGGAATCACCACTTAATTGCTGTTGCTCTCAAGTCTATCCTGATCTAGGGTGGTAACACCTGTTAGGGTCCCAGCTGTAGGCAAATAGTACCCTCCCAACAAAAATCAAAACATGAGGAAAGAAACTATATTTTATAGTAAAAACACCAGTAATGTATTTTCATTAAAAAAATTACTAACAATTAATTTTTTTTTTTTTTTTTTTTTTTTTTTTTTTGAAATGACCATCAATGTATTTTTATAGTTGGAAAAAATGACCAACAGTACATTTTTAGAGTAAAAGTGAAGAAATGGCATACATTGTTAAAAAATATTTTATAAAACAATTTGCTATGATTGATCTCATTTCTTGTAAGGAGAAACAAGTTTTAACTCCTTGGTTGATTTTGTAAGATTATTTGGTAAAAAGAAATTGTGGCTAAGTAATTATAATTTTAATCATGAAATAATGTAACTTTCTTGAATTAATTATAAAGTTTGAATTTTCATATTTAGATTTTGGCATTAAATAACCCATATGCTGCAAAACAAAAAACAAGCAAACTGAAAGCAATACTCACTATGTTAGACAAAGAAAACCAGTGTGTTAAGATACATACTTATGAACCTAGCTAACAAGGAAATTTATTTCACATGAAAAAGGAACAGAGAGATTCAATTGTCTGAACAAGATTGGGTATGTTAATGGCTCTCCAAAAAGTTACAGACAACACAGTATTCATTTGTTTGTATTGGGGAAATGTCATTTGTTTGAGAATTAATATCAGGTTCTTATCTCTGTAAAAGCTGTTTTAAAATGTTTCATCTTCAGTTCTATGACTAGATGTGGTTATAGGGTTGCCACATAACTTGAGCAATTGGCCAGTGTTGCAGGAATTTCCACTTTTGTTGTAAAGATAGAAAGGTTAAATTTTATGCTTCCTGGATCAGAATTAAGTGAACTGTGCCCCACACAGTAGACCAATCTGAATGATAGCTGCAATGATAAAGGTAATATACTGTTACTAATGACATATGTACAATGTTTTATTAGTATATGTTTGTCCCTTACTTTTCGGTCACCCCTCTTGTATTTGATATTATAGGATTTTTGGTCCTGTTACGGAGTAACAGCTGTGTTGATAATGCGGGTCACTACACTTGGCTTTGCCAAAAGTAACCATTAGACTGCACTCTTTAAGTCTATAAAAAGACAAACATATTTTCTCTCTTTCTCTTGTCCTCTTGCTTTCAGATGTAATTGAACATAGATAAAGAACACTGCCACCAGGACACATTTGCTTCCTTGGCTCTCAGTTGATAGAACTCTCACATACACTTCCACCAAGACACATTTGCTTCCTTGGCTCTCAGTTGACAGAACTCTCACATACACTGCCACCAGGACACATTTGCTTCCTTGGCTCTCAGTTGACAGAACTCTCACATACACTGCCACCAGGACACATTTGCTTCCTTGGCTCTCAGTTGACAGAACTCTCACATACACACACTAATTCTTATAACTAATTTTAATGTATTTTCCTTTGATTTCTATTGTAAAAATGTAATTCCTTTTGTTCATAGCATGCATTAATTGAAGTTGGTCTTGAATTCCATATTTTGCATTCCTTATTTTTACCTGAACATCATAAAATCCCACTCCAAGACATTTCCGTTTTTTCAAATATTCCTTGTACATTCTTTCCAAAAAAAAAAAAAGTTTTCAATAAAATGAAATTGAATTTTTTTTTCTATTTTTATACCCAGGTTTTGATTTTGGTGTCAAGCAAACTGGGGACATTGTCTGGAATGTAGAATTACCAACCTGGTGCCAAGGGAACCCTCGGCTGTTTATCCTTGTTCACCGCCAAGCGCTGGAATCACCCCATGTCACGGAGAACATACATCAATGGATTAATCTGGTGTTTGGATATAAACAACAGGGGGAATCTGCTGTGCAAGCCATCAACATATTTCACCCTGCAGTAAGTTTTGAGAGACAAACCAATTCTGTTTAAAAATGAAGTACAGATTAGATACCAAAAATGTTCTCTTGAAGAAAGGGTAAGCTCCAGGAATAAGTCTGTTAGTCATTCACAAACAAGACAAAGTTTACAAAGAGAATTCTTTACTAAAGGGTTTATTTATAAGGTACAATTAATAGATGCCGAATTTATAAAAGAATAAAGAAATATTGGTAATCTTTAACCTTTGTGCCCACAAAAAAAATGTCAAAAATACAGTTTTTTTTCCTTGTCATCGCTATTATTTTAACTACTCTCAGCAATGTTTGTTTAAAAAGTGCTATTTAGAATTTTAATGAGACCAAAACATATGAATGTGAATTTATACATTTTTTTTTCTTGAGAATTGACAGCAAAAATAATAAACACTATTTGTTAGATTGTTTATTTACAAGGATTATTTTATATTTACAACATTCTAAAAATGAATACAATTCTATTAAAACTAATGCAATGCAATATTTATCATTGAGTAATTTAAAAAGAAATAAACATGAAAACAATTTTTTATTCTTAAATTTATAAACATTTACTAAATTATTAAAATATGTGAACCAACTATAAGAATTCCTTATTTACAATTTTATAAGGTTTGAATTGATTGGTAATTAACCAATGATTTGCCAACCATTCCAATAAACAATAAATAATATAAATAAACAATATAATAAATAAAGTTTATTAATTTTGTTGTAAATTCTCAAGAACGAAGAAAATGTATAATTCACTGTCACATTTTTGATTTTATTAAAATTGTAATCACTTTTTAAAACAATAAACCTTGCCGAGGACTGAAGGTAGTTAAAATAGTTATAATAGTAGTGTCAAGGGAAAAATTGTCCTTTCGACATAGCTTTTTTTTTTTTGCCAGCATGAAAGTTAAAGATTGTTGAAGTTATAAGAAAAAAATAAAAATTTGAAATTTGCATTTAAATAAATGACAACATTTTACTTATGATATGAAAACAGAATGTGTATGTATACTTGCAATTTATGGAACACAAGATTAAGAAGGAAGGCTTGGCAAATTTTAATACTCACAGGATATGGCGGTTTTCTGAACATAGCTTAGATGTATGGGGCAAATGTATGGGGCACCCAATGAGGATTGAACCCACTACTCAGTCATAATTGTTCTAATGAGACAAGCTTGCTAACCATTACACCATGTTGAGGTGTCCAAATACTCATAGGATGGATATGTTTTAAAAGAAAATGTGGGAAGAGGAATTGGTACAAGGAGGGGTTTAAAAATGAGGTGGAATAAACTATTGGTTTTATTAGTATCGGATGTGAAAATTAGAAAAATTACCTTCTGCTATTTGTCTTTTAGTATCTTCCTCAGCTAATAAAAAATAATTTTTTTTGTATATATTTGCTGTCTTGTAAATAATTTTTAGTTCTATCCAAAAACTGTACTAAATAGTGACCTATTTTTACATATGTTTTCTTTTTTATTGTATTTTTCTGTTTCTCACCAGAGTTCAACTTTTGATCAGATGAGAATAGACATGTTTATTATTTACACTATTTGCAATTTACTATTGTCCTCATCTTTGTTGTTGTTATCACAACATTTTGCCTGCTATGTCTTCCGGCCTTCATTTGGTGTATGTCAATCTGAATAACCTATAGAGAATTTCAAACTGAACACTTTATTTAATCTTCAGGAGTAGGTTGTTCTCATTCCACTGCCCATGTCTAGAATATATTTTTACTACTGCTCACTTATTGCTTGCCTAGTTTTCAGTACACACTACCTGGCCTAGGGATTGAACTCACAATTACTATGTTGCCATATTCACAAACCCCACTTTGGATAACTTGGAGCCTTAAACCTAACCTGCCTGCTGATGAGTGCTGGTGCTGCTTGTGATGCTTGACTGCACTCACTGAAGCTTTTTCTCTTTTATTACAACTGCTTCTGTTGCTTTTGAAGACTTGCTGTCATATATCTTTCTTTACTAACATCTCCCATATTTCTATGCTAGGCCTACTAAGGAGATCCTTATAACCTAGCATACACACTAATTCCTTCAGATATATAACTTTCTACTGGAGACAATAGCCTAGTGGATTAAAGTGTTAGTTTGCATATTTGGTAACATAGTTATTGTGAGTTCAGTCCCTGGTCTGGACAGTGTGTACTTGGACTCAGTGGAAATAATGCGAGCAATCAGTACTAAAAAAAAAAAAACACACACACACACAATATCCCTAAACATGGTTGTATCACATTGATAACACCAGTTCTTGTCCAATCACTGAAAGACTTATTATTTTTTCTAAGACCAATTCCTATCTTCTTATAACTCTACTTGTTCCTCCCTTAGCTCAACTGTTACACCTTTCCAATACCTCAAAAATAATGGACCATTCCATTTTGATCTTGTAGAAAGACAGAAAAGACATATTAGAGATGCTGCTTGGTGTCAGTAAGAAGATGAAAGAAGATAGAAGTGTTTAATGTCCGTTCCAGTGAAATGGAAAAAGTTTTCATTTCTATTCTCTTATTAAAAATAGCAACCAGCATTTATATTTTTTATTGTTATTGCAATATTTTGTTATAATTGTTAAGCTTGAATATTTACCAGTGTGATAGGGTAATTTTTATTGATATTTTATTGTCATGGAATTTGCTATGAGCTTATTTAATCATTAATTTAAGAATTAAGATTTGTCAGAAAATTCAAGCAGGAACCCATGAAATTTTCACAGGTATTTGTAGTAAAACATAAATTGTTAAGGATATATTCTATCCTTTTAATAAGAGAAGATTAAAAGATAATCTTGCATCTACCTAAAGACAGCTTGTTTTGTTTTGTTTTTTTTTTCTTGTATTTTCAGACTTATTTTGGGGTTGATGTGGATAGTGAGAAGGACCCTGTGCACCGAAATGCCCTCATCACAATGGTCAAGACTTATGGGCAAACCCCCAAACAGCTCCTACGTACTCCTCATCCCCAGCTACCTCCCTATTTGCTCAGCCAAATTTTTCCGAATTTGGCCAATGGTGGAAAATTTTTTAATTTTGTAAGTTATTTTTTTAATGCTTAAAAAAAACTGTTTTGTTATGAGTTTTTTCTTGTTGTTTATAATTTTTCTACTTAACAAATTCACAGAACCTGCAAAAAAAATAAAAAATTTCTTGTTTGCTGTTGAAATGTTGTCATGACCTGTACACTGATATGCCAAAAATAACTCTGCTAATCCCTATCATTGTAACTATTCACACTTTGGTATCTCTGGTTATCAATAAAGATCTTCATTATTTTCACTAATCGTGTGAATTTCCTGTCTTCCTGTGAGTCATATCTAGTCATCTTCATTCAAGATCAAGTTGCCTCGGACTTCTAACACCTTACTCAATGTTTTTTGCTGTGTAGTCTGTATTGGTTCAACTCTTCCTTGCTTGTCTTTAAAGTGTCCTAGTGAATATAAACCCTACTGTCACACTTGTTTTCGCAGTTCTCATGTGACGTTTTTTTCAATCTTAGTCTGTGATTTATCAGAATGGCTATATCGTTTTCTTTTCTTGGTTCATTCTAATGAAACTGGGTTTTCTTGTTTGAATCATATGATTTATCTAACTACTAAAGTGTCTAATCTTTTCATCTCTCACTTTCTTTGTATAGCTGAATGAAAGTCACTTGCACAATTCAGTGTGGATAAGTGTTCCCACCCACTCAATTGCCCTGACTTCCTAGTTTACATTTTTTTTCATTCACTGGTGTGACTTTCTGCATATATACAGGTAACATAAGAAATTTCTAACCATATTTGTCTACACTTGTGAAAAGGGATGTTCACTGATGACAAAGGGAAATGTTTGATTGATGAACATTTAAAAGTCCTTGTAAGAGCAGCCACAACTCAATACAAGTCAGAGACTAAAGATATCACTGAATCAATTCAAGCCCAAAAATATTATTAATTATAGTGTTAAAATAGATTTTATGTAGTCACTTTACATACCTGTACTGTATATCTACTGGCCACCATTTTAACTAGATGGTCAACTGATTTTCTAAAATTATAATAAACAGTTGATGTGGCTAGTGGAAAAAATGACCACTAGCTTTTATATGCCAAGTTCTTTCAAGAGACAAGTTGATGATGACTCTCTACAACTTCCATTTTTGGTTGCTCTGATTCTTGCTTCTTTATTATCTCCCTTTGTTTTTGTTCTGCCATCCATTCATCCAGCTTGTTAAGTCAGTTACGTACTGTTTTTCTGCTGCTTGCATTCAATATGGCCTGTGAGTGTTAAATTCTCATCGCCTTTTTTCTTCATTGTGTGTTCTAGAAATTTCAGCTGTCTCATTCTTATTGTTAACATCAGTTTACTTGTACTCATTACAGATTCCTCATTACTCACATGTTCAGTCTATAGTATTCTCAGAATCCTTCTGTAGAACCACATATTATCTGGGAAGAGAATGTTCAGCTTTTACCATTTTTCAATAATCTACATTACCACAATAAGGAATCTTGCCTAACATTTGATTGGAAATATTAAAAGTTTAATATTAAAGTTTAATAAACTGATTGACAGCACTTCACCAGACAACAGAAAAATGTTCCCTGAAGAGAAATTTCAATAAACTTAAATAATTCCTAAAGGTTAAATCCACTTTGGCAGGTTTTGATGAACGGGATTCAAGAAGATAGCGATTAATGTTGCATTTAAATTTTTGAAGATTGTATTTATCAAAGAAGTAAGTGAAAGGGAGTTACACTGTTGGGAAGTGCAAGCAAAGAAAAAGTAAAAGTGGTGGTTGCATTTAGCTATTTCATAGTAAATGGGTGGGACCTAGATGCCAATCTAGTAGCACTCTTAAATTTATGTAGATGGGGCACCAGAGGAAAAAGCTTATCAGAGCAGTTGCCATGAAAATATTTGTAGAAAAGACAGAGGGAAGCCACATCACGTCTGTGAGAAAGTGACTGAAATCAAGATACCAAGTCAAGATTGATTACATTGCAGATCCTTCTTTGGATTTTCTCTAGAACCTTGAAATGAACAGCAGTGACACCAGACCGGATATGGCAACCGTATTCAATGCATGGATGAATGGTAGATCTGTAAATGTGCAAGATGGACTCTGACAAAAAAAAAACTTTCTGGCACGACACAATGAACCAACTTTCTTTACCATAGATACAGCTATTGATTCAATGTAGTTGTTCCACTTCAAGTCAGTTGACAATGTGAGGCAGGCAGGGAAGTTTCTCCATGATGGTTAAATGAGGGCAGTTTAGTTTTGGAGGTATTAAAATTTACAAGCCATTTCTTGCCCCAGTTAACCATCAGTTGGAGCTCTGAGGGTTTCACTATTGAGATAGTAGTTCATGGTAGTGTCATCTTCATAAATGCCTACTTGGGAATTGATGACATCAGAAAGATCATTGATGAAAATCAGAAACAGTGTAGGGCCCAGTATAGAGCATTTGTGTGAAAGGATCTGGAAGAGAGCCCATTCAGAATGACCTTCATTTCAGGATTTGATAGGAATGATTGGATTAAATCAAACAATCACCCTGTAATACTGTAGCCCTGAAGCTTACATAGAAGACCAACATGCCAAATTCTGTTAAATGCCTTTGAGATATCTAGAGCCACAGCTCTAGCTTCGCCGTTATTATCAAGATCTTAATATACATATTCAGTGATGGCCGTAAGCACATCAGCAGTAGACTGGGTAAAATGGAATCCATATTGTTTGTCAGAGAGTAGGTCGTGAGAGGTGAGATGCTTAACCACTCCAGCATTGATTAAATCCTCAAATACTTTGCCAAATAGTGGTAGGAGACTAATAGGGCAATAGTTAGAGGAGTCAGAAGGTTCTCCAGAGTTCTTAAAAACCAGGACTACAGTTAATTCAAGCTGGAAAGCAGGAAACAAAGAGATGATAGTTGTAGAGTTTGGAGAGAACTGGGGTCAGCTTGGAAATACATTTCTTTAGGATGACGTCTGGTATTCTGTCACCTCCACTTGCTTTATGGGAGTCTAATTTAGAAATGATGTCTGAGACCAGTGACAGCTGTATACACATATCACTCAGTATAGCCCCAGTTCTAGGGGGGAAATCAGTTATGGGTACTCCAGATGAGTCAAGTATTAAGTTGGAAGAGAATTTCCAAGCAAAGCCTTCAACCATATCTGCTGCAGACATCAGAACTTTGAATTGATTGAATAGAGGAGGGGTGGAAGATTTGCTGTTGTTCAGCTCACACTTGCAGAGCCGCCAATAATCTCTAGAACCAAACTTGTAAGATGCTATACATTGTTTATGTATAAAGTTTATATAAGTTTAGTGGATACCTTTTTGTTTCTTAAAACAGGAAAAAAAAAATATATATATATATATATATTTTTTAAATGGACCTGTTGAAAAGGAAGGAGATTTTTTCCCACTTATTCAATTCAATTTGTTTTCATTTTCTTCTTTTTCTTCTTTTCTTTATAATTTATTTTCTCTCTTATTCATCTTTTTCATTTAATTCAATTTTTCATTTTTTTTTCTTTTTATTCTTTTTTATATATACATTTTTTTGCAATATGCATGTTGGAAATGAAGGAGTTTTATTTTCTTTTATTCATCTTTTTCATTTAATTCAATTTTACATTTTTTTTTCTTTTTATTCTTTTTTTTTCTTTTTATTCTTTTTTTATATATATTTTTTTATTTTTTGCAATATGCATGTTGGAAATGGAGTTTTATTTCCCCTCTTCATCTTTTTCCTTCAATTCATTTTCATTTTTTTTTCTTTTTACTTTTTTTTTCCTTCTTCAGGCAAAAACAACAAAGAACATGACAGAAGTTTGTGTATGGGTTTTGTTTCATTTCGCATCATTCTATAACATTACTAAATTCTCTGCCCTCATCTAAAATAATTTTGCATGGACCAGATGTGCATCTCTATCTCACTCTCTCTTTACCTTTCTATCAGCCTCTCTTTTATTTCTCTCATTACTCTCTCTCTTTCTTATTCACTGGTAGCATGATGTTTACCCAAAACTAAGCACAGTAGTGCCTCCTTATCCCCAGAGATGTTCCAAGAACCCTGCAGATGCCTGAAACCACAGATAATAACAACCTTATATATACAGTGTTTTCTTCTGATCCGATGTATGTAATGATTAAATTTAATTTGTAAATTAGACACAATAAGAAAATAACAGCAATAACTAATAATTAAATGGAAAAATTATAACAATATACACCATCTGGAATGATCTTCAGGGGAAGGAACCATTGACAAAAATTCCACTTGACAATTGACCTCAAATAGTGTTTATTATTTTTGTTGTCAATTCTCGAGAACAAAGAGAATGTATAAATTCACTTTCATCATATGTTTAGGTTTTATTACAATTCTAACCAACATTTTTTAAAATAAACATTGCCAAGAAGTAATTATAATTGAAATAATAGCTGCGTCAAGGGAATAACTCAGCTTCTTGACACTCCATTTTTTTTGTTTTTTTTGTTTTGTGGGCATAAATGTTCAAGTTTGCATACACACACACACACACACACACACATATATATATATATATATATATATATATATATATTAAAATAATAAGAAAGAACAGTAAGATTTATAATCCAGTGTTCTTAGCAGTTATTTTTATTTTAAAAAAAAAAAAACAGTGCTTGAGCCAAACAGTAGAGCAGGAGATTATAATTATTTACTTTTTAAAAAGTATGATTTCATCACGACACAGAAAATTTCCATGTTTCAAAACTGAAATTAAAATTATAAAAATTAAACTTAAAATCCCTAGTCTCGTTCCATTATCAAGCAATGATAGAACGAGACTATGGATTTTAAGTTTCATTTTTATATTAAATTTATAGGAAAACTGTATTATTAACCAACATGTTTTGTCCAATGTGAATTTTTTCAAGGCAAAAACAAAATGAATTTATTGAAAATGAAGTAACTATTAACAACAAATGAAATGTCCTTAGCAACCAGAAGAATTTAGAAAATGCTATTGTATAATATGAACACAACTGAAAATGATGTCAACTACTTTCACATGTAGAATATTGTTTCTATTGTTGTATTGACAGATTCAACCATTTTCTTTTGATTTCTTGATATAATTGTGTATGTTGGCTTGGAAGAGTAGTACTTCTGTTAGGAAAGGTGATATTAGGAAAAAACCTGGGTTTAGATTAATATTTGGATAATATTCAATGGCAGCACTCTCAAGGATTTTCCTTCTGAGTGAGTTATTTTCTTTTTTTATGAGTGTAGCCTTTTTAAAATTAAAATTCTGTGGCTTCAAACTTTTGAACTGTAGTGTGTATGTGTTTATATATATATATATATATATATATATATATATATATATACACATAATCTTCACTTCCTTCTACCTCCTCTTACATTAATATCACACACCTCATTCAGTAACCCGCTACCATAAGTGACTCTTGATCCTTGTATTCAATGAACCTTAGTATAAAAAAAATTATATAGGTGAGTGCATTTATGTACACCTGTGTATGTGAGAGAGAATGTATGAATGTATACATCTCTGTATGTATGCAAACGCCCATATCTTCACACTACTCTTTCTTATTCTCTCTCTCTCTGACTTTTTTACTTGTTCTCATTTGAACATCTCCATGCCCTGCTATACTAACTTCAACACCCAGCCTTTGTTTTTGCATTTTAGGCTTCAATCTCAATGGTGGCTGATAGCATGTTAAATGTTTTTTTCACTTATAAAAATTTAAATCAATAATTAACCCATGTCAGATATTAATTGATTTTCTTTCATTAATTCTTGTTAAATTTTTCTAGTCAAGACATTAATTTTACAAAATATTTTTATTTACAATTCTCTAAATTTGAAAACTATTGCAGTCCTGTGGAAAGCATATTTCATTTCTCTTGCAGAAAGAATGCAGTAATTATACAAAGTGATGTGTATATATATATATATATATATATATATATATATATATATATATATATATAGCATAATAAAAC
The DNA here is from genome assembly GCA_964036315.1 of Acanthosepion esculentum. NCBI lineage: Eukaryota > Metazoa > Mollusca > Cephalopoda > Sepiida > Sepiidae > Acanthosepion > Acanthosepion esculentum. The sequence goes on from OZ038510.1 coordinate 63,752,437, forward strand.
TTCCAAATACAGTTATTTAATTAATTTCTGAGGAAAGATCGAGGCGATCTGAAATATCAAATATAAATATATAAAAACATATAAATAAATACTTTCACAAAAAAACATTCAATTTTTTTCAGTTGTTTTATCCATATTATATATATATATATATATATATATATATATATATATGTGTGTGTGTGTGTGTGTGTGTGTCACATTTTTTCAATTAAAGGGACACAAATCTCTAACTTTTAAATATTTCATCTTCTCTTGGAAGCAGAAATCCTTACTGGTCCAGGAAAGTTTCAATTCCAAGAATCCCCTTATTTCCTCCATATTTTCCTTTTGACTTCAAAAGGACTTCAGGTTCCAGTGAGAGTGAGTTATATAATATCAATCAATAAATCCAAAGGAGAATCATTGAAAGTAACGGGACTTCATCTCATGGGACCCTGCTTTTCTCACAGCCAGCTCTATGCTGATAGTTCCAGGGTTGGGAATGGAAACTAGGTATTTGCACTGACCCCAAATGAAGAAACCAAAAATGTTTTTTATCATACAGCTTTGCAATAAGTTACAAATAGATGAATTAGATCACTGTTTTGATGAAAACTGTTGATTCTTTGAAAAATATTGTTCAAGTTTAATAAAATTTAATATGTACTCAATGCATGAAGTGATCAAGTGGTTTTTGGCAAGTAACAGTCTTGTACAGAGCAATGAAATTGGTACAGCATATTGGACATACCACTACTTCATTAAGTAGACATCTTACATGCTACCTGTGACAGCAGAGTGTGATTAATAAACATTTATTAGCTCATACTTTCCAAGAACCTTTAAGGAAAGTTCTAGTTGATAATACAAAGATCCTTTTCAGGTTGCATAGTCGTACACAGCTCATCATATGGAAAGCTCTGCTTATTAAACTTTATTTTCCCTCTATCAATCTCACACTATTTAGCAGAGGAAACAGTGTTTTAAAAGTGTTCTAAAAAGAGAAGTCTTGCCCCCTGGTCAGCTGGCTGCACATAGCACATGACCGCCAAGTAGCACACAAACTACTCAAACTCCACACAGTAAAATTACCGTGTAGCAGTCACACACAGAATTTCACCATCCAAAACACATGCTTGATAATGGCTAGAGAAGTAGCCAAAAGCACTTGGAACAATTATTGCTATTATTTAATTCTTTAACCCCTGAAAAACGGAAAAATGTTAAATTTTTGGAAAAACTCAATAAAAGGTTAATTAAATCTTCCTTGTCAGCCATTTTCAATGAAAGATGTATGCATGAAAGAATGCTTGCTGCCCAAATACACATCAATTTTATATAGCATATATTTTGGCAGCATGTTTTCATTAAGACAACAAAAAAAAATTTCTTAGTCTGATGATGACAGTGTGCTAATATCAAAAGTACTTGAAATAAATGACTATGTATCAGTGTGGTAATTTTTCTCTCTTCTTTTAATAAGCATACTAAGCTTGTTTGTGAATATGAGAGGATCCTATTGAAAATAAGTAGACAAAACTTGTCTAAATTATTCAATGACACATTTTATATATATATATATAGAGAGAGAGAGAGAGAGAGAAAGAGCAGTTGTCTGTGTGTGTGTGTGTCCAGATAAAACTAAAAGAAATACAATAATTAATAACAAAATAAATATATATCCAGACTCGTCGTCACCTAAGCCAGATTTTTGTAAAAAAAGTTTCATTGTATGATTTGTATTTACAAAGATATTTTAAAATTAAAATGCATTCAGATGCATTCGAAATTCTCGCAATTAAAAAGTAAAAATGAATAGTAATAATTCTTATTCCCAATTATTATTACCAGTCATTTTTACTTTTCAATTCTACTGATACTTTCAAAATGCTATACATGTATTTATTTTTTAAATTTCTATTCTCTTGAATTTATTTTCACATCTATAGTAAATAAAAGTGTAACTTTTAAAAAATTAATATTACAATAACAAAGTAAATTTAAAAGAAGAAGGATATTAAATACAATTTTTTAAAACAGTTTAATATTCATTTATTCAAATATCCAAGTGTGTGTGTGTGTGTGTGTCCAGCTAAAAATAAAAAACTACAATAATTGCAACAAAATATATATATATATATATATATATATATATATATATATATATACACACACAGACTCTGTATTAGCCTAAAGAGCAGTTGTCTGTGTGTGTGTTTATATTATTGACATTAATATTTTTTGGCCATTTTATGCAAAATAATTTTTTATTCAATCTTTAAAAAATAACTTGTTTTTTTTTGGTTTGTAACTAACATAAAAATGTAAATAATTTTAAATTAAGTTTTATTAAAGCAAAAAACTATAGCAAGCATTATTTTTTTTAAATTAATTTAAATAAAATATAGTTAAATTTGTAAAACAAATATTCAATACGATTTATGTTGACTGTAACTCATGTCTCTCCTAATTTTTATTTAACTAAAGTTTTCTTTTAGAATACAAATATAACTTGAAATGTAAACATAATTGATTTTCAAAACTAAATTCTCAATGTATCTTGTTTCTATTCTCTTTCAAAATAGTAATTAAATTCATTGGCCGAGAAATGTTTGCTCCTTTAGTTTAATGTTTAAAAGTAGAATTTTATTTACTTAAAAACATCTAAATAAAGTAAATAAACTTAAATCAAGATATATTTAAACATATTTAAAAAAATTTCAAGCAAAAATTATAGCGAGACTTACTTCTTCAAAAAATAATTATTTACTATTTTGTGGAAAAGGAATTTAGATTTTTTTTCTTTTAATCTAAAGACTGGTTTGTTAAGTCAGAAATGAAAAAATTTAAGATAATTATCTTTACACTGATATTTTCATTTTTAGAAAATTGAAGCCACTTTTGAATTTGATATTAACATTGTTTTTAATTAACAAGAAAAAATCTACACCGATTACTGATTTTTAATTTTTTTTTTTTCCTGCACACTATACTAATGTTAACAAAATAAAAAGCTGATAACACCATAACGCTCTTTTGTATATGACTAAAAATACATAGATTGACCTTTGTAAGCACACCCACTCAACATGAAAGTCCTGGGTATGATGATAAACTACATCCAGGAGTAAGGCCTTTGATTGGGAGATTGGAGATTTTGAGGAGCTTGGAATCACCTCTTAATTGCTGTTGTTCCCAGGTTCACCTTGACCTAGTGTGGTAGCACCTGTTAGGGTCCCAGCTATGGGCAAATAGTGAAACCCAACCAAAACACTATGAAAGTATTAAAATACATTTTTATAGTAAAAATACCAGCAATACATCTTTGTTGAAAAAAAAAAGCAATAATACCTATTTATAGTAAAATGAGTCACAATACATTTTTAAAGCAACATATTTGTAGGGTAGTTATAACTGAATGAATAATTATAAACCTGCCTAACTGTTATACCATACCTATGCACTATAATGAGTATATCTCAATCCTCATAAATACAGTGAAATATACGGTCTGGGGGATTCACCGCTAGCAGTGGATTACTTACTACACACCGCTGGCAAATCTTGTATGTTGCTAATGTTATAAAGATTACCGTTCCATTTCCGACCTTTGTATTGGTTATTCCGATTCGGTCACCTTTCCTAGGTTACAACACTAACATTTATATCTACAAAAATACTCATAAAAATGAGAAAGAACAAAATATGGAAACAACAAAACAGGTATCATTTATTTTCTGGTTGTAGTGTTGGGTACATGAGAGACAGTAATACTGAATAAAATTGTGAGTTTGGGCTCAAATGTAGATCAAATAGGGATTGGAATCCAACAGAATGAAAAGATAAAGAATAAGTGTAGTGTATACAGTCTTTCTTGTATGCCTTTCTTTTCTTTTTTTTATAGACGTGTGTAATGAGTGTTTAGATAACTGTTGGAAAACTATAAGAAGTGTCTTGTGTTTTCTTACCTCAAATTTTTGTTGAGTGCTAAAAGATAAATATTACTATTATGGCCTGAAAAAGAGATGAAATTTTCATTGATGCACATGTTAACGACCTGTCTGTGTGAACCGCTTGTCCGATAATTAGAATGTCCCATGCTTGTGTGAGTAGAGGAGAAAAGTGGTCTTGATTCTCATTGGTTTAGAATGAGTGAATTAATAATAATTATAATTATTATATTATAATTATTTTTTGCCACTATAATTAATTTTTATTTACTTATTTTTTTATGGACATGACATATTTTATCTGTAGTTGATGTCATACAATTGTGTTCAAAGTATATTTAGTTGGAACCATGAAATTGTTCAAATAATTTACATTTCAGCATTAAACAATTTATAGAGGTTGATATGCTACTAAACAAAGTCAAACAACCAACATGAAAGAACTCTTTCATGATATTAAGCCATATAATATTCAACAATTCCTTAATTCAAACCATGTTCCAAAATATAACTACAACTACAGCATAAAACAGACACGTCACCACTTCTAGTAATTATGCCTATGCAAACATGTATATGCACAAAAGCTGAGTATCATCTACCATGTATTCAATTGTGAAAGCAGAATAATATATCATATTTTAATTACTTCAGTGCTCCCAAGAAAATTAAATTTCAGCATTAAATATTATTGTTATGTTATTAAACAAATGAAACAGTTCAGTACAAGCTTCATTACACGATTTTCTAGGAATGATTGAATTTTAGCCAAATATTTGTTCCATGACTCCATAGCCCTGGAACTTGCAGAAAAGACCAGCATGCCAAACCCTGTCAGACACCTTTGAGATTTCTAAAGTCACAGCCTGAGCTTTGCCATTCTTATCTAAAGCAGTAGACTTGGTGAACCAGAAGAGAGGCCATGTGAAGTAAGATGCTTAATGTTGGGGTAGTAAGGGAATTATAAACTTAAACGGAATTTGAACTCGGCTCGCCAATTTCTTGTCCCAAGGTTCAATCACCGAATAAAAGAGTTAAGAGACTAATACAGCAATAATTTGAGGGGTTAGAAGGTTCTCCAGAGTTTTTTAAAAACTGGAACTACATAGGAAGACTTCTAACAAGCTGGAAAGCAAAAAGTAGCAAATTTGGAGAGAACAGGAGCCAGTTCAGATGTACATTTCTTTAGGATGACTGCAGAGATATTGTTGAATCCACATGCCTTGTGGGGATCTAGTTTAGAAATGATAACAAAAGCCAAGGACAGAGTTATGTGCATATCATTCATTAGAGCCTCTAAGAGGGAAAATTGGGCAGAATAATCCAGATGAGTTGAGAATGGAGTTGAAAGAGAATTTTTAAGCAAAGCACTCTGCTTATCTGCAACAGATGTGTCGCCTTACACCCTCCCCAGTCATCCAAGACATCCAATACCTAGGCTGATTGATGAAGTGATCACTTTGATCAAAGTCTTACCTTATCCCATGTTGTAATTTGCTTCGATCATAAAGTGGCCAAAATTGAATCATCATCAGGTATCATGTTCGGCTGGTCGATACAAGGCAAAGGCACAAAGAAATAAAATAACACTCAAATAATTTTAAAAAATAAATACTATTTTTATATTAAGTCCTTCGTACAGTAATTGGTTAATTGTTGTTAAATATAAGGTTTCGCATGCAAGCAATTATTAGCCCGATCTTTTTCTAACTTGGACATGACACTTTGTTCACTTGGCAAAGTTTGTTTTACTGATTTGGTAAAGTTCGGCACAAGGCTGATGTTGGAGGTTCTCATTGGCAGATAATCACATAGTGTCTTGTGACTGGAATGAACTCTGTCTAATCCCGCTTCGGGCATTCATATTTATTGACATTCATCTAAACTGGTGTGGGGTATGGCGCAGTTGGGGAATTCAGTATTTTCTCCTGCTGCCATCTTCATTGTTTCAGGTCCTAAGAATTAAATTACGTCATAATTTTGGGAAATTCCCTTCTTCCACAGGTAATGGTTACAGGCATTCACTAATCCTCCTCAGTGGGCATGGGTGGCTCCTCCAGCTTCCTAGGTAACTCATCTGTGGCCGCTACCTCAGCCACCACTCCAATGAGGAACGATTAATTCTAAGTTCATTGTTTACGAAAAAACAGTTTCCCATTCATAGCTCGTATTTTTAGCTGTGTTTGATTAGTGTCAATCATCATTGCTATTTGACCTGTCGCAGTTCAAATCCACATCAACCTTATGTGTTTCATTGTTCAAAACTCTCGACACACAATTCAGATGGCTGTCTACATGAGAATTAAAATCTTCAATTTTTCCCACGGGGTTTATTCATTAACCCTTCTTATTTATCAGGAGCGTATCAGTATATCGTTCTTTCTATTCAAAGAAAACTTTCTTATGATTACCAGTAACAAATAGTGCCACAGATGTCAATACTTCAATTGACTGAACACACTTTTTCAGAGCCACTAGTAATCTCTAGAACCAAACTTGTGAGAGGCTATATGGTGTGTCATTCTATTAGCAAATAGTGACTTTTCTTGCTTGTAATGATAAAGAGATGTTTGTTACAAATGAACCCATCTTTCTAGTATAGCCAGAAAAAGTGATTCCTGTGGTATTTGTGTATATCTTATATTAACTGGTACCCCCTAACATATCTTATTTTAGCACTAACTATTCTAACCTAACTGGTAATATTACATTTTCGCCGATTCAGAAATCCATTTTTGAGTCTAACGAATGGACAATGTTTGAGAATTTGCTTGTATTTCGTCACTAATGTCCAATTCCTAGTTGGCCTTTTCTCTGCTTGCTTGGTTGAAATATTAAATCGACATGGAATTATGACCGTTTCTTCATGCTGTTGATTTGAATATTCTCCATTAATAGCACGCTAGCCAAGGCCACTGTTGGGGTTGGATGGGTCGATGAATGGTCGTTTGACCCCCTTCGCCCTCCCCCCAGCACTGTGTTCATTATAACTTGTTGCTTGGCATGGAATAGGTAAGCCGTAAATTTTCGCTAGTGTCTTGCGAAACGTGTAGTCGTCAAGCGAACATTTTCTGTGTCCGATTAAGTATGAACCCACTCTAGCCTAGATTCTGTCTTTCTTGTATATGTATATGTAATTTTTATTTTTCATTTTTTTTTTTTTTTTTTTTTTTTTTGCTTTTTCTTAACCGTCATTCTTGGACCCCTAACATATCTTATTTTAGCACTAACTATTCTAACCTAACTCATAATATTACATTTTTTTTTTAAATATAGGTCAATGGGACTTTAACTAAGTTAAAACTTACTGTTATGAATGTGTACAATACAATGTCATTCCTATCCCCCGGTATTATCAACTAGTATCAGCCCTGCGACTATCCCTACTACAGCTCCCTCTATTGTTTTGTTGTCATCATTGTATATGTTATATGTAATAGGAGTAGGTAGGCTTTCCTACCGCCCAGTCTACACTCCTCCCCCTCATTTGGTCACGATTAGAGGCTCAAACCTTGTTTCATGTTTAGGAAGGAGTTCCCGGATCTCTCTCTCTCTGGCCTCTGTACTGATGCTGCTGTGTTTCTCCCGTGATGCGTGCAGTCTGTGGCATTGCCTGTTCATTCTGAGGGTACACGGTTGACAGTTCCCTGGTTGCTGTTTCCGAGTGGTAGTTAGGAGCCCTAACTCTTGCGTAGCGTCTTGAGTGGCCGCTCTGATCAACAGTTGCATAATATCGGGGTGTCTGTAGTGCCATGTCGTGCATGGATAGGTGTCCCTGCAGTCATCTCCGGTGGGCAACCCTGAGGCCACATTATGATTCAGGCTGTGCCAAACCCCCTCTCTGCCCGTGTCATGGGTGATAACTGTCGGCTTCCTTCAACTCAGGCCTTCTCTTTTTCCAACACCAATTATCCACATGAATTACAAAAACCAGAAATATAAACCTAAACCAGCCTTCCAAAAATCACCCAAACCTTTAAATATCTCCTTCTCCAACATCCGTGGCATTAGAACCAACTTTTGCAGTGTGGAATCTTTCCTCATTGCTAAGTGCCCGGATATACTGGCCCTGTGCGAGATCAATCTTGACTCCTCTATCCCTTCCTCTGATCTCTCGATCCCTGGATACCTTCCTCGATGTCATTTCTGACAGCATAGGTAGGGCCCTCTCTCTCCATCTGTTCGCTCACATATTTGTGTTTGGTGATTTTAACGCCCATCACAACCAGTGGCTTAAGAATGCTACTACGGACATTGCAGGCATTCATACTCTCAACTTTTCAGTCTCTCAATCCCTCACACAGATAATCGATTTCCCCACGCGTTTTGCTTACAACCATGACTGTAAGGCCTCACTCCTCGACCTGTGTTTTACCTCCATCCCTGAGTCTTATAGTGCCACGCAGCTCTGTCCTATCGGTAACTCCGATCATGCTGTAGTGTCTGTTAGCATCTCCTTCAGCCCCACCCCCTGCAAGGAGCCTCCTACCACCAGAACCTCATTCTGCTACCAACGGGCTGACTGGGACTCATTTCGTCACTTCCTCCGCGATGTCCCCTGGGATGCTGTACTTAAGCTCCCCATTCAAGATTGTGCTTCAGAGGTCTCTTCCTGGGTTAAAGCTGGAATCGACGCTTTCATCCCCTCCAGGAAATCCAAGGTCAAACCGCGCTCCTCCCCTTGGTTCACAGCTGCTTGCTCAGCTGCCATTGCCCATAGGAACCACTTGTTCCACCGTTTTCGTAGTGATATGTCTGACTTCAATAGACGTCTATTCACCTCTGCCCGTAACGAGTGTAAGCGTATCCTCAATGAAGCTAAGTCATTATTTGCTGTTCGGATGAAGGAACGTATTGCATCTCGCAAATTCGGCTCCAAAGATTATTGGCACCTCTGCAAGAACTTTCTGAACAATAGCAACCCCCCCCCCATTCCTCCCCTGTTCAATCAGTTTGAGGTCATAACCACCTCTTCTTCAAATTCAACATTAGACTCTTCCGGGGTACCCATGCCCGATTTCCCTCCCAGAACCGAGGCCCTTCTGAGCGGATTGCACATATCCCCATCGTTGGTATTGGGAATTATTTCTAACTTAGATCACCACAAGGCTACTGGTGGTGACGGGATACCAGCCACTGTCCTGAAGAAATGTGCACCTGAACTGGCGCCTGCCCTCTCTAAATTATACAACCGCTGCCTCAAGGAGTCTTGCTTTCCTGACTGCTGGAAGTCCTCAACCATTGTTCCTGTCTTTAAGAACTCTGGTGACCCCTCCGACCCTTCTAATTACCGTCCTATCAGTCTCCTACCCCTCTTTGGCAAAGTCTTCGAAGCCATTATCAACACCAATGTGATTAATCACCTGTTATCCCATGATCTGCTCTCAGACAAGCAATATAGTTTCCGCTTTGCCCGATCTACAGCTGATGTGCTTATGGCTATCACTAAATTTGTCTTCCAAGCTATTCATAATAACGGTGAAGCTCGTGCCGTGGCCCTTGACATCTCCAAAGCGTTTGATAGAGTTTGACATGCCGGCCTTCTTCGCAAGCTCCAGGGTTATGGCATCACAGGTTGATTGTTTGACCTAATACAGTCATTCCTGTCAAACCGTGAATTGAAGGTCGTTCTCAATGGATTCATCTCCAGCTTCTATTCCACTAATACAGGTGTTCCTCAGGGCTCCATCCTAGGCCCTACTCTGTTCCTCATATTCATAAACGACCTTCCTGACACCATAGATTCCCAAGTCGGCATCTATGCGGACGACAATTTACTCCTTCCTCAAACACAAATCCAGTGATGCTGACAAAATTAACTTGGCATCTCGGATAGAAAAGGACCTCCAATCGGTTGTGAACTGGGGCAAGAAATGGATGGTTAACTTTAATGCCTCTAAAACTAAACTGCTCTCTATTAACCACCACAAGGATCCATCCCTGCATCCCATTAGAATGTCTGATGACCAACTTCTTGAGAGCTCCTCTCTGCGGCTGCTCAGTCTCACGCTGTCCGCTGATCTGAGATGGAACAAATACATTGAGTCAATTGCATCATCCACCGCAAGGAAAGTTGGCTCCCTTGTGCCGAGCCAGGAAATTTTTCTCCCCAGAATCTATCCTCCAAATCTATAAATCGACCATTCGCCCTTGCATGGAGTATTACTGCCATATATGGTCTGGAGCCCCTGCTGTTTGCCTCATGGTCCTTCATAAGATCCAGAGACAGATATGCAATGTAATTGGCCCCAATCTGTCATCTCGTCTGCAGTCTCTCTCTCACAGACGCGACGTTACCTCGCTCTGTCTTTTTTATAAATACTTTCATGGTAATTACTCCGAGGAGCTGCTTTCGCTGGTTCCTAGGCCTCAAGAATTTAAACGTCCCACGAGGCTGGCATCCCGTTCCCACCCCTTCATCGTTGAAACTGTTAGATGTAGACGTCTCTTCTACTCCAATAGCTTCATGTCTCGCACATCTCGCCTGTGGAACTCCCTTCCTTATTCCTGCTTCCCTGACAAATACAATCTCCAACTATTTAAGTGTAACGTCAATCGACATCTCCAGCTGTCTTGATCTATCCTCTTCCCTTCTCCACATCCTTTCACCTTTCATTCCCATCTGCTCTCGCTCCAAATCTTCTGTAACCCCCTAGCCTTGATCGATCCACTATCTTTCTCCACATCCTCTCCTTTACCACTCCTATCTGCTCTTCCTCCAAACCTTCTGTAACCCCCTGTGTACTAGTGGCTTCCAGCCTTGCTTGGGGTGATATGCTTAAAAACAAAAACATATGTTTGAGTAGACATTCTTTTGGGGGGGGGTTGAAGTGAAATCAATACATATCCACCTCGAGACTGGAAGTCTTTTTAAAGAAAATATACCTTTCTACAGGAATCAAACCTGTGTTCTCTTAATCTAAGAAACCATCTTCACAAAAGGAAATACAAATTTGATTCTTTTTCTTTAATAAGACTTTCAAATGTTAAAATTAATTTAACAGTTAAAAAAAATGTTGACTTAAATAATGTACCCATTGAATAGGATGTTTATAGTAAGATATAAGAAATAATGTTGCATTAAAAAAAAACATTAATTGCTCAAAAAAATTACTTACAAATATGAAAATAGGCACATATAGACTTCGAAAATCCCTAACAAGACATATGCATTTCTTAAATAGGGTTGTTGAGCCTTACTTTTTTATAATGGCTTCTTGTAGCTTAATGGTAAAGCATGCCTGACTTGGACGTAATTTTACAATTTAAATAAGGAAATACAGCTTCTTTCCTGTCAAGAGGCACATTTTCTTTAATAAGACTTTTGACCTCTAAATCTTGGTTGAATTTAATAAAACTTGTTAAAATTAGTTCTTGCTACCTATCTATATAATAAACGTGAATGTTAGCGTGTCACACTTTTTCAACTTTACTCCTAGGGGCCATAGCTCAACATATCATACCATTTTGGAATCAAACCAACTCAATGAGAAAATTAAAAACATTCTGGGTCAGATCTGAGCCTGCAGTCCTGAAATTTGGATTCCCAAGTTTTCATTACTGCAATTGTTTTCAAATTTTTTTTTTTTTTTTTGTGACAAATTTTTTGTATGATAATAATTTTTATAACTTATAAATTTGGGAATAATCAAAATTAATTACAAAATCCAGCAAAAGTCACCCAGGAAATAAAAATAATTGTTTGTACAGAAAGTAAGGACCTACTTACATCAATTTGTCTTTAAATTAAGTGGCAGTAGAAGAATTATCATTGAACTTTTAAAAGGTAAGGTTAAATATAAAGCAATACTTAAATTCAGTAAATAAATTTTGAGTTCTACTGTAGTTTATTGTTGTCTGTCGCATCTACTCCGCTCTACCTCAAGAACTTTAAACAAAAGACTATATGAACACAAAAGGGATATTTTATAAAACAACACACAAAACACATTGGTTGTTCACTGTAATTAAACTGACCACAATTTTGACATAGGGAATTCTACTTTGATTAAAAGAGAAAATAATTCACTAAGACAAAAATTTCTGGGATGTGCCTTGATCACTAGTTCAGCCATGATTAATTTATGTCCTGGCTCTTACAATATATTACGATTCTTGGCAGATTTTCTGTTGTCACAATGTGCGATAGTCAGGAACAAAAATGATGGGGAGGAAAAGAAAACATGAATTTGGCTAGACTGAAAAAATATTCTTTAAAACATTTTGAAACTACCAGCATCTCTCATTTCATGCACATGTGTAGATGTGGTAACATCAACAAAGCCCAGTCTGCTGAAATCTTAATATATATATATATATATATATATATATATATATGATATGCATGCTTGGGTAATTCAATGATAAAAAGAAAAATTTTGTTCCACATTTCATCCTTCTAAAGAACTTCTTCAGATAAATGTTTTTGTTGACAGTCATATGTAGGAGGGGGAGGAATGAAATACTACAAATGTTAGTTACAATTCTATATTGAGAAAATACTGAAAATATATAATCTTTGTTTTTAAGCTTGCAGTTTAATGTGTCTTTGGTTTTTGCAGATAGCCAGTCTGAGTGGTGTCCGTAGTCTCCACTGGGGCGACTATGTGGGCTCTCCTGACTGTGCTGCTCCGGCTGTTATCCAGCGAAGAGAAACGAAAACTGTTGGGTCTGCGTTTCTTCTTGCTCTTCCCACAGGAGAAGTGTTTGGTATCAGGAAGGACAGTTGTCTTCTCACTATGTGCAGCAAAGATTGTGGTAAGTGTTGATCTATTGTGCTCAATATATTAAAATAGACATGTTTTACAACATGTTTTTCATTACAGTTTGCATCATGTTTTTCATTACAGTTTGCATCATGTTTTTCATTACAGTTTGCCACATGTTTTTCATTAGTTTGCAACATGTTTTTCATTACAGTTTGCAACATGTTTTTTCATTACAGTTTGCAACATGTTTTTTCATTACAGTTTGCAACATGTTTTTTCATTACAGTTTGCAACATGTTTTTCATTACAGTTTGCAACATGTTTTTTTTATTGCGGTTTCTTTTTCATTTCCATACAACTAGTACTGAATATGTAATTTTAAAGCTAAAGCTTTTAATACTAGCAAATTGGGGCACGGGATATTTTTCTATATTTTGGTACAGTTTTTGGAAAAGCAATTTTGTATATAGTATATGATTCATATTCCAGATTTACAAGAAAAAATGTCCCTACCTAAACTGCAAATTTTTTTTCTCTCTTATTTATTGGAGATAGCTTGGCCTATTACCAGTTCACACTCCTTCCTGCTTTTTTCGACAGGAGTGGAGGTTTAGTCTTTGTTTCCTGTTCCTTCTTAAGTAGTCTCATTCTCTTTCACTCCTAGTAACCCCTTGCATCTTAGTGGTATTATCACCTTGCTTAAGATGAAATGATTAAAAAAAAAAAAAAAAAGCAAAAAAAGTTCTATAGGCAAACCTATCAACATTTATTTAGCAGAACTTGTATCAGTAAAACTCATTATTATCCCCACCACCAAATTCTTACAATCTAAAATTATTTGGTGGATTTAATAAATAACCTGCAAAAGGTTGATAAGCCATAAAAAAAACATATCTGTTATAACCTTGGCTCCCTGGGCCGAGCCAGGAAATTTTTCTCCCCGGAATTGATCCTCCAAATCTATAAATCGACCATTCGCCCTTGCATGGAGTATTGCTGCCATATATGGTCTGGAGCCCCTGCTGTTCGCCTCAGGGTTCTTGATAAGATCCAGAGACGGATATGCAATGTAATTGGCCCTGATCTGTCATCTCGTCTGCAGTCGCTCTCTCACTGACGCGACGTTGCCTCGCTCTGTCTTTTTTACAAATACTTTCACGGTAATTGCTCCGATGAGCTGCTTTCACTGGTTCCCAGGCCTCATGAATTTAAGCGTCCTACGAGGCTGGCATCCCGTTCCCAACCCTTCATCGTTGAAACTGTTAGATGTAGACGTCTCTTCTACTCCAATAGCTTCATGTCTCGCACATCTCGCCTGTGTAATTCCCTTCCTTATTCCTGTTTCCCTGACAAATACAATCTCCAACTATTTAAGTGTAATGTCAATCGACATCTCCAGTTGCCTTGATCTATCCTCTTCCCTTCTCCACATCCTTTCACCTTTCATTCCTATCTGCTCTCACTCCAAATCTTCTGTAACCCCCTTGCCTTGATCGATCCACTATCTTTCTCCACATCCTCTCCTTTACCACTCCTATCTGCTCTTCCTCCAAACCTTCTGTAACCCCTTGCGTGCTAGTGGCTTCCAGCCTTGCTTGGGGTGATAAGCTTAAAAAAAAAATTAAAAAAACCTAGGGAAGGTTACTGAATAGAATAATCACACAAAGGTTGGTAATGAATGATAATACTTAGGACGAGAACAACACATGTAAGATTTGCTAGTGGCACATAGAAGAAGTTGACAACTGCTAGAAGTGAGTCAAGTGAATTCCACAATGAATCTCCAACTGCAGACCAACATTTCTTACTGTATTTATGTGAATGGTGACATACCTATTATCGTCTGTAGGTATGGTACAACACTATCAGTTAAGGAAGGAAAGGAGTGTCAGTGATCAGAAATTAATACAAAAATTATTAACATAATAGGGTTATTTTAAAATTACTTAAAGACCTGCAAGAATTGAATATGCCTTTAGCTTTGGGATTCCATTTTCAAACTGTTTAACTGTCATGGACAATTTGTTGGTTGATGTATTTTCTAAGTTTCAAAAATTAATGCAAAATGTCCTCTTTATAATGTCTCTTAATATATAGCCAATAGTGATTCAAAGCAATTGTAAAGTTAGAAGTTGGCACTGTATATTTCAACTCTTCAAACCGTATAAAATTGTTTGAAAATAATGGAGGGTTAACTCTTTATTTACCCTATTTCTTTCCATTTAATTATTTCACAGGTGTCATTGGCATAATGAGCACAGATATTGTGTGGGCAGCAATCATCAGCTGGAAGCATCCTGATGGCATTCTCCGTGTGACCAACAATCCTGACAAGAATCCTGTCAACTTTCTGCAACTGAGACCTTCTGATCAAGTAAGATTCCATGGAAACCTGTCCCATTTGTAATATAGTCCTTAACAGAAGAACAGAACAAACTTAAGGTTACAAGTGGGAGACAGGATAACTCTTATAATGAAAGCTTTGGTTAAAACATTTGCTTTCTGCCACAAAGTGCACATACACACACACACACACACACACACACACATATATATATATATATATATATACATATATATATATATATATATATACATATATATATATATAGTAATACTCGGTTGGAAAAAAAAGCTTGGATAGCATAACTTGTAGATATGTCAAAACAAATCAGTACCCAAGAAAAAAATTGGAGAAAAAAAAAAAATAAATAAAACAATTTGAACAGGATGGAACAAATCGTCCACTGCCTCAAGTCTTTAGTCCAAAGAAAACACCCTAAGCAAGTAGTAAAGCTAAAACGTAGAGTGTGCAATACGCTAAGTAGAGCGGAAATAAACTTAATAAGATTACCCTGAAGATCCGTTTAGGTGAAACCTAGGTAGGTTTTCCTTGCTCTTTAGGATTTATTTATATATATATATATATATATATATATATAAAAAATTAAGAAACAGACAACTTTAAGGGTTCATGAGATCATAATTTATTTCCTTAGGACCGGGATTTTGCTCCTAAGGAAATAAATTATACTCCCATAAGCCCTTAAAGTTTTCTGTTTCTTAATATAATTAATATTTGCTCTGTCTTTACATTGAGCTCTCTGGATTACATCCTCCTTGGAATTATCCATATGGACTACCAAATAACTTAATTATATATATATATATACACACACACGTTATTACAGACATTTTGTGTCAATTAATTTCATTGATCAACATTTTTAAATTATGATTAATTTTTCAACTTTCTCCGAAGAGAACTTTGGAAATTTCCTCCTTAGAAGGATTATTTGTAATTTGGAAAAGTTGATCAGTAAAATTAATCTACACAAAATGTCTGTTGTCTCTTAATAAATATGTGCACACACACACACACACACACCTACATAAACTCACACATACATGCACACACATGCACAGAATGCTTAAACTAGACAAAAATAGCATAATAAATGTGGTGAATATAATTTCTGGACCTATCATAATTGTTTTCCTAATTGTTTTCTCTTTGCTCTTTTTCTCCTCTCTTGTTTTTTTGCTTAACCTCTCCTTTCTCTCAGCATTCCCTTCTGCTCATTTTTCCTCTCTTTTATTCTTTGGTGGTTTTGCATCATTAAATCTCTCTCTCTCTCACCACTTTTTTCCCTTTCAGACAACATGTATTGCATCTGCTCCAGACTGCCGTTTATTATTTATTGGAGGAACAGCAGGTGTTCTTACAGTTTATACATTGCTGCATAACACAGCAAAGGTAAGCTTCCATGAAAAATTCTGTTTTTATTACTAAATATAAGATTTATATATTCTTATAATAAGTAACCCATCTCATTGGCTTGGTCTCTCTCCACCAGCTGACCTCTCCACCAATGTTATGCATTTTTAGATCTGAAACATTTAGGCAAAATCTCAAAGTTGAGTGTACTTGGTCATATAGGGGAAAGGATGGTGGTCTCAAAATGGCTGCTTATTCAGTTAGGGTTATCAATTTAGACTGTTGTCAGTTGATTAACTCTTTTGGGGGTTGTTCTTCACAAAAACAAAGTTGTAGCAGCAAAAGAAAAGCAGATTTGGTGTAGACAAGGAACAGTGGTATTGAGCTCCCAGTCAAAAATAGTTGCAAGTCTTTTTTTTTTCTTTAAAACTCAGTTGAAAATAATTAAATTAGAATTCTTCAGCCAATTGATTTGTTTCACAAGGGTTTCAAGGATTGTCAAGAAAAGTTGTAACGGCAAAAAAAATGTCTTCACAAAGAGTTGCAGTGTCAAAGGAAAAGCAAATTTGACATAGACAGGAAACAATGGTGTTGAAACTTCATTCAAAACTACTTACCAACTGTTTTTTTTTGTTTTTTGTTGTTTTTTTTTTTGTTTTTTTACTTCAGTCTCAGTTGGAAATATTGAACTTAGAATTTTCTGATTCCCATCAATAACTTTTTTCTCTGTGTCTTCCTACTACTTCAGTCTCAATCGACTGAAGACCAAAATTGAGGGGTTCATATTGAGAACACTTTTAGTGATTAAAGTTTGGGAATATTTTGAGGGTTTTCATGATTAATAACTTTGACTTCACAATTGATCATTTTTTATGCTATCCCAAATTTGGCAGTTTAGTTCAGAGTCCAGCCTTTGTATTGCTACCTTGTTGGTTCAATTCTCTCTTGACATCATCTGAATATCCACCCTTAGCTAAAAATGAATTTCTGTTATCTAGCATTTTTCCAAAACAACTTGTCCTGTATAGATGAAATTTAAAATCATCGAAGGTCATTAGTTCATCATTTGAAACAAACTGGTCTCTTTTCCAGAAACAAAATGCAGATGCTTTTATTTTATAATATTGTTCATCTATTATGAAACCAAAGAGCCACTCAAGGTAGAGAGTTACTAAATTATGTTGTAAGAAATAAAGTGAGGAAGTAAGAGGTGCATATTATGTAGGCTAAATAATAATTGATCCTAGACTGTAAAGATTGTAATGAACAGGGAAGCATTTTCTTAGGAGTTTGTTTCTTGGGAATGAAATGAGAATGAGTTGACTATGTACATGGAATGGTAGGCCCTAGCTGTGAAGGTCTGAACTAGTGACACTAAGGAATTTAGATCATCTGAACATTTGCAAGGGAATAGCAAGAAGCTAGCAATGGTTCATATGTGGGAAAGAGATTGCAGGCAGGATACAAAATAATCACCTACAAGGCTGCATATTTGCTCTTGAACTCTGTTATGGCTGGATAGTGAGGACTTGGTAACACCAGCCCAGATATGGTAGCAATACTTCATTTTTGGCCCGATCTGACTCTTATAAGGCGTCAGGTACATTCAGTAGTACAAGGAACTGACCATTCTTCCAACATCTTTTGTGAGGAACTGAAGACATGATTTCTTGAGTGAGCTTTAGTCCCAATAGATATTTGAGGCCAGGAGCCACATTGAGATTACAACCACTTATCGAGGCTGGAGTAAATTTAAGAGATGATGAAATGATAGTAGCTTAATTTTGGAGACTATTTACCTCATTTGGACTATTGTCCCCATCTTTGTCGCCATATTTATTACAACATTTGGAGAGGGGAATTAACAGGAGATAACTGATATCCATTAAACATGGCACGTGGAACTAGAACAGTCTACCCCAGTGAGCGAAATAAAGGGTTCAGTTTGACATTCCAACCACCTGATGAAGGCTGGAGCGTTCAACGGCTGAAACGTTGTAATAAATATGGCAACAAAGATGGGGACAATAGTCCGAATAATGTAAATAATGTACATAATACCTCATCTCAGAAATATAGATAATTTTGGAGGTATTGAATGATACAAGCCAGTCTTTCATTCTTTGAACTGTGATGGCTAGATCAGTGGAGAGATCAGCTTTCAGGCTCTGAAATGATACAAGCCAGACTTTCATTCATTGAGCTGGTCTAATAGATTAAAAAATACTTTAACAAAAAATATTTTCTTGCTAATTTTAAGGCCATATGTTTCTTTGAGAGAAAATAGGAGCCATCATAATTAAACTTTATATTGGCTCTTGCCAGCTATGCTCTTATGTTTTATCAAGACAACCCAAGTTTCATGCTTCAATTTTAGATTTTGCAAAGCTTTTACTTTTTCCTCTTTGTTCTCTTAGCTAGACATCAGAATAGACTGAGCATTTGAATTTTACTGTTATTGTATATTCTTTTCTCTTATAAACATTATTATTATGTTCTCTACTATTTAGAAATCTCACCTTCAAGTTTTGGGTCTCAAGAAACAGCTCTATGGACATTCCAAAACAATTACAACCATAAAGGTCTGTAAATCATACAGCATTCTTGTCAGCGCTAGCGAAGATGGACTTTGCATTATTTGGGATCTCAACAGGTAAGAAATAGTATTGCCATAAAAAAATATTATTGCCATAAAACATTAAAGAAAATAATGTAAAAGGAAGAGTTTTTTTTTATATTGATAGGGAGTTACCAGTGCCATCAACATAGGGTCACATTTCAGTTATTTTGCTATTGTATCGGTCATAGTTTCTTCAATAGTAATCTGTGAATTTTATCTGTAGAATTCACTAATACCACATGTAAGAAATGATTCTCGTTCTTCAATCAAATTAAAAACAAAAACTAACAAAAGGAATTAGCAACTGTAATGTTGCAACTCATGCCTGATGTTCTCAGGGTGCAGTTTGTGAACGCTTATGGCTCACTGCAAGGAAAATAATTGTTTGGCCAGATTGTTACCCACGAAATAAAATCCATGAGACAAAATTGTAGCAGCAGGCAAATTTTATTCGGTTGTAACCTTCTGCTGTAGACACCGAGGCAGAGGTGATGCAAGTTGAGAAGGGTGAACAGGCATCTAACAGGCACCTCTTCTCTTTTGTGCAGCAGTCTCTTGTCCCTCTCTGTGGCTCTCTGGCTTTTTGTTGCTAAAGACCATTGTCTTATAGAGAACATGCCTTCTCTGTCCAGATCTGTCTAAAACATAATTCATCAAGTCTGCCCCACTCAGCTGAGGTACATTATACTTAGTTGTCCTTCTTTATCAAGATGATTACTTTCAGATGTTTCCTTTAACAAAATATCAGCTGCCAACTGATATCTCTATACAACCTCCTGTTGTAATAAGCGTTTGGGTGTGAGAGGAAAATTATAATGAGGATTAGGTTTCTGAACAATGTGTATTTGCTTAATATATAGGGTATCTTAGAGAGTTGTCGGAAAATTGGTGATTGTCCGGATGGTGATCAGGTGTAAGGGTAGGACCGGGAGTTGACATATTTCTTGTGTTGGTTTGAGCAAAGTCACAGGATATGGTCGTTTGCACATGTTGGTCAATTGAGGTCACTGTGATGGGTTGATTTATGGTAAGGTGCATTTTTCTGTGAACAGTGTGTTGGTTGTCAAGGTGACAAGGGATTGGCATAGATGGTAGGCCTGTTCTATGAAACAGGGCTGCGGTGACAACTGCAAAAAGAATGCCTGTAACAAGTCGGTGACAGGTTTGGTATAGCTGGAAGCCTGGTGTTCTATGAAACAGTGGTATCTTGAGTGGGTTGCTTGCTTGCAGTCGTAGTCGCTTGCCTAGGTGACACCTTTGATGATGAGGAAGGCTTGTAGCTGGGTGGTATTGGCATTGAGATGCTATCACTTGAGATGGTTGTCATCTTGAGCCTGGCAATGTCAATGCTGGATAGTCAGCCACTGTAGTGAGTCGAGTTTGCCAAAGTGGCAGTGTTGAGATGATATTCTGGATCCAATGTGTGCAGAATCAGGTGGTTAGTCAAGCCTGGTAGTGGTGACAGTCATTGAGAAAAGTGGTTAGGTTGGTGGCAGCAGTAGCACCCTGCATGCCAGCAGGTGGTTTGCCAGCCTGTAACTTCTTGTGATCATTATGGGAGACCGGCTTTTAAGCAGATTTGGTAGTCATAAGGAACATCTTCATTTTGGTGGGAACGTTCATGTTTGGGCAGTGTCGCTTTCACTGCAGAGGCCTGCTTCATGGACTGGATGTGATGTTTTGTGTAGAGAACAACTATTTTATTTTGTTCTCTGCCTTCATGGTGTTCACATCTGGCCAAAATGTAGAATGAATCAGTAAGAGATCTAATTTCAATGGAGTATAACACTGTTTTCACTACTTATGAGATATTCCATTGTTACGATAACAATGTGGGTGCATACTTGCATCACATGATGCATCTTGTTACTAAGAAGGGCAGATCAGACTGTATGATTGATAGTCACATCAGCTTTCATATAAAATAAATGCTCACAGTTTTTCAAAAGTTAACAAAAGAAGAAGAGGGTAAACAGGAAGTAGATCATTTATTAAAAAATTATCCCTTTGTCTTTCTTATGTCACTATAAATATTATTATGTACCATTACTTTATTTACTATTTTATTTTTTATATACTATTTTACCGATACCATCAAAAAGACAGCTATAATATTTCAGTACTTTGGCAATTTCTGTTGGTTATATTTTTTGTATAAGTAATTTAGATTTATTATCTAAGCAATTAACTCTAATATCAAAAACAAATTCTGTTTAAATCATTAAAAGTAAAAATATCAAAAGAAAACTAACATGACCCATACTATCAAAATATAAAATCAATATTTAAATAATTTTGTAATTGCATTGTGTGTTATTTTATTTATCTATACAATTAACCCAAAAAATCATGAGCCCTACCATCAAAAAATGATGGCCATTTTTTTCTGGCCATATATCGCTCTCCCGTCGAACTCGACGTATGAGGGTCAGACAGATCAGTTCCCAGAAACTGAAAGCCCGACAGCCACACAGGATTTGATTATAGTGGTGAAGGCTTTGTGCGGGGCCATCCACACTTTTTGGAGGGACGAATACAGGGACCTGGTGCAACGGATGCCACAAGGTCCCCAAACGACCCTCCGCAGGTTTTGAATTCAGAGTTGTCCTTCTCCTAGACCAGTTGCCATCCAAGGCTATAGAACCCAGTCTGTCCTGCTATTTTACCTATAGTTGGAGGGAGAAGAAACTGGCTGGTAACCATGCAGTATTGATTTCTATATGTACACTTTTTATATGTATAAGCATTCTACCCTTATAAATATAGCATAAAACTATATAAATATAGCATAAAACTATATAAATATGTAAGAAATATTTAAAATAATTATAGTAAAAATATCCAGAGTAACTTAATACAACCTATATCGTCAAAAAACATTGGTTCTCATACAATAACCAAAGTTACACAACATTGAGCCTCTGATATCAGTAGCTCAATAGGTGACCACTTGGGAATACCAGATGTAAGCTTGAGTGTGGTGTAACAGATAATGGTCTGGAATTGTTAATTAAAGAAATAATTTCAGTTGGGTTGGTTATATTTATTTACATGCAAAGACGATTGGGAAAGGTATGAACCCATCTGTTCTCCCTTCAGCTATGGGCTAATTAGTAAGACTTGTATCATTAAATTATTATCATCTCCAAGGAAAAAAAAATTTACGCCTGAAATTTTTCTAGCTTTAAATAACCTGCAAAGGGTTGAGAAGTTATAAAAAAATCAAATCAATAATTCACATCTTCAAAAATGACTAACATTTAAGTAATTTTGTGATTACATTGTTTATATTTTCATTGTGTACAATCAAAGATTTTTATCTAGACAATAATCTCGATTGTTGCATGTAGGAAAGAATTCCATTTTTTAAATTATTAAAAGTAAAAAATACCCAAAGAAACTTCACACAAAACAAACGAAATAAAAATAATTTCTTTGCCTTTCCTCGTCAAATCAAACCATATAATAAGAGACATAAATCAACTTCAGTTAGTAAATTTATGAGTGATTACTTTCCTTAATCATTTTAATAATGTATACAAATAAAATTTTTATCTGCATTTAGACAAAATTAATCCCCGAGCAAAATGAACTGCTTAATCAACCAGTTTCTTTACCCGTACATATCTTAGATTTCAGTCTTATCTCTTCAATCATGGGAGTCACCTTTGTCTATTAAGTGATCATCTTGCTTCAACTTGGTCTTGAAATAGGCTTTGTCATTGCTGTCTTTGTGATTCTCATGCTAATCTTTCTTTTCCAAGGGATATTTTCATTTCACTGTTATAATAAACACATAAAACTTCTAATTTGGGTATAGAGCATTAATCGATTTATATAGTACCAAAAGTAATCAATGAATCATGGATACCATTGAACATGTAAAAATATAGATTAATTAAATGGTTCGTTGACCTCTATTTTAGTTGTGAATTCTTTATCTCTGCTTTATTGAATCTCAATATGTTGTTTCAATACTTTTGTTTCATTACATATCTCTATTAAAACTGTCTAACAATTGCCGTCATTTTGACAGCACGGGAGCACTGTCTATAATTCTTGCCAGGATAGTGATAAAAGTAGAATGGTCAAGAACACTAGTGTGCAGAACATTTTGAGTATTGATGCTGATGATGTATTAAAATGATAAGTTAGTTTTGTATTGACCTTTCCTCAAACAAGAATGGACAGACAAACAATTATATATAGTTATCTTATGTTGTCTTAATTCCTGTTCTTTTATTGTTCTCTCTCCTTAATGTTTACTTTTTATCATATTCTTTCACTCTCAATAATCATATTAAGTCTTACTTGGGATGAAATGGTTAAAAAAAATTAACAAGAACAACATATTTTATTGCCTGAGCAAAACTAGCTGGCAAGACGGCAAAAGTGTTGAATAAAGGTGTGTATGTAGAGATGTTCCTATCATAAATACATGCGTGTGAAGTTCCTATGATAGATTGTGAAAGATTTAAATTTGAGAAGATTTCTTTGTCTTTTGGTTTGGTAGAATGATTACATAAGCCCAGGTGTTATTAAATACATTTATGGCATTGTAAACTCTGTATTTGTATTGTATTATATTGATGAGGGCCTTAGCAAAGGGATAAAAACTGCTAAGAGACAGATGAGGTTGGAAGTTGTGGAGATTCATGATCATCTCTGTCTTGAAGGAATGTGGCACATAAAAGAAAAAAAGAAAGCAGATGAGAACCTTTTTTATGTACTGCTTTAAAAACCCCATCTAGTAGAAGTTCTTTGACCAACAAGTGGGGTAATCCCAGAATGACAATGATTTATTTCAGATTTAGAAAAGAGGAAAGAGACTGGCTAAAATATAGTAATAAAAGCAGAAAGGATATAGAATATATGAATATTTAGAGTAATGACAATGACTTATTATAGATTTTGAGAGGAAAAAAAGCAGACATTGGCTAAAATATAGTAATAAAAGCAGAAAGGATATAGAATATATGAATATTTGGAATAATGACAATGACTTATTATAGATTTTGAGAGGAAGAAAAGCAGACATTGGCTAAAATATAGTAATAAAAGCAGAAAGGATATAGAATATATGAATATTTGGAGTAATGACAATGACTTATTATAGATTTTGAGAGGAAGAAAAAGCAGACATTGGCTAAAATATAGTAATAAAAGCAGAAAGGATATAGAATATGTGAATAATATTTGGAGTAATGACAATGACTTATAGATTTTGAGAGGAAAAAAAGCAGACATTGGCTAAAATATAGTAATAAAAGCAGAAAGGATATAGAATATATGAATATTTGGAATAATGACAATGACTTATTATAGATTTTGAGAGGAAAAAAAGCAGACATTGGCTAAAATATAGTAATAAAAGCAGAAAGGATATAGAATATATGAATATTTGGAGTAATGACAATGACTTATTATAGATTTTGAGAGGAAGAAAAAGCAGACATTGGCTAAAATATAGTAATAAAAGCAGAAAGGATATAGAATATGTGAATAATATTTGGAGTAATGACAATGACTTATAGATTTTGAGAGGAAAAAAAGCAGACATTGGCTAAAATATAGTAATAAAAGCAGAAAGGATATAGAATATATGAATATTTGGAATAATGACAATGACTTATTATAGATTTTGAGAGGAAAAAAAGCAGACATTGGCTAAAATATAGTAATAAAAGCAGAAAGGATATAGAATATATGAATATTTGGAGTAATGACAATGACTTATTATAGATTTTGAGAGGAAGAAAAAGCAGACATTGGCTAAAATATAGTAATAAAAGCAAACAGGATATAGAATATGTATGTGAATAATATTTGGAGTAATGATAATGAATTGTTTTAAAATTTCAGATGATATTAAGCATATTGTGTACTTATTTTATTTTTAGACTAAATAACGAAGTTACTGAGTTTGATTGTATCTTGTACTTATTTTTTATTTTCAGACTGTCCTATGTGCGTTCAATAGAAAGCCACCAACGTGCTGTTAATACTATTGCAATTAGTGAAACCCTTGGAGACATAGTAACAATCAGTCATAGAGGTATGCTCATTTTTTGTCATCTTATTTTCACCAACAAGCCATCACCTTATATCTTTAAGAACTCATGTCATCATGCATCCAATAACCCATTAGGGTTGTCGGAGCATCACATGTACTGCAGCCATAGAAGTAGTGGTGTGACTAGGACAAAATAGCCTGATGAATCCCATCCCCTCTTAAAAAGTCTTTTCGGTCTGTTGGCTATATAATAATGTTGATCTGTTATTACTTGTTAAATGGACAACAATGTTGAATGTGTAAAGAAGTAACAGCACCGAAAATATATTTGTCAAATAACTAGGTGTTAAGTAATATAAAGTCAACAATCAATGATTTAAGACGTCTCCATCATGGATGGAAGAAAGGATGAAAATGAGTTAAATGAAATTGGATTTTAAGAAAAGGTGATGGCTTTCCTTAAAAAAATCAAATTCATTTACTTGACCTTTGACATTTATTTAGCATTTATTTAACTAGCAGGACCCATGAAAATTTCATGGTTTTCTCATTTGAATTTTTTGATGAATTTTAATTCTTAAGTTGGTGATTGAATGCATCCAATGACTCATTAGGGTCGTCAGAGCACAACATGTACTGCAGCCTGATGGATCCCATCCCTCTTAAAAGTCTGTAAGGACTATTGGCTGTATATGATTTGTTATTGCTTGCGAGTTCTATGACTATAAAATGCTCATTGAAATTCATCGATTTCATAGTTAAATATTTAACTTTAACAAAATTTTGCAATTACAATCTTAAGTATAAATGTGTAGGCCATTATTTAAAGAAGTAAGAGGGTACAAATGAAAAGCTTTAAAATTGATAAAAATTTTCCATTTTACTGAAGCAGATGTTAAATGCATGAGAGCATTATTATCTCATGTATCTTCCATTTCTTACCTTTTTTCTTTCTTATTATATATGCTTTCTTTTTTTCCATTAAAATCAGTGTCTCACAATTAAAATGGAATGGTTCATTATTTATCTGAGGTAATGGTAGGGTATAATACATGTGCTAACTTATTAACTAATAGAAGAACATAAAGAATTCTCTGATGAAAACAATTTTTATTTTTTAGGCCCATACATAAGTTTCAAGCATGAAACCTGTCTGCAACTTTGTATTCAACTTCTAGTATAAAAAGCAAAAACACTGGGAACTTTTGCAAACATGTAATATACTGAAACTCAGAAAATCTTTTTGGGTTTGTGTTTTGGGGTCTGTCTATATTTCTGAGATGAGGTATTATGTACAGTATTTACATTATTCGGACTATTGTCCTCATCTTTGTCGCCATATTTATTACATTTCGGCCTTTCAGTATCTGTCTATATTTCTGAGATGAGGTATTATGTACATTATTTACATTATTCAGACTATTGTCCTCATCTTTGTCGCCATATTTTACAATGTTTCGGCCTTTCAGTATCTGTCTATATTTCTGAGATGAGGTATTATGTACATTATTTACATTAGTCGGACTATTGTCCTCATCTTTGTCGCCATATTTGTCACGTTTCGGCCATTTTTCAGAGGGAAAATTAGCAGGAGATATAACTGATAACTGATATCCATCAAACATGGCACGTGGAACTAGAACAGTCTACCCCGGTGATCGAAATAAAGGGTTCAGTTCAAAATTCCAAACACCTGAAGAAGGCCGGAGCGTACAACGGCCGAAACGTTGTGACAAATGTGGCGACAAAGATGAGGACAATAGTCCGACTAATGTAAATATTGTGTTTTGGGGTTAATTGAAAAGTTGCTTTTTTTTTTTTTTTTTTAACACTATTTACACTGTTTGGACTGTTGTCCTCATCTTTGTTGCCCTATTCACAACGTTTTGCCTGTTGTATGCTCTGGCCTTCTTCGGGTGATTGGAATTTTGAAACAGACCCTTTATTTCATCCACCATGGTAGATTGTTCTAGTTCCACGTGTCATGCCTCTTCCTGATATCTTGGTATCCGTTATTTCCCTTTAACTCAACTCTCAAAATTTTTGTTCACCTCCGCCATGGCCAGGTATTGAACTCAAACTCTTTGGGTCAAATCACGGGATTACTTCAACCAACACTTTTATCAATACCTATCCTTGTTAGAATTCCACACCCACAGGATTCAAATCATCTCCACTCAGTTTGGGTTATTAGAGTTCTGACTTGTAGTTAGCCATTCTGGGCCAGCCTTTGTATTCTGTAACACATGTAAAATCAGCCAACACCATTTTCATTTCCCAACAACAAATGCCAGTTTGTTTTTTTTTAATCTTTAATTTCTGCTTTTATTTCAGACACTGGCAGTAGCATGCATCTGCACACAGTGAATGCACAACTGGTGGCTGTGCACAATTGCGAGGACAAAATTCTCTGTGCAGCCTATTCTTCAGCTCCAGAGGGTCGATCCATTAACGTCATTGCTGGAGGACTCAGCAGTGGAATTGTCAGGTAAAACAAAATGGCATATCATGGGGGGGGGGGGTCTTCTTACATTTTTGTGCTACAAATTTGACTTATCCACTGGACCTGAACATATCTGATACTTTTAAATGGCTATTATTTTATTTCATTTTTTCTTTTGATCCTGTTATATGAGTAGTTACATTACCGAGTTCAGTATGATGATAAACTACATCCAGCAGCAACCTCTTAATTGCTGCTGTTCTCCGATCCAGCCTGACCTGGGACGATAGCACATCTTAGAATCCCAGCTATAGACAAATAGTGAATCCCTAAACAAAATACTATGAAAGTATAAAAATACATTTTTATAGTAAAAATACTAGAAATAGATTTTTATATAAAAAAATTAGCAACAATACATATTTTTAAAACAAAATGACTAGCAATAATACATTTTATAGCAAAATGATCAACAATATATTTTATCTGTAGTTGAAGGCATACAATTGCATTCAAAATATATTTAATTGTAGCCATAAAATTGTGTTCAATATATTTAGATTTTGGTATTAAATAACCCATAGAGGTGTTGATATGCTGCTAAACAAAATCAACCAATTGACCCATTTCAAGTGTAAAATGATGAAACCTAACTACCAATCTAGTGCTGCATTTAAATTCATGAAGTACCAAAGAGGAAAGCTCATCAGAATAATTACCATGAAAATATTTATAGAAAAGGCACAGGTAAGCTATGTTAGCAGTCTTAGCAAAGTTTGTCTTTTTGCTACCTGTCTTAATGCCTGCAGCTTATGGCCATATTGCATTGAAACAACAGTTCCTGTACAATCACTGAAGTTGACCAATATTGCACCTGGTCAGTACCAAGATAAGCAATTGCATGGGAATACCAGGTGCAATAAGCTTGAATGTGCAAGTAGTGTAATGGATAATGGCTCAGCATTGTTTTGACTAATACTAGGTATAAGTGTCCTTTTTGTTTCTATTTTCCTTATAAATTCCTCATTGTTTGCATGTCCAGGTCATAGGATCCTTGGCATCCTACTGCAGAACCACATCTCTATTGCCTGACATCTCTTCTTCATCTTCTCTAGCTAAATGTTGGTTATTTATACTTGAATCTGTAAGCATTTAATTGATAGATGGTCTCTTTTCAGGGGTATAGGGCAATTGACCTTTTTAAATATTTGAGTCTAAAAGGAGTTACTTGGTTTAGGAAAAGGTAAATATTGATTGTTTATATTTGAGCCTGTAAGCATTTGTGTTGGCTGGCTGTTTTCATCTTGAGTATGGCTGTCTACTAGGGTGGCCATCCAATCCCTGTTGCAGATGCCTAGTTGTGTGTGTTCAACACCCACAGAGCCAACCTGTTGTTTATACTGCAACTATGCTGAGTAGAGATAGTTACAGTTTCTGGGAGTGAGAGTATAAATGTTAATGTTTTGGAGTTAGACTAAGTACAAGGTTGTCTAGGTAAGCCTACTATAAACCACTTGCATAAGACCTGGAAGATATTTTGGAGCTTTTTTTGCAAATGGAAGAGAGTGTCTTTTATGTCATTTAAATATGTTGTTTGAAAACTGACATTACTACATAACCATCAATGCCTTAAAAAATACCATGAATTGTCCAGCCTTTGATAACGAAATCATCTGTTTTTGATTTTGAGACTTTCCCAAATCAAGGAAAATGATTGTTTTTTTTTTCTCTTCTTTAGACTCTGGAACAGTTGGACTTTAGAACCAGTTCGAGATTTGGTGGATGAAGCATTAAAAGGCAAACAGATCCTCAGGTAAGTTCACAGCTCTTTTTCAAGTCAAGATCCAGAGCTTTGATTATAATGCTGCAAGTCTCCCATTGATTGGAATAGGTAGCAGTCGGCTAGTTCTCATTCTTTCTTTCCAAGCATCCTTGTCGAGCAGCTAATGTGTGCAAGGCCATACTCCCACACCTCCCTCCCAATGCAATCCTTCCATATCTTCCTACGTTTACCTCAAACTCTGAGACCAGAACCCTGAACCCTGAGACTGTTCTAATGCATGACAAAGCTTGTTGGAGTTAACCAAACTATCTACAATATGACAGGTGTGCAGTACTGATGTTATATCCTTAATACCGAACCTTGTTAACAACTCAGGTGAGGGTATTTTATACTGAGGCTTGGTGCTGCAGATCCAGCATATCATCAAGTGCTTGTTGCAGCAGAGCAGCTGCAAAACCAATGCCATGGAGCAGTACAGATCATACACACGCAGGGAATAATTTACCATGTGTTTGGATGTGAGAATGGATAGGGGCTTTTAGAATTTCCTTCAAGCCACAGAGCATCTGGTTATAATGGCAAGCTCGCAACCACCATGTGCGCAGAGCATATCCCCAACATATCAGAAACAGGGCTCAATATCCATTTTTGAAGCATCCAATGTGACTTGGGTAGTGGGCCTGCCAGCAATTTACCACTGCATCTAGGGCAGATGTAATCTGGTAGTTCTGTTAGACTACCTGTGATGTCACTGCAATTTTTGTGCACCCAGGTGTTGCATTTGGCACACAAGATTGAATTCATACCCACTTCACTGTGATAGACAGCACAGGGAAATGTGCCACTCTCACAACTTGTCCAGGTTAACACCAGAAACCAGAAACTTGGTCTTTTTCATGTTGACACGGAGCCCCTTGCTCTTCGTGCCTACCTTCCAGGTTTTCATCCACGGTATCAGCAATTAACATAAGAATATAGAAGTTCCCATGGTACACCAGTGCAGAACTCCCAAGAGAGTGCCTCCAACACAAGAATGAAGAGCAGTAGACTCAAGACTGAGCCTTGATCAACACTAACACTGAACTCCTTGCTATATTGGGTATTGACTCTAACTTGACTCTGGACATTGCAGTATATGCCTTGAATTATACAAATAGCCCAATCCACAACTCCAAGGCTTCTCATGGCCCACCAGATCACATTTCTTGCAACTCAACCAAATGCCTTGTCCAGATCCACAAAGGTAAAGAAGAAACCTTTCACAGCAGCGATGAATTTCTCCTACGGCTGACACAATGAAAATTGTATCAATGGTGCCTCTCCCTGGCATGAAATCATATGGCATTTCATTGATGTTGACTATTTGTCTGATGTACGAGTCAAGTACACATTCCAGCAGTTTCATCACTTGATCAGTGCCTGTGTAGTTGCCTCTGTCCAAGGAGTCACCCTTGCCTTGTAGAGGCTGAAAATGAAGCTTTCCTCCCACTCACTTGGGATCAGACCACAACTGAAAACTGATTCTGTAATTAATTTAAGCATTTCAATGCCTTTATTACCAGATGCTTTCAGCAACAACACCAGATGGGCTAGCTATCTTTCCACACTTAATCTTAACCGCTTTGCCAAAACCCTGCCTCATGAGAAATATCTGTAGATCCTGCAGCATAAACTTTTCTCAGTGGCAGCATCATCAACTCGGCCATTCCACCACCAGGTCTCCAGTTTCCACTGATTATTCTTGGAGGGGCCACATACCTCATTGGCTGCCTCCAGCATAGGTGTCATCAGCTTAGACCAGATCCCTTTCACAATTCATACAGCATCAATGTCAGTCTGGAAGGCCTTCAATTTAGCATTGTAGGTTGTTTGGAATTTGCTTGCAATAGTTGGATTGGGATGCCTCCAGGTTCAAAGGCACAGTTTGAACTTGTGTTTCTTGAGTTTTGGTATAGAAACTTTAAAGTTGCAAACTGGTAGGTGATGTTGCAATGCACACTCCTCACTAGGTATAACATCCAAGACCAAATTGGTGAAGGTTTTGCAATATAGGATATAGTCAATCTTTGATTTATGACTGTCAGAACCAAGTCTTGCCAATAATCAGTTCATTTGCAAAGGCAAACTCCACTACTCTCTTGCCTTAAGTGTTTCATACCCATAATCATGACCACAATGAGCCTCCTCAAATCCACCATCACAGGAACCTACTTGCTCATTCCAATCCCCAATTGGTATGAAGAGGGAACTCCAGCAACCAGGCTCTGTGTCAAGATGACTAACTTGCGGTGCATAGAGAGAGAAAAACGCAAAAACTGCACCACCCACAGCCAGCCTCAATAGTAAGATTCCATCAGAGATACATTGGGTATCAAGGACCTTTACCATCCATTTTTCAACTAACAGAATGCCAGCCCCACCTTGCCTATCCTTGTTTCCACACCAAAAGAATTTATAGTGGGAACTCTTGCCTTTGAGAAGAAAGATCTGATTGGCCTCCAGTTCTCCCAATCATCTGTGCTCCTGGACAGAACAGATGTCTACTCTCCTCCTCATGAGGTTTTCCACCACCAGAACAATTATCAGCACTGCCTACCATTGATTTTATAAGCGAATTAGCCATATTATTGGTTTCAACGTTTTCACAGAACTGCCTGTTCTAACTATCATCCCAATTCCAATTCACACTGGCTTCATTCTGGCAGGGCAGCAATGTAATGTTTTTCTGCAGAGACAGCGCACTTAACATCATCTCTTTGAGTACTGTCTTTTGGGGACACTTGGCCCAGTGGATAGAAGCATTGGTTGGAGTAATCCAAAAAGGGACTTGGCGCCCAAAGAGTTGTGAGTTCAATACCTGACTGCAGCAGAGGTGAACAAAAACTTTTGAAGTTAATAAAGGGAAATAAATGAAACTTAGATATGCAGAAAAGGCATGTGGAACTAGAACAATTTACTCTCGAGGACTAAATAAAGGGCTTGGTTCAAAAATCTAACATATACTTTGGGGACACAACTTGGAGAGTTGAGTTACTAAAGGGAAATACTTCAACCAATGCTTTTATCTACTGGGCCATGTGTCAGGGAATTAACTGAAACTGAGATATCTAGAAAAGGCATGGCATGTGGAATTAGAACAATCTACCCCTGTGGACTAAATAAAGGGTTTGGTTCGGAATTCCAACATATATCACCTGAAGAAGGCCAGAATATTGTCAATATGACAATAAAGATGAGGACAACAGTCTGAATAATGTAAATAGTTTAAATAACTTTTATTTGTTTAAAATTCTAATATAAAACATTATTCTATATATTATGAAAAATACTATCCATTGTTTGGTCAAAATTTTTTTTTTTTTAATATTTTTACTGCTGTTCCAGGTAAATAGAAACATAAATGAACCGCCTTCTCTCTTCATACTTTTTTGTTTTTATATACTTTATGAATAGTTTTTCAGCCTTGTGCCAAAATTGTAATTGCAATAAATAATGATTATGAATAGTTTAATTTATTTGTTTATCAGGTAAATATAGATATTAATTAAATTACACACCTGTACTTGCATAGATATTAATTAAATTACACACCTGTACCTGCATTTGATTTTGTTTTCTTATGTATTATAGATACTTTTGTTTATTTGTTTATTTTAATTTTTTTCAGCTTAACATTCACTCAGGATTCTCAACACTTGTGTGTATCAGCTTCGGATGGAATGATTACATTTTGGGGTAAACAGACCCCCAAACCAAGAACCCCACGTCTTGTGTTATTTCTCTGATTGCTAATTACCCCACCCCACAAGAAAAAAAAAATTTTAAATCTAAAACTAAATCTCCAAAATAGCACAGTTATGATTTATGATTTTTTTTTTAACCAACAAAATTTACTTTTATATTTATTTCTTTTTTTTTTTTCCTGAAAATTTAAAAAAAAAAAATTAACAGCTTTGAAAAGCAAAAAAAAGGACAATTTTTGTAATGCTTGTAAATATGTGAAATTTTCAAAGCTTTGAAGAAAAAGAAAAAAAAAATAGATTTTATTTTCTGCACCTGATGAAACTATAGACATTCATGCCTCGTGTATGTATGCCATTTTAAAGTCAGGTAGAGAATCACTAACTATTAGGTTGGAAAATTCATTGGCTTAGCTGCTCAGTCTCTGTGACTGAGCTTTTAAGGTGCTGAAACTGATAACCCAACTTCAATGTTGAGTGGATGTTGGAAATCTTCCTTGTGTTGATTTCTTTACCTTGACTTCAGAATTATAAATAATATATAAATAATATGTATATATATATATTTTTTTTTTTTTCACAAAATAACGCACCTAATGCTTTGTTTCTTTTTCCTTTTTTTTTTTTGTATGTTGATTGCAAAACTTAATGACAGGTTTTGTTATTGTTCATTTTTTGTTGAATTTAAAAAGACAAAAAAAATACTGTCTTGTTTCTCCTAATTTTGATTTAAGGTTCCTTCTCTGTTGCGTTGAATTTTTGTTTGCGAATACCACTAAACTTGTAACAGCCTGTATTAACATAAAAAGCTTGCTTACCAGAAAAAATATTACTACGGGCAAACCACCAATTTTTCAGCAATTGATGCCCTCACCCGCAACCAGATTTCTTTTTATTCAAAATTGTAGACCTAACAGAAGACTGCAAAATTTTTACTCTCGACAATTGTTCAGCACATCCAAAAACTGAACAGCTGCATAAAATATTTTTTTAAGTTTCTAAAAGTTCTAATGCTTTAAAGATACAATCTGTAAATAATTCCTGGGTCAGTAATCTATTATAGAATTTATATATATATATATATATATATATATATATATATATATATATATAATCTTTTGGTCCAGTAAAATGAATGTTTCAGTACGGTTCTGGAACCAAGAGTGCCAGAGAATTGATGGTGTAACCGTAATAATAAATACTCATAATTGTTGATACCAGCAACAAAGAAAAATAAACTATGTTTATTAGACAAAGGATGAAGGTAATTCTGAAAACCATAGTCAAATAGTGATTACCTACAAAATGGAGAGGGAATATAAAATGGGGGATCAATTTTATATTACAAACATATTATAAACTGATCCCCCACTTATTAAATTCTGAGTAACTAGTTGACAGCAGATCATTTTCATTGCAGATTATCTACACTTTCAAAGTTCAAAGAAAGTGAAGGTTAATCTGGAAAACTTTTGTAAGCAGTTAATATTATAAAACAAAAAAAAGGCCTGAACATAAAACGGTGAGTGGGGAGTTTTATATTACAAACAAGTTATACACTGATCTTCCATTTATTGAGTTTATAAGGAAACCAGAATTAATATTGTTGGTCAGTTTATATTAGCCATGAGTCCTCTAAAAGATTTGGTAGAAAATTTCAACAATTTCAAAATAAACAAATTTGACACTGTTGGATATATATATATATATATATATATATATATATATAAAACATAAAACTATGTTTCAAGGTATGCTATATTTATGGGTAATAGTGTTCAATATCAGGGATAGAGCGTATGTAAATATAAATAGCCTGAAGATTGTGTTTAAGCATGAAACACAGTTGCTGCTAGTTGTTGACCTCAGTGTCCACTTATATATATATATATATATAGCATAATGAGAAGCCACGTATACTTTCTTGATATGTATATAATATGGATAAAACAACTGAAAAGTTGCAAATTAAAAGAAAAAATTGGGTGTTTTTTTGTGAAAGTATTTATTTATATGTTTTTATATATTTGATATTTCAGACGGCCTCGGTCCTTCCTCAGAAATTAATTGAATAACTGTGTTCGAAAGTTTGTTTATAAGTAGCGTCCGTCGCAAGACGCGGACGTCACGTGATGTGGAATGCAATGGACGCTACTTGTAAACAAACTTCCGAACACAGTTATTCAATTAATTTCTGAGGAAGGACAGAGGCGGTCTGAAATATCAAATATATAAAAACATATAAATAAATACTTTCACAAAAAAACCCCAATTTTTTCTTTTAATTTGCAACTTTTCAGTTGTTTTATCCATATTATATATATATATATATATATATATATATATATATATATATATATATATATATATCAAATGTTATTATAGTGGATACTTCATATTTGGAATAAATGCTTGAAGTGATAAGTATTTTTATTATTACTATAAACATTATTTTTAGTGGGTAGACATGTTTCAGTCAATATTCGTGTTTTTTATATTTCCTCAAACAGTGAAATTAATAACTGACCTAATTTCACTGTTTAAGAAAACATAAAAAAAGAAAGGTATATCAACTCAAACACTTCTACCCACTAAAAATAATATTTATAGTAATAAGGAGAAAATGTTGAATTAAAAAACCCATATATATATATATATATATATATATATATATATATATATCCTTCATTAAATATAGCAGACAAGGAAGATTTAATTAATTTTTTATTTAGTTTTTCCAGCACCCTTACATTTTTCCGTTTAGTAGGAGAAAGGGAAAAATGTAAGGATATATATATATATATATATATATATATATATACACACACACATACACACCTCATTATAACATAGCTCAGAAAAAGAAAAAAAAATCCATTCCTCAACAGCCTCCTAACCTTCTACTGTGAGTGGGAAACCTGTAATGGCATTAGATTACCAGTTTGTTACCGAAATCATCAGCTTGCCATGGCATGGTTTATCAGGTACTTTCCAAAGGTACCAAGAAGTCACCTTTCAGATAAATCAACTATAAGCAAACATTCTAACCACTTGGCCATGTGCCACATAGTATTGATATTACATAACAGTTCAGCACTCTTTTGTATATGATCCGGGGAACAGGAAAAAGAGGGAGAAAAATCCATTCCTCAACAAACTAGTAACCTTCTACTGTGAGTGAAAAAATGACTGACAATGTGTTTCGTTGAAGAAACCTATAATGGCATTAGGTTACCAGTTTGTTACTGATGTCATTGGTTTGTTGAAGCATTGTCTTGTTTGTTGAGCTGGGATATTTTCTTCTGTTGCGGGGAGATATATATTTATATGATAGGTTCTAGGAGAGATATTATTGTGGTCACATGAGGTTTTTTCTAACAGGAGATAGTGTAGTGGCTCTATTATGTTTTATGCAATGTGACATGAGGTTCAGGGAAAAAGAAGTTTGCTCAGAAGGAAAATGAAACACATCTTTTCACTGCCTCATCCTGTGGTTAAAAAAAAGAGATTGTCTGTGTCCTTTTCTTTTATACAACACAACCTAATGGGTGTTATAAGTCTCTTAGTAGACAAGGTGGGGTAATATGTAGGTTAATTATAACTATAGCAGAAAGTGAGTGAACAGTTTCCTATTGTTCTAATATAATAAACTGATCCCCAATTTTATTCAAAGACTTTCCACATTTCAAAGAAGATAAAAATAATCCTAGAACCTTTGTTGGCAATCAATATTTGATTAACAAATTAAAATCTTGGTTGATTTGACTAATTCTGTATAGCCATCATCCTAGAAACATTTATGAATGTTTCTTTCTTTCTTTAAAGAGTATTTTCATAGCCTGCTTCATGAGTCTGTGTGTTTAAAACTTCCTTCTGGTAACAAGAACTGCATGTATAACATCTCATGCAGATGTGCAAGGGAATATAAGGGTGAAACCAACTATCTCTAAATGTTAAATGGAAAGAACATATGGTTGTTAGTCAAAGAAACATCAACATGCAAATTACAAATTGGAGATAACAAAATTAAACATGTGCAAAAATTTAAATATCTAGTAAGTGATTTAACAGAGCATGGAAAATGCGACACTGAAATCTGTAGGCACATTGGGATAGTGAAAGATGCCTTTTAAAAGTTAAGTAAAGTAAAAAGACAAGGAAAATTAATTTCATTGGAAACATAGAAAAGATTACTGAACTGTTATGTAATATCAGTATCCTATATGACAATGAATGCTGGACTTGATGAAGAAGAGACTTGAGGCAAAAGAAATATGAGACATGATCGCCCATGTTCTGGAGAGACATGGCACATAGAAAATGATGATAATCATGAAGTCAGGTGTAAGTGAACACCTATAGCAAGAAAAATGAGCACATAAGTAACTTGACTGGAGGCTGTATGAGATGAAGGAAGCTGTACATGAAATTGACCAAAGATTGTATAAACAAAACCAGTAGGGAGTTCAGTGCTTTGTTGGTGCCAATCCAAAGTCCCCCACCCTCACCAATTAAGCAAAAAAACAAGAGCCTTCTGTAAGTGGGGGAAAAAATATTACTTATTTGTGTCTACTCTACTAAATGCTCTTATCTACTTGGCTTAATATATGAGATGAGACTTAATTTTTTTTACTCCAATTATTTGACACCCTACATTTCACTTGCGAAAATAATTATTGGCTCTGTATCCTCTCCATGATGCAAAATGAAACAAGGTCCTTAAGTTTTGGGCATTAAAGAATCTTGACTTTTCCTCTTTTTTTTAGTGCAATAGAAAGGAGCTGTCTTGGAGATGGGTCCTTAGTATATTATTTTTTTTTCTTTCTTTCTATTTTATTTCCCATTTTCTTCCTATTTTATTTCCCATTTTCTACCTATTTCTTTCTCCTCTAATTTTTCCCTTCTATCTTCCCCACTTTTGTATCTTTTTTCCTTCCCTCCTTTCTCCCCTATATCTTTCTGCCTTTCTAGTCTCTTTCTATCTCCCTTCTTTCTCCACTCTGTCTTTCCTTTTTTCTCTTTCTGCCCTCTACCTTCCCTCTTTTTCCCCTTTTTTCTTTCTCTCTCTCTCTCTCCATTTTCTTTTCCTC
This sequence comes from Acanthosepion esculentum, assembly GCA_964036315.1. Classification (NCBI taxonomy): domain Eukaryota; kingdom Metazoa; phylum Mollusca; class Cephalopoda; order Sepiida; family Sepiidae; genus Acanthosepion; species Acanthosepion esculentum. Next base: position 63,790,484 of record OZ038510.1, read on the forward strand.
TTTCTTTTCACAAAGATTCCCTCATCCAAAGATTAGAAAGCTAAAGTAATTAACAATTAAATAGATGGCTCATACGTTATGATCTGCAATATTGTCAACTGCTTTTTGAATAATTTTCAGTATTGATGTCCAGATACATTATAAAATCATCTCTAATTTTGAAAAAGGATAAAAACATTACCTCCTGGCATAAAAGAGAGTCATTATCATTTATCTATGGTAGGAACAGTCTCACCTGGTTTATAAGAGAGACTTGTTAGCATTTACTTATGGTATGAACACCCCATTCTCTTGATGTCATTGTTTACTTATATCAAGAACATTCACTCTTAGTTGAGGAAATATAAACATGGAGTAAATCAAAAAACAAGTTTTGAATAAAGCCTTATCATAAATATCAACAAAGATGAAAATAATAGCCCCACAACTTTAGGATTTATGGTATGGTTTGAGACAATTCTTTAAAAATGTCTTTGGTAGTAAAAGACATTTTTAATCCATTTTAGAAACAAAATTTATAATTGCCAAAAGGATACAAAATATTAAGATGTTGCAAACTAAAACCTAAGAATGGCTTAAAACATTTTGTCATGTTCTATTTAACTATACCAATAAATGTTATGTCTCATTGTCAAATATTACATTTTAATTACTCTTTGTCTGCCTACAAGATACATATTTTACAAGGGCATTTTTTGGACTACTGCTTCAATTCATCTTGATAGCTTAAACATTTTCTGCTTGGCCTCCTATACATAGTACCTATGCATCATATGCAGTGTCAAACTGAAAATATATTTAAAGTTTCTTGTAAGCAGACAAATAAGTAATAATGCCACTCCAAATTAATTTAATTAATTAAACATATTTTTTTAAATAAATACAAAGATGAGACCAATCACAATTTATTTAATTATTGTTGATTAGAATATGTACCAGGTTAAAATCATTTCTGCATAATTCAAGATTTTTAGGACCTTGCCTTTGAAATATATTTTAGCTTTAGCACTCTGTAGGTGACTTTATTTGTCTTGTTAAAATGATCTGTTCTCCAATCCCCAAACAGCTATCATGCCCTACTCTGGCAACAGAAAATGACTTTGACTGAAATGGAAATGGGGTTACTGGTCTATAGTCTTCATTGTTGTTCTTCTTATCAGAACATTTCGGCCGTTGCACCTTCTAGCCTTCTTCAGGTGTCTGCCAATCTAGATAACCTTCAGGGAATTTCAAACCGAACCCTTTATATAACCAGCAGCAGTTGATTGTTCTTGTTCCACTGTCCATGTACAGGAATACCTCATTGACATCACATTTACGATGTTACCAAATTTTCAAACCAACACTTTAATCCACTAGGCTGTTGTCATGTTCAGTCCCTGGGTCAGATAGTATGAACTTGAACTCAATGAAAATGGGGCAAACAATAACAGAGAAGTACTAAATAAAATAAATAAATGATGCGATAAACGTGGAAAATGGAATGAGAATCTAAACTCCATAAATAAAAGAGTTCAGTTTGAAGTTCTCTGAAGGATTTTTTTAATCATTTCACCCCAAGCAAGGCAATAAAGCCACTAAGGTGCAAGGGGTTACTGAGTGAGAGAATGAGAGAAAAAGAAAACACTATTAAGAAGAGAGAGAGAGAACAATAAAAGAACAGGAATTAAGAAGACAAGATAACAATTGGCATTGCATTTAAATTTTTGAAGATCAAAGTTGACTGGAAAGCAAGAATTCGGAACAATGTTCCACAAGCAAGAAGTACAAGTTTACTTGAATCAACAGACACCTGAAGAAGGCACAACAGCTGAAATGTTGCTATAACAAGAAACATGAGGACAATAGTCTGAATGTAAATAACTCCTAATCCCAGATATTCAGACAAATTATGAATGAGTGGTCTTGAAAAAGGATGCTATGAAAAGGGAGACAATAAAGTGAACAATGCAGAGTGCTAAAGATTGAAATTATACCACCTCAGTATTTGTTTATATTCCTCTATTGTAGAGTAAAAACTGTTTAATTTTTAAATATTTTTTTGTTTACTAATATTACTAAAAAAAAGAAATCTTGAAGACATTTACAAATTACCAAATGTGGTCACAATAATTCTTTGTCTGGTATCATCTTTTGATCTCATTGTTTTTCGATAAAACAAATACAGGCTATTGCACTAACAATGAAACTTTTCTTTGACCAGTAAGAAATATCACCACAGCCTCATTTTGATTTAAACTTGATTTTAATAAAAAAATGGAAACTCTGTTACAGAGTTTGACATGCTACTTAATTCAAGCTCTCGTGTTGTCAATTGAAGTTTCAAAAAATTCCTTTTCTTCTAAAATAAATAACTTAAAATCTCTGTCATATAAAAATCATCTAATTTTGCAGTTTATTTAAAACAGCCTACCTGTCCAACCGGAGAAGATTAAAAATTTCACCAATTAACGGAATTGGTGGCACCTTGGGAAATGCTCAGTCGGATTTGTTTTACTGACATTAGGTTCCAGGGTTTACTAGAAAACTGAATCAATTATTTGAAATCCTACTGAGGTTACTAGTGCTCACTTTGAGCAATTAAAGTCATGAACCCATATTTACCTAGATTTTATTTTATTATGATTGAGATTCCATGAGTTAAGTGAACACTGAAGCAAACCACTTTTCCATAACAAACAAGTCATTTTTTATGGATTTTGCAGTATCCAGAGATACAATTTTTGATACGATCCAGAGATTCAATATTTTACTTGTTTTGTCTTTTATGGATTTTGTAGTTTCAGAATCATTCTTTTTTTTTTATTTTTCAGTATTAACTAAAATTGTACATTTTCTACACTATCAAAGTTGAGGGTATATTTGAAAAACATATTTTTTCAAATTAATATTTGATCAACAAACAAAAAAGGTGATTGAACATAAAGTGGGGACCAGTTTTATATTACAAACATGTTGTAAAATGATCCCCCACTTATTAGATTCTGGGTAACTAGTTGACAGCAGATCATTTTTAGTATTAACTAACATAGCAGATTCTGTAAAAAATTCAAAGAAGTTGAGGTATATTTGGAAAACATTTGTAAGTAATTTTATTTTTAATTGAGTTCACTCCAAGCAAGGCAGTAAAGCCACTAAGACACAAGGCGTTACTGGATGTGAAAAAAAAACCCAGAATCATTACTAAGAAGCAGGAACAATAGAAGAATAGCAAAATGACAGTAGATAGCGATTGACATTGCATTTAAATTTTTAAAGATTATAGTTGACTGGAAAGCATGGAGCCAGAAAAAATAATATTGCTGATTCTATCAAGGATCTCTCTCTCTCTCTCTCTCTCTCTCTATATATATATATATATATATATATATATATATATATAGTAGGAGAATCAGACCATATGTGGCAGCAATATTTTAAGCCTGGACGAATGGTAAACTTATAGATATGCAAGATAGATTCTGGAGAGAAAAATTATCTAGAATGACACAGGTCAGCTGCTATAAAAGTTGGTTCACTATCAATGGATTCAATAGTTTTTCCACTTCATGTCAGCTGAAAAGCTAGACTCTTGAAGGTTAGCATCAGCCATGCTGATTGAAGGCAAAAAAAGGGGTCTTTCAGATGATTAATAAAGCGCAGTTTTCTTTTCAAGGTGTTAAAATTAACAAGCCATTTCTTGCCCCAGTCAACAGATTGAAGATCATTTCTGACTTTATTGAACTGATCAGACTTACTATTTTGATTAACAAATAAAAAAGTGGTTCAACAGTTTTATATTTCAAACAAATCATACACTGATCTTCTATTGAGTTTGTAAGGAGCCCAGAATCAATATTTATTTGGTGGTTTGTTTTTATTAGCCACAAGTTCCCTAAGAAAATTTGGTAAAAAATTTCAACAATCTCAAAGATAAATTTTTATACAATCCAGAAATCCAATTTTGCAATATCCAGAGAACCAGTATTTTTGTTGTTTTATGGATTTTGCATTGTTCATGGAATCATCTTTTTTTTATCTTTTTTTTAACATTCAGTTAATAAGATCATTTTACAAAATAGTCATTGCGTCATGTTTCAAACCTCTTACTTAATAACACACTTGCATGATATATACCATCCCCATTAAGATGGAAGAACAAGTCAGAGTTAAACTAATTAGCAACATAGTAATTACTAAAAATTACAGGATGCAACCTCCATAAAAAAACAAACACACTTTGGCCATTAATTTTTAAAGTGGTTATTTAATATTAATTTTCTGAGATTAATGCAAATGTTGCTCTTTATAACATCGTATTATAATAATTCTTCTCCTGTTAGTAAGTTAGCATGTGTTATTTCCTGTGATTACTTTAGATAATAGACCATCTCATTTCAATTGTGAGGAAAGATGGATGAAAAAGATATATCAGAGACAGTGTTTTGTTTTAGTGAGAAAAAGAAGGCATACATAATAAGAAAGAAAGAAAAGGTTAAATACTCTCTTGCATTTAACATCTGCTTGCATGAAATGGAAGACCTTGTCTATTTGGAATCTTTTCATTTGTACCCTCTTACTTCTTTAAATAATGACCTATGATTGTTATTGCAATATTTTGTTTTAAAGCTCATATATTTAACAAAGCAGTAGCAGAATTGTTAAAAATATTTTATAGTCCTAAGATTGAAAGGAGATTATTCAATCAGTTTTCACTAGAAAATTCAAATAGAAAAAAAAGTGAAACTATGGATAATGTTAGTAGTGATTAATAGCTTTTGTCTAGATTTTTAAATGAGAAATTATCATTTATCTGATTTTTTTTTTTTTATTACACCCCCTAATAAGGCAATAAAGCCACTAAGATGCTAGGGGTTACTGAGTTTGAAAGAATATGGGGGAAAAGAAAATATTAACAAGAATTGATTTCAATCCAGGTGGGAATGTTGATTTATTGTTCTGGGAAGTAGGGTAAAGTTGGTCAGTATTAACTATCTTAGACCCAGCTAATCAGATTCATGACCCATTGATTCATTCCAATTTGCTCATTCACTACAAGAACTCATCCGTCATCATTCAATCATGCATATGCTGCAATACCACATCTTCAGAGGGAACCTACAAAAAAACTCCACAACATAAAGAGTTCAAAAAATCTCTTTTTCTTTTCTTTTTTTTTTTTTTCTTATAAAAATATTTAAAATATATGATCTTGAAAGGAGGTGAGAGGGGATGAAACCAAAAAACAAGACAAAAATATAACAAAACATTCAAAACTGAAAATAACAATGTCCACCTCCTCAAAAATAATAAGAGTGGCCTCTGTATTCCACCTATAGGCAGAATCAAGAAGCAAACTTGCTAACGGAGTGGGAAGGAAAAATAAATGACAGACTGGGAAAATCAAAGACTGGCCCAGTTGAGATAATAAAAAAAAAAAGCTGGGGGGACACACACACACACACACACACACAAAAACAAACGAGGGAACTTTGAAATCTCGACATGGATCATAACAAAGAATGCCAGAAACAACACTTACTCACATTAACCAGGTAAATCTCTATCTTTACTATGAGAAAGGTTCAGAGGAAACCACTCCATTGTGCTAAAGGGGACTTAAAAAAAGAAAATCAAGGATGGCCCTGTTCACACAAACCAAGCTCACCACTTTTGCCCATATTTTGCTGAAATCTGTTGATAACAAAAGCTTTCTATCACTTCTGATCTTCAGCTTGAGCTAATGCCCAAAGCATTTAACCAGATCGTGATGAGAATAGCATTGGTATCACAAGAGTCCCTCCATCTGTGATGTCCACACCACCATTCTTGCCATGGCTAGCAACTTGAAAAAACAATATTCGTTTCACCCCAGAATGAAGGGGTGACACATTGTCACATGTATGAGAGATTGAGGGATACGAGATGTTTGGGATGAATACAAGCCGTCAATAAAATGGTCACACATGAAGACAATGTTAGAAGGCATGTGAAGCCGTTTCCTATAAACCAAGGTCACACCGATGACAGTCGGGAAAATCTGCCCAGCCTCCTCTGAAGCCTACGTCACTGAGAGCACATTCTGAATCAATTGCCAGGTAAGCAGAAACTCAGGGTTGCTGAGGTAAACCACTGCTGGTGTGACATAGAGAGAGAGCCCCCCGAGGTGGATTTAGTAATCAACCGTGCTAAAGAATTAGGATAAAGGTGCTAATTACTTGGGTAGAAGGGATTCCGGAATAATTCCAGAAAGAAGTTTGTTTTTTTTTCTTTTTTCTTTTTCTTTTTTTCTTAATAATTGTTTCTGGGGTTGAGTTATTAGTTAATTAATGTAATAATCCCAGAGTGATTAAGAGATGTGTTCGTTAAAGTAAAGTTTATGATAAATGGCGAATTGGACTTTTGGGTGGTCTAACACACGGACTTTAACCAGACGGGATAAGTGGTTTTGGCAAAACTCAAGTGGATGATGTCTACGGAAAAAACCGGCAGGGAGCCTGAATTCATTTTTAGTACCATTTGAGAAGTGGTTTCCTGTGGAGTTTCGGAGACCAGAAAAACTTGCATGGTGGTCAAGGCGATTTGCATATTAAAATTCGTTTGCGGTGCCTAGAAGTTGTTTAGCTCCGCCTCTCTCTATATAAGCAGCCTGCACGCTTGAGTTAGACAGCAGATATCAGATCGGATCGAAGAACTGGGGAGAGAACAGAGTGGCTCTTAGAACGCAGAAGAGACGGCTTGTTGGAATTTGCTGGTCTGGTTGGTTTGTTGGTTGTCATGTGCCAAAAAGGTCCGATCCGAACCCAGAAGTAGAAATAGACCCTGAAGGAAACCAGTTAATTTTGCCAACAAAGCTGAGAAAGCAAACTGCTATAATTACACGCTCCGATGAAGATCCCCGAATTACTTCCCTTAGATCAGCTGAAATTATTTAGGCAGAATTTTTCCTACTCTCTCTCTCTCTCTCATTACGGCATTTTGTACTCGTGTAAATTCTTCGGTAGTGACATAAAAACAGTGGCCTTAAAAGGCTCTTTGTACAGGAACCAAAAGAGTTGCATATTTTTTCTTTTCCATGTCTTTGTGGCTGCAACAAAAACGTTTTCTGCATGAATAGTGATTTCCTTTCAGCGTAATACCCAGCCATTTCCTCCCCTTCCCACCGGACCGTTCTGGGGAGACCGATACACTGCTGTTCGGATCAAGAATTCACAACGTGGCGAATAGTGGTGGTTCCTTCAGTTCACCAGGGGAAGATCAGGTGGATTTCGTTTTCGGACAGAACCATTGGGGAGACAGGTTATAGCTGCAACAGGCGGGGTGTTTTACGTTAGAATTGGTGCCGTGACCAGGATTCCGACCCGTGGATTTGCCAGGGACACAGAGAGAGAAGAGCGCAATTCCTTGTACAAAAAAATAAAAATAAAAAAGGAAGAGGTAGAAGAACAGGAAAACGAAGAGCAGAGAAAGATAAGTCACCTTTTTGGCCCTTAGTGCCAGTGTACAGTTATGTTCGATTTCTTCAACATTGCATGCTGTTGAAGTGTCGATTTTGTGTGAGGTGAGTTTTCCTTTTCTATTATCTCTTGTTGAATAGAGGGAAGGTAGTAGTGATCGGGCGTTAGAATGAATATAGCAGGTTCGGATACCACAGACGACCAGGGAGAAGCGGGAGTTCCCGAAATTACAATGGGGTTCCGCAGACTGATTGAAGGAATGAGACTGCCCTCATTTAGGGGCGACCCAACAGAGCTGCAGAAATGGATACTGTCGATCCAAAAGAAACAAGTCGTGTATGGCTTGTCAGGCCAGGAGATGGTCTTACTGTCATACGAAGCAGCGGCCGATCCAGTGTCCAAATATGTCGGAGGGTTATATAGGGAGAACCCTACCCTAACTTGGATACAGCTGAAGTCTGCCCTAGTCCGACAGTACGCCAGTGAGCGCACGGCCATTGAGGCAGTTAGGAATTTGTTCAGACTCCGGCAGGGAGATAAGGAAGCCATGGAGGATCTGGGAGAAAGAATAGCGGGCTTAGCGGCACTGGCTTTCCCGGAGCTGGCGACCCGAAACAGTGGTCCGATACAGGCTCTGTTAGCCGACGTATATATGGATACGTTGAGCGATAGGGAGCTGCAGGGTGACGTCCTGAAGGAAGGAGCGAGAACCCTGGCTGCGGCCATTGAAGCGGCTCGCAACAGTGAATGACTTTGGGACAGAATAAGGGGGAGTGTAGCCAGGGACCCCAGGGGGACCAAGATAATGAAAAAGAAGGAGCAGGTTCGGGCACGGGACCCGGAAGAAGAAGTAGAGGAAAATTGGGAATTGGAGGCAGATCTGAATAAACGCGAATGGGACTTGCAGTATGGATTCTATAAATCCACGCCAGGCCGGTATGAGCTAGTGTGCTGGACGTGTAAATACGCTGGACACAGGGCTCGGGACTGTCCAACCAATTGGGGAGGAGACCCCAGATCTCTGGGACTCAATTGTATGACCTGTGGCGAATGCAGGCACAAAGCTCGGTGGTGTACGGCGGCAGGGGACCGTAAATTAGGCATTAAGCGGACTAACGCGCTGTTACCACCCACCAGGAAAGCAAAGAGCCCGGGAAAAGCCGCTGGGTCATCCGTGAAGGAGTAGGAGGCAGGGTGGCCCCCGTCCGAGAAGACCTCTGATATGTTGGACGTGTGGAGTGGTTGGTCATTTTTCGGCCGATTGTCAGCAGAGAAGATGCTGGCATTGTGGTAGCGCAGGACACATGAAGCGAACCTGCCCCCACAGGGGAAGGAATCCCCGAAAAATAACCGGTCGGGATAGGAATGAAATGGAGGGACAGAGGGGTAGAGAGGAAGGGCGCTATCATCCAAACCCCATCCCGACCAGCGGGGCCCCCAAACGAGAAATGGGACCTCGAAGAAATAAGGAAGCCCTGTTGCTGGCCCCTGTCTCTCCGTGGTCCAGAAGGGAGGCGAATAGGAGAGAATTTGGAGATGGAAGGGAGGCCCGAGTGTACCATTTGCTGAAGGAGGGGCCAGATCTCACCTGCAATGTCTTGCTGGGAGGCAGGAAAGTTAGGGCCCTGGTTGATACTGGAGCATCAGTATCACTGGTTAGTTCGAGGACCTACAGACAGGGAGATGGGAAAAGTTGAGGCCAGTAGATTTATCCATATGCCAGGCCGATAGCAGTAGGATGAGAATAGAGTGCATGACATGGCTGCCGTTTCAATTAGCAAGGGCTAGAGGTATCATGAAAGTATATGTAGCGCCTGACTTGTGGGGCGAGTTGATTCTGGGGAGTGACTGGCTTAAACAGCACAAGGCCCAGATCCGTTTCGACCCAGCCACTCTGACCTTGGAAGGGTAGAGATACTGCTAGGGGAAGACAATTACGAGCAGCTACCTGTAGTAGCCCAGGCAGATATAAAGTTGCCCCCTAGAACCACTGTATCTGGGGAAGGCGAAATTATAGTAGAGGGAGCCCTGAATGACGGCTTGTATCAGGTGACCCCTACGGACGGGTATGATAATAATGAGGGAGAAGTGACAGTATGTAGTTCATTAGTGAAAGGATCAAGGACCGTCCCCCTGCTTCTGACTAATTCGGCTAATAAAACCGTCAGAATAAAGCGAGGAGAAGAGTTAGCACGGGCTTGCCCCGTAAGGGAAGTCGAACAGGTGAGGATAAGAAACGAAGATAGGTCTCGGAACAAGACAGAGATTAGCGAATTAAGGAACGAGGACATAACAGTCCCTGAATGTTATCGAAGAGAATTAAGGGGTTTGCTAAGGAGAAACCGGGACGGATAAGGAGCTAGGACAGATAGAGACAGTGGAGATGAGGATAGACACCGGTGACCACCATCCTATCAAGTTAAGGCCATATAGAACCCCAATCCACAAAAGGAAATTAGTAGAGGAGGCAGTGAATGAGATGATGGACTCGGGAATAATTGAGAGATCCAAATCTCCCTGGAGCTTCCCTATCGTGATAGTGGAAAAGAAAGATGGAGGGAACAGGTTTTGTCTGGACTTTCGCCAGCTGAACGTGGTTACAAAACCGCTAGCAGTGCCCCTTCCCCTGATTGATGACATTTTGGCTCTCCTAGGGAAATCTAAGTGCTTTTCTACCTTGGATTTGAGATCAGGTTATTGGCAGGTGGCCCTGAACAAGGAGGACCCAGAAAAGACCGCGTCCACCTGTCACATGGGTCTTTTCAATTTTAGGGTTATGCCGTTTGGGTTGGCAAATGCCCCGGGTGTGTTTAGACAGCTCATGTCCATAGTGTTGAATGGCATGGAGATGATTGCCATGGCATATCTAGATGATATCATGGTATTTTCGAAATCACCTGAGGAGCATTTTGAACACCTGCAGCGGGTGTTCGACCGCCTAAGGAGGCATGGCTTGAAGCTGAAGCTGTCAAAATGTCATTTTTTAAGAGAGAAGACAAAATACCTAGGGTTCGTGATAAATAAGGACGGGATAAAGACCGACCTAGATAAGGTAGAGGTAATAAGGGCTATGCCCGCGCCAAAAACTGTAAGGGAGATTAGGGGCTTTATAGGAGCCATAGGATATTATAGGAGGTTCATACCCGCATTTAGTCGGTTGGCAGGTCCTCTGATAGCCCTGACGAAGAAATACGCCAGGTTTAGGTGAACGGAGGATTGCCAGCGTGCATTTGAGGCTTTAAAGTACCAGCTGACTGCTGTGCCCTTGTTAGCGTACCCAGACTTAGGTAAGCCCATGGTGCTGTACACTGATGCTAGTGATAGGTGCATCGGAGCAGTACTCACGCAACCCTGTCCCGACAAGGATGGATTCATGCCGGGGTGCCTGAAGAGGTACCAATCTATTTCCTTTCTCATCGGCTTTCCGAGACCCAACAAAGATGGCCGGTGATCGAGAAGGAGGCGTTCGCCATCCTGTACGCTGTGCAGAAGTTGGATTATTATCTGAGTGGGGCAGTATTCACCATTAAGACAGACCACCAGCCCCTCAAATACCTGCTAGAGGCAGAATGGACGAACAAAAAAATCCAACAATGGGCGCTGAAGCTAAGTGGGTACAACTGTAAAATAGAGTACCTAGCCGGGAGGGATAACACCTGTGCTGATTTGCTATCGAGGATTCCGAAACAATTGGAAAGGGAGTTCATCAAGTCAGAGCCAGGTGTGGACGATAAGGCCTTCCAGATTAATGTAATTAACTCACATGGGTTAGAAGAGGGACCTAATTGGGAAGATCAGGAGGCGGGAGAAACAGAGACCATTACGGACTCCCACTGGATAGACATGGTTAGACAAAGTCAAGGGAATAGTGACATAGCAGCCATTAGGTCTAGGGTAAAGGCAGGAAATACCTCCAAATACGTATTGCAGGATGATGTATTGTATTACCTTTCAGGGAAAGATGAGGTCTGAGATCTTAGATCAATTCCATAGAAAGTTAGGACACATGGGGATTGACAAGACGTATGGGTTGATAATGAGGAATTACTATTGGCCCAAATTGTTTAATGATGTTGTAGATTACGTAAAGAAATTTGTGCCAGGTGCAGAGTAGAGGAAGTTGGGCTGCCCCGGTTTTAGAGACAGATATTCCCCACTACCCATTTCAGAAAATGAGTTTAGACATTTCAGGCCCTTATGGGCCAACTGATAGAGGGAATTGTTACATATCAAGTTTTGTGGATTGGCTGACAGGTTGGCCTGAAGCATTCGCCATACCTGATAAGAAGGCGTGAACGGTGTCAGATATAATACTTGGCGAGATATTTCCCAGGTATGGGGCTCCCGAACAGTTCGTTACGGATAACGGTTCGGAAAATGTGAATCAAGTTATGAGGGAGACGTTGGGAGAACTAAATATTCAACACATAACCACCTCCCCATACCATCCCCAGAGTAACGCTAAGGTGGAGAGATTCCATAAGACTCTTGCTGATGTGCTGGCTAAATTAGCGGAGCATAATAGAGAGAATTGGGATCTGTTTTTAACCCAAGCCTTAGCACCTATGAGAATCTCGGTGAACGAAACGACTAGGTTTTCCCCCTACTATCTGGTATATGGCCGGGATGTGGTCTTACCCATAGACAATCTATTAAGGCCTAGGAGGAAATACTTGGGAGGGGGGGGGGCATCATAGAATAATTTTAGAGCAGCAGCGCAAAATCTTTACACAGGTGAGGAGAAGAATTCGAAGAGCTTAGAAAAAGCGAAATGATAGGATAAATAAGAATTGAGAAGAGGTTTCCTTCCAAATAGGTGACCCGGTGTATTATAAAATACACCTGAGGGACGATAAACTGAACCAGAGGTGTAGCCCTTATTATAGAATAGTGGAACAGACAGGCTCAGTGTCCTTTGTGATATGGGATCAACTGACAGGGAAAGTGAAAAGAGTACACGCAAATGACATAAAGTTAGCTGAGATAGAAGACTGGGAAGGGAGCGGCATAGAGAAGAAACAGAAAAAACTGAGGAGGACCACACTAGTGGAACCAGAACTACTAGGAAGTGATAGTGAAGCTAGCGAGGAGGTCGAAATTAGTCCCACTACCCTTCAAAGGCTGAGGGAGATAACTCGATCCCCGATTGGATACCCTGAGGAAGAGAATATTAAGCCTAGTGATGGCGGAGAAGACGGATCGAGCAATTGGGATCCTGACGACGAGATTCCGTTAGCTCAATTACGTAATCAATGGCAGACTGAACAAGCGCCTGATAATGAGGAGATGAAGCTGCGATTGCGAGGAGCAACGCCTTTCGAGTCGGCCGATTAAATAGAAAATCTGTGCAGAGGTTCTGTTGAACGAGTGACAGTCTGGGGTCGATTGTGCAGTTGTTGTCGGCGTTACGCAGGCCGTGTGGAAGGGCCCCTGCGCGGACTTGGCGCTGGCGGTGGTGTGGGTTGGTCTTGGATTTGTCACTCCGCAATGCAGCTGTCTGACGAAAAAAATAAAAGATAATTATGTAAGATAGACTGTTCTCTCCGTCTCTTTCAGACATGGACAAGAGAAGGCCCTGGGCGCTGGTGATGCTGATTTTGGCTGCTAATGCACAGTGAAAATACCGTGTTTAAGAAGACGAGCGAGGTGAACTAGATCAAAGTGGTTAATCCCGTTAGTGATAGATTTACAGCCGTATGAATTTCTACTCGCACAGTTAAGGGTCGAGATAGATAAGTTAGGAGAAGCCAGGACACAAGTCGCCGGAGAATATTCACAAGGTCTAAACTACCACCGTGTGTTGTACTCCTTAACTCAGGAGTCCCTAATACTTGAGAGGCAATGGAAGGAGATGAGCGATTATTTAAAGGGAATTAAGTTGTTGAGAACTAAACAAAAGAGGGCAGTGTTACCTATAATAGGTAAGGCATTAGGTGTGTTATTTGGCACGGTGTCTGAAGATGAAATAAGGTTGATCAAGAGGAAACTGACGCAGGTAGAGCAGAGGCAGCAATCGATGGCCCAGGTAGTTAAGGAAAGCATATCGATACTTAATGTTACTAGGTTGGAAGTGGCTAAGAACAGAGAGAGTATTAATTGGTTAATTGCATACCTACATGATCTTAGGCAAGAGCTGGTGAATGTAACCACAACTATAACAACTGAATACCAGGAGCTGGAGGGTTTCTTGCTAAAGCATCTCCAGTTGTTAGCTATAGTGAATAGGGTGCGCCAAACCAGTCATACGTTAACGGTGCTGTTAGAACATGTGAGAGCACAGTTGGATATGTTGTCTATGGGACACCAATCCCCGAGTATAATAACCCCAGAACGACTAAGGGCGGTACTGTTGGAGATACAGTCCAAACTCCCCCATCATCTTGGTTTGCCGGCGGACCCCACCCAACAATTATGGAAGTATTATAGTACATTGGGATGTGTTACCCTGTTAGAAAGAAGTAAATTGCTAGTACTCTAGTGTCAGTTCCCCTATTAAACCGAGATAGTACATTCGAAGTTTACGAGGTATTAAATCTGCCTCTTCCTTACCCAAAACCAACCCCAAGGTTAGTGGCAGTAGCTAGGTACAAAGTAGAGACAGAATTCCTCGCTCTAAACGTAGCCAGGACAAAATTTATGTTACTGACAAGGGAAGAAGCACAGAGGTGCGAGAATAATGCCCTGGGCACTTGCGCGTCTGCAAGTCGCATTTATGTAACAGGTAGCCATGAATTGTGTGTGATAGACTTGTTTAGAAAAAATAAGAAGGGAATTAGAGACGACTGCCAGGTAGAGATACTGACTGGCGTAATGTTACCCGCAGCTGTTAGCATTGCAGACGGGATCTGGGCAGTGGCCACTCAGGGTGAAATGGAGCTCTCTAAGGTCTGCGAGAATTAGGTGACAACAACAATGAGAGTTATCCCCCCTTGACCATTCTAGCTTTACCCCTCGGCTGTGGTGCACACGGGCTGACCATATCCTTACCCCCTACTATCAAGCTGAAGAGAGATTCGAAGGGAATGAGGCGTTGTTGAAATTGGTAGGATCAAATGAAACTGGATGGGCTGAATTATGGGATCCAATTACGAAAGAGTTTCCCCAGTTTTCGTTAAGGAAAATGCCGGGGTTACTGCAACCTGTTAAGATTGATTTCGGGTGACTGAAGTTAGAATTAACTAGGCTAAGTGAAGTGGGCAAGACTTGGGCTGGAGAGAGAGAATGGTTACCATAGTAGCCTGGCCAACGGTTGTGGGGATTATAGGTATGGTTTCTTTGGGTTGGTGGTGGTGGGAAAAGAGACAAGTGAGAATGTCAAGTGTGGAAGTTGAACTGGCAGAAAGTGGAAGTGCGGAGCGTACTGGGAACCCAATTGGTGCGCCTTACCAAGACCAAGATGCATTAGAACCTGCAGCCGATGTGGAAGAACAGTCCACAGTTGCTGTGAGGGAATTGGAACCCGTAAAAAGTCTAACGAGGCCTGTTGTGAAGACCCGGACCAGTCGTAAGACAAGGTTGTGAAAAAAAAATACAGTGTAATCCGGATATAAGAGAAACCCTGATATAAGAGAGATTTTCTCTGGTCCCAAATTAGAGCCTGTGTTAATGTATATATAATAGACCAAACCCGGATATAAGAGAAACCCGGATATAAGAGACTTCTTCTCCGGTCCCGACAACTCTCTTATATCCCGGTTACACTGTATATATAAAAGGGACTAACTAAGTAAAATATGTAGTTGAAAAAAGAAAACAGTGAGTGGTTAAGCTTGAAAGAAAAAAAATGAGTGTAATTTTAAAAAAAAAACGAGTGCATAATTTTGAAAAAAACAAAAACATGAGCGTTTAATTTTGAAAAAAAAATGATGAGCGTTAATTAAAAAAAATAAAATAAAAATGAGTGTTTAATTTTGAGAAAAAAAATAATAGGTGTTCTGTTAATGTTGAAAAAAAAAGGAGTGTTTAATTTTGAAAAAAATGAGTTGGTGAAGATATGGGAGTATACCAAGTAGTGAACTGGATGGAAATACCAATAGTTGTGAGATCAATGAAAACATACATTCTCATAGTAACCAAACTTTTTTTTTTGCATGTGAAAAATCTGAACAATGAACCTTATTCAGTGAAGGCGCGACAATGTGCTTTGTAGAGACGCTCGGAAGAGAAAAGACAGAAAAGGACTCAGAACACTATATCTCGACTTCATTTTTTTTTTCTTGCCTGTTCTTGTTCATGTTTTATTTCTAGAATTGTTCGCAGATGAAGTCAGACCGGGTTGCGAGAAGACCATGAACTTCCAGCGAGGACATCTGAACGACCCTGTGTCTATTATTGTCTTATTTTTTTTTTGTATGACATCTCATGTGTCATTTACTAGTAAATGACAGGTGGTTAGGGGAGGAATTGTGACATAGAAAGAGCCCCCCCCCCCCTCCAGATGGATTTAGTAACCAACAGTGCTAAAGAATTAGGATGAAGGTGCTAATTACTTGGGTAGAAGGGATTCCGGAGTAATTCCAGAAATAAGTTTTTTTTTTTTTTTTCTTAATAATTGTTTCTGGGGTTGAGTTATTAGTTAATTAAATGTAATAATTCCAGAGTGATTAAGAGACGGGTTCGTTAAAGTAAAGTTTATGATAAATGGCGAATTGGACTTTTGGGTGGTCTAACACACGGACTTCAACAAGACGGGATAAGTGGTTTTGGCAAAACTCAAGTGGATGATGTCTACGGAAAAAACCGGCAGGGAGCCTGAATTCATTTTTAGTACCATTTGAGAAGTGCATGATGGTCAAGGCGATTTGCATATTAAAATTCGTGGGCGGTGCCTTGAAGTTGTTTAGCTCCGCCTCTCTATATATAAGCAGCCTGCACGCTTGAGTTAGACAGCAGAGATCAGATCGGATCGAAGAACTGGGGAGAGAACAGAGTGGCTCTTAGAACGCGGAAGAGACGGCTTGTTGGAATTTGCTAGTCTGGTTGGTTGGTTGTCATGTGCCAAAAAGGTCCGATCCGAACCCAGA
This sequence comes from Acanthosepion esculentum, assembly GCA_964036315.1. Taxonomy (NCBI): domain Eukaryota; kingdom Metazoa; phylum Mollusca; class Cephalopoda; order Sepiida; family Sepiidae; genus Acanthosepion; species Acanthosepion esculentum. The sequence goes on from OZ038510.1 coordinate 63,806,943, forward strand.
AGTAGAAATAGACCCTGAAGGAAACCAGTTAATTTTGCCAACAAAGCTGAGAAAGCAAACTGCTATAATTACACGCTCCGACGAAGATCCCCGAATTACTTCCCTTAGATCAGCTGAAATTATTGAGGCAGAATTTTTCCTACTCTCTCTCTCTCTGTCACTTCCGACCCCAAGAGAGTGAACCTTGTTACGACATTTTGTACTCGTGTAAATTCTTCGGTAGTGACATAAAAACAGTGGCCTTAAAAGGCTCTTTGTACAGGAACCGAAAGAGTTGCTTATTTATTTCTTTTTCATGTCTTTGCGGCTACAACAAGAACTTTTTCTGCATGAATAGTGATTTCCTTTCAGCGTAATACCCAGCCATTTTCTCCCCTTCCCACCGGACCATTCTGGGGAGACCGATACACTGCTGTTCGGATCAAGAATTTACAATGTGGCGAATAGTGGTGGTTCCTTTAGTTCACCAGGGGAAGATCGGGTGGATTTCTTTTTCGGCCAGAACCCTCAGGACATAGCTGCAACAGGCGGGGTGTTTTACGTTAGACTGTCATCCAAGACCAGAAATAGCACAACTCTGTTACCAACAAGCCCAGCCACCCACAGAGTTGATCCTTTGTGACCCCTCCACTAATTCACGATACAATAGTCTCCTAGACTGTGAAAGATCAGTGGACCAAGGAATGACCTTCACGGCTGCTCAAGATTTTCTAAAGAATCTTGACTTATTCCGAGGCTTACAACAGCACTCAGCCCTACTAACAGGAGGAGTGATGGAAAGGCTACGGGAGGTGTCCCTAACACTTCTCTCTAAGACAGAATCTGTCAACGTGCAGTAGAGGAAAACCAACCTCAAGGCATGTCGATGAGCTACACGGCTCACTGAATATCCAATGATGGCTGTCAAGATCAAATTTCGTCCATCATCCGTTGGTTGCAGTGACTTACAGTTGTCAAAAAGTCCGGTCAAGTGCCTACATCGTGACTGATCTACTGCAGGAGTTGATATACCATGGTTAATAGTGGCTTTGACGGTTATATAATAAAGAAGGAGATGACAACTTTTTTCAACTTTAATAAATAATTTTTACAAGGTAATATTATAAAAAAAATACACCTTGGGAGTGATGGATGATTATATCCTAAGACTTGGTCTCTTAGCTGCTCACTCTGGGCATCTAATTGTTGCTTTTAGGTTAGAACATGCTCACGGGTTCAGGAGATAGCCTAGTGAGTTCTTAGACACATTCCGTTTCAAATTTAAGTGATAACTCTTTCTCACAGTTTATCTGTGGGCTTTGCTGAACCACTCTGGAGTCTGCTGATCTGTTCGACCTGTGGTCCTACTTTGCTCAACCTGTGGCCTGCTTCTCCAAAAGCCTCAAAATGCTCGGTTTAAATAATACTTCACCCAAAACCGGGTGGGAGTCTGACTGGCATATAAATATCAACCATTTTTGTCTTAACTGAGATTTTCCAATCTGGGGCAATTATCCAGCCCCTTAGTGGCCGTGAGAGGGTTCCACCCATCAAACTCCAACTTGCCTTCTTCAGCATCTCTGACTTTCACTCATAGCTGCCACTTCTTCTTCTTCCACCAAATTCCTGAGAAACAACCTGTTACTACTCTCTTTAGGGTGTCACTTGATCCGGTTGATCAATCCTTTTCTAGGGACTGTAAAAAAGAGGCAGTCTGAACCATAACTAAAATCTAACCATCTCAACTATAGTAAAAGGCTCTTTAAGTTTTAGGTGAATTCAATTTATGAAAAAGATCACCTCCTTGAAAAAACTATCATCGTCCGGTTTCTGCTGGACACCGACAAAAGCATCAAGTAATAGGTGTATGGATTTATTTTATGGAAACATCAAATCTCCAGAAAAAGATAAAATATTTAATTATCTTTTCATATGTGACACTTCCTCTAGCCATTACCTTCAAGTGAAGAATTATTATCCAAATCAGTGAATGAAACAGATGTTCTTCATCAATCTCGGCCACCTGAAATTGCTTCATAAAAAATGACTATCTGATCGGACAGCAGTTACTTTCGGCATAGTCTTAATATCCATTTAGAAATCTATATCAGTTGTCTATATCTATTACAATTTTATCTCGACCAGTGGGTTTAAGTGCATCCAGGCCAAAACACTCCAATCAAGATTTAAATGTTATCTCAACTTGTCATAAGTATTTTTAAGGTCAGCTTATCCGCCTGTAGCCAATAATGTCAGATGTGACTCACTAACTGTGGTATTCCCAGCACCCTATGACACAGACGTTGGGTAAGGATCTCTCTGCAGACCTGATGCTTGCGACCACGCCACAGGAGGGAGGAGAGCAAGCACTTGATCACCTTCTTACTGTTCTTGCAGAGAGAGAGTATAGACAAGCGGTAAAGGATAAGAGGAAAGACGTAAGTGGCACAGGCCTTAGCCCTACCCTTCACGAATAACCATCTTCAGGGCCAAGTCTGCTCCAACCTTTGTCTGTACCTCCAACCAATTCTTCAGTTGAAGCCCTGACCCGAACCACACTCCAAGAATGTGAACAGGTCTCTCTGTCCAACTAAAAAGCCCCAGAAGCGCAACCGACTTCCAGACACCTAACTGCAAACTGGAATACTTGTTGCAGTTAATTTTGGCCCCCATCACTTTCTTGTACTATTCAAACACACCTTTTATGCCATCTCAATGTCACTTCGCCATGACAAGAAAATGGATATGTAGAAACCCTGGCTCGAGTTCCACCTTAGGGCCAGACTGCACACAATGACCCTTGGCCGGCAAAGTAGGGACCCCAATGCCAAAGCGTAAAGCAGGGACGACAGTGGACAACCATGTTGACAGTGCAAAAACTTTCCATTTACTTGTGCCACAGCACTTGGGAGGGATACAGGAGGCTGATCCACCTGCTGAAGTCAGGCTTGAATCTAGTGGCCAGCAGGACAGTAGCCAGATACTGATAGTCGGTCCTATCAAATGCCTTAGATTGATTCAAATTGATCAACGCAGTTTGCTCATCGTCTTTTACACCCTCTAGGATCATGATGCAAGTTTCTTTAAATTGTCTGTCCTTTCATAGAACATGTCTGCTCAGGTCCCAACAGAATCTCAGAAACTGACTGCAAATGCTCCATCAGATCTTTAACTCTGCGTTTAGCAAATTTATGGCCTGTAATCATCTAAATCCCACCCACCATCTTTGCCCTTTTTCAACAGCATGATCACACCCCTGAAGATCCTGTCGGAGATGGACCCCTGCCAGAACCAGTTGTTGAACATGACAGTCAAAATCAGCACAAAGATGTGCAACAGGCCTCAAGTACATTTAATAGTGCAGACTATCAAGTCTCAGAGACTTGACACTGCTGATATTCTTCAATTCCAAGTAGACTTTGCCCTCTGCGATCTCATCCTCGCAGCTAGCCGCTTCAGTTGGCAAAACCAAGGAAAGACAGCCAAATAGCTGTGAAACCCTTTATCACTGAGAACAGGCTACTTGGAAAACTGGCACACAAAATGCCATCAAAACACCTCACACATATCCTTGGTCGATCTCAGAGTATGCCCCTCTGGTTTATCGACCTTATGAATGTATCAATTGGAACCAAGACAGATCTCTTCCTTGTGCAATTCTGCACTCATGTTCGTGGCTTTGTTTGACATCTTTTTTAACCTATACTTAACTACCTGACCCCAGTAGCTCTCGCCAGCCACACCCTCCAGAGCCTGCCTAGCTAAACTTAACTCTAGAGGATCCCCTCACCTTCGGGACAGTCTATCTTTAAACGTTTTCATCTTTTTAGCCTTATCTAGAGCGAGTCGTTAGCTATATTCGGTGGTGAAAGACCTAATGCTATCCTTAAGCCTCTCCCACCACTTATTCCCAATAACCGCCAACACTAGTTTCCACTGCACTAATCTAGTTAGTTGTTTCCAGAAGTCCTGCTTGTCCAGTCATTCTAGACCTAGCACTTAACACCATCCAGACACAGACAACTCTATGGTCCCAATAGCCTAACCAGTGGAACATGGGGCAATCTAACAAATCTAAATTGACCCTCTGGCCACTTAAGAGTCCGCATCTCCCACCCTGGGTGATAGACTCGGTATCTATTGATGAGACTAAACTCACCAATCAGATCAACTAAACTACAATTGCCCGACCTCGCACTAGCTCCTCGCTACCTATTTATGTTATATTCCAGGATGGCATCCTAGTCCCCAAGTTAGACTAAGTGTGATGAATCCACCAGGAATGGCCCCCAACTGACGGAAAAGGGAGACATACTCCATCTGATCATTGGGTGCATAAACCGCAACAATCTGAAACAAACTAATGTTCACACTAATATCAGCCACAATCACCACCCCCCAGCATCGACGTGGACAGGCTCCACCCTCGCACCCAGGATATGTTTAACAAGCAAGGAAACACTTTTGCCAGCTGGTCCCCTGATGCTGAATAGACAACAAAGTCACTAGACAGCAGACGAGCATCAACTTCACAAAGTGTGTCTCCTGGATTGCAGCCACATCCACACCAAAGGACAAGAGAATAATACTCTGATCCCTACTTCCCCTTGCATTCAAGCTAGCTAGATTGATAGGCATTTTTTACAGTTTATCCCTTTAGGCAGAGACCGGACGGAAATCTCAAGAAGGCCTTCCTCTGACAGGAAAGGTCCCTCTCAAGAGCCTGCATGTCAATTTGACAGATTTTCTCACCTCTGGGGAATTGTCTTTCTTTTTTCTTTGGGAAGGGTTGAGGAGGAAGATGAAGATAATGGAGCCCTAGAAGGAGAAGGAAGACTCTTTGCCTTAGCTGCCAGCTTTTCCATTTTGACTCTTACTGGCAAAGCAGGGGCAGATTGGGTTTTGGCTTCTACCAGGCCCTTCTCCACCCTACTTTCTCTTTCTTGATGACTTTCTCATCATCTTCCTCTATTTCCTCCCTCCTCTTTTTCAGTGAGGATGATCGAGGTGGAGGCATTTCCTCCTCCACCCCCATAAATAAATCCAACTCCGACAGTACAAGAGGACGTTGTTGTTACTGTTGAAGCTGCTGTTGTAAATTCAGCAGCCATTACCAAGCACTAGCAAATGACTTCAAGAAAAATTCTTCACCATTCTTTAAGCAATAACTGTTAATACATCAGCATTTGACCCTGAGAAGCGAAAGCTATATTGGTTATCAGAAAGAAGATCCTGTAAGGTGAGATGCTTAACCAATTCAGTGTTGATTAGAGTAGCTAGTATTTTGCCAAAAAGAGGTGGAAAACTAATAGGCCAATAGTTAAAAGGATCAGACGGTTTTCCTGAGTTCTTAAAGGCAGAAGAAGATTTCAACAAGCAGAAAAGCAAGAAGCAGCAAAGCAATTATTGCAGAGAGAACAGGGACCAATTCATGAGCACATTTCCTAAGGATTATTGCAGAGATACCATCAAGTCTACGTGCTTTGTTGGGATCCAGTTTAGAGACAACAGGAGAAACCATTGACAGAGTTATACACATATCACTCAATAGAGACTTGGTTCTAAGTGAAAAGTCAGCCAAAGATACTCCAAATCAGATTCGCCAGTGGCACGTAGAAGAAGTAGTCAACTGCTAGAAGTGAGTCAAGTGAATTCCACAATGAATCTCCAACTGCAGACCAACATTTACTACTGTATTTATGTGACTGGTGACATACCCATTATCGTCTGTAGGTATGATACAACAGTTATATAATCTACCTGACTTCATTTATATTCTTTTTCTTTTTTCATGCTTCCCTCACTTTTGTTATTAAATAGCCCACATTGTGATAATAGACCTGCCAAGAAAGGTGAAATGTTGTAAGAACCTGGACTCTAATTTACTGTGGTTGATCTAGCGATTAAAGTAAATTCTAAACATTTTTGTCATAGTGTATAGTGGCATGGGACATAGGTGTTAAAATGAACTGTTGATTTACCCACACCAATAGGTTTAATGAAGGATGATAATAATGAGGAAACACACAGGTAATTTTAACAAAACAAAATAAGGAATTTATTCATGAATTTACACACTTGAAGTAGTGTCAGTAACTGTTTTTGGGAAATAAATCAGAATTCTTAAAGCCCATAATTTTAACATATTTTCATGAGGAGGAAATGTTCATACAACAGATTAAATGATCTGACACAAAATAATATTCAAAAATGTTTAAGACAAAGGTAAAATAGTTTGTTGCTTACAGATGGGATATATAGTTGCTGACTAAGAGTACAATAAGTAGGGCTGATAGTCATAATTCCTTCCTTGCAATTATCACTGTTTTTAGCACTCTGGGTGTGCATTCAATCAATCCATTCATCTTAGGAATAGTCTATGAAAGCCTATGAAAGTCTATGAAAGCCTATAATAACACTGAATACATGACTGACTCAAAATGACCGTCTCTATTGGTGAGGATATGTAAGAATATTCTGAATCTGGATACCCATGTGTTAATGGAAGCAGTAGAGATGTTCTATGCAGTTATTTCAGTAAGAGGGGCTGCCTTTATCCATCTACTAGTCCTGTCAATCAATAATAAATACCGATATGGTGAAAAAAACAGGGACCTCAAAATGCTGAAATAAGTGATAATCAGTAGGAGAGATATCAGGTGAATATGGACGATGAGGCAAAATTTCATAATTCAGGCTATGCAGCTTTTGGACCGCTGATTGAAAAGCATGTGGCCGTACGTTTATCATGCAGCACAATTGGGCCATCCCTATTCACAAGTCTAGCATCTTTATCTTTCAATTCTTCATATATACAGTCAATTTCACCACAATATGAGGTTGCTGTTATTGTTTTCCATTAAGGTAAAATGAATAATGAATAACTCCTTTGTAAATATGCAACTTGTTTTTAAATATGGCGTTCTCAGCTTTGATGTTACCAATTTCAAGTCACTCAATGTGACGTCATATAAACTGTCAAATTTGTGTGTGTGTGTGTGTGTGTGTGTGTGTGTGTGTGCTTATATTAAACACACACCAATATACAGTCCCCTATGGAGAAAGACACCTTATTTAATTTGTTCATATTATTTAACAAAACATGTTCAAAAGAATTCTTGCTGCCAAAAAATACCTTATATATTAGGTCATCCATAAGTTCTGTCCAAATTTTTAACTTTTTGTTAAAATGAATGAAATTTAAAGAGTATTTTATAATGTCTAATGGAGCTGAACATTATTTTTATGTTTAGATGCATTTAAACTGATCAAATTTTATTTCAGAGAACAATAAAATTAAATTTTGTTTGATTAAAACCCTGCTAACATGGAAGTACCCAAGAATCATTTCAGGCACATAATGCTTTATGAGTTCAAGAAAGGAAACTCAGCAGCCGAAGCAGCTAGAAACATTCATTCAGTTTATGAAGAGGAATGTGTGAATGAAAGAACTTGCAGAAGATGGTTTGCAAAATTCAGAGGTGGAGATTTCACCCTTGAAGATGAAGATCGAACCAGACGTCCAGTTGAGTTGATGAAAAGCTTCTTAAAGCAGCCCTTGAAGAAAATCCTGCTTTATCAGTTGAGGAATTGGCATTGGTTCTCAGTTCAAACCATACAACTGTTCATCGTCATCTTCAACAACTTGGAAAAGTTCCTAAGCTTGGAAAATGGGTGCCTCATGAATTGTCTGAAAACAACCTCAAATCCCGAGTTGACATCTGCTCTTCTCTTCATTCTCGCCAACTTGTTTCACCTTTTTTGGATAGACTTGTGACTGGCGACGAAAAATGGATCTTTTATTGAAATGTTAAGCATTGTATACAGTGGCTTGGTAAAGGGGAAGGACCCCAGCCACAGCTGAGAAGGGAACTTCATGGGCAAAAGGTTCTTCTTTCAATCTGGTGGGATTGCCAAGGAATAATTCACTTTGAATTCTTACCACCTAATGCAACAATTAATGCTCAAATATACTGTCAGCAATTAGAGCATTTGAACCAAGCTTTGAGGAAAAAAAGACCTGCTCTAGTGAATCGAAAATGGGTGATGTTTCATCAGGACAATGCGCGACCACACACAGCAAGAATCATGTCACAAAAGATCGAAGAACTTGGTTGGAGAAAATTCCTCATCCACCTTATTCTCCTGATCTTGCTCCTTCAGACTACCATTTGTTTCGTAGCTTACAGAATCATTTGGAAGAAACAGCTTTTGTAACACAGGAAGAGGTTAAAACTGACATTTGTGAGTTCTTCGAATCAAAGCCAAAAGAATTTTACAGTAATGGAATTAGTAAGCTTGTGAATAGATGGAAGGAATCATAGATAATCAGGGAAAATACATTGTTGATTGAATCTGTAATTAAATGTAACATTTGGTCACTTGTTTCTTTATTCAAAATTCGAACAGAAC
>OZ038510.1:63817833-64292833 GCA_964036315.1 Acanthosepion esculentum
CTTGTAGTGTTTGTGTAAATTGTAACGAATGAATGGGTCATGAATCAGATTAGGTAGGTTTAGGATAGTGAAGATCAACCTCACCCCACTTCCCCTTCACCCTTATGCCACAATTGTATTCTTTATGCAATAAGTGTAGTATCTTTTCCAGCCATCACCATCTCCAGCTCATCATCAGCTGTCGCTTCAATAGGCTTCCAGCTCCTGCTGCTTCAACAGGCTTCTCGCTCCAGCAGCAATGATATGCAATAAACTGTCCTTTTCAGGACAACACTCTTCACCGATGACAAAACTGTCCTTATCAGGACAATGCTCTTTAGCGGCAACCAGAACTGTCCCTCTCAGGACAATGGCCTTCTCACCCTCTACATGAACTTGCAGTTATTTTTTTACCTAGTGCACTGTAACATTTTTCTGATGTATTTTCTTTAACAAAAATAAACTTGGCAATATGTTTTTTACTCAAGTCTTCGTTTTGTTTGTTGTTGTTTTCCATCATTCGATATGTTTGCAGTCCAATATACCACCCCACAACAAAAGATTTTTCATTCTTAAAATTAATTTTGAACCTTAGGCATCACTTTTTTTTGTGAAGAAACCTAATGTTTTTGCAACTGCCATAGCGTAGCTTTCCTTTGTCTCTTTCATAAATATTTTCACAGTAATTGTTCAGATGAGCTTTCATCATTGGTATCTCAACTTCACAAATTTCACAAACAGAGAAGAAATGAAGACATGGCTAAGAAAAACTGTTCCCAAAAACAGATGAACCAGTGGATAAAAGCATTGGCTGAAGTAACCCAGTAACTTTATCCAAACAGTTGTGAGTCCAAGACCTGGCCACAGCAGAGAGAACAAAAACTTGTAGAGTTGAATTACTAAAAGGGAAATAACTGAAACTGAGATATCCAGAAGAGGCATGGCATGTGGAAGTAGAACAATCTATTCCCGGTCTCTCTTCATTTATTGTTCTCACTCCTTAATAATGTATTATTCTTTCACACCTTTGCTTTTTAGTGACTTTATTACTTTGCTGGTGGTGAAATGATTAAAAAAAAACAAACTCTGAATTACAAACCTTAAAGAAGGCAACGAGAAACCACTCCAGTATCTTTCCCAAGAAAATCATCACAATTTAAAAATAATAGGTATTTCACATTTTTCATGTTGAAAAATTTGACACCTGATTAAAAAAAAAGCTATGAAATGTATAAAACTAAATTTTATGCTTTTCTTTTCTACTAACCAAAAGCTAAAAGAATGAAAAAAAATGTCAAAAGGACATTTATTCCCTTATCACTATTACTGTATTACTTTATTATTGCATTACTTTTATTACTGTATTACTTGTTACTGTATTACTTTTATTACTGTATACAGTATTACTCTATTACTGTATTGCTTTATTACTGTGTTACTTTTGTTACTGTATACTGTTACTTTTATTACTGTATACAGTATTACTCTATTACTGTATTGCTTTATTACTGTGTTACTTTTGTTACTGTATACTGTTACTTTTATTACTGTATACAGTATTACTCTATTACTGTATTGCTTTATTACTGTGTTACTTTTGTTACTGTATACTGTTACTTTTATTACTGTATACAGTATTACTCTATTACTGTATTGCTTTATTACTGTGTTACTTTTGTTACTGTATACTGTTACTTTTATTACTGTATACAGTATTACTCTATTACTGTATTGCTTTATTACTGTGTTACTTTTGTTACTGTATACTGTTACTTTTATTACTGTATACAGTATTACTCTATTACTGTATTGCTTTATTACTGTGTTACTTTTGTTACTGTATACTGTTACTTTTATTACTGTATACAGTATTACTCTATTACTGTATTGCTTTATTACTGTGTTACTTTTGTTACTGTATACTGTTATTTTTATTACTGTATACAGTATTACTCTATTACTGTATTGCTTTATTACTGTGTTACTTTTGTTACTGTATACTGTTACTTTTATTACTGTATACAGTATTACTCTATTACTGTATTGCTTTATTACTGTGTTACTTTTGTTACTGTATACTGTTACTTTTATTACTGTATACAGTATTACTGTATTGCTTTATTACTGTGTTACTTTTGTTACTGTATACTGTTACCTTTATTACTGTATACAGTATTACTCTATTACTGTATTGCTTTATTACTGTGTTACTTTTGTTACTGTATACTGTTACTTTTATTACTGTATACAGTATTACTCTATTACTGTATTGCTTTATTACTGTGTTACTTTTGTTACTGTATACTGTTACTTTTATTACTGTATACAGTATTACTCTATTACTGTATTGCTTTATTACTGTGTTACTTTTGTTACTGTATACTGTTACTTTTATTACTGTATACAGTATTACTCTATTACTGTATTGCTTTATTACTGTGTTACTTTTGTTACTGTATACTGTTACTTTTATTACTGTATACAGTATTACTCTATTACTGTATTGCTTTATTACTGTTACTTTTGTTACTGTATACTGTTACTTTTATTACTGTATACAGTATTACTCTATTACTGTATTGCTTTATTACTGTGTTACTTTTGTTACTGTATACTGTTACTTTTATTACTGTATACAGTATTACTTTAATTACTGTATACACTTAATCCCTCAGCAAAGTTTGTTTTAAAAAGCAATGATTAGAATTTTAATAAAACCCCAAAATATGAAAGTGGAGTTATACATTTTCTTTATTCTTGAGAACTGACAACAAAGATGTTAAATACTACTTATTAGATTAAATAAAAAAACTTCTAAGATATTTCTAAAATGGTAAATTTAAATATTGCATGGTAACATATTTTGATATTTTAAGAGATTTTTAATAAAAAGATTTTTTTCCAATTTATTTCTTTATAAAACAGTTAATAAAGCTTTATAAATGTTAAATATATATTGCATTGTACTTATTTCATATATTATTATAATCTTGTAAATAAATTGCTAAGGGAGTCAAAAGTGTATACAGTAATATCTGTGTCAAAGGATAACAGTCCTTTAGACACACTATTTTTTGCGGGCATAAATGTTAAACATCGCCAAAATTCTGATATAAATATTATTTCTAGATTTTAAGTAGAATTGGAAATGTTTGCATTTAAACATTTTGTTTACTTTGTGTAAACATTGTCTCTATAAAAATATCATTGCCTTTTTTATGTATTAAAAACTGATTTAAAAAACCTACCAACGTTCAACTAATTATTGGATTTTAATGAAACTTTTGCCATTTACATAAAAGGGAAAATATTTTTTTTAAGGCAGATCTATTTTTTGTTGTCACTTCTAAAGAATAAAGAAAATATATAAATTCACTTTCATATGTTTGGGTTTTATTAAAATTGTAATCATCACTTTTTAAAATAACATTGTTGACGAAGTAAAAAGTGTATACAGTAATAGCGGTGTCAAGGAATAACTGTCCTTTAAACTATTTTTTTGCAGGTATAAATGTTAAACATTGCCAAAATTCTGATATAAATATTATTTCTAGATTTTAAGTAGATTGAAAATATTTGCATTTAAATATTTTGTTTGCTTTATGTAAACACTGTTACTATAAAAATACCATTGCATTTTTTGGATCATAAAAACTCATCGATTTCAAAAACCTACCAACATTCAACGAATTATATTTTAATAAAACTTTTGGCATTCAAGAGGGAATATGCTTTTTAAAACAGTTTATCTTCAAAGTTCTTGAATTTGCACCCCCAACTTTTTTAATTCAATGATTTTCAATGATGTATTGAGATGGGTTATGTTGGGGTTTACACTTTTTAAAGATAAGTCCTTGAAAAAATAAATACTTAAAAATCAGAACTCAAAAGAAGCCAATACAAATGGCATAATTTAATATTTCATTTCTGAGATGTGTAATTTCAATATTCTTGTAATTCAAACTATTGTTATCATATATATCTAATATAGATGTTATTACAGACACATTTCAACCAAGTCATCATCTTCTAGTCATCATCAGGTGTCCATTGGGATATATGTTGATTATTGTGATATTTTATTCCTGTGATATCTGTTATTGTTCAGTACCAGATCCAAGGATTGAACTCATGACCACTTGATGACAGTAATATACGTATGATTAACTGCTATATTAGTGGCATGTTTTTTGGAGCATTTTATATCCAATGTTAGATGGTTTTGATGGCAATTTCATAATTTAGTATTTCATTTCCGAGACGAGTAATTGTCAATATTCTTAAATTATTCTTAACTATTGTTCTGATCTTGGCTGATATAAATGATGACCGGGGGGGGGGGGGGGGGTCTGGGTATTTGATCGAAAGATTGCGTCAATAATAACATCTATATCAACCAAGGTGAGGACAATAGTTTGAAATAATACAAGGATATGGATATGGCTTAGTCTTAAATTTGTAAAAAATAAAACAAAATATGACTTTCTGAAAACTTTTTATTTTTTTAATTTACATTTTATGGGGCTAATTAACCCATAGTTGGAGGTAGAACAGTTGGATTCATACCTTTCCTAATGGTACTTTCATCTAAGTGAATATAGCAAACCCAACTGAAATTGGAACTCTGATTAAGTTTTTTTTTTAAGCCATTAATCATTACACCACCTGCACATCCAAGCTTATGACAACTGGTTTCCCCAAGTGGTCACCCATTTAGATACTGAACTGGATCAATGTTGCCTAACTTCAGTGATCATATGGGTACTGGTGTTTCACTGCTATATGGCTGTAGGCCTCAGTGTTTTTAAGTCTTTATTCTTTCAAAAGGTTTACCACTCAGGGATTTTGGTTTTAAAAACTAGAATTTTTTTGCAACACGCTGGCACAAGTCAAAATCCTCACAATTTTTAATATTATTGAAGTTATTGTTAACATTTTTTGGTTTAGATTTACAAATTCTGTTTTGTTCAATTTCGCAAACCAATCAAAGAAATTTGAATAATCTCATTTGTTTGGAAAAATACTTTAACAAAAATGCTTCGTTACAGTTTTTATACATACTAGTAAAATCAACTGTACTTTGTACCCACTTACAGGTTTGCACATCTGCCAAAAATTTGGTTTTGATCAATTAATGTATGGCTATTTTAGAGGGTGTGACAGATGGACTGTGGGGATTGTATAATTGATAAAATAAAAAAATGTAAACAAAACACAATAAGATTAAAAAAATAAATAAAAAAAGAAGAATCTCCCAGGATGCTCCCTGGCAGGAAGAACAAATGGTGCATACGTGAATTAAGAGGAGCTTCCTGGTGCCAAAGACAAACAAGAAGAATCGTTCTCTTTTCCCCTGAACTTTCAACGAGTAAACACGTGTCTTTTGTTCAGGAAGGCATTTCCCCTCAACAGACTGTTGTTACTGTAATAAAGTTCCCAAATCCATTTCTAGTGTCTCGGCCTCCTTCTTCCCTTTGTACCTTTTATTTCAGGAGCAAAAAAATTCAACACAGATTTGGAGTTCGAACAGAATAACCCAAAGAAGAATATTTTTCTTTTTAAAAAAAAAACTTCAAACAGAAATTACATAATTTTACATAGAGACTTTTTCTTTCAGAAATAAATATACAAAGATATTGGGAAGATATTCTCTGTAACTATTCTAAAAATGATTTAAAAAAACATTACACAGCTGTTGATGGAATGTTATTTTTAACTATGGATGTGCAGCCTCATAATCATTTCTGTCTTTCAGTTGTCATTACTCTCACACTAGCTACATCCTAGCAAAACACACTGATTGAAAGAATAAATAGATCTATATCTTCTACAGAATTTTTAGAAGAACTAACCAATGTATTACAAGTTAATAATGTGCTGTGTCCCTTCAGGACGTTGTTGACTATAGCTCTCCACAACTTCCTATCATAGCTTTTAGCAATGTTTGTCTTTTTCTATCCCTCTCACTCCCTGTTCTGCTAATACGTCTACACAAACTCCTTCCTTCCATATTTCACATGTCGATGGCAGACATAGAAGGAAAACTACAGAATCTCCTAGATGAGATGGTGAAGGAAAGGGAGAAGAAAGGACTAAATATCAATTGTAAGAAGACTAAATTTATGGTTGTGAGCAAGAGATAAAAACCCCAAAATTGCATTATTAATTGGAAAAGTCAAAATTAAACGAGTACATAAGTTTAAATATCTGGGAAGTGACTTGATTGACAAAGAAAATGTGATAGTGAAATCCAAAGGTAAATTGAAATAACAAAAGATGCTTTCCAAAAGCTAAGCAAAGTATTAAGAAACAAAAAATACATTAGAAACAAAGAAAAGAGTGCTGAAGTGCTATGTAACATTAGTCCTTCTATATGCAAGTGAATGCAGGACAATTTCGTCACTGATGAAGAAAAAACTGGAGATAACAGAAATTTGGTTTTACAGAAGGATGCTGAGAATGCTATGAAGGGAGCATGTACACAATGAGGAAGTGATAAGGAAAACTGAAATTAACTTACATTCAGGATCAGAATGAGACGGATGAAATTTTTTGGATAAATACTGAGGAAGAAGGGTTAGGAGAATTTGACACACACAAGACATATCAAAGGCAAAAGACATGAAAAGCAGTGGTCCACCTGCCTAATGAGCTTATATGAATAGATGATGAACAGTGGTTGGTGGAGATGCTGAAAAGGCAAACATTACTAAGATACAAACGATAGGATGTTAAATTTTCATAATAATTATAAAATGTTTTAAGGAACATATCTTAAATTTTCCTAATAACTGACAGAGCATACTGTTGCCATATCTGATTTGGTGTCCCTGCTGTTCATCTTGAGATTCTTGACAAAATCCAAAGAAAATTCTGCAATATAATCAATCCTGACATGGCATCTCGTCATCAGTCACTTTCTCCCAGACGTGATGTGGCTTTCCTGTCTTTTCTACAAATATTTTCACGACAACTGCCTTGACAAGCTTTTTCCCCCGGTGTCCTGAATACATGAATTTAAGCATGCTACTAGGTTGGTATCTAGGTCCCACCCTTTTATTGATGAAATAGTTAAATGTAATGGCCACTTCTACTCCAACAGTTTCTTTTCTTGCACTTCCCAACAGTGGAAGGGAGTTCCACTTACTTCCCTGTTAACTACAATCTTTAAAAATTTAAATGCAATGTTAGTTGCCATTTTCTGTTAACTTGAACCACGTTCATCTTTTATCCTTTCCTCAACCCACTCCATATACCTAGGCTTTTCCGTCACTTTCTCTCTCTGTAACCACCCCAGTGTATTAGTGGCACTCCGGCCTTGCTTGGGGTGAAATGATTTTAAAAAAATAAAATAAAATAAAATGATTTAAGGAACAAATTTTAAATTTTCCCAATAATTATAGAATGTTTTAAGGAACAAATTTCAACATGATATCACTGTTAGCTAAACCAGAAGAGAGTTCCCCAAGTGAGAAAAACCCTAGTGGAATAGAGCTTATGGTCACATCTAGGTATTTCAACAATAAAACTTAGTTGCCAGGCTAGTACTACATTGAAGTCGAGGTAGTAAGGAGGAAACTGATTGAAGTCAGGACTGATAACGTTACAGACCCTTCTTTTTGTCAAAAATTTCAAGATATATAACAGGATTACCAGACCATGTGTGGTAACAATATTCAATGCACAATCAAATGATTGATTTATAAACATGCAAGTTGGATTCTGAAGAGCAGACCTAGCAAATGATTCAATCTTTCCAATTCATGTCAATAGAAAACATGAGACCAAGTGCAATGAGTTCCTCTCCTGGAGGTTAGCTATCAGCTATGCTGATGGAAGTAAAAAATGGTTCTCTAAGACAATGTTTCCCAATGTGAGCACTGGCGCCCGCTTGTGGGCTCTGTTATGTTGAAAGGGGGCACTGGGAGTTTTTATTTCATTTGTGGGGTGGCAGTGAACATACTCAGGGGTGGCGGGCATTTATCCATTTGTTTTTCAATTCTTCAAAAATGATTCAATATTGGCTACAAAAGGAAATTTCTGAGGTATCTATAACTGTGGAAAGCTATCAAGCATTTCTTAACTTCTTATAGGGCTGAATGTGGTTTCAATGCAGTTACACGGCTTCTTACTAAACAAAGAAACTGTCTGCAAATTAAAATTAACTAATTACTTCTAAGCAGCATGGAACCTAGAGTAAAAGTCTTAGCTAGTAAGCGCCACAATTCAACCATCACATTGAAAACATTGAGAAGAGTTATCAAATAAAAGTTTGCTTTTTTCGCTTTTTAATCGTTGGCATTTATAGTGTAAATGAAAACAGTATTAAAATTGTTTTTGCACCAATACCTAAGTTTTATCTTGCTATAAAAGATGAATTCAGTATAATATTTTAAATTTAATTTGACAGGTGAGGGGCTGTTGACAAAAAAGTTTGTGCTCAAAGAGGGAGTTGGTTGAAGAAAAGGTTGAGAAACACTGCTCTCAGTCAGTTATGTGCCATGCGTGATATACGTGTAGGCAATCATGTATCTTTCGATACATAACTGACAAGGCAAATTTTTTCCCCCTCCCCGCAACTGAAAAAATTTGCCATTTCTTACTACAGTAGATCAGTTGCCATCCAACATGACATTGCTAATGTAAATATTAGCAGTCTGTCCTGCTATTTACCCGTAGCTGTGGGAAGAAGAGGATTCATACCTTTCCCAAAGGTATTAGCATGTAAGTGAATGTAACAGATTCAACTGGAATTCGAACTTGGCTCTCTGATTCCTCAATCCGAGCTGCTATCCATTATTTCATCATGCCTCCTCTCTGCTGCCTTAAGATGACTAAAAGACAGCGGTTTTGTTTTGGAGGTGTTAAAGTTTACAAGGCATTTCTTACCTCAACGACAGACTGAAAGTCATTTTGGAAATCAACTGACAGTTTTACTTTATGAGACTTACTAAGACAGAAGATAAAGACTAAAGAGTTACGTTATTAGTATAAATACCAACTATGGAAGTGATCAAATTGAGAATATCATTGATTAAGATAAACAAAGTAGGTCCAAGGATAGAGCCCTAGGAGACACCCAGGGATCTAAAAGTGGTTGTTCAACAAAAATTTCATTACATAGTAGCTAATGCATTTCTTATATCTGTACGCAAAACACTGAAATATTTTTTGCAATTGTTTCATATAAAACTTTATTACTCCAATATTTCACTTATGTTTAGGCTGAGATTTTTTTTATTTCCAAAATAAAAGTTTGCTCCCTAAATTTTTCACAGTGAAAATCTTATTTCTTTCAATATCAATTATTTTCACCAAAAACTCATTGGTTTTTGGCACCAAAAATTACTAAATGTCTTTGAGTTTTCCTTCAGCCAGTTATATGTGCCATGCTTAGGTGATCATGTATCTTTCAATACAAGACTGATGATGCAGATTTTTTTTTCCCGCAATAGGTTGCCATTTCTTTCTGCGGTAGACCAGTTGCCATCCAAGGCTATAAGAACCTGGTCTGTCCTGCTATTTAGCCATAGCAAGAAGAGGAGGAGAGGATTCATACCTTTCCCAAGGGTATTTGCACATAAGTGAATGTAATGGATTTGACTGGAATTTGAACTCGGCTCTACTGATTCCTCAATCCAAGCCGCTATCCATTACACCACCGTGCTTCCTCACATTCTTTATAATCAATATTTCACGTGAGAGAACGTGCTCTGGAAATTAACTTTTAAAAAGAAAGATCTATATCATAAAAATAGAAAAATAATTAATTTACAAAAAAATAAAATACATATTTTTATTATCGGCCAGCATACTTACAAACGGAAACAATTCAGTCATGACTTGGTAACACGAATTTGAGACATTGTCGATCAAGCGAGCCATCAATGTTTTTTTTTATATTTTTACCATGTGGTTCACTCTGTACAAGACCCGGGGACCACTTGATATAGATGGTTACAATGAGAGGCAGTTTAATACGGATAAGAGAAGACAATGGTTAACCCTAGTTTTGAACAGGTTTTTAAGAGTGTAGTGATTGGGGAAACATCCTCTTAGCAGTGGTTCGCGGGAAGAAGCTGTTCGAGTGGAACTTACTTCACAACAATGCAATATGGAGGGAATGTGGGGGTGGTTTGACATTGCTAATGTGAATAGCATGGTGGGTCCTAGCTGTGAAAGTTAGAATTGGCGGAATGAAGGGAGGCATTTTGTCTGAGCACTTTCCATAAAAGTAGTGAATGAGCATCAAGACTCAAGACGCTTGCGCCTTGCTACATCCTCCTGGGAAAGAGAGGTTGGAGGATAGAAAATAATTTGTTACCCACAAAGACTTGAAGACCCTTTTGGACTCTATCGAGATGGAAAATGAAGACAATTATAAAAACATATTTTAAAATAAAATTTGGCAATTTTCTTGGTATGTAGCTAAATTGAGTAAAGATTAAAATAACTATTTTTTATAAAACTGGCTTGATATGGCAATTATTTTTAATAGATCATTATTTGTTTATTTAAAATATCGAATTTTCTGTCAGTTGCCATCGCGATTTTTGTTGATTCAAATTTTTACTTCGTAGTTGTAATGTAATTCAACCTTTATAAATTTTTTAAAAAAATCATTTTTTTTCCTTTGCAAGAGGCAAATTTAAACTTTGTCATGCAAGTAAGAAAAATTTTAAGAATTCACTTTTTAAATATTTTTCGATATTAGATTTTTGTTGGAGATACCTAACAGATAATAATTAAAATAAAAAGGAATTTAATTTGTAGAGAGACGTGATCGCTTACGTTATAAAAGGGACATGGCATTGAAAAAAAAAAATTCTGTTATCACAGGTCAAATAACAATTTTTGACTTATTCAACAACGGTTCATTAACACACCAGTTAAAGACCCGATTTTTATTTTCAAAAATAAGATATGTAGCATCTTTATCATTTTTTCTTATTTATTCACTTTGATTGAATTTTATCTCAATAAAGAAAATATGTGTCTCTACGACGATAAATATTTTTTAAGTGTTATTTATGAATTTTAAATTCATTTTTCTCAGTCAATAGAAAAAGAAATGTAGTTGTGTGTGTGTGTGTGTGTGTGTGTGTATAAAAATGATGAAGACATTTAATCCCATATTTAAATTTTCAAAAATCCAAGATGAGTGATGTGCACAAGAATATGTTTTTTAGCCATTTCATTAATTTACCGAAGTAAATCTGGAATTGGTGCCCGGACACGGGATGTGCCCAACTGTGGTTTGGGGTCATACCCTATTCGTTCATGGATTTCTAGAGTCAACTGGGCTTTAGTTTTAAGGTCTGTTCCGCTTGCTCCGGGAACGGCCGGTCCTGGCATAGCTGTGGCGCCCTCACAAGGGTCACCAGAAGAAGCACATTCCAACGACATCGGCTTCGGTCCAGTCTGTTTCAGCTTTTCTGTTTTCATCGTTTCATATTCTTTTATGTCTTCCAGTTTCAATTCAATACGGGTCGGGTTTCGGCGCAACATTCTGTATTGTAAATACAATTTATTTACTTTCTCAACTAAAGTTCCGAAGGAAACGAAAAAGAACAAGAAATTTATATTTTCAAGAAAGCAGTTGGCGCTGTTTTTTTTTTCCGTTGAAAAAAATTAAGCCGGTGTAACGTCTGATTAGGTTCGGGCGGTGTCAGTCCACAAAAGTTAACCAACAAATTACAACATCGTAATTTACAGTTTGTTTCATGAGTGAATGCAATCTTCAAGCCTGAAGATTGTGTGTGTGCGTATATTTTTATATATATATATATATATATATATATATATATATATATATATATATAATAAACAATAAAAGATCTGCTTGGATTATATACCAACGGATTTGTTATATATATATATATATATATATATATATATATATATATATATATAGTAGGTATCTCCAAACAAAAGCTATACCTAAGGTAATTTAATAAATGAAAAGTCTTGGAGCTTTTATTTTTAATTCCAAGCTAATAGATTAAATTTAATATTTCCAATAAGCAAAATACTTTGCTGTATTTCAAACTTGATTTAAATTGACTGTTATCATTTTTTAGGGTTATCATTAAATTTGTTAAAATTGTCCATGTCGACAAATCTGTCAACACAGCATAATTGTCTTTATTAAAAAAAATCATTAAAAAATAAAATACATTTTTCTGTGACGTTATTTGAAAATAATTAGCTAATTTTCTATGTTCTTAATAATTGGAAACAAAAATAATAAATGCTATTCATTTGTTATATTGTTTACACTATTTATTATATTGTTTATATTGGAATGGTTGACACCAACTGATTCAAACTTTATAAAATGTTAAATAAGGATTTCCTTATAGTTGGTTCACATATTTTAATAATTTAGTAAATGTTTATAAATTTATGAATAAAAAATTGTTTTCATATTTATTTCTTTATAAATTATTAAATGATAAATATTGCATTGCATTAGTTTTAATTGTATTAGTTTTTTAGAATATTGTAAATATAAAATAATTCTTGTAAATAAACAATCTAACAGAAAAATAGCATCTAATATTTTTTCAATAAATTCTCAAGAACAAAAAAAATGTATAAATTCTCTTCCATCATATGATTAGGTTTTATTATCATTCTAATCATAGCTAGCAGCAGACCTACGTTTTGGGGGCCCTGAAGCTTGAACAGATACAGGGGCCTCTTCACAACCAGCAACAATAGATTCAAGGATCCACCTGCCAAATGTAGGCTATGAATAGATTCTGGTGAGATTAACAAGCACAGAGAGTTGAAGTCCAGATGTCACAAGCTCCACAGAAAAGTTTGAAATTGGCTTAAGTTTCTCTCACTAAAATGGCCTTATTCTAATAAAAAAAAAAAAAAAAAAAAAAAAAACAATGAAAAAAACATCAATTTTTATTGAAAAATTCACACATTAAAAAGTTCTTTCATGGGGCCCTTCTGGGATTAAACATTACTTTTTAAAACAATAACCATTGCTGAGGAGTGAAGATAGTTAAAATAATAGTGGTGTCTATTTACACTATTTACATTGTTTGGTTGTCCTCATCCTTGTCGCCATACTCATGTAAATGCTGCTTGCGTTGAGGATATCCAGTGTGGGTGCGTGTTGTAAGAGCATTTAACTATTATACATTTATGATTCAAGGAAAAAACAACAAGTAACCAATTTGCATCAACAATAAAATATATATTAAAACAACAAGTACAAAACAATTGTGCAAATGTGTGATTATTAAGGAAGAAAAAGTAGCTTCCCTTTAACTGTATCTTGAATAAGATAAAATGTTCTTAAGAATATTTCTCTGATAAGAATGTTCAATTTTCTATGTTGAAATAGAATGTCTGATGAGGAAAGGAATACAGTCAATTTAGATATGTGTTGTTTGTGTAGTTAACAGAGTGCTGTTTTGTAAACTTGGCTTGGTCACAGAAGAAGAATAATGTAATGTAATACAAATTTCTGGAACAAACTACTATTTATATAACTTCTGCTAGGCTCCAGGCAACAACGCGAAAAAGTTGAATTAACACGAAAATGTATGATTGGATAAAATTCAACCAATCACTGATTTTCTAAAAAAAAGCATGTTTGAGCAAATTCACGGCAGAAGAATTCGAGGTGGTAACTGCGATTGCTAAATTGTCCTGTGGTAAAACAGTATCTATTTATTAACCAATCACAGGCGAGTAAATTGTAGGCGTGGAAAGCGTAGCAGTCACTACACTCACAACATATTGGCCGTTGTACACTTCAGCCTTCTTCATGTGATTCGCCCAGTGGATAAAAGAATCCAGTGACTTGACCAAAGAGTTGTGAGTTCAAGAACTAGCTACAGCAGAGGTGAACAAAAACTTGGAGAGTTGAGTTAAAGGGAAATAACTGATACTGAGACATCCGGAAGAAGTATGATATGTGGAAC
This sequence comes from Acanthosepion esculentum, assembly GCA_964036315.1. NCBI lineage: Eukaryota > Metazoa > Mollusca > Cephalopoda > Sepiida > Sepiidae > Acanthosepion > Acanthosepion esculentum. Next base: position 63,831,759 of record OZ038510.1, read on the forward strand.
TAGAACAATCTACCCCGGTGGATGAAATAAAGGGTTCAGTTAAAAAAATTCCAAACATCTGAAGAAGACCAGAGTGTAACATTATGAATATGGCAACAAAGATGAGGACAACAGTCCGAACAATGTAAATAGTGTAAATAATTACAATACATCATCTCAGAAATATAGAAAAATAGTGGTTGTATAAAAACAATTTATAAAAATAGAGGCGCAGCAAGTTAGTGTAAAACCTCCACAATGTCGCCGGTTGGTTCACTATAATTGAATCGCAATTTCATTTGAGACAAATGACCACTGACGATACAAAGTTCTACACTGTAATTAGTGCGTTGCTTCCTGATGTCGTTACAAACATTCCAGACCCGTTTTAGAATCAAGAAAGTATACGAAGCTCAAAGAATCAGATGTGAATGCTTATGAAAAGACCAGCCCAGAACTGTTAGAAAAATTAATGAAGACCGCTGCATTAACTAGTCGTCCACCATTATATTTACGGAAGATGTCGGCCATTGCAAGTAGGATTGGGGCAAGTAACGAAATAGTACGCCACAAATTTGTTAGAGCCCTTCCACCACAAATTGCTCCGGTTATAGCAGCGCACACAGAAATGCCTTTTTTAACAGACATAGGTAAGCTATGTGATAACTTGATGCCACTGATTCAAAATGCATCAGTCTGCCAGGATATAGAACCTGAACACAAGCAACATAAGAACAACACAATTCCCGTAGGATTACGTCTTTTTTCCGCAAAACTAAAAGAAAGGCCGAAAGTCTGCAGCGCTCATTTGTACTTTGCAGACGAGGCTCGTACATGCAAACCATGATGTAAATGGCCGCATAAGAGAAAGAATAATGTACAAATGTTACCAAACTCTCGACTTCCATCCCCTACCCATAGTGATTCGGCAAAACTAGTAGGGAGGACCACGTTAGCTCCTTCATGTTCGCCGCTACTAACACTAGCAGCTAGGGTATAGGAGCTACGAAAATAGATTTTATACAGACCCTAGTGTCTCCATCTTGCCTCGTTCAGCTGTTGTTGGTGTACTTTAGTTCACCTTTCATCTGCTGGTGGTGGCCTTATTATATGCTATGGTCAAGCTAATTTGGAAATAAGAATACCTTCATTAAGGTGTGCTTATCAATGGACTTTTGTAATCGCTGACGTTACCAATACATTGCTAGGTTTAGACTTTTTGAAACAATTCCAATTAGTCGTAGACTATAAAAATAAATGTATTAGCGATAGCATATCAGAGAGAAAAGCGGCAGTAAAAACGATAATAGGATCCGTGGATAATGTAATACTGAACGTCGTGGATATGGCCGCACATATTAGTGAAATCATAGGCAAATATAAAAGTGTTACTTCGCCACAAATAGATAAAAATAAAACATATGGTGGCATTTATCACAGAATAGACACTGAAAGCCATGTACCAGTTTTTGCCAAGGTACGGCAACTTTCTGAACCTAAATTAAACGCCGCAATAACACCATACGAAAATATACACTTTCCTCTTTACTAAGTAAGTGACAAAGAAAACTCTCTCTCCCTCTCTTCTATATATTTCCTTTCCTTTCCTTCCTTCTATTGTTCCTATCCTCGGTAATGGACATGAACCCGGACTTAGTTATGTGGGTGAACGTCATAAAAAATCAACCAATGACAACACGTCCCGCCAAAAATCAAACGGGAAACACGGATGTGTTAGCCCCAATAAAAAGAAGAAAACACCGTACGAGACTAGAGACGCCGCAGTGGAGAGGTAGCAGTTCGAGACGCAAGAGTTGGTGATTCATCGGCTGTGAGTTTGACCTGATGTACAACTCCAAAAGAGAACGAAGTAAACAATAAATGGTACTATAGACAGTAAATTTGGCCTTTACTTCATCTCTATATTCCATAAACCAATCACCTACATTCAAGTACATTTTTGTACAAGATTTCAATCAACGAATGAGTGATTGTTTATCCATTTTTAATGATAGTAAAATATTTTGGTTTCTTTTCTACTTCTTGGAAAGGTTCCAATGACAGAGTTTTTTACTGCATCATTTCTCGGCCCTACGAAGGGCAGAAAATATCATTAGCAAACGACCTCTTAACTACTTCACATGTAACGTATGACTGGTTTTTCAGGCGATCACGCCTCTTGTTCCGTGGCTTCTCTGGTTGTCCCTTCTCCCCGTCTGGCTCAGGATTGTGGTTTATATCCTTTTGATCAGACTCTTAGACTACCGACACAAACTTTGGTTTCGCTTAACATGAAGCGTCTCTTTTTTTGATTGACCAAAATTATTTTATTTTCCAGCATTCCGTTTCCTTTTTTTATATAGCGGAAGTTACGAGTGTAGCCTCTATGATTTTTAGTATTTCTTAGTCACAAATGGCTAGATATTTTAATTTTATTTTTATTAGGGTCATAAAATCGTATATATGACCAGAAACCCTTTCCGGTTTCTTTATAACTTGCATCATTGGAAAATGAATTTATTTTCTTATTTTTAATTATTTTCTTATTATTTTATTAATTGTATCTGTTTCATTTTCCCCACAACCCTTAAGAAGGGTGTTTTTAAAGTTTGTTTGCACCAAAATGTAAGCAGATCACGTAGATCGTATACGAACATAGTAAGTTAAATAACCCGAATTCTACATTATTCCAATACCTAAAAATAGTTTGGTCAAATCTGTGCAAAAAGTGGATCACAGAACACTTTCAACTTCATACACACTTTCAAAAAATCTCGAGCCCTCATTGGTTAATAAATATACAAGTAGGCGTGACTATTCACCCACACTTAATTAATTTCTACAGCTCGTGGTTGAAATCCAAGTTCGTGCCAAGTCTCTGTGAATCACTCGAAGCAAATTAAAACAGAATCTCATTCACACTCGCCAGTGAGCATCGTGACATCAAACGAATTGCAACTAAACTTCACGTCACACAATCTTAAGTTTTTCGTACATACGAACATTATACAAATTTAACGATATTCAAACTCACACACCAAAACTTACCAGTGAACACTATTCCCATTCACTCACCAAATTCCTTACGCAGAAGTTAAACAAATTCCTGCTAACAAATCAACTTTATTTCTCAACATTCGAGAACATTGTATTACACAAAAAAAATCAAAGGTAGATAACTTCTTTGATCACAAAATTGCATTCAACTTTACAAACATTTACTATTTACATGAACAGTAAATTCTTAAATGTAAATTTTTCTCTTGCAATTAATTTACAGAATCTTCAATAACAGATTTTAACAAACAATCTTTCAAATTAGAACTCATTAACAAAATTTAATCTTTCACCAAACTTGAGTTCAACATAAATTAAACTAACAAGATTTCACCTAAAAAAATCCATTACATTTTTGTAAAATATTTTCATTACAAAAATATATTGAAAATTACTTGTTATTCAGATATTTGCCTTTTGTCTTTTATCACAAATGTTTCTTGTTTTTTTCTTGTTGGCTTTTGCATTTTGTTTAACATATTCGTAGAGTAAACAATTGTATGGATTGATTTGGGCCGTCAACACCATTAAATAAATATGGTAACCACCAAACTTTCCACTACAAATTCATAGAAATTTTTTTCTAGCAATGCTACATTCACATATTCGATTTATTTCATAGTTAGGGAGTCCTAGTATCCCCAAAACTCTCAACTTTATGTGAAGAAAGTTTCAATTTCACATTAAAATTTGAGTGAAAAGTTCCTTGAATTTTCAATTTATGAGACTGGGGGATTTTGTCTGCTGTGTGCTAACCTTGTCATGTCACCCACACCCTTCAAATTCGGAAAACAAAGAAGGAAAGAAATACGTGAGCCTCTGTGAAATTTTCTTTGAACCAATGAAAACCTTGCCTTCACAGAAATTGACCGGTGAGCTGAAAAAAAGAAGGAAAGGAATTTGTGAGCCTATATGAAATTGTTTTTGGACCAATGAAAACCTTGCCATCACAGAAATTGGACGGTCAGTCAAAAAGAAAAAAGTAGCAAGCCTACGCAAAATTGTTTTGGTATGAAATGAGAAAAAAAAAAATTTAATAAGAGAAAAATGTCTGAAGTCATGTGAAAGGTTTTGTGCCTGTTCATCACGTGTGATGGAGAAAGAGTCGGAAAAAAACACACACACAAAACACACACGCATATATTTTATTTCTTTTTAGTGGAATTAGAATGGATTTGAACAGCGAAATCAGAGCAATTTCGTTTACTGATGGGAAATTTGATCTAGGGCACGAGCTGTACCCATTGCAACTGGGTCATTCGCAGACAATGGAAATGGTCGAAATAATTTTTATTGATTAAAACTTGGAATAGATTTGAATCGTGAAATTAAATCAGAGCATTTTATTTACTGATGTGGAAATTTGATTTAGGCCAGAAGTTGTACCCATTGAATTTGGATCATCAGAAGACAATAGAAATGGCCGAAATAATTTTTATCGATTAAAAATTGAAATAGAGCTGAGTAAGCTAGAAGGACCTTTTGAATTCACGTGATTTTGGGTGATAATCACGTGCGACCAAAGTTCAGTTGTAACCAGCCAGATCTTTCTATATAAACGCGTAGTTATGCTGCAAAAGTCAAACGGGAGAAATTTCCTGAAGAGAGAAGAGAGAGCATTGGCCCGGGCGAGCGTGCAGACGGGCGAACGTAGAGACGGGAGAAATTTATTGAAGAGGGAAGAGACAGTTGACCCGGGCGAGCGTTGAGACGGAAGAGAGATACGGCAGAAGCAGACGGAAGAGGCGCACAGGAGAGAAAATGACGTCAGAGATTGGAACGAAGCGTCCGCTAACACGTGCTGTTAATATAAGTATCGCTGTTTCTGCTACCCCGAATATTACTACTACTGTTACTACTGCTAAGGAGGAACGCCACTATAAACCTTAAGCCGCGCACAGGAGAGAAAGCGACGTCAGGGATTGGAACGAAGCGTCCGCTAACATGTGCTGTTGATATAAGTATCGCAGCTCTGCTACCACGAATATTACTACTACTGTTACTACTGCTAGGGAGAAATGCCACTATAAACTTTAAGCCACACACAGAAATCTTATTTCCCCATCGCAAGAGTCGTATATCGTTCTGAGACGATTTAACAAGTTAATCATAACACACACAGTCTCTCTCTCTCTCTCTCTCTCTCTCTCTCTCTCTCTCTCTCTCTCCAGAATCCAGTGTATGCGTTTTTACGTCAATTACTTTTCTTTTCTGTAACTAGTTTCTTTTCTATACTATTCTTTTTTGCTTTATATAAAAGATATTAACAATTCAATCATTGAATAGTTGTTTGTCCGGCTTTCTGCAGATATTTTTTTTTTTTTGACTGCATTCTAAATTTCTTAGCACACACTCTCCAGCCGTGTCTACATCTTCAGTCGACCGTGAATGGATGAACATCACTTCTGCTTTCTTGATCAAACCAAACACAACGTAGGCAGGAAGCAGGATTAAACCAGTGGACCTGTCGAATAATCTAATGATGCTCAGGGGACCTACGGCCACTCCCTTAAGTTCGGTTAGGACAATGGAAATGGTCGAAATAATATTAACCTCCGGTGGTCACGCCTCAACCCAGAGAGTAAGACGTCGGAGGTTGAGGGGCTGGGGCGAAAGTGTTAGAACGTTCATTGTTGAAGTTCTTGCTATTGTAAAAATAATTTGCCAATTATAATATCGGCCAAGCACTCAAGACTTAAAAAAAATTCTCTCAACAATCCCAAAAAGCTAAGTATTTCAAACTACATCTCTTCACCTATTTATGAATGTATGCACCGTATATACCTTCTGTGAGCTACGAACTTTCTTACCTTAATCTCAAACATTTTTTAATATTATTTTGTGTCAGATCATTTAATAAGTTGTATGAATATTTCCTCTTCAAGAATTCTGATTTATTTTCCTGAAATGAGCTACTAACACAACTACTTCAAGCGTGTAATTTTGTGAATAAATTCCTTATCTTCTTTTGTTAAAAATTATCCGTGTATTTCCTTGTCATTATTATCCTTCATTAATCATTTTGGTATGAGTAAATAAACTATTCATTTTAACCCCTAAGCCCCACGCCATGATAAAACTATTCCCGATGGATGAGAAAGTTTCTACATAGAGTAGTGTTTGATTTGCATTTCATTTAAGACAATTTTTGTCATTTATTTTCTGCATTATTTTAAGTCTACTTTTATGACATTGTGGCGTAGTTGACAACCACTTAATTCTGACCCCAGATGAATTGTCTCACCGAAGCAAAAAATATCGCCTTGTGATAAGTGAATGCATCTGACCCCAGATGAATTGTCTCCCACCCAAATATAGCAATAGTGCTCCATTTGGAGTCTGTTCAACTGTTATTGAAACCACAATTTTTGTCTTTTTCCTTCTGCTGCTCATGCATTGCTTGAAGTGAATTTCAAACTTTTGTTTGCTTTCACTTATCACAAGGTGATATTTTTTGCTTCGCTGAGACAATTCATTAAAGAATTGTCGAGCTCTGTCTGTAATCCAAACAACGGCTAATACCTTTTTCCAATATCTGAATAATTTTATATCTGCTGCCATTAATCTTCTTAAAAGGTACATTACTGGAAGGCTTTCTTTTGATAAAATTTCTTACACAGCTCGCTCGCATTTATAGTTAACGTAACCTTCTTTCTGAGATCAAAGATTTTCACAATGGGTTTTTCTGCAAGTATCTCTTTTAAATCCTTGAACGCTAACATTTGCCTTTGAGTCCATTTGAACTTCCTGTCTTTCTGCAGCTCAGCAAATGTTTCTATTAAGTCACTGTATTTTGGTTGGTATCTCTTATAAAAATTAACCTATCCTAAAAAGGATTTTAATTTGTTTCATTATAGATACTTTTGAAATTTTGTTAATTAACTTATATGGTACCCTAAATTTGGTACCCTAAATATGATATAATATCACAGTCAAATTTTTATTTGTCTGTTTATTTTCATCCCCACATTTTTTAATTTGTTCAACACATATTCTGTTTTGTCTTAATTCATCTCTCATCGAGAATATCTTGATAAATAATCATATTACTGATTTTGTCAATTAATACATTTTCCATTGCTCTCTGAAAAAAATGGCACTTACCGTTTTCACTCCAAAAGGCATTCTCGTACATATTAATAATCTTATTGGGGTGGGGGGGGTGTTATTGTGGTAATTTGGTTGGTATCTCTTATAAAATATTCAATTTTAGTTGCCTGCATCTTACCAATTGAGATGCATTCTGGACACGTGACCCACTCAGCGGAGGTGGACTTTACTATACATTTTATTTCTCTTCTACTTAACATGTGCAAATAGGTACAATCCTATTTTTACCAATTCACTCCAGTTTCAATTCAGTCAGATTAATTAAAAATTTTAAATCAATTAATTTTCCTCAAATAATATTTCAGAAAAGTATATTTTTGAAAAATATTTTTAAACATAATCATTTTGTGGTCACAGATCTGTAATTAATATGGACAAATATATAGATTTTAGTTTTACTGATCAGGAGAAAAATGAATATTTCATTCAATTTTAATTCGGTTTGAAATACAGCAAAGTATTTTACTTATTGGGAATAATAAATTTAATCTATCGGCTTGGAATTAAAATTAAAATAAAAACTTCAAGAAAAATCTTTCGTTTTTTGAATGCATTTTAAACTTAAGTATCACTTGTTTTTCTTTTTTTGCAGGGGGGGTACCTATTTTTATTAGATGAATTATTGTCAAACTTTATTATTAACCTTTAACACACTGGATTATTCACTACTTTCCTTTCCACTACATTGTTTTTCAAGGTTCCTCTACTGCACTACATAATTTCAGTCATGGTCATTTCCTGTTGCCATAGCAGGATATAACCACACAACTGCAAAATTCAAATATGCTATCATTCATTCATCTGAGTCACTTGCAGTTGCAGGATAAATTTTTTTTTCTTTGCAAACAAAATTAGAATGCTAAAGATACATTTTGATTTGACTAGTATTTTAATTAATTACATCTGTAGTGGAAGCCTGGTCGCCTAGTGTGGTTTCCTTTTGTATGGCCTTGTGTCAGACCACCAGACTCCCACATACAAGCGTAGTTGATATTCTTTTAGGATAAGGTTCTTGACAACGTTATCAACGGTAGAGAATGGACAAACACGAATGAAAGGTATAACAAATAATAGTTTAATTAATAACAAACTGACAGGATGAAGAAGGAATGTGGTGTTGAGTTCCTGGTTTCTGGATAGTAGATCTGGCGAATCTGTGAAGCGTACGGTTGATATTGAGGTTGAACGTTATTGCGCGTCAAATTGTAATGGTTGGCGCCAAATGTTCCTGAAGAGGAAAGGAGCCGGAGAATAGAAGAAGAATCAATAGAGACAGAAACAAATTAACATGGTAGGTTATGAAACTCCGACATGAGTTTGACCAGGATAACATCACAGAGTTTATAAGTTGCAAGAGAAATGTTCGTCAACATAAAATGAAGTATAGACCAAGGGAAAGATCCAGAAAATACAAGTACCCCGTGTGAAGGCTCGTGGGTTCTTAACTTACTTGTTGCTTTGGATGAGAGGTAGGGTTCGCTTGATACTGTGGCAACGGTTGTTTAAAAGATGCTAGGTTGCCTGCCGTCGATGAGTAAGAGAACGGTTAAGTGTTTATAGAAAAATGAATTCTCTTGCGTGCGATGATCCTTCGACTGAGATGGATGTTAGTACGTAGAACTGGGACTTTCGCTGTCGCTGTAGCTGACAAGTGGATATTCTGGAAGAGTTCGTGATAAATGCTTGTTGCTTTTTTTTTTTTTTTTTTTGGAAGAGAATCTCGTATTATGTAGGAAAGTCGGGAAGGTTGGGCTAGGATCGAGTGAAGGATGAAGCAAAGAAGTTGACTATAAAAGGTTTATTACCGAAATTTAGGTGTTTGAGCTGTATGGTGAAGAGAGAGACGGAAAACGCGTCTTCTCGACTCGATTCCCGCAGATTTTCTGTCCGCACGTGGATACTGATTGGCAGGAATGCGATAAGTCACGTGACCTTTGATCGGCGGCAAATGCACACCGTCAAACCAAAGGGTAGCAACGACGATGAAGAAAAGAGAAAGAGAAACGGTTTGAGGCAACCGTTGACGGAAGGATGGGGGGATGCCGATGCATCTTCAGTTTTTATTGGATGAAGCAATATCGATCCTTATTAATAATAATTGTTTAGTATTTGTTTTCATCTTCATTTTTCATTATTACATGAGGGATTGTCAACCATTTCTTTTTAATTTTGGACTAATTTTTTTACGTTTACCTTAATTATTTATTACTTGAAGCATTATTATTATTATTAAATTTCTGACAAGAACTTTCATTCTTAATTTTTAGTCACTTTTTTATCGCAACTTTTCTAAGGCTGCCAATCAACGAAGGTGTCTTAAACATTCCAACTTAGGTTGTTTTGGTCTTACTCTTGTCTTTAAACTAAAGGAACCACGATCAATGCTCAACTGCTTTAACACATAAGAGAGAGACCCATTACTTTTTTTAAAGACAAATCGAGTCAAGACCAACTTGTAGAAGTTGGGAACAGTTTTTTTTTTAATTATTTATTTAATTATTTTCATTTGTTCTTGATATTACAGTATAAAACAATCATTTATTTTTTTAATAAATCTGAAAAAAGAGCAGGATTAGAGAATTTAAACAATTATGTATAATTCATTAATTAATGTAAGTACTTAAAGACCGATATACATGTATGCAACAAATATATATTAATAACAAATTACAATGACATGAAGACATGAAAGGTTACAGAGTGTTTTGTATGGAGAAGTTATGCGTGTGTGTGTGTGTGTATGGGTGTCCGTACGTACGCGTATTGTCCTTAGCGTGTTCCCAGAATATGGGAAACGCTGTATCTGTGAGATGTCACATATTGGCCTAAGTGGAAAAAGAACGATTTTACCTCGTCTCCGTGCGAGGTAGCGGCCCAAGGCCTGGGTCGAAAAAGAGAGACGGGTCAGCCAGTATTTATAGTCAGGGGAGAGAGACTCCTGTTGAAGGATTAAGGAATCTGAGGAGGAGCTAACTGCGACACCTTCATTCCTCCACAGTTTCTGGTATCCTCCACACTTGAACCTCGCCTAAGCTGCTGTGTTATTTTGATATTCAATGAAAAATGAAACTTTCTTGTAGCGTCATATCAACTTCAGATGCACCAGCAATGAAGGGACCCATACGCCAGTGTGGCACTGTCGTTTGGAGTAAATCAGAGAAGCAAGTTTTCATATACAACTGCTTCAAATGATCAACAGGGTTAGGTCATCGTCAAGTAACTTGGTGGATATAATTTGCTAAAGAAAGAAACTGTGCAAACTCCCATCTCCCAAGGTTCTGTTGTGGACCCGATAGCGGTGCAGATCTGGCTTACGAAAATAAGGCCTTGTGCCAGACGCTACACACTACTACCAAATCCACAAACAAGGTAAGAAAAAAAAAGAAAATATAAAGACGTGCTCTTTCCACCGTACAAACGTACAAAGTGAAAAGAAGTAGACAGGCAAAACAACGAAAGGTTAAGAACAAACATAAATTTTATTAGAGTTTAACAAGTAATATGTCTTCAATGAAGACCTTCAGTAAATGTACTGGAAAATGTAGTTGAAAAAGAGGCCAAGTAGATTGTCTTCAGTAAGGTTACTGGAAATGTTGTAGAGAATGAAATTTAATTGTCTTCAGTTAAGACCTTCAGTAAGATACTGGAAATATGGTAGTTGACAAAAAGGTAGATAAGGTTCCGCGCCAAAATTCAAATTCAAGATAGCCAAAGGCGGGAAAAAGTTCCTCGGGAAGAAGGTCAGAAAGTCAGTTGTAATGCATAATAACATACGGCAAGGAAAAAATACTCACTGCGAGAGTTTATAATTGTGAGTGTATGTAATTCTTTTTTAGGTAACAGGTTCAGAAAATACAGAGTTCGAAGAATGTGAAAAATGCTTTGTTCATCAGGTTGGAAGTTTTTGAAAGTTCCTGGAAGTTGGCGGCTCGATAAAGATGTTCGCTTCTGTCATGAAGGTGACGACCGTGTCGTATGTGTTAAGATATAGCGACGAGCCAGGAGGTCTAGGCAAGGTTTGCCGAATAAAATGTCCCTGTCAGTATATATGGGGTTACCGGCGAGAGACAAGTGAGCCAGCCCGGCCGATGGTCAGACGACCACGGGGCGACTGATTTTGAAAAAGCCAATTTGCCGTGACGTCAGCGCAAAAGCGCGCGAAAAAATGAATTCTTCCTCATCTTCGGCTATGACAACGGTTTACTACTATAACCGGCCGAACGTGAGAGGAAGGGGTGAAAAGTCGCGCGTGCGTCAAAATGAAGGTTGGGATAGCGATATATCCCACAGTTCAACCACAAGAGTCTTTAGTTTCCTGTTAAATGCGTTAATTGCTTCCTTGCAGAAAAACAGAGTGGAGTCATTTCCTTGGAGCTTTTTGTTCAGGACATTTAGTTTTTCAAAATTGTCTTTCAATTTTGAGGGAAAAAACATACCTTAAGTTAAACTTTAAAGTATGAGTTTTAAATTTCAAGAAATTAAAAACTAAAAACTGCCATTTTGCATAGATCAGTTTGGTTTGGTTTGAGCGTTTTACGGCATATCAACCTCAATGGGTTATTTAATGCCGACAACTTTTTTTTTTCTTTGTAATATTTTGTTTTGTCAAAAATCTATTTCTGGTAATATTTTTTCCTCAAAAATGTATAGCTGGTAATATTATTTTCAAAAACGTATTGCTGGTAATAGTTTTTTTTTCAAAAACGTATTGCTGGTAATTTTTTTTTTTTTCAAAAATATATTGCTGGTAATAGTTTTTTTTTCTTCAAAAAATAATTTCTGGTAATAATTTTTTACAAAATATTTCTGGTATTAAAACCTATTTTTACACTTTTATAATGCATTTTACCTCAGTTTCGGGGTTAACTACTTGCCCATAGCTGGGAACCTAACAGGTGCTACCACCCCGAGTCAGGGTGGACCAGGGAACACCAGCAATTAAGAGGTGGTTCCCCGCTCTTCCAAACCTCCTGATCAGAGGCCTTGCTGTTGGACGTAGTTTATCGTCTTACCCTGGACGCGAGTGTAGTTTATCGTCATACCCAGGACGGCATAGATCACATGAAAAAATTACAATGAATAAATATTATTTATGTTAACAAAATGGCTTAGACTGTGACTAGTTTAATATTTAACTTAATAATAAATTTAATATTTTATTTTAAATAATTATTAATTACAAAATACTCCATACAGTGTAACCCGGATATAAGAGACCCTGATATAAGAGAAACTCGGATATAAGAGAGATTTTCTCTGGTCCCAAATTAGAGCCTGTGTTAATGTATAAAATAGACCAAACCCGGATATAAGAGAAACCCGGATATAACAGACTTCTTCTCCGGTTCCGACAACTCTCTTATATCCGGGTTACACTGTATATATTTTGTGGCTCCTAAATTTTCTGTGCCTCCTGGTGTCCTGCTATTTTTCAAACATGGCCTTGTAGCCTTTAAAAGTATCTCATTCCCCACACCCGTTTGGCCCAGGTTAAGAAACCTTAATCTAGAGACCCCACCCACCACCATATAGGCCTGAAAAGCAAACTCAATGTTATTTTCACTTCCTTTACAAAAAAAAAATAAAATAAAATTAATGAATCAACGAAGTCTTTTTGTACGGGCGTTTCTCCTAAGAATAGAATAGGGGAAACACACGTACAAAAGAGGCTAAAAAATAAAAATAGAAAACTTAGAAAATTTATAGTTAGTTTCATTTTTCTGTTTCAACGATGTGCAAACAAACCGCAGATCCAGTTGCCAAAAAAACAACTGTTTTTTTAAATTTATAACTTTTTTAAAGACGTTGTTAACTTTTCTCTTGGAAGGTGAGTAGCTCGAAAACTTATTGCATTTAGTTTAGTTTAGTTTTTGTTGTGGCCAAAATGTTCAATTTTATTCGAAAATCGTTTTGTTTCGGTATTTTAAGAATAAGATCAAGTGCAAGTCATTTAGTAGTAAGTTAGTAAGAGTAAGACCTTTTTTTTCTGTACCTATTTTTTTATATTTAAATTTATAATCGTCCTGAAAAAAAACAAGACTTTATTTTTAATAAATCTAACCATGCCACCTGTTACATTTAGTTTAGAGAGTATTTTTTTAGATATGGTGCATGGTTCATTTAGCTTAGCACGCTTGTTTCGACACAGATCAATTACGACGAACGAGTCGTAAGTTCAATCCTCACTAGGTGCTGAATACATCTACGCTTTTTGCCACAATTAAGCTTCGCTTATAGAGTGTATCTGTGTGTATTAGGAAAATTAATGACGAAGTGGAAAAAACCTTTTCGTTTAATGAGTTTAGGCAAAAAAGAGTTTACGTTGGAGAGGGAAAATGAAATTTTTTTGCTTTTTAAAATAGAGGACAATAATGAGTTTCGTTTAAAATAATTAAAATATAATTTGATATTAAGAAATGAAATATTAAATTAATTAATTATTTAAAATTAAATCCATTAAATAACTATTTAAAAAAGTTGAAAATATTCGTGAAAAAAATTATAAAATTTTTTTAAGAGTGTCCACTTTTTTGCTAAAAAAGTGGCATACCTCGATGAAAAAAAAAGGCCCCAAACTTAATAAAAACAAAGTTTTATCGCGAAAAAGTTTGTTATTAATTAAGAGGAGAGACCAAAGTATTTTTAAATTATTTAAAAAAAAATTTTATTCCTTTTTAGCACGGGTGAAATTTTGGTTGAAAATCTTGTTTTTATTTAGGTTCGAATATTTAGCATTAAGTTTTATTATTTTAGAAATGTTTGCTCTTTAGAAAGTCAGGGTAAAAATATTTTTTTATATCTGTTACCTAATTAATGGCTTACTTAATTTTATGAAAACTTGATACAGTGTAACCCGGATATAAGAGACCCGGATATAAGAGAAGCCCGGATATAAGAGAGATTTTCTCTGGTCCCAAATTAGAGCCTGGTTAATAAAACAAAATAGACCAAACCCGGATATAAGAGAAACCCGGATATAAGATACTTCTTCTCCCGTCCCGACAACTCTCTTATATCCGGGTTACACTGTAACTCAAAAAACAAAACTGAATGTTTCCGTAATTTTTTTTAAATGCAGAAGACCTTGAAGAATATTATAAATCATCGATTTTTTGTAAAGATTTATATGAAAATATCCAAACCTTAGCTCTGAATTGTAAAAACAAAAAACTCAGTGAAACTAAGACATTATCATTATTTAATTAAAAAAGCTTTTAATGGGTTTTTAACTTTTTAAGGACGTTTTTGTCTGAAGCCAAATTTATAATTTGATATAATTCGAAAATAAATCAATAAAAACTTAGTGAAATTTGTTCAAAAAAGTTTTTCTTATTAAATGAAATAGAAAAGTTTAAAAAATGCATTTAAAGAAACAAATGAAAAATCGTTCTTGAAGCTGATAGAATCGTCCATATTTTCTACTCACCCCCGAGATAAAATACACTCTCCCATCAGAATCAGTTTTAACCAACCAACACCTCACATTACAAATCTCAACTTTTTATTGGTTGTTTAGAATTCCTCAACTACTTTTTCTTCAATGTCGATTTTCGTGCAAAAAAGTGGATCACAGCTTCATACATTTTATCTGAAAACCTTAGCTTCTCATTGGACAATAAACATTAAAATTATCTCGCTTATCTTCACGTACATTGGTTCTCAATGAGCGAAACAAAACACATCAGGCTACAGACTGAGTTTTGTAAAGCGCTCCCTGAGTGATTAACAAATATTAAAAAAACAATTTACCTGCTCACCGCTACGTCCGAATAGCATCAACCTAGTTTTTGACCTGGCAAAAAAACAATGCTTTCAGGATCCTGTCACGTGAATAAAAAACATATAAATTGAATGTACGAGTGAACCCAGACAGTGAGAATTTACGATGACTAGCATTTGCTAAACGAGTTCACGACACTTGTACCTTTACTGCAGAGAAGTACAAAGTTAGAATCTCAAATTCTTTAACATGAAATAACTTCACAGGCTGTTTAAAATCAAAGGATGGACCAATCATATTAGAGAAGAAAAAATTCTTCAACACTGAAGCGAGTATATCGGAGAACTGTTCCACAACGAAAGAAAACAACCAGCAATACAGAGAACTACTGATGGACCTGAAGTTCTGAAAACTGAAGTAAAAGCTACACTAGCCAAACTGAACAGAAACAAGGTGGCAGGGCCAGACAGAATTGTAATGGAAATGTGGACAGCTTTAGATGACTTTGGCATAGACAAGATCACCGAAATAACAAATGAAATCTACAACAGTGGGGATATATTGGAAGACCTCAGCAGATCTACCTTCATAGCAATGCCTAAGAAACAGGCGCAAATGAATGTGAACTCCACTGAACAATCAGCCTAATGAGCCAGGTGACAAAACTCATCATCCGTATTCTGATGAATAAAGTACACAGCAGAATCAGGTCAGAGATAGAACAAGAACAGTGCAGGTTCGTTAAAGAGACCAGAACAAGGTATGCAATATTCATACTCAGAATGTTATCAGAAAGAACAATACAAATGCCGAAGTACGTGTACCTATGCAAAGGCCTTCATCAAAGTATGCCACAAGGATCTGTTGGAACTGCTCAGCAACCTTGATATATTAGTGAAAGATATTAGAATAATCAAGAACCTATACTGGCAGCAAACAGCATGCATGTGCATAGAAAACGTGTTCAGCAAATATACGAAAATAGAAGGGGACATAAAGCAAAGATGTGTCTTCTCACTGGACTTATTCAACCCATAGAGCGAGGCAATTCTGAGAGAATTAGAAATCATCCTACCGGGATTCAGTATTGGTGCCCACAATCTTAACAACATAAGATACGCAGATGACACAATACTGATAGCAGACATGGAAAAGAATTTACAAAACCTCCTACAGAAGCTTGCAAAGGAGAGCAAGAAGGGACTAAGCATAAACTACAAGAAGACAGAATGCATGTTCATCTGTAAAAGGGTGAGCCCGAATTGTGATTTGCAGCTTGGGGACACCAAAATCAAGCAGGTGCAAAAGTTTAAATATCTGGGAAGTGTTTTGACAGAGGATGGTAAGCACAACACTGAGATCCATAGATGTATTGTGATGGCTAAGAACACATTCCAAAAGCTGGTCAGAGTATTGAGAGACAGGAGGATCTCTTTGGTAACAAAGAAAAGAGTACTGAGCTGTTATGAGACATCTGTCCTCCTTTATGGTAACAAATGTTGGACAGTCTGCTCAAAGATCAAAAGGAGACTCTAGGCGACGAAGATGTGGTTCTACAGAAGGATGCTGAGGATACCATGGAGCGAGCATGTGAGCAATGATGAGGTCTTGGAGAGGATGCAAACAACGAGGAAGCTTATACTTAACATCAGGAAGCGACAGCTGAAGTTTCTGGGACACATAAGGAGAAAGGAGTACCTGGAGAATCTGACACTCAAGGGTCGAATAGAGGGAAAGATAGACAAGGGAAAGCAATGCATGACATACCTGGCAGGCTTGAGCAAGTGGATGACAGCATGCGGTCTGGAGGAAGGTGGCAGAGGGATGAAACTTAATGAGAGCTACAAGGAGTATGGGGGAAGTGGAGAGCCATGATCGCCTACATCCTGAAAGGACATGGCACATAAAAAGAAAAGAAAATTTACATATTCATCCAATATTGACAGATCTGTTAACACAAAATAATTATCTCTTTTTTTAAAAATCTTTCAAAAATAAAATATAATTTTCTGAAAAGTAACATGTTTAAAAACAATTATGAAAAATATAGATTATCTCCCCTGAGTTGATATGTAACATGTTTAAAAACACTTATGAAAAATATAGATTATCTCCCCTGAGTTGATATGTAACATGTTTAAAAACAATTATGAAAAATATAGATTATCTCCCCTGAGCTGATAAGAACACCTGATAGGGAGATGAGTCCATTTATCTAATAATAATGGGTAAGACCCACATTTAGGCACCAAAGGGATTTTGAGTGCTAAATTTGAGAGGCTTTAAGGCCGCAAGCAAATTGAATAATATTTCGACAAGCAGCAATCAGAAGAATAATATGGTCAGCATCAGATGAGTGCTTCAATCAATTTCAAACAGATACATGTATTGAGGCTTCGTCCTCGATGTCATGACTTTAACTGCTAAAGGAATATATTTTAGCAATTCTTTCTTCTCATTCTCATTGTATAATGTGTTACTTATATAAAGTATGGTGTTTTTTAAACTGTTCAATTGTCTCATCTTTTGTTCATCTGCCACAACTCATTTGGGGAGTCGTTAAATTTCCCACATTTTGCTAAAACATATTACACAATTTTGCTGAACAAAAATGCAATTTGATATATGTGTGCAATTTTGCTAAACGCATGAAGCAATTTTGTTGGCATGATGGCAGACAAAATTTTTAAAATAAAAAAGCGGGACAGTTTTGAACACAAACCTTGCTGTAAAAAAATGTCTAAAAACAGCTTATTTAAAGTTTACTTAATCTGAACTGAAGCAAATATTACTTACTTTTTTAGTTTAAACAATAGAAGGAAAGCATTTTGTTTAACACAGAGCATTTACTTTTTTCTCATGTTTTGAGTAATTTATTGACAGCCTGATGTTTGGGAAATTTAAACAAGGGCGACAGAAGTGAAAGAAATTACTTGTTGAATACAACATGAACACTTTTTTTTTATATATAGTTTTGTTTTTAATCAGTCAGTAATCTTAAAAATTTAAGAAAATATTTTTTCACACAATCTAATATATTGAATTTTAGGTACTTTGCCTTACAAAGACACTTGCTGAGAAAACGCAAAAATTTATTGTAAGTATCACATTTATTTTCTCCTAATGTCATGTATGGACATGATTTAATTTGTTTGTGTAATGGCATATTGATTCCTTATGGGTCGTTTAATGCAGAATTTTCATTTTCTTGAGAGCTTTGAAGTATTAAAAATATGATATACATTATTCTGCTTTCAGAATTGAATGAATGGTAGAATATATCCAGTTTTTGTGTATATACATGTTTGTGTGGACATAATTATGAAAGGCGGTGATATGTATGTTTTATGTTGTAGTTTTGTTAAAGTAATATTTTGGAATACAGTTTGATTTCTTTAAAATTTGTAAAGAGTTCTTTTATGTTGAAAGATGTATCATTGGTAATTTTATTATAAATAGGTATTGTTGGTCATTTTTTAATATGTTGTGATGGTATAACCCAACTTCCCCATTCACGATAATGGACGGACTGTTTGCCGATTAAGTACGACCACAGCAGACAGTCAAGAGCGACTTCGTTTGTTAACACCTATTGAGGTTTAGCATACTCTCGACTCTGTCTCTGTACTACATCCGATTATAAACTTATTATTGAAAACCTACATTCGGGTTACTTTGTTTATTATATCTTGCACGAGATATAACATAATATAAAAATGTATTACTAGTATTCTTATGATAAAAATGTATTTTAATACTTTCATAGGGTTTTGTTTTTGCTTGGGTGGGTTCACTATTTAACTATGGCTGGGTGCCTAACAGATGCTACCACCCCATGTTATGTTGAACAACAGCTATTAAAAGGTAGTTCCATGCACCTCAAAGTCTCCAATCTCCTGATAACAGGCCTTGCTGTGGGATCTAGTTTACAGTCATACCCAGGACTCTATGTATGGATATCTGTATTTAAAATTCTATTTAAAATACTGGAGGTTGTTGAATTGCAATGAGCTTTCCCAGTTATTATTATTAGTATAAATAGTTATAAATTAATAACAAGTTTACTTGCCTGCTAGAAATTAATACAGAATTTTAAAAGATTTTCTGCAAATGGGGTTGGGTTTGACTAAAAAAGACTTTGATTTAAATTCTCCAAAGGCTTGTCCTAATAACAAATATAAACATTATTTATTCAGTCGAGTTAACTCAGACATTCATGTTTCAGTCTATCATGCCAACCATCACGGTCCTGTGTCAAGGTTGGAATAAAATTAATGAGGCATTCTGTGTCATAACATAGCTGATCAATGTAGTTGGCTGCTGAGCAAGCAACTCATCTTGCTTCATGGCTAGGTATCCAGAACAGTAGATCACTTGTGAGTTCTTGTTTTGCTTATCAGAAGTGTCCTGCAAAGTTCATTCTGCATTTGCATAAGATTGCAGAAATATCGAGGGGGGGGGGCAGTAGAGCAGTGATTTAATTGGATGTTGTCTCCAAGAGATGTTAAGTATAGCTCTCAACATCCGTGTGTTGGTGCCAGCAAGCTTAGACTCAAGGGTTTTAGATAATGTCCAAGCAGGCACCATATATTAACATTGCCCTTACAATGGCTCAAAAGAATCTCTGCTTGAGATTGACTGGTATATCAGATTTCCAGATTACATCCACTTTATTCAAGGTGGCCCAGGCTTTTTCACATCTCTTTTTAGTAGAATTTATCTCACTTCTTAGATATGTAAAAGATTCAACAGATTTTATTGATTCACCTTTTTGGTCTTTTTTTATAGCATCATTGTGGCATTGGGAGGTGGCGGGAATGCTTTATATTTGAAGAATTTTCTCCATTTTTTTCCCTATGTACAGAATTGAAGTCTTTAGAGAAAGGCAGCTTATAGATCCTTTAACCTGACATCCTCAATAATCTGCCAAACAGTCAGAATTTGTCCAATGGTTGATCTATTTTTTCAGAGCACCTTCTCTACTTTCAGCTGTATTCAGTCGAGAAGCATTGAATTCTAAATTTTTATCAATAATATATATGGAAAAGACTAAAATACACATCAAAAATACAATTTAGGACCAGTGGCAGATTGGTCAGAGTGTCAGCTTGCCCAATGATAAGAGGGCCCTCACAATATATCAAATAAGCAATAAATAAACAAACAACTGTTTTAGTAATAAAAAGGAATAAGAACTTTATAAAGTCATCTGCACACTATCAGTAACTCAAGTCCAATGTGAGAAGACATTTTCAAAGTTAAAGATCATAAAGACATTAAGAAATTCACCGTCTGAATTTGAAATCATACATGTTGCTATCCGATTAAAAAGGAATTGTTAGATGAATTGGATGCAGAAGCAATTATTGGTAGATTAGAACAATCATCTAATGAAGACAAACAATTGCTCTTAATATAATGGACTTACATGCAATGCTCTATTGTGCTTTTGAACTATCTTTTAATGTGTTAATTAAGCAGTAAATGATTAAAAAATATCAACCAATTATTTAAATAAATAAAAAATTAAATTATAACATTATCTATTTACATTTCTTATCTACTACCACTATTGTGTACAGTACAGGGTGCAATGGGTAATTTGTCACCATTTTATAGTTTTAATTTTGCATATGCGCATTGGTTACTTTAGATTTTGTCGACGATTCACTTTACCAGAAATTTGGAAACTGCATGCTGTAATGCTTTGCATTCATGCTGGAAGCTTCAATACAAGCATTTCAGAGTGTTTGGGTGTCAATCTGAGGGCAGTGCAGGAGATTTGGAAAGAGTTGGATGAGTCTAATGACGACTCTAATTCCTCTTACTATAGTGGACTGCATGCAATGTTCTATTGTGTTTTGTTCCCCCTCTTAATGTACAGTAAACTATTTAAAAATATCAACCAAGTACTTAACGATAAAAAAAAAAAAAATTCAATTATAACATTCTGTATCTACTGCCAATTAGTCATTACAGTGCAGGAAATACATATTTTTTTCAAAAAAATTTTGATTGTATGCTTTTTTTCCATATGTAATTGTTGGTGAACCGCCTTTGTCTCCTGACAACCAATATTTTTAGACTCAGTTCACCACTGGTAACAAATAGGATACTCATTTCCATTCGTTTCTTTTCCAAAAAGTTAACATAATGCAATGTCAATCTTTATCATCTGTCTTAATTCTTGTTCTTTTATTGTTCTCTCTCCTTAAGAGTATTTTATTTTCTCATATTCTTTTCCACTCAGTAACTCTCTTGCATCTTAGTGGCTTTATTGCTTTGCTTGGGGTGAAATGACTAAAAAAATATACCCTAAGCGAAACTTTCCATTTTTGGCAGAGAGTAGCTAACAGCACTTTTTATTTGTCCCCTCATTGATTGTTGATATGTGACCTCACCGACACGCTCAAAACATCATTTTTCCACACAGCAAAATCAAACCAACAGCACCTCTCACTATTTACTGAGGACATTTCTGACATATAACATATTAAAGACTGAATATAATAGCTGATTGTAGTGATTTGCTAAGATTAGCTTAGATGTGGCACAAGGCTGAAAAGATGGAGCACCCAGTAAGGATCGAACTTGCTATTCAACCATATAATAGTTGATTGTATACCTTGACCAGCTTTTGCTATACAAAATGTATTCTAAATGTATTTTAAAATGTATTTTCACCATTTGATGTTTTTTATATCCTGATAGGTAAAAATATTTATAAACAAGCAAAAAAGATATGTGCCGTTTATGGAGATGGTGCCATAGCTAAGAGTACATTTTTTAAGTAATTAATTAGGTTCAGACGTGGAAATTTTGATCCGGATGACAGACCAGAAGTATATGATGATCAAATGGAAACATTGATTAAAAGAGATACTTCATATATCTCATACTTCACATATCTCATATTGTAAGTAATTAGATGTGGCACAAGGTTGAAATGATTGAGCACCCAGTGAGGATTATATTCACTATTCAGTCATACAATAGTTGATTGTATATTTTGACTGCTTTTGTCATAAGAGTAGGAGTCCTAATTTTAATTATCTCTTTCTGATTTTAAGTAAAAGTGTCCTTTTTGTTTTCATTTTCCCTAAAACTTCCTTGTTACTCACATGTTCCATCCATGGTAATCTCAGCATTATTCTGTAGAACCACATTTCTATTGTCTTAAGTCTCCATTTGTGGGGAAATGATCCAGCATTCACTGCCATATAGGAGGACGAGTATTATGTAGCAGTTCAGTTCTCTTATTGGTTAGGAAAATATCCTATCATCTGTGTATTGTCGATAAATTTGAGAGAGTAGGAATTTTTTGTAGTCATTCCTACTAATAGTAACCAACATCAATAATAAATCCTAGTAAGACTACTAATTTATTTGACTATTTATTTATTAGACTCCTTAAATACAAGCATAGTTGTTTGGTTTGGTTTGGTTTATTTTGTTTTACGGCATATCAACCTCAATGGGTTATTTAATGCCAACAACATTTTTAGGATAGATTCGTATGAATAGAATATGTATTCTTTGGTTTAGATTGGTTTGATTTATTTTATTTTACGGCATATCAACTTCAATCAGTTATTTAATGCCGACAACATTTTTTATTGCTGGTAATATTTTGTTTTGTCAAAAATCTGTTTCTGGTAATATTTTTCTTTCAAAATTGTATTGCAGGTAATATTTTTTTTCAAAAATGTATTGCTGGTAATAGTTAACTATTTTCCCATAGCTGGGATCCCAACAGGTGCTACCACCCCGGGTCAGAGTGGACCTGGGAACACCAGCAATTAAGAGGTTGTTCCACGCTCCTCAAAACCTCCTGATCAGAAGCCTTGCTGCTGGATGTAGTTTAACGTCTTACCCAGGACAAGTTGTTGTTTCTAAAGAAAAAAGTGCAATGCACAAATCAGTTTCATGTTTAAGTTTTATTAAAATTCTAAAAATAGCTCTCTAAAGCAATAAAATTTACTGAGGATATATCTCGCACATCTCGCCTATGGAACTCCCTTCCCTATTACTGTTTCCCTGACAAATACAATCTCCAACAGTTTAAGTGTAGCGTCAATCGTCATCTCCAATTGCCTTGATCTATCCACTTCCCTTCTCCACTTCCTTTCATCTTTCATTCCTATCTGCTCTCACTCTATATCTTCCGTAACCCCCCTGCCTTGATTGACCCTCCGTCCTTCTCTTTCTCCACATCCCTTCCTTTACTACTCCTATCTGCTCTTCCTCCAACCCTTCTGTAACCCCATGCGTGATAGTGGCCACCAGCCTTGCTTGGGGTGATACGCTTAAAAAAAAAAAAAAAAAAAACAATAATCGGAGTCAGAAGAGAAAATGACTAATTTGGGGGTCAAAATAAAAGAATTTAATTTTTTGTGGAGAGGGAATGAGAAAAACATTCCCTTTCTTATACCAAATCCTAAAAAAAAGTGTAATAAGTAACAAAGACTCGAAATTACCTTTTGACATATGTGCCTTCCAAACACAAGGCATGATAACGTAAGAAAATTATAGAAACAATTGGCTCTAAAACAAAAGACTCACAATACAAATTTTTTCAAATCATGAGAGAAAAAACTTTGTTCTTCTACTTCTATTTTTTTGGCATAGTTTTTAAAAATTCCGAGATTTTCTGCCTTTGCTCAGCTGGCAACTTTCTCACAATGAAGCCATTGTCCCACCCATAGCCATATCTGGTATTCAAGTCACTTTCTTGCCTTCCAGCCAACCTTGGTTGCTTGAGATGTCTAATCACTTCAGTGCGACATATCACTCCATTATGCTGCAGCCAGCAAGTTTCTTCCTTCTGAGCTGCTGACCCGTGATCTTAAAATTGGGAGTGGCTCAATCGACCTCAGCTTTAAATTTACAATGGCAAAAACCACATTTCATTGGATAATAAATAAAAGGGTAATAATTTTTTTTACAAATTTGAAAAAATGAATCTCCAACAGTCCAACATGACAGTTATTTCAGGCAGTCCTTTTTAGAGCCAGTTCTCAATAAAATCCTTTTAGACGCAAATGAAACAATTTTGACTATATGCTCTGGTTATCCTTCAATACACTTCTCCCAAAAGTAAGTGTATGACACAAATTCAGACTACTGTGTAACCCGGATATAAGAGACCCGGATATAAGATAAACCCGGATATAAGAGAAATTTTATCTGGTCCCAAATTAGAGCCTAAACAAAATAGACCAAACCCGGATATAAGAGACTTCTTCTCCAGTCCCGACAACTCTCTTATATCCGGGTTACACTGTAGTAGTAGTAGTAGTAGTAGTAATAATAATAATAATAATAATAGTAATAATAATAGTAGTAGTAGTAGTAATAATAATAATAATAATAGTAATAATAATAATAATAATAGTAGTAGTAATAATAATAATAATAATAATAGTAATAATAATAATAGTAATAATAATAATAATAGTAGTAGTAATAATAGTAGTAGTAGTAATAATAATAATAATAGTAATAATAATAATAATAATAGTAACAGTAATAATAATAATAATAATAGTAATAATAATAGTAGTAGTAGTAATAATAGTAATAATAATAATAATAATAGTAATAATAATAATAGTAGTAGTAGTAATAATAATAATAATAATAATAATAGTACTGTGTAACCCGGATATAAGAACCCCGGATATAAGAGAAACCCGGATATAAGAGAAATCTTATCTGGTCCCAAATTAGAGCCATACTTACCTAAACAAAATTGACCAAATCCGGATATAAGAGAAACCCGGATATAAGAGACTTCTTCTCCGGTCCCGACAACTCTCTTATATTCAGGTTACACTATATTTAACAATTATTTACTCAGATTCATTAATTATTATTTTTTTTATTATTTTATGATATTAATTAATAAAAAATGTTTATAGTATGTATATTAAACTTTACCAAAAAAACATCATGACATTCTAATTAATTATAAGAATACAACATTATAATTATATGTATCATATTAATAATTTTCAGCAAACAAGAATCTTTATGCCTGCAAATCAATGTAGCATCAAAAGTATGATTTTTCTCTTGACACTGCTATTATTTTAACTACTTTCACTCTTCTGCAAAGTTTATTGTTTTAAAAAGCAATGATTACAACTGAAATATGACCTAAACATATGATGAAAGTGAATTTATACATTTCCTTTGTACTTTAGAATTTTTTTTAATCATTTCACCCCAAGAAAAGCAATAAAGCCACTAAGATGCAAGGGGTTACTGAGTGTTAGAGAATATGAGAAAGAAAAAAAACAACAAAAATTAAGAAGACAGAAGATAATGATTGACATTGTATCAGGTCATCCCATAAGTTCTCTCCAAATTTTGAATTTTGAAACAAGTGACCAAATGTTACATTTAATTACAGATTCAATCAACAATGTATTTTCCCTGATTATCTATGACTTCCTTCCATCTATTAACAAGCTTACTAATTCCATTACTGTAAAATTCTATTGGCTGTGATTCGAAGAACTCACAAATGTCAGTTTTAACCTCTTCCTGTGTTACAAAAGCTGTTTCTTCCAAATGATTCTATAAGCTACAAAACAAATGGTAGTCTGAAGGAGCAAGGTCGGGAGAATAAGGTGGATGAGGAATTTTCTCTCAACCAAGTTCTTCGATCTTTTGTGACGTGATTCTTGCTGTGTGTAGTCGCGCATTGTCCTGATGAAACATCACCCATTTTCGATTCACTAGAGCAGGTCTTTTTTTCCTCAAAGCTTGGTTCAAATGCTCTAATTGCTGACAGTATATTTGAGCATTAATTGTTGCATTAGGTGGTAAGAATTCAAAGTGAATTATTCCTTGGCAATCCCACCAGATTGAAAGAAGAACCTTTTGCCCATGAAGTTCCCTTCTCGGCTGTGGCTGGGGTCCTTCCCCTTTACCAAGCCACTGTCTATGACGCTTAACATTTCGATAAAAGATCCATTTTTCGTCGCCAGTCACAAGTCTATTCAAAAAAGGTGAAACAAGTTGGTGAGAATGGAGAGAAGAGCAGATGTCAACTCGGGATTTGAGGTTGTTTTCAGACAATTCATGAGGCACCCATTTTCCAAGTTTAGAACTTTTCCAAGTTATTGAAGATGACGATGAACAGTTGTATGGTTTGAACTGAGAACCACTGCCAATTCCTCAACTGAAAAAGCAGGATTTTCTTCAAGGGCTGCTTCAAGAAGCTTTTCATCAAACTCAACTGGACGTCTGGTTCGATCTTCATCTTCAAGGGTGAAATCTCCACCTCTGAATTTTACAAACCATCTTCTGCAAGTTCTTTCATTCACACATTCCTCTCCATAAACTGAATGAATGTTTCTAGCCACTTTGGCTACTGAGTTTCCTTTCTTGAACTCATAAAGCATTATGTGCCTGAAATGATTCTTGGGTACTTCCATGTTAGCAGGGTTTTAATCAAACAAAATTTAATTTTATTGTTCTCTGAAATAAAATTTGATCAGTTTAAATGCATCTAAACATAAAAATAATGTTCAGCTCCATTATACATTATAAAATACTCTTTAAATTTCGTTCATTTTAACAAAAAGTTAAAATTTGGACAGAACTTATAGGATAACCTAATATTTACATTTTTGAAGACTAAAGTTAACTGGGAAACAAGAAGCTGGAAAAGAGTTCCACAAGTGAGAAGTGTGATAATGGTTAAATCTAGCCATTTCAATTGTAAAAAGATGAGACCTTGCCGCCAATCTAGTACTGCACTTAAATTCATAAAGTCTAGGTACCATAGAGGAAAGTGATATTTATTCTCATAATTTACAAGAGCCCAGAAGAGGTAATGGGGAAGACTGATCACAGTTACTGACCCAAACATAGCACAGTATTCTTTCCACAAAAATAACACATTCTTACTTATCATTCTTGCTACAGCCATCATAATACCTCAGTGTCTCTAACTAGTCACCATATGTATCATAGAGAAAAGTTCATCAGAACAATTATCATGAAAGAATTTAGAGAAAAAACAAAGGGAAGCTATGTTATTGAGGTGGGAAAATGGCTGAAGGTGAAATGCCAGGTCAAGACCAATAAAATTGCAGATTCTTCTTTGGATTTTATCAAGAAGCTTTAAATATATAACAGAGTACCATTCAAAGTATTCAAATCATGGATGAAAGACACAGTGAACTATTTCTCCTAAGAGCAGACTTAATTTAGCAATTATTTCAATATAATCTTTCCCAGTCATGTCAGCAGAAAACATTAGTCTTAGAAGGTGTAATGAATCACTGTCCTGGAGGCTGGTATCAGCCATGCTGATGGAATGTAAAAAGTGTTCTCTCACTTGATTATAATAAAACAGTTTCATTTTGGAGGTGCTAAAATTAACAAGTCAGTTCTTGCCTCAACAACAAAAAGTAGTTTGTTTTTTAGGTCAGCTGCCAATTTGACCTCTCGAAGAAATCAAACTTACTATTAAAACAGGAATAAATGATTGTGTCCTCAGCAGAGATGCCAAATTGAGAAATGATTCCATCAAAAAGATCATTGATGAAAATTAGGAACAAGCATAGAGTCCTGGGGTGGGGTGCCTGCATTAATTCAAAAAGTTCTAGAAGAGAAACCATTCAAAATGACTTTCATTTTGTGATTCAATAAGGAAGACTGAATCAGTTCAAAAATCTGTCCTGAAATACCATAAACTTTCAACTTGTGAAAAAGACCAATATGCCAAAAAGATAGTAGATCAGCAGTATGAACTGCCTTAGAGATATGCAAAGCAACAACCTGAGCTTAACCATTCTTATCTAAAACTTGATAGACTTTTCCAAAATAACTGTTAATACATCAGTAGTTGACCTAGGAAAGTGAAAGCCATATTACATCGGAAAGAAGACCCTGTGAGGTGAGATGTTTAAACAATTCATAGTTGATTTGAGTCTCTAAAATGTTGCCAAAAAGAGGTAGAATGGTAATAGGTCAAAAATCAGAGGAATCAGATGGTTAACCTGAGTTCTTAAAGGCAGGAATGATAGAAGAAAAATTCCAACAAGCTGGAAAGAAACAAACAGTGAGGTACTTATGTAGAGTTTAGAGAGAACAGGAGTCAGTCTACGAGGACATTTCCTAAGGAGTATTGCAGGGATACCATCAAGTTCACATGCTTTGTGGGGATCTAGATTAGAGATGATAGCAAAAACCATGGAGTTATATGCATATCACTCAGTAGGGACTCAGTTCTAAGGCAAGAATAATGCAAATGAGTCGAGATTAGAATTTGAGGAGAACTTATGAGCAAAACATTCTGCTTTATCAATAGAAGTTAATGCCCCAAACTGAATAAAGAGAGAGAAGGGACTTAAAAATAATAAACACCATTTATTTGATTATTTATTTAAACTATTTATTTATTATATTGTTTATTGGAAAGGTTGGTAAAACATTGACCAATTGATTTAACTTTATAAAAGGGTAAATGATAAGGATAAAAAATTGTTTTCATATTTATTTCTTTATAAATTGCTAAATGTTAAAGATTACATTGCATTACTCTTAATACAATTATATTAGTTTTTAGAATGCTTTAAATAAAAAAAATTATTCTTATAAATAATCTAATAAATAAATTGTGTTTAAAATTTTTGTTGTAAATTGCCAAGAACAAAATAAAAATTTATAAATTAACTTTCATTTACTTAGGTTTTATTACATTTCTAATCATCATTTTTTTAAATAATCAATTTTCGCACTTCCAAAAAACTGATGGATATAGCCAGGAGTAAAGCATTAGTTAACTTAGACGTTTAGATGCTTTAATGTAAACAATGCATGAACATAGTTACAGTAAAATAACAAAACCAGCAAATCAAAATTAAGGATTCAACGTTGGCCAATCAAATGAGAGATCAAAAATCTAAAATTGTGTCCAAGTTGAGCCTATCTCTCCCAATATAAGTACAGGAGAATTAGCATTTAAACAGATAGCCATATAGTGACAGAGGAGACGCAACCACATCAATGGACTAGGAACAAAAAAACATCAACACCATAAAATCCCACTCACTACTCCTAGATGAGGAATTTAGCATGAGAACTAATGCCCCATCAATAGATAATTGGATTTATTTGTAAGTATGAGCATTACATACTAAAATCAAAGATGCTCCCAAAATACATGTAAGATTTATGATTGCCATTCCCATGATGAACTAATTGCTTTGACAGAGACTCATCCTTTCTCTTTTGCACACCACCAGTGTTCTGCCTAATAAATAATTGTTACTGTTTGTTCTATAAATCCATGTTTGTGTCTATTCATGTCTATATTGTTACAGTTACCGCTACCTTGGGGTCGACAAAAGAAATTGTAACTGTCACACCCCCTACAAAACATTGCCGAAGAGAGAAGGTAGTTAAAATAAAAGTGGTGTCTTGAGAAAAAACATCCTTTTGTCACTCCAAGTTTTTGCTGGCAAAAACATCCATGTTTGCCTGATTTTCTTAATTGATTAAGTTATCTTAATTGATTATCAAAATTACTCACATTTTGGTTTTGGGTTTTTTATTATTACTTGAATCCTGAGTATAAAATTGTAAGTTAGATTTATTTTCACTTTTTTTTTTTTTTTTGTAGGCTCACTTCTTGTTGGCATTGAAAAGATGAAAAAATTCAACAATTATCTTGAATTACTCCAGAGTTGTGGAATCCTGCCAAATCTTTATAATTCATTTCAATATGAAATTTACAATATGAAACCAAATATTGGCTTCAAAGTAAAGAAAAGGTGTTTTATATTATTTGCAGATGGTTCTTTTGAAGTTGTTCTGGAAAATACGTTGCCGGAAGAAAAATCAGGCATTGTACAAACATTTGGATTTATTTTGTTCCAAAAAGCATTACAAGTTTTCAGTGAATGTTCCAATGACATTAACATTTCACCATCGCTTCATCTTATATCCAAAATGAATGCATTTTCTGTGAAAGTGCATACTTTTTGGCGTCTACTCTTGAATTATCTCAGTTCATTAATAATATTAGATTACAAGGATTTGTCACCATCTTCATCGGCTATGTTGCAGTCAAAAAAAATGCCAAGGGTTGATAAATTCCTTGAAACCTTTTATGAAAAGTATAAAACCCTCTGTGAATGTAAAGTCATAAGTAACCCGAGAGATCAGATGAAATACAAAATCTCTTACTTCGTGGGTCAAGAACGGCGTCATTCTGGAATTGTTTGTCAAATGAAGCATTCTTTTGTCTTGGAATTATCTTGTAAAGAATTTGAAAATGTCTTCTACAACTGTCCAAATATACGTTATTTTTCAGATGATGAGAAATCAAAACTAATTACAAGTCCCAATAACACTAGGATTTCAGCAGATAAGCTGGTTAATCTTGCAGTGAAAATTGTAGGTAAAATGGGGGACTATCATGTTATTGAGAACAACTGCCAGAATTTTGTTCAGAATTACCTTCATGCCTTGAAAGCAAACATTAATATTAAACAACTTGAAGGAAAAAAAGTGAAATCTTTTTTGAAACACAATTTCATTCCTTACTTAATCTTTCTTTTGTTAGTTTTATGTTACATATATGATAAAATACCTAGCAAATTTCATCCAATTGTCACTATTGTGGTGATTAATCTTATCTCATTGATAGTATTAAAATTAATTTATACTTGTTTTAGCAGAGAGGATTCAGTGCGGGACGATCTGGAGGAAATTATTATCAGCTTCATGATACTTCATTACTTATCACAAAAAAATTACATTATTTTTCATACCTTCTTTCTGTTTATTTTGATCTTTGTCCTCCGATTTATGCGATTAAATCCTTTCTATTGGTTTTTTGGTTTTCTAATGCTCACTTTCTTAGTTAGAATAGTAACCGAATTATGGTTCTTGGTGCCTACAATTACTTCACTTGCTATGGCACTGTATACGGCTTTATTTGGAGCTTGGTCAGTCATTGGAAGTACTTATAACTTGGACTTAGCCATAATTTTACCTTGCATAATAAACAGTGTCTTTTATATTGTAGATTTGTTTTGGCAAATCATAATAATGGTGTTTCTTATCCAGTTTTACCTGCTGCAAATATTAAACAAAAAATCAATTTTTATAATTATATGTATGATATTAAGCCTCCATGCTTATCAGTTTTGTGGTTATAATCTAGACAAACAAACGATTCACACTTACTTTCTTCTGTCTATTTTTCTTATTGTCATTTTACTTGTAAATGCTATATCTAAATTTATATCATCTTGATTCCAACAGTGTGGCTGAAGCAACCCAAAAAGAAACAAGAACAAAAAAAAACAAAAAAGGAAAAGAAAATTAAGCAAGAATTAATAATGACATCAATCCTTCTATATGGCATACTGTACGATTTTCTGACAGATGAAGAAAAACCTTGAGGGAATAGAATTGTGATTCTCTAAAATGATGCTGAGTTATGACAAAGTTTTAAAGAAAATGGAACTAAAATAGAAAACTTAACCTTTATCACTCTGTATGTGACTTCATTTGCTGTATCAAAAATTTTATCCTGCCACTGAACAACCATATGTTTGAATTTCATAGTTGTTGTGATAAGGAACAGAAATAAAGAAGTACCTTGATAAAGGCTTTAATAAACAGAGTGGCCTACAATAGGACTAAGAGCAAATAAGAATAAAAATAATACAAGTAAAAGAGGTTATGTATGTATATAGTACAGCAAAAGTTGGATAATTTAGGAAGAGTAAAAATCAAGAGAAGTTAATGTTTATGACAGTTGTGTTGCTATACCCTGCTATGGCAACGGAATACAACTTTGAGTGAAATTAACAATACGGATACTGCAACAGTTAAGTTGTAAAAAAGAATGCAGCAGAAAGGGAAGTAATATTAATAATGCTGATGGCTAAAGGCTAACATCAGAAAGAGACAATTGAAATTTCTAGGGCACATAATGAGAAAAGAGTATTTAGAAAATTTGATACTCATAAGATATGTTAAAGTCAAAAGATCAGTTTCTTAGTTTTTGTTGTCTTTAACTTATCTTCTATTGGCTGGGAAACAATGTTTATAATGTTTCTCAGTAGGTGGCATTTGAACATCTGATTTCATTTCAAATGTGAAATCCCAGTATGCATCTGTGTGTTGTCTACCATTCAGCCACACTTTGAATATTGCTGCAACATTTGGTCTGGTGCTTCTGTTATATAGAGAGAGATTCTTGGTAAGATCCAAAAATAATCTGCAGTGTTATTAGTCCTGACCTGGCATCTTGCCATCAGTCAGTTTCCTTGTGTCTTTTCTATAAATACTTTCATAGAAATTGTTCTGATGAACTTTTCTCTATGGTTCCTGACTTTATGAATTTAAATGCAGTACTAGATTGGCGGCAAAGTCTTTTATTCCAGTTGAATTGGTAATATGTAACCAAAAGTTCTATGTTAACACTTTCTTTTCCCACACTTCTCTTCTGGCTTCTTTTTTCCCAGTCAACTCTGATCTTCAAAAATTTAAATGTATTGTCAATCGTTATCTTCTGTCTTCTTAATTCCTCTTCTTTTATTGTTCTCTCTCCGTAATAATGTTTTTCTTTTTCTCATATTCTTTCACATTCAGTAACTCCTTGCGTCTTAGTAGATTTATTGCCTTGCTTGGGATGAAATGATTAAATGCAATGTCAATCGTTATCTTCTGTCTTCTTAATTCCGCTTCTTTTATTGTTCTCTCTCCTGAATAGTGTTTTTCTTTTTCTCATATTCTTTCACACTCAGTAACTCCTTGCGTCTTAGTAGATTTATTGCCTTGCTTAGGATGAAATGATTAAATGCAATGTCGATCGTTATCTTCTGTCTTCTTAATTCTTGTTCTTTTATTGTCCTCTCTTCTTAATAGTAGTTTTTCTTGTATTCTCCAACACTCAGTAACCCCTTTCATCTTAGTGGCTTTGTTGACTTACTTCTCTTTTTGCCTTTTCTTATGCTCATATAACACCACACAATAACCCTCTACCTTGGGTGGTTCATGGGCCTTGTATTGGGTGAACATATATAAAAAAGGGAAGAGAGACAGAGGAAAACAGCACATAACCTACCTTGTGTAAATGGTTGGCAGAACAGGGTTTAGGAGAGGTAGCAAAAAGACAAAATTTAATAAGATCTACAAAGGACAGGAAATTGTGGAAAGCCATAATTGCCAACGTCCTAGGTTTCCCAAATCCAGTAACTGTTATTGCTCTTTCCACTAGTGATGGGGTGTGGGTCGGGGGTCCTTCCTAGCCTTTTGGCTTATGAAGTCTGGAGTGTCAGCATCTTGATTATGTTATTATTTTTTGCTTTCTTTGTGTAAATACTGTCACCATAAAAATAAATATCATTGCCTTTTTTGAGCAGTAGGGAGTCATTAAAACACATCGATTATTTAAAAAAGTTTTACAACATTCATCTACTTATATGAAAGAGAATATATATTTTTTTAAAGCAACTTCTCTTCAAGATTTTGGAGGGAAAAATAAAGATTTTCGTGCAATGACAGGCTCCATGTTTGTTTTTTTTTTTACTTTGCTTATTTTCAATTGTGTATCAAGGAAGATCACAAAAGGCAGAAAAAAAATAACCTAAGATTCCATGCATTTTACATAGATAAAACCCTTTGTAAGCTGTGTGCTCTACTTGTGCATATGATTTTTCTTGTATTTCTTTAAGGCATGGGCTACTAGTAATGCTTTCAATTAGTCTATGAGAACCTTTTCCAATCAATCCAAGAGCTCCAACTATAACTAGAATTATTGATGTCTTCATGTGCCACAATTTCAAGATTTCCACTTGAAAACCTTGCATTTTTGAAGATTTTCAAAGATACTTTACAATCTACAGGGATGCCATGTCAACAAGAAGGCATAACCTGTTTTTGTGGTCTTTGATCACAATGTCTTGGTGATTAGCTTTGATTGTTCTGTCTGTGTGTATTGTAAAGTCCCATAAAATTGTTATTATGATTATTATTATTATTATTATTATTATTCCTGCTTTGTATCCTGTAGAGCCGGGTCCAAACTATAATCCTATAGGAGAATTGTCATTTAATTGATAGCACCTTTCTTAGTATGCGGGATGTTCCTAGTAGGTAGGGATGTATGTGCATATATATATATATATATATATATATATATATATATATATATATATATATATATATATATATAATCATTTCACCACAAGGAGGTGGTGAATATATATATTTAATCTTTTCACAAGGAGTCAATAAAGCCAATAAGATGCAAGGGGTCACTGGGTGTGAGAGAATACGTGGGAAAATACACTATTAATGAGTGAGACCAATAAAAGAACAAGACTTAAGAAGCCAGAAGTTGGCGACTGACATTAAATTAAAATTTTTTGACTTGAAAGTAAGACACCGGAAGACATTTCCCAAAGCGAGAATTCCAAGATAAGAAACTGTTAGCAAATAACTTATGGTCACGTCTAGTGGGAAACTTGTATATTGATATTATCTGGGACACTGTTAGTAAAATTGTCCAT
The DNA here is from genome assembly GCA_964036315.1 of Acanthosepion esculentum. NCBI lineage: Eukaryota > Metazoa > Mollusca > Cephalopoda > Sepiida > Sepiidae > Acanthosepion > Acanthosepion esculentum. Next base: position 63,866,175 of record OZ038510.1, read on the forward strand.
TCCTTCTCTCATGGGCCTAGAACTCTTATTAGTATTGGTACAGTCTCAGTCTTCATTCCCCATATCCTGTTAATCTCGATCTCCAGGTCCCTGTATTTGGACAATTTCTCTATTATCATGGTGTTTCTCTCAGATAGTACTGCTATGTCAATACACATAGACTTCATGAATTTCTTGTTTTTTATAATAATATCAGGTCTGTTGGCTGTTATTTATTTCCCTGTCAGTTTTAATTAGCATGTCCCAGAGGATAGTTACATCATTATTTTGGGTAACTGCGTCTGGTTGGTGCTCATACCATCTCTCAGTGGTTTTGATTTTGAGCTTCTTGCACATCTTCCAGTGCATATATGTCGCTACTTTCTTATGTCTGTACGTATATTCATTTTTTGCCAGTTCCGGACATCCTGACATAATGTGGTTCATAGTGTGATCATATTTTCCGTAGATCCTTCATTTTGGGCTAGCTTCATCCTTCATTATGTGACAGTGATAGGATCTGGTTGCGCAGCTTTAGTCTTATTACAAATTAGGACTTCTATCTCAGCTTTCAACCAGGTGCTCCTCAGCCACTGATGTGTTTTCTGTTGGTCCACATCAGCTTCTTTCGTTGTTTCTATGTATTTGCCATGCAATGCTTTGTCCTCCCAGTTTTTTTTGCAATTTCATTTGGCCAAGTTGTTTTGCTTTCTTATTTACTCATTTGCTGTATATGGTATTTGTTTCATTTTTTGTTTTCAGGCATATTAAGCTGTTTCTTGAAGAGTGCAGCTTCTTTGTTGATGGAGTGGATTTGCTGTTTTACTATTTGTAGGAGGTGGTCTTTGATTTTGGTAAGATATGCTTCCAATGTGATTGTTGTAGATTTTAGAGTTTTTAAGTTGGATTAGACATCCACCCCCGAAAGCTCTTGGTATGTATAGCCTATCAGCATCTGATTTCAGGTAGTGCATCCTCATTCGGGTAAGCATTTTTTCTGGTCCAATCTTTTAATGGCATCCAACTTCTATTTAATAATGCTGAAGCTGTATGTTACTACAGGTGTTGATAGCACTCATTTTATTGGCCCCATTAAGTTCGCTTTCTAGTATCAAACACACTCTCCTATAATATATATTTTTTTTTTTACATTGCATATCCGTCTCTGGATCTTATCAAGAACCCTGAGGCAAACAGCAGGGGCCCCAGACCATATATGGCAGCAATACTCCAAGCAAGGGCGAATGGTCGATTTATAGATTTGGAGGATCGATTCCGGGGAGAAAAATTTCCTGGCTCAGCCCAGGGAGCCAACTTTCCTTGCGGTGGATGATGCAATTGACTCGATGTATTTGTTCCATCTCAGATCAGCGGACAGCGTGAGACCGAGCAGCCGCAGAGAGTTGGTCTTCAGACATTCTAATGGGATGCAGAGATGGATCCTTGTGGTGGTTAATAGAGAGCAGTTTAGTTTTAGAGGCGTTAAAGTTAACCATCCATTTCTTGCCCCAGTTCACAACCGATTGGAGGTCCTTTTCTAATCGAACTGCCAGATTAACTTTGTCAGCATCACTAGATTTGTGTTTGAGGAATGTCATCCAACTTCTGTTTAATAATGCTGAAGCTGTATGTTACTACAGGTATAGCTAAGGTGTTGATAGCACTCATTTTATTGGCCCCATTAAGTTCGCTTTCTAGTATCAAACACACTCTCCTATAATATTTTTTTTTTTAACTTTTTCTTCATAATTGAATGTTTTAATTCCATATCCTTCATTAATTCCTATGTATTTGTATGTAATATATTGGTCAAGGTGTTTAGTCAAGGACTAAATCTGTAGTTTTCATTAATTTATCACCTTTGAAGGTGGATTTGGCACATTTGTCGATTTCAAACTCCTTCCTAATGTTTTTGCTGAAGATTTTGACAATGATGAGTTGGATTTTTTTTCTGCTGATTGTCATCCTTGGCAAATATTTTAAGATCATCATACAATAACTGATTTAGTTTACCATTCTGTGACTTGTATCTGTAACTACTGTTGTTCAGTATGCAGAAGAGTAGTGGTGACAATGAATCTCCTTGGAAGATCCTGTTTTGATGTTGATTGGTCTCAATGTTAATGACCCATTTGTATGATTTAGATTTAGTGTAGCCTTTCAGTTTTTCATGCTCTCCATTATAAATTTGACTATTGTGGGGCAGACTCTGTATATTTTAGTGGTACACTGTCAAACGCCTTTCTGTAGTCAATCCAGGCTTTCGATAAGTTTCTTTTCCTTGTTTTCACCTCTATCAACATTGTTATATTAATAATTAATTAGTTCTTGCACCTGTAACTTCCTCTTTTACATCTGTTCTGCTGGGAGTAAATTATTTTTCTCAAGGAAGTTGTATGTTCTCTTGGTTATGATAGAAGTGAGGATCTTGTGCATTGTTGGTAGGCAGGTGATGGGCCTATAGTTTTTCCAGTTCTGTGTCTCTTCTATTTTTGGGATTAGGTATGTTACGTCCCCTGTCAGCGATTTTCCTGGGTTTGTGATTACATCATTGTATGCCGTGGAAGGTCTTGGTGGGTGGTCTTGCAATTGGACAACCAACAACGGAAAAGAATTCTAAATTTTTCCCAAGCATGAACTGTGAATTTAAAAGGGACTTTTCTAACATTACTATATGTCCTAGAGATGTTCATGGGGCAAGTAAAAGTAAGTCTTTTTCATTTTTTTCTCAAAGATGGTTTTACCTTCATTTTTTATTGCTTTATTGTATTGTTTTCTCTTTTTGTGATTTTCAAAATCCTTGTTTTTTTCTCAAACTTTAATTTTTTCCATTTTTCAATGGTAATCCTTTTTATCAAAAAATGTTAACTTACCTTGATAGATGCACAAAAGGAAATTTGGGGGCAAACTTTTTTTTGTACCTTTTTTTGTAATTGTGTAATGTTTTTCCTTTAAAATTTTATGCACTGCTTGAGTCTTGTTTGTAATTTTGTGCCTATTATGACTTGCCTATTCCTACTAAGTTTTTGTGTTTGGTACAAGAACTTAGATTTGGTAGGAAATCATATTTTTATATTATAGCTGTTTAATTCAACCTTAATCAATAAAAAGTTTGTTTTTTTCAAAACATAAATTTGAGGTCTTATGTCTGTCATGAAAGTAAGAAAACTTTCAAGAACTCACTTTTTAAATTTTTAATTAATAAATTTTAAATTAATTAAATTTTTCATTAGTAGCAAAGGAAAAAAAATTTTCAAAATAAATTTGAACTTTTATGTTTTCCATAAAGAAAGAAAAATTGTAAGAACTCACTTTTTAAAATTTTAATTAATATTAATTAGTAAATTTTAATTTAATTATCAAATTAATTAATAAATTTTAAATTAAATATTACATTTTTAATTAATATTGGTTAATAAAAAGTGTTTTTTTTTCTTTCAAGGAATAATTTTGCACGCTTATATTTGTAAAAAAGACAAAAACACCTACCCACTCGGACCGAGCAAAAATAAACACCTATCATATTGGAAACAAATGTTCTGTTCTCTCTTCTCAACATGGACTTGTTTCTATTTTTCATCACAAAAACAATGAAAAACATGAAGATACAACTCATTTTTCTTCCATTTTCACATTTAATAGAATCATCATGAAAGCTGTTTCAACTTGAATGTCCACAGCAAATCAGTGTGATTTCAAATTTTCAGCAACTTTGTAAATAACCCTTGTCTGTCATATCCACAGCTCCATGTCCTTTGCTGCAGAACTTGCAAGCTCTTCAAAGTTTTACTTAAAGCAGCATCAACACTGAATTTGCATGTCAGTGGATGTAATGTTTCACTTCGCTAAATAGCTAGCAGACATTAGTTACTGACACCAATCTTATATCACCTATGGGTGCACTTACTTTTCACATACCCCTGTCTGTTTATAATTCATGTATTCTTGCTATTTTCATTAGTATTCTTGGTATTTCTGTTAGCATTTCTGTTAGTATTCTTGGAATGCCTTTTGTGCTGTGAAAATACATTAATTTGGAAATTCTTACAAAAATCAGACAATTGTTGGATTTTAATCAAGCTTTCAAGACTTATTCAGAAATGAAGGAAATTAGTTTTAAATATTTATTTTTCAAAAAAATTTTGTAAAAATATTTTTTACATCTTTCCCCACCACACACACTCATTGAATTTTATGAAATTTTGAAAAATTATTTTTTGGGATTTTTTTATGAGATTTAAAGACAAGTCCTCGGAGAATTTAAATCATCAATAACTTTGATTCAACAGAATCCCCAATTACTGAAGATTTCCTCTGAATCATAAAATAAAAAAATGAATATAACTAAGACATTATGTGATTAGAAAAGCTTTTAATTGCTTTTATCTATAAAATATATTATAAGCATTACTGTCTTAAGAAAATATCTTTTTCAATGAATAATGAATTTTTACAAGAACTGTTTTCATATTTTTTTAAATTTTAATTTGAATAAATTATAAACTTTTAAATCTTTTAAAATTCTGTATTAATTTGTATTGGTCAAGTGATATTGTTATTAAATTGAAACTGTATTTACTAATCCTAAATGCAAAAGCTTACTATAATTCATCAACCTCCTTTATGTTAAAAAGAATTTTGAATTTCTTTTATGTCTGTATAAATATGATATTTTTTTGTAAATACGTGCATCCATACATGACATTATCAGGAAATAACAGCAATAACTATAGTAAATTTAAAATTTATTGGAATTTTCTGACATTCCATCAACATGCATTTTCATAAGGAAGACTATAATGCCAAAGTACCTGAAATTCAATCAAATGTGAGAATTCTTAAAATATTTAACATTTTTAATAGAGTAGTTAAAAAAAATTATATAAAAAAATTAATTTGGTGTAAAATTGTTAGGCCTGTCTATTGTTACTATTGTGTGTCGTGTGGGGAGTAAGATTGTAAACATTGATAAAAAGAATTATAGGTTGGGGAGGGGGAAAATATCGTGCCTATTATTAGCAAAGACCAGTGTGAAAATTTTATGAAAATAAACTTATATTTAAAATTTTGATCGGTGTGTAGTGGGATCCGCAACGAACGACGGGTCAGCAATAAAAATGTGAAGGATTGTCAATCAGATGTAGCGGACTCAACCACATTTATTTAACTTTGATTAGGAATGACGTGGGAAAAGACAAGCAAAGACACTGGAGGTCGCTATCAAATGTGGCGGTCACATGCAATTTATATTTGACGTAAAATAGCACATGGCATAAAATACAAGAAAGAACGTAATGATTCAAAACATAACATTTGAATTTATTTGTGTTTTGATATACATGCATATAAGCTAAAGGTTTGATAGAGTTACGTCTCTTAGATTTGGGAAATATTTGTACCGGAGCTCACGAAGTTGAGTTAATTATTAAACTGTAGTTTTAGAAGAATAAAGTTCCTGTTGCAAATTAGGAAATGTGAGTTGGAAAAGTTGGTAAGAATTCAGAAGAGTTAAGAGTTTGTACTTGTGTGAATGTTGGTAATGTTCTTTAACGTCTGACCGCAAGGTCAAGACAAGAGTTCTTGAAGGTCACATTTTAGCAGCAAGGAAAGAGACAAAAGAAGAAACGGAGAGAGAAGGCTTACTCGTGTTTTGTTTATATAAGGTGGTGTATCATGTGACAGGCTCCCAGCTGAGTGCGCGGGAGATATTATTCCTCGTGTGCAAGCGATTTGATTGGTTGGAATTGACCAATCAGCATGCTAGTTTTGAGGAGATTAGCCAATGAATGCTTGTCGTATGATCTGTATGTATGTATGTGTGTGATGGTGATGATAATCACCACAGGTGTAAAATTTTTAGGCATACCTATTGTTACTAGTGTGTGTTGTGTGGAGAGTGAGATTGTAAACATTGATAAAGAGAATTATATGTTGGGGATGGGGGGAAACATCTTGTATGTAGCAAGTTGTAGCAAAAATTGGCAAACCATAGGGTAGAATGTTGAAAGACAGGAATATGGTTAGAATATGATGCAATGAAAAGGAAGAAAGAGAAAGAGGAGAAAAAAAAGGGAATATATAATAATAAAATATTAATAAATAAAATAAAATGAAAAGAAAAAAGTGAAGGTACAAAAATAAATAAAATCTGGAAATCTATTGTTAACAGAAAAGGGTTTAATAAAACAAAGGAAAAACTGAGAGGAAAAAGTGTCTACATATGCAGATGCACATGCATACACATGAGCACATGACAGTGCACAAATATATATACACAAGCTGTCACACAAACATATCAATCACCATAAATGTATAGATATAAATACATATATTTTTAGAATTGGACATTGTCCGACAATTTATTTAAAGACATTTATATTAATATAAATGTCTTTAAATAAATTGTCGGACAATGTCCAATTCTAAAAATATATGACGTCATTTGTTTACATTTGATACGCTAGAGCAGATATGAATAGAAGAGATACATGGAAGATTTAAGTTTAAAGATAGTAAAATCGACCTTGCTAACCAGACGCTCATCTGTGGCCGAAAGGTTAAGGCACATCACGCGAAATGATGGTTCCGTATAGGATACAGGTTCGATTCCTGTCGGAGAGCGAAAATTTTCTATGAAAATTTCTCGGACATTCATGCCGGTAAATGTTATTTAATACTGTTTATTATAAAACAGAGCATTTGCTTAAATACTTGTATCTATAAAAAGAACGTTAAACATAATATAAATGTCTTTAAATAAATTGTCGGACTATGTCCAATTCTAAAATATATGACGTCATTTGTTTACATTTGATACGCTAGAGCAGATATGAATAGAAGAGATTCATGGAAGATTTAAGTTTAAAGATAGTAAAATCGACCTTGCTAACCAGATGCTCATCTGTGGCCGAAAGGTTAAGGCACATCACGCGAAATGATGGTTCCGTATAGGATACAGGTTCGATTCCTGTCGGAGAGCGAAAATTTTCTATGAAAATTTCTCGGACATTCAGGCCGGTAAATGTTATTTAATACTGTTTATTATAAAAACAGAGCATTTGCTTAAATACTTGTATCTATAAAAAGAACGTTAAACATAATATAAATGTCTTTAAATATATAAATACATGTACAAAATGAATATGTACCTTCACTAATCTTCCATCTGCTTACATAAGCTTATATAGATATATGGTGAACTCTCTTGAATTCAACGTGTGAAGGTCAAGCAGCTCAGTTCCGAGGAACCAACAACCCGACTACCAGCACATATGATTTGATTATTGTGGTGAAGGCTTTGTGCAGAACCAACCACACTTTTTGAAGGGCCGAATACAGAGACCTGGTGTACTACATGCCAGAAGGTCCTCAAACGACCTTACGCGGGTTTTGAATTTAGAGTTGTCCTTCTCTTACAGTCTGTCTTGCTATTTACCCATAGCTGGAAGTAGAAGAAGAGGATTAATACCTTTCCCAAGGGTATTAGCACGTAAGTGAATGTAATGGATGCTACTGGAATTCGAACTCAGCTCTCTGATTCCACAATTTGATTTGAGCTGCTATCCACTACTCCACTGTGCCTCCCTTATATATATATATATATATATATATATATATATATATATATATATATATATATATATATATATATATATATATGTATATATATATATATATATGTATATATATATATATATATGTATATATATATATATATATATATGTATATATATATATATATATATGTATATATATATATATGTATATATATATATATATATGTATATATATATATGTGTATATATATATATATATATATGTATATATATGTATATATATATATATATATATGTATATATATATATATATGTATATATATATGTATGTATATATATATATATGCATATATATATATATATGTATATATATATGTATGTATATATATATATATATATATATATACATATATATATATATATATATACATATATATATATATATACATATATATATATATATATATATATATATATATATATATATATATATATATATAATGGGCATTTTATATATATATATATATATATATATATATATATATATATATATATATATATATATATATATATATATAATGGGCATTTTATATATATATATATATATATATATATATATATATATATATATATCTTTTGCATTACTCAGAGTTTCATTCCAAATGCAATCTTCAGCTGCTAATGTTATTTGCATATAATTAGAAAATATATCAGTTTATCAAAATGTTGGTGTAGTTAAGCACTATTTCTATAATGGTATCATTTTTTTCAAAATTACTTTTCAAAATTTAATAATATTTCTCATGGCATCAAATCTCGCAATTAAATGATGAACAGGTTTCAACATAAAAGATAAGTAATTATTAAATTATTTAATTTTAGATTATTAATTATTAATAATATAAGGGAGCTAACATAGCATAATTTAATATAAAATAGTAAGATTATTAGAGAAAAATATATAATAATAAATAAAAATAAATATAATAACTAGTAAAAAATATTTAAAAAACTATAAAAAATCTGTAAAAATGAAGTAGATATTTATTTTTATACCTACATGTGACTGTCAGTTCTTTTCTTTTATTCAGTAAGCCCGAGTTATTTAAATGTTGAAAGATATTTTTTCAACTAAACACAGGTTGCATTTATTCCCGTTGCCATTAAACGGCTTAGCCCTTGGCATTATATACCATTTAATTGAAGATGAATTGGTAGAATATTTCCTATATATATATATATATATATATATATATATATATATAATCTTTCTATATATTCATATATATATATATATATATATATAAGAAAGATTCTACCAATTCATCTTCAATTAAATACATATATATATATATATATATATATATATATATATATATATATATATATATATATGGGCTAGCTGAATTACTCACGCCTTGCTACATGTCAAACATTTCTTTTGAAAGAAAATGATGATTAGTTTTAAATCATTGTTATAATTTGTGGAGAAAAATGATGCATTTCAATATTGCTCAATGGTCTTGCCGATGTGACCTCCATCTTCTGGCTTTCTATGCCTATATTTTGGATAGGAGTTATTCCTTTGTTCAAATTTAAATTTAATTTAAATCAAAGGGAAAAAATTTTCAGGGGTGGGATTCTCCCTGGGGGCCCCTATGATTAAAATAAAATATATTTATCTAAGTACCCTGGGTTATGTAATTTCAGAATATATAGGGTTATGGAGGGTCTCTCTCCAAAATCCTTGGAGGAGTTCGATAACAGACAGAGGCGACAACTTTATATATAGAGATGTAATGACCATTTTATTTATATATATATATATATAATGGCCATTACACACACACACACACACACACACACACACACACACACACACACACACACACATATATATATATATATATATATATATATATATATATTGATTCTTCTCATTACCTGTGGAACATTGCATTCCTTTTAATGCCGAGTTGCTGATTGTGCAAAATTATTATATGCAGAACTGGATAACGACCACGGAGACTGGATAAATTTAATTTACGGAAGTCAACATAAGGTTGAAATCCTTTATTGTCTGCTGTTGTAATGAGTTCTGGGGTGATGCATAAGGGCTTTCAGATGAGCGGATTATCCTTTCCTGTAGCATTTTCTTTAATTTGCTTTTGGTGAATTGTATTTGTGTGAATGTAGTCATCATGGGCATGAAAATACTAGCTGTCCAATAGTTTTTATCCAGTGTTTTGTGCCCTGCTTGATGGTGTCAGTATTTTTAAAGGGTTTCATAATATCCTTATATTTGTTCAAAATTTCAAATAATTCTGCAAGTTGCTGCACTGATACCAGTAGATGGGTATCATGTATGAATTTCCATTGGAACACCTATCCTGACCCCACTGGATCGATGTACTCTACAAGACTGGCTGTTGGTCCTGTCCTGGTCCAGTATTACAGGTTCAATCAAAGTCTCTGATTCACAATATCGATTTGATTCCACTTTCCAACCATGTTGTGATTGTTTTTATATCCTGGGGAGCAATTAACAAATCATATATCCCGGAAGATTCAGATGGTCTACCTGCAAGTTCGTTGGGGCGAGAATCGGGCCAAGCAGAAAAATCAAATATGAACAAGTCGATTCGAGTCCAAAGAAATATTTATGTATATGTACATAAAGAAGAAATTGATACAAAAAGAATAATGCTTCTTTTACAAGAAAGTAATGTACATGAAATAAAATCCAGAAAAAAAAACAAATATTGCATATAATTCTGAAAAGAGAGAAGTAGTTTTCAGGTTCACCCTTTCTGTTCTTAGTAGTTGCCGTAATTATTTCACTATCAGGATAAAAGGGTTTTCACTGGCAGTATTGCGCCAATATTGCAGATAACTTGAGTTCACTTCCTCCCTTATTACAGCAGCAAGTGGACGCTTTCACTCTCACTGCCTATCTCTCTCTCTCTCTCTCTCTGATCAACTGCTTGTCAACTCACATCACCCAGCTTCAATAAGTTTGACTTCAACTGTTTGTTTTCGCACAAACACACGCTTAAATAAATGCAGTGGTAGCGACAAAAACCTGTGTTCGTAAACTTAGAATACAACCTGTTTCCTGACCTTTCCTCCTTCATGACTAAATGAACAGTCTCTTCTTCTCAATTGGTATTCCAAAGTTCATATAAACACTATTGTTTTGACATTTTATATTAATAATTCTGACGAAGTACAGATTCTCTGGGCACAAACTTCACCACAGATTATTTTTCTCATCTACAAACAAAATTTTATATTATTATAATTATTAATATTTCAAGGGTGACCATTGCCCTCTCCCACACTATAATATGGATATTATTTTCGGTGTCCAAAAGTAGTCTGTGTTTCGTGTTCACCGACAAGTTGAAACGGGCTAAAAAATCTGCCCTAAGAATGGGTGCTTGCATGTTAGCTTTTATGAATATCCACATAAAATCTCAGTGCATGCCAATATGTAATCTTTTGTGCCACAGGTATTGTTGTTAACCCTCCTTCATGCTGGGGGTAATCTTTTGTTTGACAAAGTCGATTCCATAACGAAGTTGCATTCCTCTCCCTTTCTGCCATCTTCTCTCGATTGGGTGATCACTAGTTGTTCTTTTACTTCAGAGATAAATGAGATCTTCAACAAAAGGGATTTTAAACTTGTGTATTTTATTAAACACGTCGACATGTACATTTTCTAACTAGCCAGTGAGGCTCTTTATCAGCCCCACTTGGGAGCAAGTTCCCTGAGACACAAAATAACCACATCAGATGTCTTTGATGTATAAAACTTAACTCCCTGAAAACACTTTCCAACTCTATCATTCTCACGTTTGGCTCAGCCAATGAAAATTGAGATCCCTATTTTGTCTACCAGCTAACCCCAAGGTCAGTCTCAGAAGGTCTGAGCCAAATACACTGTCACTAAAACTATAATAGTCTGAAACTATTATTTAACATTCCTTACCTAACCATAAAAAATTCATTTATGAATTTTATACCAACTACATTATATTTAATACTCCTTACCCAACCATCCCGTCCTGGGTATGACGATAAAATACGTCCGCATCCTGGGTATGACGATAAACTACATCCGTGTCCTAGGAAAGACGATAAAATACATCCGACAGCAAGGCCTCTGATCAGGAGGTTTTGAGGATCGTGGAACCACCTCTTAATTGCTGGTGTTCCCAGCACCTGACCTGGAGTGGTTGCACCTGTTAGGGTCCTAGCTATGGGCAAATAGTTAGCCCCCAAACTGGGGTCAAAATACTATGAAAGTGTAAAAATAGGTTTTAATACCAGAAATACTTTGTAAAAAAATTATTACCAGCAATACATTTTTGTAAAAAGATATTACCAGCTATCCTTTTTTGCTCTATCACCCCCACTGGGGAACAAGTTCCCCAAGACACGAAATAACCATGTCTACTTTGTATGACGTGTAAGTTCTTAACTTCTTGAAATCACTTTCTATCTCTCAAACATTCCTATGTTCAGCTCAGCTAATCAATATCGACATCCCTATTTTGTCTACTATCTGACCTTAAAGGTCAGTCTCAGAAGGTCTGAGCCAAATACACTGTCACTAAAAATATAATAGTCTGAAACTATTATTTAACATTCCTTATCTTATCCATAAGAAATTCATTTATGAATTTTATTTCAACTACATTATATTTAACACTCCTTACCCAACCATCAAAAAAAGATTAATTTATGAATTTTATCCCAACTATTTACTCTAAAATACCCTCTATAATATTGTGTATGCAGGGCGTGCTCCTTACAATTTTTTTCATTGGGCCTCGGTCACATGACCACTCCAGCATTCACATATGTAATTCCTGAAAAAGAATGAACATAAACAACAAAATTCTGACCAGTTTTTCACTCTTCACAAACATTTTTTTTAAAACAAAAACAGAATACTGAACTTTCCTTTATCCATTCTTCATCACTAGCTTCTGTGAACCAAGATCAACACCTCAGATGCCAGTCCATATACAAGTCATTCCAACAGTAAACTTTGATCTCTCCAATATTTTACTTGCATTTTACCAGAGTCAGTTGAACAGGTCTTCACAATTTTTTTACCACCATTAATTTCCTGTCTGCCTCTGTTTGCCCAAAATTCAACTCATCATCTCAAATTCTTCTGCCACTGACTGCCCCCTCCCCGGGGGAAAAAAACACATCCACTCAGCTTCTCTTAACTAATCCATTACTGGCTCTACCATGGTTACAAAGGCTCCTTCATCCTTTGGTCGCTATCGCAACTTGGCATCCCACAGGCCACATGACTAATTCCACTAGGTCGTTGGGTGCCCCAAAACTTGGCCCCGTTGTATTTTAGGATATATTTATTCGATATAATTACTTCATGGCGCATAGGTCCCCATTCTACTGGTCCCTAACTACATAGCTAGGGCTAACCATTTCCACCCTGGGGCACAAACCAAAACACATTCGGAAATCCGAAAACCATGCAAGCTGAACTTACTTATTGCCACACCAATTACCTAACTTACTTTTTTCACAAAAAATTAATTCTCAAATTCACTAATTAATAACTTAATTAACTAACTAATGAACGCAAAACGACACACACGGCTCTTAAAATAAATTAAAAACTTCTGTAGAATTCTAATTCTGCAACATCACAAATAGCTTGTAGAGGACCGTGCGGGGTGTGAAAGTGAAGATGATGAGGAGATATCTCTGGGTTAAGATTTCCCGCTGGCCGGTCCAGCTACATAAGAATGTTGGACTTTAATGGAGTCCAAAGAAGATAAAGAAACAAACGAGACCGATATACATGTATGCAAACAAATATATATTAATAACAAATTACAATGACATGAAGGGTTACAGAGTGTTGTATGGAGAAGTTATGGTGAGTGTGTTGAGTGTCTGTACGAACGCGTATATTGTTCTTAGCGTGTTCCTAGAATATGGGAAACGCTGTATGTGTGAGCGGTCACATATTGGACTAAAAAAAAGAGAAAGTTTTTTTTACCTCGCCTCGCGGGCGAGGCCTGAGTCGAGACAGCTGGCCGCACGTGTGCGTAAGCCGTAAAAAGAGAAAGAGGCGAAAGCTCAGCCAGTATTTATACTCGTGGGAGAGAGACCCATGTTGAAGGATTAAGGAAATGAGGATGAGCTTACTGCGACAAGCTAAAAATAGCTTTTCGTGCAAAAAAGTGGATCACACCTCAGTTTCTTTAATTCTGTCATTTAACAACGTCTTGATTGGACAATAAATATTAAAATTGTCTTTATCTTCACGTACATAGTTCTCAATCAGCACAACTAAACATATCAGGCTCCAAACTGAGTTGTTGTAAAGAGGCTTTCTGATTGGTTAACAAATATTAAAAACATACATTTCACCTGTTCTCAACTAAGTCCGAACTGAATCAACCTAGTTTTTGACCCGAGCGAAAACGCAAATTATGCCAAGCAATTTAGAGCCTATCACGTGATCAGAAACTAAATAAATTCAGCACACAAGCGCATCCTAGCCAGTGAGAACAGCGATAGCAAACGGTGTTACCAGCTAAAACGGCCTGATGTGAGAATAGGTCGAAAAAAAGAAAAGATGCTGCCTACTATGTGGCACAAAGAGGAAAGTTTGAAGACACTTTTAATTAGAATGAGTTTCTTACCATACCTCAAGCTCTGGAAGCCGTAAATACCCGTATAGTATCCCTGCTGACCACCGATGTAAAAACTTGGAAATTAATTGGGGTCAGCAGGGAGAACCTGGAAGAGGCATTAAAAACTTTAAAGATCAGCCCTCGATTGTTATCCAGACGAAGCAATGCTGTGTGGGACATTTTATTACCTACTGAGCAACAAGCTAATGAATTGGCCGGGAGTGTCTTAAACACAAAAAACATAAGACTGCAGACAGAGTACATGGTCACCCGTAGGACAAAAGTCACAGTCTATAGGGTGCCCGTGGATATCAGTGAAGAAAGAATGAGTGCTTTCTTCTCAAAATACGGAGAGGTGGAAGAAGTGAAGGCCCTCATGAGTAAGTCTGCGATTACCACGGGTGACATAGAAATACAAGTGACACTGGACCGAGAAAATTTCGGAGAGATGCCAAACATTTTAATATGTCGTAAAAAGAGGATGTTGGTGGTTGTTGAGGGCCGGAGACTGTATTGTTGTTCCTGTGGTGTTTCGGACCACATGGCCAAGGAGTGCTCCGCTAAAAGTACTCAGCCTCCACCTCGTCCGACAACAACAGCAGCAACAGCAAAAGCAGTAGTCGCAGCATTAGCAGAGGAAGGAGTAGCTGCAAAGTCCCCTGATGGAGCCTGGAAGGAGGTGAAAAAGAAACGGAAAACGACCAACCTGCCTTCTCCCCCAAAATAGCAATTACCAAAGCAGCAAACACCACTACAGGAGCGGACAGAAAAAACAAAAGCAGCTACATAAGGAGGTGCAGCGGAAAGAAACACCACAGCGTCAGCAAGATCCGAAGCAACGGAAGTCTACGCGGCATTGAAGAAGGTCGGCAGAGGCAAGTCGCCTGGTCCGGATGGTTTGCCCTATGAATTGTACTTGACGCTGTTGCACATCTTTGTCCGAATTTTGACTGTCGTGTTCAAAAACTGGTACCCCCAGGGATCCGTCCCCGACCGGTTCACCAGGGGTGTGGTCACACTGTTGAAAAAGAGCAAGGGTGTTGGGTGGGATTTAGATAACTATAGGCCCATAACTCTGCTAAACACAGAGGATCGTTTACAGTCAGTTGCCGAGTCTCTGTTGGGTCCTGAGCAGACTTGCGCTGTGAAGGGCCGAACAAACCAGAGCAATCTGCATCTGATCCGTACGATCATAGAGGGTGTAAAAGATGAAGATGAAGTCGCGCTGAACACTTTAGATCAGTCCAAGGTATTTGATAGGGTTGACCATCGCTACCTTGCTGCTGTCCTGCAGGCCGCCGGATTTGAACCCGACTTCTACCGCTGGATTTGACTGCTGTATTGCTCTCCCAGTGCTGTGGTACAGGTGACTGGGAAGCTGTCGGGCGCTTTCGCGCTGTCTCAGTCAGTTCGTCAGGGTTGTCCACTTCGCCCCTACTTTATGCTTTGGCATTGGAACCTCTCCTTTGCTGGTTAAGGGACAGGGCATGCAGTCCGGCCCTATGTGGAATCACTGTCCCTGGAGGGGCTCGAGCCAGGGTTTCCGTGTACGCCGATGACGTATCTACTTTCGTGTCGACTCGCAGCGACTTTGATGTAGTACTGAAGGCGCTGGAGTGGTACAAAAAGGTGACAGGAGCCGAGATTAACCGCAACAAGTCTTCCGGTTTGCGGTTAGGTGCCTGGAAGGGGGTCGATCTTTCGGGGCCCTTTGGTTGGACGGACGGTCCTGTCTACATTCTTGGAATGTGCTTTGGACTCGACCTCCAGCTGGAGAAAAATTGGTCAGAAGTGCAGGTAAAGGTCGACACAGTCACTATCACTCCGGGTCAGAGTGATTCTGAGAGTTATTCAGGAGGAGGATTGGGCTAAAAGTAGGACTATTCACGTTTATACCCCAATATAGGACAATAACTAATGGATGCAGTTTTACGTCCTACCCAGGACTATAAGAGAACCTTATAAGTCAGTACCAAATATGAGAGGAATTAAAGCCCGTAATTTCAATTTTGTAATTGGCTTCGTAAACAAATCCGACACGTTATTTTCCGATTGAACATATTCAATTTGTACTGTTTTCTTTTGTACCTAATCTCTAACAAATTGATATTTAATATCAATATGCTTTGATCTTTGATGTATTATTGGATTTTTAGCCAAAGCAATACTGGCCTGATTATCACAGTAAATAGTTATAAGCTCACTTATTATTCGTGCTTTAATAGTTTTTATTAGTGATTTAAGAAAAATAGCCTCTTGTGTTGCTTGCGACAATGCAACGTATTCTGCTTCGCAGGTCGAAAGTGAAATCATCCCCTATTTCTTAGATTTCCAGCTAATTATTGGATTATCTTTTGCCAATCTAAAGCAATATCCTGTGATACTCTTACGATCTGGTGAATTTGCCCAATCAGCACCACAAAATCCTTCCAGCTGTAGTGGGTTTTTTGATTGTCGAAATACTAGGCTCTGATTCTTAGTTCCCTTTAAATAACGTAATACTTGCACCATTAAATGCACAGTCCTTGGTTTATTTAAGTTTTGAGACAACTTAGTAACCGTATAGCAGATGTCTGGACTTGTTGATGTCATGATGTAAATAAGACTTCCTATCAAATTGTTAGCTCTAGTTCCGTCAGCCAACTCTATAAAATGTGTATCAGTTTCGAAATAGGGGTCAAAATTAATAAATTTTGTTTTATCTGTAATTACATTTGTCGCACCCGTATCGACTAGATAAGAATTATTATTATTATTGGGTATAGTATCCAACTCAAACGAAAAAGCATATGTTCGCTCATTCGTAAAAGCTTTTACATTTTTACAAAAATCACTCCTTTTATAAAATTGACATTTCGCACGTATATGCCCGACTTTACCACAACGAAAGCAGATGATATTTGATTTTCTATTATTATTATTATTATTATTATTATTATTATTATTATTATTATTCCTGCTTTTGTTGTTGTTGATGTTTTTAGGCCCCTTATTTTTAATATCATAATTCCTGGTCTGGTAGGTTGGAGGGATTACTTTTCTGAATTTTTTAAATGACGTCCTTAGTTGCATCACGTTTTTTCCTTGATTTGCTGGGTTGCACATTTTTTCAGTTTCTTCATAACTACGTAATGCGACTTTAAACTCAGTGAAAGTTAATTTTTTATCTTTTTGAGTTATAACTGTCATGAATGGTTTAAATGTCAATGGTAATCCCTTTAAAACCATGGCTATTAACAGCCCATCTGAAATAGCCTCACCTGATATTTTTTAAGGCATTTGTGACATTCTCAGCCCGTATAATCTAATCTGTTACGGATTCATTCTCCAGTCTCCTTAATGCAGTTAGTTCAGTATATAAAGCAATACTTTTAGGCTTACCTTTTGGTAAGTAGTGTTCACGCAATATCCGTAGCGCTCGGCGTCCATTGTCCTTGGCTTCTCACATTATTAAAGACAAATTTGTCATCCAGACATTGTATTAATTCAGCGAACACGGTCGCATTTCTTTCCATAAAATCATCGACTTCCTTCTGGTCATCTTGGCAAAGGATGATGTCATGAAGTTTTTGTATTCTAAGGTGGCCTAAGAATTTCGTTTCTCACAATTCATAACTGGATTCATTTCCGTCAAAATACAGTCGTAATCTGGGCTCATAACCACTGTTACACATGTTTAATGTAGTTTGAATGTAGAAATCCGACTTAGTAAGTAATTTGTTCAATGAAACAGCACCAATATCTAGTAGCAGCTATTCAGGAATTCTTAAGGTCTTCCATATCAGAGGTTGGCAGTGAATATTCGTAGAGAGTAGGAAAGCGTAGTTCTGCAAGTCTTTCATCTGACAGGTTAGCAGTGGATATACGGAGAAAACAAAATGGCCGCCTTTATACACATCGGATTGAATATTTCAAGTCTTCTGATTGGTTAACCTTCTCTTGGTAAACTATAAAATGAGTCAGCTCATTTTGGTTGGCTCACCAGTAAACACCATGTACACAAAATAACCTAACAGGGATCGCAAGCATCAGGTCGACAGAGAAGTCTGTGCACAACGTCCGTGTCATGGTGGGCTGGGAATGCTGCACTTGGCGAGTCACAAGCTCGCCTCGAGGTTGGCTTTCCTACGCAGCGCATTGAGAGGGGATTCGATTATGAAGGGGATTGTAAGGGACGCCTTCGCTTTTCTTACTATCAGTCCTCCCATCTCGAGGGTTTTGCGCCGTTGTAAACTCCGGGATAAATCGGATTTCCTTCGCGAGTATCGATATGCCTTGACAATCATTCCTGGGTCCAGTGACTTTTCTCGGCCTAGAAGAGTCTTCTATCGTCAACTATTGGAGGGGGTCGCGAAGGATTCACTACGTGAGCGGCTCGGCTTGTCGGGAGAGGATCTTCGATCCTTCTGGTCTTGGGCGCCAGCGGCGGATTACCTCAGTAAACTTGAGTTTTCGCTTACCAGGCGACTGGTTCGGTATAGACTATCTCTTGATGACAAGGCCTTCATATGGGGCTTGGTGGATTTGCTAGACTGTGAACGATGTAACCTTGGTCTAGAGAAAATGGCTTCGCACGCCTTCTACCATTGTCCTCGGGTTCGCCCCCTATGGGACCGTGTCGGCGAGTTGACGGCTCATATAACTCCTGAAAAGCTCGTGCACATTGATCGCACATACACGTGTGACAATGTGTCGCCCCCGTATTCTGGGGTGAAACGAATGGTGTTTCTATCTCTGCTGGTCATGGCCCGAATGGTGATTTGGACAACGCGACAGGAGGAAGTTTTGCGAGGCAGCCGTCTTTCTCATCAAGATCTGATCCGATTCTTTGAGCATCAAGATGATTAGAACTGATAGAAAGCGCTTGGTTTCGACAGACTTTAGCCAAAGGTGGGTGACTGAGGCGAGCTTGGTTCATGTGAACGGGGCTAGACTTGATTTTCTATTTTCGGTCGACCTATTTCACATCTGGGTGGTTTCCTGTGGAGCCCTCCCCTGGTTAGGCTAGACATGCTTTATGTACCTAGTTAATGTAAGTGTTGTTCCTGGCCTGTTCCCAGCTATATCTTTCATTATGATCAAAGTTGAGATTCCCAACCTCCCCAGTTTGTTTTTGGCCTGTCTTTCATCTCAACTGGGTCAGCTTTATTTATTCCCCTTGTCCGTATATATTTTCTCCTTTCCCTCTCCCTTAGCGAGAAAGCCTTGTAGGGCAGAATACAGCGGCTTCCCTTTTTTGCGGGTTGCACAGGTCCTACTAACATCAGTTATATTTATTTTACTTGTTTTTATATTTAGTTTGTTTTGGGGTTCATCTCCTTCCCTCTCATTGTAAATAATCCATAAAATTTTATGTATAAATTTTTATTATCATCCAATTTTTATATCACGGGGTGCGTTGTGTAGGTCCCCCTGAGAGGATGCAGTATTATTATGGTATATGAAGGATTGATTGGTGATGGATGAGTTTTTTATGATGAATGGGTGAATTGTAATGAGTGAATTGGCCATGAATCGGATTAGCTAGATATAAGATAGTCAGTGAAGACCAGCCTCAACAGATTCCCTCTTTTCGGCCTTGTGCCATAATTATATATTTTATACAATAAATATCGAGAACAGCGACAGCAACCCACTCATCAAATTTACATCACTCCACTCTGATTTAAGCTAAAAGCTAATTCTCAGCACAATCAGAGAATTCACTCACTAAACACACATCAGTGAACAGTGTGACTCCCTACACGAACCTACGTCACTTCATCTGAAGTTTTCAACGTTACTAGTGAACATACCACAAACGTCAATGCCCATAGTTACATTATTTGCATTTCTAGCGTTTCTTTTTTGTACTATACGTTTCAACATTGACCTCAGTAGAATTATATTTTTAATCGATTCCAGCTGTTGTATAAATTCCACACGTGTAGTTAGAGACAAATTATTCAATTGTAATTGTTCCAATATCTTATATTTATGAAGTGTATCAGCCATACCTTCATTCAACTGTAATTGAATTAATTCAACCTCAACAGTCAAACTTTCAGTTGCATGTTTCTCAAATTCGCAGAATCTGCTAGCTTGTTGCAGATGTGTGAAATGTTAGAAAGTATCAGAAGGTTTGAATGGTGAGAAAGCTTAAAATTGAATGTGTTCAATAATCTTCCATCCACAACAATTAATACAAGACAGAACATAATGATTCAAATCAAAACATAGCAATTTAATTTATTGGTCTTAGTGTACATGTACACATGTTGACAGAGTTATGTCCCTTAGATTTGGAAATATTTGTACCGGAGCTCATAAAGGTATAATTAATTATTAAACTGTAGTTTAGAAGAATGAGTTCCTGTTACATGTTAGGAATTGTGTATTTGTAAAGAGTTCAGAAGAGTTCAGAGTTCGTACTTGCGTGAATGTTGTAATGTTCTTTAACGTCTGACTGCATGGTCAACGAGGGAGTTCTTGAAGGTTACATTTTGGCAGCAAGGAATGAGACGCAAGAGTGACGAAGAGAGACAGAGGACAACTCGTGTTTTGTTTATATAAGATGGTGTATCACGTGACCGGCTCAGTGAGCGGGAAAGCAGATTTGTCGCGTGCAGCCAATTTGATTGGTCGGAACTGACCAATCAGCGAGCTAGTTTTGAGGAGATTAACCAATGAATGCTTGTCGCATAATTTGTATGTATACATATATTTTGATTTTACTATAGATTTTATTTCTCTTCTACTTAACATATGCAAATAGGTACAATCCTATTCTTCCCAATCCACTCCAGTTTCAATTCAATCGGATTAATTAAATTAATTAAATGATTTTTAAACTTAGGCATTACTTTTTGGCGGGGGGGGGCCTATTTTTATTAGATGAATTATTGTCAAACTTTATGATTAACCTTTAACACACAGCATTATTTCCTACTTTCCTTTCCACGACATTGTTTTTCAAAGCTCTTCTATTGCACTACTTAATTTCAGTCGCAGTCATTTTCTGTTGCCATAGAAGGATATGACAACACAACTGCAAAATTCAACACTATTATTCATTCATCTGAGTCATTTGCAGCGGCTGGATAAATTTTTTCTTTGCACGCAAAATCAGAATGTCAAAGGTTAATTTTGATTTGACTAGTATTTGATTAATTACATCTTCAGTTTTTATTGGATAAAGCAATGTCGATCATTATTAATAATAATTGTTTAGTATTTGTTTTTGTGATATTGCGTGTATATAAATGAAGACACTAGAGACAGAATAGATTATAGTGTGGACTTCTTTATTATCAAGAGATGACTACTACTACCACTACAAAGGGTTATCAGGAGGAAGTAACTCAATACATTAAAGAGTTCCTTACTATTACATCCCCTTTGTTGAGAAGAGGTGTTTATTGTCTTTTAAGGATGTTTATTTTATTTATTATTATTTTGTTTATTTATTATCTATTTGTATAATACAAAGTCCTTGTATTTTGGGGGTGGGCTCGTCGTGCTCTTTTGGGTCGGTCTTGGGTCAGTATTTCTGGCTGTTGGTTCGACTCAGTCGGTTGCCCTGGGTTGTCTGATGAGATGTATCCATTGTTATTATTGGACGGAGTGCTGACTTCTAGTGGGTCAGTGTGTTGTTGGGACAGTGGTGTTGTATCATCCCAACTAGTCTCTTGAATGGGTGCGTTGCAGGTGGTTTGTCTTTGAGGGTTATATAACTCCTGTAAGTGTCGTCTGTTGCGCCTCAGTAATCTTCCATCACTGTGCATTTTGACGATGTAGCTTCGTGGCTCGGTGCTTTTATCGATCACCGTCGCCGGTTGCCAGGTGTCATTTTCCTGTAGGACACACACTTTACTACCAACAATTAATTCTGCAAGGTCCTTTGCATTTTTGTTGTATTGTTGCTGTTTCTCGCTTTTGGCGCACAATCGTTCTCTGATCTCATAATCTTTTGGGGCGTCCGTGTTTAACAAGGTTGGGAGTCTTGTTCTTATTTTCCTATTGTATAGGATTTCTGCCGGGGATGGCAGATGGCTGTCAAGTGGGGTTGTTCTGAGGCATAGAAGGGCCATTTGACAATCCATTTTTGATTGTTTGGCTTTCGTAAATGTTTTCTTTACGGTTTGGACCATGCGTTCTATAAACCCATTTGATTGTGGGTACCTTTGGCTTGATGTAATGTGAGTGAACTCCCACTCTGTGGCAAAATTGAGGAATTCGTTAGATACGAAGTACCTGGCGTTATCTGTGTATAGCCTTTCAGGTATGCCGTGGACAGCAAAGATTGCTTTGAAATATTCAATGCAACTGGTGCTAGTTGTGCTTTTCAGCGTCTTCACAAATGGCATTTTGCTATACTGATCAGCGATCAGTAGGAACTGTTGACCATTAAAATCAAAGATGTCTGCTGCGACGTTCTGAAACGGTCGCGTTGCATGTTCCTTGATGATCATTGTTTCTTTGGAATTTCTTCTCTGATGCTCTCTGCAGATCTCACATGTCCTTACCAATGCTTCTATATCCTTGTGTATTCCTCTCCAGAACACTGTTTTTTGCCCTCAGTTGACATTTTTCGATACCTTGGTGTGCATCGTGTATTCTCTGTAGTACTGTGTTGCATACATTTGGGTATGACTATGGACTGTCCCTTTGTGACCACACCGTCCTGTACCGATAGGCATTCTTTTAGTGACCAGTAGCTTCTAATTATTTTAGGTGTATTTTTTACATCGTCTGGCCATCCAGTCAATATCACCTGTTTAAGTATTCTCAGCTCTTCATCTTCTTCGGTTGCATTTTGCAGTTCTATTTGTTTCTGAGCTGTTATATCTACGGTGTGTATGGTTAGGTCTAGTTCGATTTCTTTGCCTGAAGTTGGTTGGATTCTTGACAAGTAACCAGGGATGCACATTTCTTTTCCAGGTTTATATATGATTTGTGCGTCATATGGCTGCAACCTTAATAATATTCTTTGTAGCTGTGGGGGTGCTTGCGATATATTCTTGTTCTGAATATTTTCTAGAGGTTTATGGTCTGTTTCAACCAGTATTTTTTTCCATAAATATATGTGTGAAATCTCTCACATCCGAATACTACTGCTAGTAACTCTCTTTCTATGTTTGCATAGCGCGATTCCGTATCGGTTAATCTTTTGCTTGCAAAGGCGACAACTTTGTTATTGTTGATGAGTGTTGCACCTAGCCCAAGCATGCTAGGGCTAGGTGCAACACTCATCAACAATAACAAATCGACTTGAATCGACTTGGATAACTGTCTCTGAGTTGGGATCGAAAAATGCTAAACAAAGTTTTTCGTGAATGTGGTCTTTCAATATTTGGAAAGTCTTATCATGTGTCTCGTTCCACTGAAATTCTGCATCCTTTTTGAGTAGTGACCTCAGTGGCGCTGTTTTGGTGCTGAGACCTGGTATGAAGGGGCTTAGGTATTGGATCATACCTAAGAGTTGTTGGAGTTCTTCTCTGTTGGTCGGTGCTGGCTTTGACTTCATTTTATCGCATTTGTCAGGGTCTGGGTGAGAGCCATTCTCGTCCCAGATGAGACCGTAAAATTTTATTTGTTTTTGTCTAATGGCCCACTTTTCTTTGTTAAAGACTAGGCCATATTTTCGGGCTGTTTCCATTGTCTTTATCAGGTTTTGGTCATGCTCCTGTATTGTTCTGCCGTATACGCAGATATCGTCAGATATACCGATGGCTCCCTTACGTGTTTCCAATATTTGGTCCATTTTCTGTTGGAAAATGTCTTGTGACATCTTTAGGCCGAAAGGACATCTCAAATATCTGTATCTCCCAACTGGAGTGTTGAAACACGTGAGCAGGCTTGATTCTTCGTCAAGTTGTATCGCCCAGTAGCCATGTTTTGCATCTAACTTCGAAAAGTGTTTTGCACCTGCCAGTCTGTGTGATATTTCTTCCAATGTTGGAGTTTTATGGTGCGTCCTTTTGATGCATTTATTTAGTGGTTTGGGGTCCAGACAGATTCGTAGATCTCCATTTTTTTCCTGCTACATGCAATTGACCCACTCCGTAGGCTCTGTAATTTTTTTATGACTCCTATGTGTTCCATTTTGTCCAATTCTTTTTTTAGTTCTTCTCTAATGTGCACTGGAAATTTTCTTGGTGGTTGGACTACTGGTGTTGCATCTTCAATAAGATGTATCTTTTGGAGACCTGGGAATTTCCCTATGCCTTGAAATCTATCAGGGTATTCTTTTGTGAGGTCATCTATGTTTTGCACTTGTTTTAGTGTGTGTGCTTTGGTTATACTGCAGTTAACGGTTACTAGACCAAGTCGGATGCATGGTCTTAGACCCAGTATTGTGGTGTCGCTATCACATACAAAAAATTTTGCTCTGATAGTTGTAGAGTCTTTATGTTTTATTTTTAAGATGATTGACCCGTAGTGGTTTATCTTCGTACCGTTTGAAGCCCATAGGGTGGTTAACTCTTGTTTTAGATATCCAGGGGTTAGCTCCCATTGTCCATTCTTTGGTTTATTTATTTTTCCGACGCCATTATACGGATACATTTTATTGTATATTCTGACTGGTAGAATATTTCCATTTGCCCCTGTGTCGACCTTCATCCTTATTTTGTGTTTATTACTTTCTGTATCCTCGCAGTCTATGTTGGCGAAAATTTCCTGACGTTTGTCGTTCTAGGTATTTATTGTATATAGATATAGGTCGTCGTCTTGGTCTGATTCGTTGTCTTCTCTCGATGTTGTGTTAATTTTTCTTTTTTGAAAGCATTGCTTTTTATATCCGTTTTGGGTGGGTTGTTTCTTAGCTCTATGTAAGCTATTATCCTGTCTTATTTTGTCTCTGTTGGAAGTATCCTTCAGGTTTCTCCGGCCTTGTATATTTGTTAAGCAGTACTCCTCAAAGTGGTGTAAACAATTGCATCTTCGGCACGTTTTGTTGAAGGCATAGCAGTCTTCTTTCTTTTTTCTGTGGATTTTTCCACATCTCGTGCAGGGTTTATTTTTTGTAGAAACTTCGTGGTACACCCCGTTTCTTCTATCTTTTGTGGTTATCTCGTACACCCTGATGCTTTCTATGGCTGATTTGAGGGTTAAGTCTGGTTTGGCTATCAGATTTCTTCTTTCGTCAGCGCTCCTAAGCCCTTGTATAATTTGTTCCAGGATGCGTTCGTCTTTGTTGTTCCCGAAGTCGCATCTGTCGGCTTTAGTTTTAAGTCTGACTAGGTAGTCGTCCACTGTGTCTTCGTTCTGGCGCATTAATGAAAATTCCAAACGTATGGACCCATTTGTTCGGTTTTTGAATCATGTGCGTTTCGAATACTGTGAATATATTTGTTGAGACTTCTTTTTGCTCACTTGTGAGTTGAGCATTTTTCAAGAGCTCGCGACCCTTTGGTCCGGTGCTAAGCAGAATGTAGTTGTATTTCAGTTTTTCTTCAACTTTGTTGATGATGAAATACGAAGACATAAAGTCGACCCAATCGCTAAACGCCTCGTGTTTGTTTTCGTTTGACCAGTCCAGAACGGGTAGTGCTATGTTAGAAGACGCCATTTTTCTTTGTTCTTTTCGCGCTTCTTTTACGTTTGAAAAAAAGTCAATTTTTTGCTGATTTACTCACTGTGTGAAATTATCTTCTTTGACTTCTGGTCCGTCTGGTTTCTTTCAATGCCCAGGATTCACCGCCGCTGCCACCATGTGATATTGCGTGTATATAAAAGAAGACACTAGAGACAGGATAGATTATAGTGTGGACTTCTTTATTATCAAGAGATGACTACTACTACTACTACAAAGGGTTATCAGGAGGAAGTAACTCAATACATTAAAGAGTTCCTTACTATTACAGTTTTCATCTTCATTTTTCATTATGAGGGATTGTCAACCTATCTTTTGATTAATTTCAGACTAATTTTTTACGTTCTCCTTAATTTTTTATTACTTGAAGACTAATTGTTAAATTTTCGACTAGTATGTAACGGGCCCCTAAACGGTGAGGTTTCCAAATATGATGCGGACGTGCAAGTTGCCACAATTATTTTATTTTGTCTAGGAAAGGTGTAGAAAGGATCATGCCATTATGCTGGAGGTCGCTAAATCGGACCTCGGGGTATCCATTCTGTAGCGGCCTTTCCTGAACGTCGGGCCTTTCCTTAAACGTCGGGCCTTTCCTATCACGTCGGGGTTACCAAATTTTTTGTAGTTAACGTCGGTGATCATCACTTTTGTTGCTGTTCTTGTTATAAGCGTCGGGGTTACCAAATTTGTAGCGGGCCCCTGCACGGTAAGGTTTCCAAATGTGATGTGGACGTGCATACTGCGGGTCCCGCCACAATTATTTTATTTTGTCTAGGAAAGGTGTAGAAATGATCATGCCATTATCCTGGAGGTTGCTAAATCGGACGTCGGGGTATCCATTCTGTAGCGGCCTTTCCTGAACGTCGGGCCTTTCCTATCACGTCGGGGTTACCAAATTGTTTATAGCTAACGTCGGTGATCATCACTTTTGTTGCTGTTCTTGTTATAAGCGTCGGGGTTACCAAATTTGTAGCGGGCCCCTGCACGGTAAGGTTTCCAAATGTGATGTGGACGTGCATGTTGCGGGTCCCACCACAATTATTTTATTTTGTCTAGGAAAGGTGTAGAAAGGATTATGCCATTGTGCTGGAGGTCGCTATCCAATGTGGTGGTCACAATGCAATTTATATTTGACGTAAAATAGCACATGGTATAAAATACAAAACAGAACGTAGGGTTGAAAACATAACAATTGAATTTATTTAGTATTTGATGTACATGCATGTATACTGAAAGGTTAGATGGAGTTACGTCTCTTAGACTAGGAAATATTTATACCTGAGCTCATTAGGATTAGATTTACTATTAAATTGTAGTTTAGAAGATTGAGTATGTGTTGAGTGTTTGGAATTGTGTATTGTACAAGTTGGTAATAGTTCAGAATGTACTTGCGTGATTAGTTGTAAAGTTCTTTTACGTCTGACTGGATTAGTCAAGACGGGAGTTCTTTAAGGGTCACATTTGGCAGCGGAGATGAGACGCGAGTGAGAACGAAGATAACGACGAAGAGAGTGTCCAAGAGGGAGTGAGAAAAAGAGGACGAGAATCACTTGTGTTTGGTTTTTATAATCTGTTGTATCACGTGACAGGATCAGACTTGGCGCGAAAACAGATCTGTCGCGTGGAGGTGATTTGATTGATCGAAACTGACCAATCAGGGAGCTAGATTGAAGGTGATTAACCAATGAATTCTTGTTGTATATTTTCTATGAATGATGGTGGTGGTGGTTACCACAAGTACTGTCATTCTTAATTTTCAGTCACTTTTTATAGCAACTTTTCCAAGGCTGTCAATCAGCAAAAGTGACTAAAAATGAAAAACATTCCAACTTAGGTTGTTTTGGTATTATTCTTATCTTTAAAGAATCATGACCAATGTTCAACTCTTTTAACGCCTAAGAATTAGACCCATTGCTTTTTTAAAGGCAAATCGAGTCGAGACCAACTTGTACAAGTTGGTAACTATTTATAATAAATAGTTACCAACTTGTACTTTTGTTGATTGACAGCCTTAGAAAAGTTGCTATTTTTCAATAAATAAGATTCCTTTTGTTTTTTAGCAACAACAATAATAAAAAAGTAAATGACGTAATTTCATTTTAAAAAAATCATTGTACACTGTAATATCAAGGAACACATTATTAAAATAAGGAATCTTATTTATTGAAAAAAAGATTGAACAAAGTAATTATAAACAAATAAATCTGAAAAAAGGAGCACAGGATTAGTTGAGAGAATTGAAACAATTATTTATAGTTGACTAATTAATCTTAGTACTTGCTACGTATGTTCTTAAAAAAATACTGAGGAGATTGCTGGTATCACCGAGGGGCTTGTTGTCACATGTTATCTAGAGAATTCCACCATATAGGCTGAAAACCAAACTCAGTGTTTTTACCTTCTCTAGCCAAAGAAAATAATGAATCAGCGAAGTCTTCTTGTATGTTTCCCCTAGAGGCAAAAAATCACAAATTATGAAACTTACAAAGTTTCATTTTCTGTTTTGTGACAAAACAGAAAATGAAACTTATGTTGACTGTGTGCCGAATTACTTGTCATTTGTCAAAAACCAACGGAAGAAAGAAAGTGTTTATTTACTTACTGTGTAACATTTTTATAGACATATTTGGCTATTTTCTTGGAAAGTGAGTAGAACGAAAATTTATTGGATTTTTTTATTTTATTTTTGTGCTTTTGTTGTGGGTAAAATATTTATTTTATTCGAAAATTGTTTTGTTTCTGTATTTTAAGATCATGTCACGTAGTAAGACTTTTCTTTTCTGTACCTATTTTTTACTTTAAATTTATTTTATAATCGTCCTGTTAGCTCCCAAAATATCTCCGTCCAAAGAAAAAAAAAAAGACTGTATTTTTAACTGTTTAACTGTTAACTTGTTACATTTTAGAGAGCGTTTTTACGTGGCGTAAAAAATAAAAATGGTTAGCCAGCTTGTTTCGAGAGAGATCATATTACGATTGAGTCGTAAGTTCAATCCTCACTCGTTGCTTCCTACTTTCGACCATATCTAAGCTACGCTTAGAAAAAACATTTTGACGCAACTTAAACTTTGCTTATTAAAATACAACAGGGTGATTGAAAAGTAACTCCTTATTTTATGTATGATGGACTCTCCCATTTTGTAAAAATTATAGTTAGACGAGAGAGTCCATCAAGCATAAAATAGGGAGTTACTTTTTTCACTCTCCCTCCTAGCAGAGTGTGTGCGTGTGTTAAAATCAATGACAAAGTAAAAAAAAAAAACATTTTTAATGCGTTTCAGACAAAAATGTGTTGTTTACTACAGTTTACATTGGAGAAAGATCGATGATATTATAAATTTATTTTTTTAAAAATAGAGGACAATAATGAGTTTTACTTTTGTTTAAATAAAATAATTTGATATTAAATTTTTTAAATCAATTAATTAAAAGTTGAGAATATTCGAGAAAAAAATTAAAATTATTTTTAAAGGTAATTTTTTTAAGATGATGAACACACCTACTTTTCAAATGTCAGTATTACCTAAAATAAAAATAATGATGACAATTTTTTTACCAATTTTTAGTTACCCAGCACAATCTCCGATAAAATTCCGATATAAATTTCCGAAAAAAAAAAAGAACAAATTTTCTTTTAATTAAGGTAATGAGATGTTTTCTTTTATATAGTTAACATATCGCTAAAAATAACGATATGACATGATATTTTTTTTTTTAACCAAACATTTAGCGTAAAATCCGGTATTACTAAAAATAAAACTTAAAAATAAAATAGTTGACAAAACTTTACTCAACTGGTTTTTAGGCTGGGGAAAAGTTGGTTAAATTATTTATAAAATTAATATTCCGATATTAATTATAGTTTTACTTTTCTGAAATAAATTTAATTAAAAGACTGATATTAATGATAGTTTAAAAAAAAAAAAAAAAAACCTGTAATAATTATTAAGTTTAAAAATCAGGTAAATGTGGGTTTTTCCAATGCCACCGTCCCCAAAATGGGTGAGGAATATAATGGGTCGAAATTAAATCAATAAATTAAAACATAGTGAAATTTTCAAAATAAATAAATTTAAATATAATTTTTTTTTTTTCTGGTAAATGTTTATTTTAACACCAAAGCACTAATATCCCTTCAAATTTTTCAAAAATAGTTTTATTTCCGTGCAAATGTATATGCTGAACTCAAAACAACAATTAGATGTTGAACTTTGGAGAAACCTACCTTTTTGGATGTTAACGACACGAAAAAAAAAATCGGGCTTTTTCCTGGTCTTATTTTTTTTTTTTTTTTTTTGTACTTAATTTAAGAAGAAAGTTAACTTTCAAATATATGAAAATATCGACAAATAAAAGAATAACAAAGTATTTTTTTTAACCTTCAGGAAAATACTTATAAATTATAACAAGAACAAAATAAGTAGTACAGTAAAGCATTTTATTAGTATTTAAGATTGAAAATAAAACAATAATTAAATCAATTGTAAAAGAGGAAGTTAAAAGTTTCATATCTATGGAAAAAATGACATTGACAATTTTAAAAAATGCTAAAGGAGATACTTCAACAGCAATTTCACTTACGAAGTAGTTTTAGGGTCCTGGATACATTCTGCTCGCTTCTCTCAGAAAAAGGTGAAGGCGCTGAGTATGTTTAGGGACTGCTTTTAAGAATAGAAAACGAGCAATGTATCGTTTTAAATAAACAGTTCTGTGTCCCGATCTTTACCCTTAGTCTTTCAACCGTCTGCGTGTGGATATTTTGGTCTGTTGGATCTACAAAGTGTTCAGAATGGTTTATTTGCTTGTGCGTGTATCCGTGTTCCGATATTTTTTTCACTTTTTTCAATTTCGCGAGCCTGTGCGAAATTTTTTATTGACTAATCGAAAAATTTTTAATTTGCTTCATTGGCTACGAGCTAAAGAAAAGATCAATTTAAAATTGAATCAAAAAATTTACTTTGCCCGAGGAAATTGGGTTGGGGGAAAAACGATTAATTAACTTTGGGGTTAGGGAGAGAGAAACTTTGTCCTAATATTTCTGGGGTTTGGGAGAGAACGATTAATTTTTCTTTTCTCGGTTTTTAAGCAGCTCCCTAGGGAGCGGCTTAAAAGCTGAGAAAAAAAAAATTAAGCAAATTTAAAATTTTTAGAAGTTAAATTTTCGCGTATGCTCGCGAAACTTTGCATTGATCTTTTCTTTAGCTTTTTTCGATTGGTCAATAAAAAACTTCGCACAGGCTCGCGAAATTGAAACAAGTGAAAAAAATAAGAGTTATTTGCGTGTATAAAAAGTCGCGATTTGTGGTCCCCAGTCATGATACGGACATCTGTCAGCAGAGTTGAGGCCAGGCTATTTGCCAACCCGAATACTATTCACATCCTCATCTACACTACACGCTACCGCAGAAATGTTCCATCACTATGTACGAAGCAATTCAACGCTTTCGAATGAAAGAGGCTTCAGGAGAATTTCTTCGACTACACGGAATATTACCGTCCTCCGTGGAATGCCCTCGATGCCATTCACCTTGCTCGTTGCGTGCCAACCAGAAAGTATGGCGTTGCAGAAAACCTGTCTCCAGTCCTAGCAGTTCGAATCGTCCTAACAGCCGGAAAACAGAATGTGGCTTCATTGTTAGTGATAGGAAAAATACACTTTTGGAGAAGTCACGCTTGCCTGCGTGGAAAGTGCTACTTTTTGTGACACATTTCCTTGACCTTAGCTGGAGCCATAGGATAATGTTCGAAAACTTGGACATTGCGAAAGTCACTTCAGTGAATTGGCGCTCCTTCTGCAGTGAGGTGTGCCAGTTTTGGCTAGAAAATGTGCAGTTAAAGTTGGGTGGACCCGGTGTCGAGGTAGAAACTCACTGGGAAATATTTTTTTTTATCTTTGTCAGTAAAAATAAATGGTGCCCGGAAGATTCGGTAATGGAAAATTCGGTAATTTTGACAAGATAAGAAAATTCGGTAACTATGAGATAATGTCGCAGTTAGCTCCCCCTCATTTTCTCAACACTTCACTAGAGGTCTCTCCTTCCCGGGAGTATAAATACGGGTTGACCCTTGGCCTCTCTCTCTCTTTTTTCTTTCCACAGCTGCGCCCACGGGCGGCTCACCCGACCTCGCTGGAGGTCGGCAACTGTCGCACGTGGTGCGAGGTATTTCCAGTATGTGAACTCACACACAACTAGCGTTTCCCATGTTCAGGGAATACGCTAGAACAAGATTCACCAAACCGTACGGACATTCCAACTCAAACACACACACACAATAACTTTCCACACAGACACTAAACGTTCTATACATGTTTTAAATGTATTTGTAAACCCGTGTATCAATCTGTTTTTATCTGTTTGTTAATAATATATATTTGTTCGCATACATCTGTCTCGTTTGTTCCTTTGGACCCCATTAAAGTCCAACATTCTTTTTAATGTGGCTGGACCGGTCAACGAAGTCTTAAACCAGAGATAATTCATCTTCTCTACTTCTTCCATTCTCACCCTCACACGGCCGGTCCACTACAATAATTTATAAAAGTCAACTGAAAATTGATTTTACGATCGTTCTGGAGTGGAGATTTGGGGGCTGAGTCCCCTTCTCTATATTTTGGAAATAGAAATGAGGCTATAGTTTTTAGCATCTTTAGAGTGAAATAACTATAAAACTTAATTTATTTTTACTACTTTTTAAAAACTTAATTTATTTTTACTACTTAATTTAAGTGATGTGAACCCTGCTTGTATTTTGCCGAATAAAGCTTCGATTAACTTATCGTCCGAGTCTCAGTCTTCATTCTTGACAAGCGTCAAAGAAAGAGACTTGTAGTCGATTATAGTAGGACAATTAATAGATTTACCAGATTAGATGCTTATCCATTACCAAGAATGGATGATCTGGCTCAAGAAATAGCAAAATATAAAATTTACAACTCATTGGATCTGAAGAGTGGATATCACCAGATACCAATAAAAAAGAAGATAAGTCCTACACGGCATTTGAAGCTAATGGTAAACTTTACCAATTTTGTGGAGTGACTAACGGTGTCGCATGTTTTCAAAGGATAATGGATAAGATTATTAAGGAAAATATTCTAACGGGTGTGTATGCCTATGCAGACAACATTATCATAGTTGGGAAAAATCATCAAGAACATGACGAGAACTTGGAAAAATTTTAAAAGATTGCTACACGGTATAACCTCACCCTCAATGAAGATAAATCTGTTTTCTCTAAAACATCCATTGATTTTGCTACAACATATCACATGGCCTACTTAGACCCGATGCAGAATGTCTACGACCATTAAGAGAACTACCTGTTCCTCAGAACAAAACCTCACTGTGCTGAGTGCTTGGATTATTCTCTTACTACTCTCAGTGGATACCAAAGTTCTCTGACAAAATTAGACCCTTAATAACAGCTGATTCATTCCCTCTTGATTCAGAATTGGTAAAAACATTTGAAAACTTTAAGGAAGAAATCGGAAAGGTTTTACTATACTCAATCAATGAAAACATTCCTCTCATAGTAGAAACAGATGTCTCTGATACTGCTATTGCGGCCACTCTGAATTAAGCAAAATGCCCAGTGGCATTCTTTCGATATACACTAACGACTACAGAACAAAAACATTCTTCTGTAGAAAAGGAGGCTAGTGCAATAGTTGAATCTGTCAAAAAGTAGTCACATTATTTATCAGCGCAGCATTTTGTGATAGTCACAGATCAGCAAGCTGTTAATTTCATGTTTGATACAAGAAGGCATGGAAAGATCAAGAACAGCAAGATCGAATGATGGAGAATGGAATTGGGGGTGTTATGAATATGACATTATGTACCGAAAAGGAAAAGACAATATCCTAGCTGATACACTCTCACACGTCCAGTGCAATGCACTCACCAACATAGGAAAACTACAAGAAATACATGAAAATCTTTGTCATCCTGGTATAACCAGGTTGGCACATTTTTTTAAAGTAAGATATCTTCCATACGCTATTGAAGATGTTAAAAGAGTGTGCACAGTATGTGCAGTGTGTGCTAGATGGAAACCATGCTTCTATACACCAGAAGCAGGGTGCCTGGTCAAAGCAACACAACTGATGAAACAATTCAGCATTAACTTTAAGTGACCTCTTCCTTCAACTTCGAAAAACCACTACTTACTTACAGTGATAGATGACTACTCGCATTTCCTTTTTGCCTTTGCATGTACAAGCACAAATACAGACTCAATAATACAGAGTCTAAATCAGATATTTACAATATTTGGCATGCCCTCTTACATCCATTCAGATAGAGGAACATCATTCGTATCAATGGAATAACATGAATATCTCATCAATCTTGGAATCGCTACTAGCCGGACATCACCTTATCACCCTCAAAGAAATGGTCAGTGTGAACGGCATAATGGAATTATCTAGAAACACATCTCATTGGCCTTAGCCTCAAGAAATCTTAAAGAATTGCAATGAGAAACAGTATTGCCTGAAGTATTACACCCCATAAGATCTCCCCTTTGTACTGCTACTAATACCACACCACATGAAAGACTCTTTTCATACCAACAACAAACTCTCAGTGGCTATTCCTTACCTACTTGATTATCTACACCAGGACCTGTTCTTTTGCATCGACATGTCTGAACCAATAAGTATGAACCATTGGTTGATGAAGTACTATTACTGGAAGCAAACGCACAATATGCTCACATAAGATTCACCAATGGATGCGAATCTACAGTATCTGTAAATGACTTAGTACTAGCAAGGAATTCATTACTAAGTGGGGAAGCCATAGATGATAACCTTCAGAAAGATTTAGATGATTCTACATCCACTAATAAAAACAATTCAGATGAAAAACCTGAAGTAGATAGTAACGATTTACAAAGTATCATTAACCCAGAGACTACAACTTCTTCTCCAAACTACTCCCTCTCGTGTAATGTCAAGAAATCCTGAGATACCCAGATGATCCCAACAGGAAATTCATAGGCATAAGAGATATCAAGAACTGTTAATAAATAAATAAAAAGGAGGGGAGAATGTACTATACTTATCTGCTCTTGGCATTTTTGTTATGGTAATTACCTCCCTTACTAGCATTCTTCAGTTGACGAATTGCTTAGTCAGGGAATGTTTCATTAAATAAATCCTTGTTAAGGAATACCAGTCTTGTCAGCTCATTTCAACTACTTATTTGAAAAGAAGATACAAGAAATTAACTTAGATAAATAAATGAATTTTATTTTCTTCAAAACAATAGAGTATAGTTATATAGTAATTAAATAAATACTTATTTTAAAAATATTCGGGATTAGGGGGCTTAATCCCCCAAAAAAAAGACATCAAGAAAGTACGGCCCTGGTATTATTGCAGGGGGGTTTTATCTGGACTGGAACCTATGATTTTTTTTAGTTAATACTTCTTTGAATAAAGTTTTGTTGAAGTTATATTTTGGAATATAGATTGATTTCTTTAAGAAATTGTAGGATATTATATGGATTAATGGATTAGGATATTATATGGATTAATGGATTAGGATATTATATGGATTAATGTCATGAAAATTCTTTCATATTGATTGATGTATTGTTGGTAATTTTACTATAAATAGGTATTGTTTGTATTTTTTTTATTTAAATGTAAATGTTTTACAGGTATTCTTACTATCAAAATGTATTTTAATACTTTCATAGTTTTTGTTTAAGTGGGTTCACTATTTGCCCATGGCTGGGAGCCTAACAGATGCTATCACCAGATATTATGTTGGCCCTGGAAACAACAGCAATTAAAAGGTGGTTCCATGCCCCTCAAAGTCTCCAATCTCCCGATAAGAAGCCTTGCTGCTGGATCTAGTTTACAGTCATACCCAGGACTCCATGTATGGATATCTGTATTTATAAAAATTGACATGTTTATCTAAACAAAAAAAAATTCAAAATTCTTTTTAAAATACTGGAGTTTGTTGAATTGCAATGAGCTT
This sequence comes from Acanthosepion esculentum, assembly GCA_964036315.1. Taxonomy (NCBI): domain Eukaryota; kingdom Metazoa; phylum Mollusca; class Cephalopoda; order Sepiida; family Sepiidae; genus Acanthosepion; species Acanthosepion esculentum. The sequence goes on from OZ038510.1 coordinate 63,901,966, forward strand.
TCCCAGTTATTATTAGTATAAATAGTTATAAGTTATTATTAGTATAAATAGTTATAAGTTAATAACAAGTTTACTTGCCTGCTAGAAATTAATACAGAATTTTAAAAGATTTTCTGCAAATGTGGTCAGGTTTGACTAAAAAAAACATTGATTTAAATTCTCTAAAGACTTGTCCTGATAACAAATATAAACATTATTTATTTATTCAGTTGAGATAACTCAGACATACATACTCTATCACACCAATCATCACAGATCTGTATCAAAGATAGAAGGTCATGAGGGAGGCATTTTGTGTCATAACATTACTGATCAATGTAGGTACTTGCTGGGAAACCAACTCTTCTTGCTCCATAGCAAGCTTTTCAGAACAGTTGATCCCTCACAAGTTCTTGTTTTGTATCTGTGTTTGTAGAAATATCAGATCATTAGAGCTGTGATTGAGTTGGATGTTGTCTCCAATTGTTAAGTATAGCTCTCATCATCCCAGTGTAGGTTCCATGAAGCTTAGCTTCTAGGATTTTATTTAATGTCTTGGCAGTGGCGCCATACATTAACACTGTTTTTACAGTGGCTCAAAAGAATTTCTGCTTGAGGTTCTTTAGTAGATCAGATTTCCAGATTACATCCATTTTATTCAAAGCAGCCCAGACCTTAATCATGTGAATTTTCACATCCTTTTCAGTAGAATTTATTCTTGCTTCCTCGGTATGTAAAATATTCAACAGATTTTATTTATTCAACTGAGATAATTTGTATTAAGTATTGTTGATTGAAGCCTATCAATTCAGTTTTACAGGCATTGACATAGAGTCCAACATCATTGGCAGCATTTTCTAGATGATGTAGGAGAACTGTGGCATTGGTATTTGTGTCTCCAGTGATAACTAGGTCATCTGCATAGTTAATACCTCTCAACTTTTTTGCAGGATATTGACATGAGATTCTTGGTGATAAAGTACAAGCTAGATGATGATGTTTGTCAAGGGGGAAGTTCTCAATATGTAATCAAGGGAGATAACAAAGAGAAAAGGTGCAAGGGTGTCACTCTAGAGGACTCCTGCTTTGATGTCGATGTAGTCAGTCTCTCTATCTTAGATCAATCAAAGTTTTGGCATTTACTGTCTCTGGGGAGGTGGGGGGATACCATATACCTAAAGGATTCTCTCCATTTTCCCCCCTATGTACAGAATTGAAGTCTTTAGAGAAAGGCAGCCTGTAGATCCTTTAACCTGACATCCTCAATAATCTGCCAAACAGTCAGGATTTATCAAATGGTTGATCTATTTTTTCAGAGCACCTTCTCTACTTCCGGCTTTATTTTAATCATGATATCAAACTCAAGCACCATTGTGTTGGGAAGGGCTGAGTCTCCATCTCAGCTTCCGCTTGGAAAGATTCCACAGGTACTACTGTTGGTGGTGTTGGTATGTTATTCAGTCCACTAGCTCCCAAACCATAACTTCCTGATTATTGGTGGAGATATAAATGCTCAGGTTGGTCTGCAGTGATGTAGACAAATTTGCATATCATGCATCTTGTAATAGAAATGGGATCTTCCTCAAAGACTTTATAAGGGAAAATAAATTTGTAGACTTTATATTCAGTACAAAAAAGAATTTCTTAAAAACTAAATGAGTGGGTTTCCTGGATTAAAAATATTTCTATAAAAAGAGAAAAGTTTCAAAAATAATTTCATTCATTTCTGGATAATGTTTCAGTTATCTGATTTGTGAATTTCTCAATCAATGTATTTTTCATAGCAAAAAGACATTACAAATTTGAGGTCCTGCTTGGATACCAAGTAAACTCGATTTTGTAACCAAAATCTCCAGACTTTTAAAATTATGAAATAATTTTTATATAAAAAAAATCCTTGGATATTTTTTATTAATAATGACACAAAAATTTTGATTATAAAACTTTCAATTTTTTTTTTAATGGTTTGGGGAATTTTTCAGTCCTTTTTTTTTAGCAAATTTTTGAACTGTTAATTTTGAATATCTCTGGGCGCTAGTTTTGAAACTTGATTACTTAACTGACTTCATTAACTGTCTTTTTTTAGTTATAGAAAATCCTGTTACTCTATTCTGGTCTATATCTAAAACAAGCATTAGTCAAGAAAACAAAGAAAATGTATTTTTTGTGGAAACTATTGTCAAGGTAGGGTATTTTTCTGAAAAAATGGTCCCAAGTGCTGAAGTTGTAAATATTTTCTTTTTTTGCTGGTTTGCCAAAAAGATAGTAGATCAGCAGTATGAACTGCTTTAGAGATATGCAAAGCAAAATCTGAGCTTCACCATTCTTATCTAAAACTTTCCAAAATAACAATTAAAGTGAAAAGTGATATTGCTTATCGGAAAGAAGACCCTGTGAGGTGAGATGTTTAAACAATTCATAGTTGATTTGAGTCTCTAAAATGTTGCCAAAAAGAGGTAGAATGGTAATAGGTCAAAAGTCAGAGGAATCAGACGGTTAACCTGAGTTCTTAAAGGCAGGAATGATAGAAGAAAAATTCCAACAAGCTGGAAAGAAACAAACAGTGAGGTACTTATGTAGAGTTTAGAGAGAACAGGAGTCAGTCTACGAGGACATTTCCTAAGGAGTATTGCAGGGATACCATCAAGTTCACATGCTTTGTGGGGATCTAGATTAGAGATGATAGCAAAAACCATGGAGTTATATGCATATCACTCAGTAGGGACTCAGTTCTAAGGCAAGAATAATGCAAATGAGTCGAGATTAGAATTTGAGGAGAACTTATGAGCAAAACATTCTGCTTTATCAATAGAAGTTAATGCCCCAAACTGAATAAAGAGAGAGAAGGGACTTAAAAATAATAAACACCATTTATTTGATTATTTATTTAAACTATTTATTTATTATATTGTTTATTGGAAAGGTTGGTAAAACATTGACCAATTGATTTAACTTTATAAAAGGGTAAATGATAAGGATAAAAAATTGTTTTCATATTTATTTCTTTATAAATTGCTAAATGTTAAAGATTACATTGCATTACTCGTAATACAATTATATTAGTTTTTAGAATGCTTTAAATAAAAAAAATTATTCTTATAAATAATCTAATAAATAAATTGTGTTTAAAATTTTTGTTGTAAATTGCCAAGAACAAAATAAAAATTTATAAATTAACTTTCATTTACTTAGGTTTTATTACATTTCTAATCATCATTTTTTTAAATAATCAATTTTCGCACTTCCAAAAAACTGATGGATATAGCCAGGAGTAAAGCATTAGTTAACTTAGACGTTTAGATGCTTTAATGTAAACAATGCCTGAACATAGTTACAGTAAAATAACAAAACCAGCAAATCAAAATTAAGGATTCAACGTTGGCCAATCAAATGAGAGATCAAAAATCTAAAATTGTGTCCAAGTTGAGCCTATCTCTCCCAATATAAGTACAGGAGAATTAGCATTTAAACAGATAGCCATATAGTGACAGAGGAGACGCAACCACATCAATGGACTAGGAACAAAAAAACATCAACACCATAAAATCCCACTCACTACTCCTAGATGAGGAATTTAGCATGAGAACTAATGCCCCATCAATAGATAATTGGATTTATTTGTAAGTATGAGCATTACATACTAAAATCAAAGATGCTCCCAAAATACATGTAAGATTTATGATTGCCATTCCCATGATGAACTAATTGCTTTGACAGAGACTCATCCTTTCTCTTTTGCACACCACCAGTGTTCTGCCTAATAAATAATTGTTACTGTTTGTTCTATAAATCCATGTTTGTGTCTATTCATGTCTATATTGTTACAGTTACCGCTACCTTGGGGTCGACAAAAGAAATTGTAACTGTCACACCCCCTACAAAACATTGCCGAAGAGCGAAGGTAGTTAAAATAAAAGTGGTGTCTTGAGAAAAAACATCCTTTTGTCACTCCAAGTTTTTGCTGGCAAAAACATCCATGTTTGCCTGATTTTCTTAATTGATTAAGTTATCTTAATTGATTATCAAAATTACTCACATTTTGGTTTTGGGTTTTTTATTATTACTTGAATCCTGAGTATAAAATTGTAAGTTAGATTTATTTTCACTTTTTCTTTTTATTTGTAGGCTCACTTCTTGTTGGCATTGAAAAGATGAAAGAATTCAACAGTTATCTCGAATTACTCCAGAGTTGTGGAATCCTGCCAAATCTTTATAATTCATTTCAATATGAAATTTACAATATGAAACCAAATATCGGCTTCAAAGTAAAGAAAAGGTGTTTTATATTATTTGCAGATGGTTCTTTTGAAGTTGTTCTGGAAAATACGTTGCCGGAAGAAAAATCAGGCATTGTACAAACATTTGGATTTATTTTGTTCCAAAAAGCATTACAAGTTTTCAGTGAATGTTCCAATGACATTAACATTTCACCATCGCTTCATCTTATATCCAAAATGAATGCATTTTCTGTGAAAGTGCATACTTTTTGGCGTCTACTCTTGAATTATCTCAGTTCATTAATAATATCAGATTACAAGGATTTGTTACCATCTTCATCGGCTATGTTGCAGTCCCAAAAAATGCCAACGGTTGATAAATTCCTTGAAACCTTTTATGAAAAGTATAAAACCCTCTGTGAATGTAAAGTCATAAGTAACCCAATAGATCAGATGAAATACAAAATCTCTTACTTCGAGGGTCAAGAACGGCGTCATTCTGGAATTGTTTGTCAAATGAAGCATTCTTTTGTCTTGGAATTATCTTGTAAAAAATTTGAAAAGGTCTTCTACAACTGTCCAAATATACGTTATTTTTCAGATGATGAGAAATCAAAACTGATTACAAGTCCCAATAACACTAGGATTTCAGCAGATAAGCTGGTTAATCTTGCTGTGAAAATTGTAGGTAAAATGGGGGACTATCATCTTATTAAGAACAACTGCCAGAATTTTGTTCAGAATTACCTTCATGCCTTGAAAGCAAACGTTAATATTAAACAACTTGAAGGAAAAAAAGTGAAATCTTTCATGCAACACAAGTTCATTCAGCTCTTATTCCTTATTTTTCTACTTTTCTGTTGCATGTATGCTATTACACCTAGCAAATTTCATCCAATTTTCTATATTGTGGTGATTATTCTTATTTTATTTAAAGTATTAAAAATGATTTACATTTATTTATGCAGAGAGGATTTAGTGTGGAATGATCTGGTGGAAATTATTATCAGCTTCATGATACTTTATTACTTATCACACAAAATTTACATTATTTTTCATATCTTCTTTGTTTTAATTTTGATATTTTTCCTCCGAATTATGCGATTAAATTCTTCCTATTGGTTTTTTTGTTTTCTACTGCTCACCTTATTAGTTGGCTTAGTAACCAAAACATTTTTCTTGGAGTCTACACATAATTCAATTGCTGTGGCACTGCAAACAGCTTTATTTGGAGCTTGGTCAGTTGTTGGAAGTACTTATCACCTCGACTTAGCCATAATTTTACCTTGCATAATAAACATTATTGTCTTTTATATTACATATTTGTTTCATCAAATCTTGATAGTGGTGTTTCCTATCATGTTTTTCATGATGCAAAAATTCAATAACAAACCAATTATCATTTTACTCATGGTATTAACCCCATTTATTAGTCAGTTTTATATTTATCTGGAAAAAGAGACAATTGACACTTATTCTCTTCTGTTTATTCTTCTTCCTCTCATTTCATTTGTAGGTTATATATTTAAAAGTATAACATCTCGATTCCAACAGCGTGGCTCAAGCAACCCAAAAAGAAATAAGAAGAAAAAAAGAAAAAGAATGAAAGAAAAACAAAAAAACAAAAAAAATACCAAGAAACAAAAACGAAAATTAAGCCAGAATTGGTAATTACATCAATCCTCCGATGTGGCAGTGAAGGCTATACAATCTCCTCACAGATGAAGAAAAAGCCTGAGGACAAAAAATTGTGGTTCTACAAAATGATGCTGAGCAATAAAGTTTTATAGAAAATGGAAACATAACGGACATTTATACTTAACCTTCTGTATGTGACTTCATTTGATGTATCAAAAATTTTACCCTGCGACTGAATGTGACTCTGATTCTTGAACAATAGTTTGTTTGAATTACATAGTTGTGTTGTCATACCCTGCTATGGCAACAGTAAACAACTTTGAGTGAAATTAACAATGAGGATACCACAATTGAGAGGCCTTGAAAAAGAATGCAATGGAAAGGGAATTAATATTAATAATACAGAATGCTAAAAGTTTTTTGGGTGGTAGGAGTTTGTAAAAACACATCAATTTAAAATAAAATGTTTTGGCATTTATATGAAAGAGAATATGTTTTTTTAAAGCAACCTCTCTTCAAGATTTTGGAGGGAAAAAGAAAGATTTTTGCGCAATGACATGCTCCATTTCTTTTTCTTTTTTTTTTTACATTGCTGATTTTCAGTTGTGTATCAAGGAAGATCACAAAAGGTTGAAAAAATAACCTAATATTCCACACACTTTACATAGATAAAGCCCTTTGTAAGCTGTGAGCTGTACTTGTGCATATAATTTTTTGTATTTCTTTGAGGTATGGCCTACCAGGAATCCCTTCAATGAGTTTATCAGAACTTTTTCCAATCAATCCAAGAACTTCAGCTACAACTGGAATTATTGATGCCCTCATGTGCTACGTTTTCAAGATTTCCACTTCAAGATTGTATTTTGGTAGTTTTTTGAAGATCTTTAAAGATACCTTACAATCTGCCAAGACTGCCATGTCAATAAAAGGCATATTCTGTTTTGTGGACTTTGATCATGATATCTGGGTGATTAAGTTAGATTGATCTGTCTATGTATTTTAAGGTCCCATAAACTTATTATTTCCTTTGATTTCTGTTGTATAAACATTTCCTTCTGATCTTAATGTCTCAACAAGAGACCTCAGGTCAGAAAAGGCTTTGGGACATTTTCCACAGATCATTTTTGTAAAAAAACAAACAAACAAAAACAACCTAAGAATCTGTCTGAGATGAGGTATTATGTACAGTATTTACATTAGTCGGACTATTGTCCTCATCTTTGTCGCCATATTTGTCACAACGTTTCGGCCGTTGTACGCTCCGGCCTTCTTCAGGTGGTTGGAATCTCGAACTGAACCCTTTATTTTGATCACTGGGGTAGACTGTTCTAGTTCCACGTCCCTCAAGGTAAGGCTTCAAGAACACCAGAAAGCTGTAACGCGAGGAGAAGTAGAAAAATCAGGTGTGGCTGACCACATATGGAGAGAGAAGGGAGATCACCGTCCCCTGTGGGATCATGTTGAGATCATAGACAGGGAACACCATTGGAAAATTCGTAAACTTAAGGAATCAGCACATATGCTAGGCCACAAAAATCTCCTGAGCCGACCAAGCATAGAAATAAATACAATATGGGAACCAGTAATAAGGAGTGCCAGAGAAAAGCAATGATAACAAAGTTGCAATATGAACTCTGGTAAAAACATGCGATGATAACAGCAAAATTGCAATATGATAAAAAATGGTTGCTGAAAACATTAGGTTTATAATACCCAGAAATTCATACCCAGATGTCCTCAAGGACACATGGCACAGTGGATAAAGGCGTTGGTTAGATCAAGTGACAGACCCAAAGAGTGTGAGTTCAATACCTGGTCAAGGCAGTGGAGAACTTTCAGAGGAAAAATTAGCCATCAAAATTAGCCAGGAGATTAGCCATCAAACATGGCACGTGGAACTAGTGATTGAACCAGTGATCGAAATAAAGGGTTCAGTTCGAAATTCCAACCACCTGAAGAAGGCTGGAGCATACAACGGCCGAAACGTTGTGAATATGGCGACAAAGATGAGGACAATAGTCCGACTAATGTAAATACTGTAAAAACAACCTAAGATCATGCATAAAGCTCTTTGTAATGTGAGTACAGTTTTTTGTATTTCTTTAAATAATGGGCTATCACTATTCCCTTCAATGAGTCTATTGGAATCTTTTCCAATCTATCTAAGGGCTCCAACAACAACTGGAATTATTGATGTCCTTATATACCACAAAATAATAATGCAAAAAAATAATAATAATTTAAAAAAATTTGGGGGGGGAATTTTCTGTAATACTGATTTAAATTTATTTTTAAGACATTATATTCTTTCAAAGATGCACCACTCAGTAATTTATTTTTAAAAACTTAATGTCATTTAATAAATAAATATAGAAAAATGTTGGGAAAATATTCCTTACTTCTATACTTAAAATAATTTTTAAAAATAGGTAATCTTGGATCTTCCAGCCCACATAAATTGGAGTGTCAAAAAGACAGTTTTTCCCTCGACACCACTATTATTTTAACTACCTTCAATCTTCGGTAATGTTTATTTTTTAAAAAGTGATGATTACAATTGTAATAAAATGTAAACAATTGATGAAAGTGAATTAATATATATATATATATATATATATAATATATATATATATATATATATATATATATGTATGTATGTATGTATAAATATACATATATATATATATATGTATGTATGTATACATATACATATATATATATATTATCTCTCTATATATATGATCTATATATATACATATGATCTATATATATATTTATATATACATATACATATATACATATATATATATATATACATATATATGCATATATATGTATATATATACATATATATATATAGATCATATATATATATATATATATATATATATATATATATATATATATATATATATATATATATTAATTCACTTTCATCATATGTTTACATTTTATTACAATTCTAATCATCACTTTTCAAAACAATAAACATTGCTGAAGATTGAAGATAGTTAAAATAATACATATATATATATGATGCCAATTCAGTCAGGTTTCAATCCTAGCTAAAGGCAACTGGACATCTAGCACACTGATGAGCTGTGATACAGCAAAACAGTCTGTTTGTGGATGATTATATATATATATATAAATATATATATATATATATATATATATATATATATATATATATACATATATATATATATATACATATATATATACATATACATATATATATACATATACATATATATATATATACATATATATATACATATATACATATATATATATATATATATATATATACATATATATATATATATATATTTGTTTTTGAGCATTTATAACAAAAATACTAAACAGTATTTTTTTATTAGATTGTTTAATTACAAGAATAATTTTATATTTACAACATTCTAAAAACTAATACAATTAAAACTAATTAAATATTCATCATTTACCAGTTTATAAAGAAATAAATATGAAAACATTTTTTATTCATTGATTTATAAACCTTTACTAAATTAAAAATATGTGAACAATCTACAAGCAAATCCTTATTATTTACCATTTTAAGTTCAAATTGATTGGCAATTAACTGATGTTTTGCCAACCATTCCAATAAATAATATAATAAATAAACAATCTAAAAAATAGTGTTCGATATTTTTGTTACAAATTCTCAAAGAACAAAGAAAATGCATAAATTCACTTTCATATGTTGAGGTTCATTAAAATCAATTTTTAAAACAAATATTGATAAGGAATTGAAGGTAGTTAAAATAATAGTGGCGTCAGGGAAAAAAAGAAAAAAGCTTAAACTAAATCAAAGGGGAACACAAAGACAAAGAAGTTAGTAGATAGATTGAAGGGCATACCAAAAACAAGAAAACACATATATTTATCTTGTTTTCTCATTTCATGTGTACAAAGAAGTTAGTAGATAGACTGAAGGGCATACCAAAAACAAGAAAACACATATATTTATCTTGTTTTCTCATTTCATGTGTACAAAGAAGTTAGTAGATAGATTGAAGGGCATACCAAAAACAAGAAAACACATATATTTATCTTGTTTTCTCATTTCATGTGTACAAAGAAGTTAGTAGATAGACTGAAGGGCATACCAAAAACAAGAAAACACATATATTTATCTTGTTTTCTCATTTCATGTGTACAAAGAAGTTAGTAGATAGATTGAAGGGCATACCAAAAACAAGAAAACACATATATTTATCTTGTTTTCTCATTTCATGTGTACAAAGAAGTTAGTAGATAGACTGAAGGGCATACCAAAAACAAGAAAACACATATATTTATCTTGTTTTCTCATTTCATGTGTACAAAGAAGTTAGTAGATAGACTGAAGGGCATACCAAAAACAAGAAAACACATATATTTATCTTGTTTTCTCATTTCATGTGTACAAAGAAGTTAGTAGATAGACTGAAGGGCATACCAAAAACAAGAAAACACATATATTTATCTTGTTTTCTCATTTCATGTGTACAAAGAAGTTAGTAGATAGATTGAAGGGCATACCAAAAACAAGAAAACACATATATTTATCTTGTTTTCTCATTTCATGTGTACAAAGAAGTTAGTAGATAGACTGAAGGGCATACCAAAAACAAGAAAACACATATATTTATCTTGTTTTCTCATTTCATGTGTACAAAGAAGTTAGTAGATAGATTGAAGGGCATACCAAAAACAAGAAAACACATATATTTATCTTGTTTTCTCATTTCATGTGTACAAAGAAGTTAGTAGATAGACTGAAGGGCATACCAAAAACAAGAAAACACATATATTTATCTTGTTTTCTCATTTCATGTGTACAAAGAAGTTAGTAGATAGACTGAAGGGCATACCAAAAACAAGAAAACACATATATTTATCTTGTTTTCTCATTTCATGTGTACAAAGAAGTTAGTAGATAGATTGAAGGGCATACCAAAAACAAGAAAACACATATATTTATCTCGTTTTCTCATTTCATGTGTACAAAGAAGTTAGTAGATAGACTGAAGGGCATACCAAAAACAAGAAAACACATATATTTATCTTGTTTTCTCATTTCATGTGTACAAAGAAGTTAGTAGATAGATTGAAGGGCATACCAAAAACAAGAAAACACATATATTTATCTTGTTTTCTCATTTCATGAGTACAAAGAAGTTAGTAGATAGATTGAAGGGCATAAAAAAATAAGAAAACACATATATTTATCTTGTTTCCTCATTTCCTGAGTAGAAAGAAATTAGTAGATAGATTGAAGGGCATACCAAAAACAAGAAAACACATATATTTATCTTGTTTTCTCATTTCATGAGTAGAAAGAAGTTAGTAGATAGATTGAAGGGCATACCAAAAACAAGAAAACACATATATTTATCTTGTTTTCTCATTTCATGTGTACAAAGAAGTTAGTAGATAGATTGAAGGGCATACCAAAAACAAGAAAACACATACATTTATCTTGTTTTCTCATTTCCTGAGTACAAAGAAGTTAGTAGATAGATTGAAGGGCATAAAAAAATAAGAAAACACATATATTTATCTTGTTTCCTCATTTCCTGAGTAGAAAGAAATTAGTAGATAGATTGAAGGGCATACCAAAAACAAGAAAACACATATATTTATCTTGTTTTCTCATTTCATGAGTAGAAAGAAGTTAGTAGATAGATTGAAGGGCATACCAAAAACAAGAAAACACATATATTTATCTTGTTTTCTCATTTCATGTGTACAAAGAAGTTAGTAGATAGATTGAAGGGCATACCAAAAACAAGAAAACACATACATTTATCTTGTTTTCTCATTTCATGTGTACAAAGAAGTTAGTAGATAGATTGAAGGGCATAAAAAAATAAGAAAACACATATATTTATCTTGTTTCCTCATTTCCTGAGTAGAAAGAAATTAGTAGATAGATTGAAGGGCATACCAAAAACAAGAAAACACATATATTTATCTTGTTTTCTCATTTCATGAGTAGAAAGAAGTTAGTAGATAGATTGAAGGGCATACCAAAAACAAGAAAACACATATATTTATCTTGTTTTCTCATTTCATGTGTACAAAGAAGTTAGTAGATAGATTGAAGGGCATACCAAAAACAAGAAAACACATATATTTATCTTGTTTTCTCATTTCATGTGTACAAAGAAGTTAGTAGATAGATTGAAGGGCATACCAAAAACAAGAAAACACATATATTTATCTTGTTTTCTCATTTCATGTGTACAAAAAAGTTAGTAGATAGATTGAATGGCATACAAAAAAAAAAGAAAACACATATATTTATCTTGTTTTCTCATTTTATGAGTAGAAAGATGTTAGTAGATAGATTGAAGGGCATACGAAAAACAAGAAAACACATATATTTATCTTGTTTTCTCATTTCATGTGTACAAAGAAGTTAGTAGATAGATTGAAGGGCATAAAAAAATAAGAAAACACATATATTTATCTTGTTTCCTCATTTCCTGAGTAGAAAGAAATTAGTAGATAGATTGAAGGGCATACCAAAAACAAGAAAACACATATATTTATCTTGTTTTCTCATTTCCTGAGTAGAAAGAAGTTAGTAGATAGATTGAAAGGCATACCAAAAACAAGAAAACACATATATTTATCTAGTTTTCTCATTTCATGTCTATAAAGAAATTAGTAGATAGATTGAAGGGCATACCAAAAACAAGAAAACACATATATTTATCTTGTTTTCTCATTTCCTGAGTAGAAAGAAGTTAGTAGATAGATTGAAAGGCATACCAAAAACAAGAAAACACATACATTTATCTTGTTTTCTCATTTCATGAGTACAAAGAAGTTAGTACATAGATTGAAGGGCATAAAAAAATAAGAAAACACATATATTTATCTTGTTTCCTCATTTCCTGAGTAGAAAGAAATTAGTAGATAGATTGAAGGGCATACCAAAAACAAGAAAACACATATATTTATCTTGTTTTCTCATTTCCTGAGTAGAAAGAAGTTAGTAGATAGATTGAAGGGCATACCAAAAACAAGAAAACACATATATTTATCTTGTTTTCTCATTTCATGTGTACAAAGAAGTTAGTAGATAGATTGAAAGGCATACCAAAAACAAGAAAACACATATATTTATCTAGTTTTCTCATTTCATGTCTATAAAGAAATTAGTAGATAGATTGAATGGCATACCAAAAACAAGAAAAAACATATATTTATCTTGTTTTCTCATTTCCTGAGTAGAAAGAAGTTAGTAGATAGATTGAAAGGCATACCAAAAACAAGAAAACACATATATTTATCTTGTTTTCTCATTTCATGTCTATAAAGAAGTTAGTAGATAGATTGAAGGGCATACCAAAAACAAGAAAACACATATATTTATCTTGTTTTCTCATTTCATGTGTATAAAGAAGTTAGTAGATAGATTGAAGGGCATACCAAAAACAAGAAAACAGATATATTTATCTTGTTTTCTCATTTCATGTGTATAAAGATGTTAGTAGATAGATTGAAGGGCATACCAAAAACAAGAAAACACATATATTTATCTTGTTTTCTCATTTCATGTGTACAAAGAAGTTAGTAGATAGATTGAAGGGCATACCAAAAACAAGAAAACACATATATTTATCTTGTTTTCTCATTTCATGTGTACAAAGAAGTTAGTAGATAGATTGAAGGGCATACCAAAAACAAGAAAACACATATATTTATCTTGTTTTCTCATTTCATGTGTACAAAGAAGTTAGTAGATAGACTGAAGGGCATACCAAAAACAAGAAAACACATATATTTATCTTGTTTTCTCATTTCATGTGTACAAAGAAGTTAGTAGATAGATTGAAGGGCATACCAAAAACAAGAAAACACATATATTTATCTTGTTTTCTCATTTCATGTGTACAAAGAAGTTAGTAGATAGACTGAAGGGCATACCAAAAACAAGAAAACACATATATTTATCTTGTTTTCTCATTTCATGTGTACAAAGAAGTTAGTAGATAGACTGAAGGGCATACCAAAAACAAGAAAACACATATATTTATCTTGTTTTCTCATTTCATGTGTACAAAGAAGTTAGTAGATAGATTGAAGGGCATACCAAAAACAAGAAAACACATATATTTATCTTGTTTTCTCATTTCATGTGTACAAAGAAGTTAGTAGATAGATTGAAGGGCATACCAAAAACAAGAAAACACATATATTTATCTTGTTTTCTCATTTCATGTGTACAAAGAAGTTAGTAGATAGACTGAAGGGCATACCAAAAACAAGAAAACACATATATTTATCTTGTTTTCTCATTTCATGTGTACAAAGAAGTTAGTAGATAGATTGAAGGGCATACCAAAAACAAGAAAACACATATATTTATCTTGTTTTCTCATTTCATGTGTACAAAGAAGTTAGTAGATAGATTGAAGGGCATACCAAAAACAAGAAAACACATATATTTATCTTGTTTTCTCATTTCATGTGTACAAAGAAGTTAGTAGATAGACTGAAGGGCATACCAAAAACAAGAAAACACATATATTTATCTTGTTTTCTCATTTCATGTGTACAAAGAAGTTAGTAGATAGATTGAAGGGCATACCAAAAACAAGAAAACACATATATTTATCTTGTTTTCTCATTTCATGTGTACAAAGAAGTTAGTAGATAGATTGAAGGGCATACCAAAAACAAGAAAACACATATATTTATCTTGTTTTCTCATTTCATGTGTACAAAGAAGTTAGTAGATAGATTGAAGGGCATACCAAAAACAAGAAAACACATATATTTATCTTGTTTTCTCATTTCATGTGTACAAAGAAGTTAGTAGATAGATTGAAGGGCATACCAAAAACAAGAAAACACATATATTTATCTTGTTTTCTCATTTCATGTGTACAAAGAAGTTAGTAGATAGACTGAAGGGCATACCAAAAACAAGAAAACACATATATTTATCTTGTTTTCTCATTTCATGTGTACAAAGAAGTTAGTAGATAGATTGAAGGGCATACCAAAAACAAGAAAACACATATATTTATCTTGTTTTCTCATTTCATGTGTACAAAGAAGTTAGTAGATAGACTGAAGGGCATACCAAAAACAAGAAAACACATATATTTATCTTGTTTTCTCATTTCATGTGTACAAAGAAGTTAGTAGATAGACTGAAGGGCATACCAAAAACAAGAAAACACATATATTTATCTTGTTTTCTCATTTCATGTGTACAAAGAAGTTAGTAGATAGATTGAAGGGCATACCAAAAACAAGAAAACACATATATTTATCTTGTTTTCTCATTTCATGTGTACAAAGAAGTTAGTAGATAGATTGAAGGGCATACCAAAAACAACAAAACACATATATTTATCTTGTTTTCTCATTTCATGTGTACAAAGAAGTTAGTAGATAGACTGAAGGGCATACCAAAAACAAGAAAACACATATATTTATCTTGTTTTCTCATTTCATGTGTACAAAGAAGTTAGTAGATAGATTGAAGGGCATACCAAAAACAAGAAAACACATATATTTATCTTGTTTTCTCATTTCATGTGTACAAAGAAGTTAGTAGATAGACTGAAGGGCATACCAAAAACAAGAAAACACATATATTTATCTTGTTTTCTCATTTCATGTGTACAAAGAAGTTAGTAGATAGACTGAAGGGCATACCAAAAACAAGAAAACACATATATTTATCTTGTTTTCTCATTTCATGTGTACAAAGAAGTTAGTAGATAGATTGAAGGGCATACCAAAAACATGGAAACACATATATTTATCTTGTTTTCTCATTTCATGTGTACAAAGAAGTTAGTAGATAGACTGAAGGGCATACCAAAAACAAGAAAACACATATATTTATCTTGTTTTCTCATTTCATGTGTACAAAGAAGTTAGTAGATAGATTGAAGGGCATACGAAAAACAAGAAAACACATATATTTATCTTGTTTTCTCATTTCATGTGTATAAAGAAGTTAGTAGATAGATTGAAGGGCATACCAAAAACAAGAAAACACATATATTTATCTTGTTTTCTCATTTCATGTGTACAAAGAAGTTAGTAGATAGATTGAAGGGCATACCAAAAACAAGAAAACACATATATTTATCTTGTTTTCTCATTTCATGTGTACAAAGAAGTTAGTAGATAGATTGAAGGGCATACCAAAAACAAGAAAACACATATATTTATCTTGTTTTCTCATTTCATGTGTACAAAGAAGTTAGTAGATAGACTGAAGGGCATACCAAAAACAAGAAAACACATATATTTATCTTGTTTTCTCATTTCATGTGTACAAAGAAGTTAGTAGATAGATTGAAGGGCATACCAAAAACAAGAAAACACATATATTTATCTTGTTTTCTCATTTCATGTGTACAAAGAAGTTAGTAGATAGACTGAAGGGCATACCAAAAACAAGAAAACACATATATTTATCTTGTTTTCTCATTTCATGTGTACAAAGAAGTTAGTAGATAGACTGAAGGGCATACCAAAAACAAGAAAACACATATATTTATCTTGTTTTCTCATTTCATGTGTACAAAGAAGTTAGTAGATAGATTGAAGGGCATACCAAAAACAAGAAAACACATATATTTATCTTGTTTTCTCATTTCATGTGTACAAAGAAGTTAGTAGATAGATTGAAGGGCATACCAAAAACAACAAAACACATATATTTATCTTGTTTTCTCATTTCATGTGTACAAAGAAGTTAGTAGATAGACTGAAGGGCATACCAAAAACAAGAAAACACATATATTTATCTTGTTTTCTCATTTCATGTGTACAAAGAAGTTAGTAGATAGATTGAAGGGCATACCAAAAACAAGAAAACACATATATTTATCTTGTTTTCTCATTTCATGTGTACAAAGAAGTTAGTAGATAGACTGAAGGGCATACCAAAAACAAGAAAACACATATATTTATCTTGTTTTCTCATTTCATGTGTACAAAGAAGTTAGTAGATAGACTGAAGGGCATACCAAAAACAAGAAAACACATATATTTATCTTGTTTTCTCATTTCATGTGTACAAAGAAGTTAGTAGATAGATTGAAGGGCATACCAAAAACATGGAAACACATATATTTATCTTGTTTTCTCATTTCATGTGTACAAAGAAGTTAGTAGATAGACTGAAGGGCATACCAAAAACAAGAAAACACATATATTTATCTTGTTTTCTCATTTCATGTGTACAAAGAAGTTAGTAGATAGATTGAAGGGCATACGAAAAACAAGAAAACACATATATTTATCTTGTTTTCTCATTTCATGTGTATAAAGAAGTTAGTAGATAGATTGAAGGGCATACCAAAAACAAGAAAACACATATATTTATCTTGTTTTCTCATTTCATGTGTACAAAGAAGTTAGTAGATAGATTGAAGGGCATACCAAAAACAAGAAAACACATATATTTATCTTGTTTTCTCATTTCATGTGTACAAAGAAGTTAGTAGATAGACTGAAGGGCATACCAAAAACAAGAAAACACATATATTTATCTTGTTTTCTCATTTCATGTGTACAAAGAAGTTAGTAGATAGATTGAAGGGCATACCAAAAACAAGAAAACACATATATTTATCTTGTTTTCTCATTTCATGTGTACAAAGAAGTTAGTAGATAGATTGAAGGGCATACCAAAAACAAGAAAACACATATATTTATCTTGTTTTCTCATTTCATGTGTACAAAGAAGTTAGTAGATAGATTGAAGGGCATACCAAAAACAAGAAAACACATATATTTATCTTGTTTTCTCATTTCATGTGTACAAAGAAGTTAGTAGATAGACTGAAGGGCATACCAAAAACAAGAAAACACATATATTTATCTTGTTTTCTCATTTCATGTGTACAAAGAAGTTAGTAGATAGACTGAAGGGCATACCAAAAACAAGAAAACACATATATTTATCTTGTTTTCTCATTTCATGTGTACAAAGAAGTTAGTAGATAGATTGAAGGGCATACCAAAAACAAGAAAACACATATATTTATCTTGTTTTCTCATTTCATGTGTACAAAGAAGTTAGTAGATAGACTGAAGGGCATACCAAAAACAAGAAAACACATATATTTATCTTGTTTTCTCATTTCATGTGTACAAAGAAGTTAGTAGATAGATTGAAGGGCATACCAAAAACAAGAAAACACATATATTTATCTTGTTTTCTCATTTCATGTGTACAAAGAAGTTAGTAGATAGATTGAAGGGCATACCAAAAACAAGAAAACACATATATTTATCTTGTTTTCTCATTTCATGTGTACAAAGAAGTTAGTAGATAGACTGAAGGGCATACCAAAAACAAGAAAACACATATATTTATCTTGTTTTCTCATTTCATGTGTACAAAGAAGTTAGTAGATAGATTGAAGGGCATACCAAAAACAAGAAAACACATATATTTATCTTGTTTTCTCATTTCATGTGTACAAAGAAGTTAGTAGATAGACTGAAGGGCATACCAAAAACAAGAAAACACATATATTTATCTTGTTTTCTCATTTCATGTGTACAAAGAAGTTAGTAGATAGACTGAAGGGCATACCAAAAACAAGAAAACACATATATTTATCTTGTTTTCTCATTTCATGTGTACAAAGAAGTTAGTAGATAGATTGAAGGGCATACCAAAAACAAGAAAACACATATATTTATCTTGTTTTCTCATTTCATGTGTACAAAGAAGTTAGTAGATAGATTGAAGGGCATACCAAAAACAACAAAACACATATATTTATCTTGTTTTCTCATTTCATGTGTACAAAGAAGTTAGTAGATAGACTGAAGGGCATACCAAAAACAAGAAAACACATATATTTATCTTGTTTTCTCATTTCATGTGTACAAAGAAGTTAGTAGATAGATTGAAGGGCATACCAAAAACAAGAAAACACATATATTTATCTTGTTTTCTCATTTCATGTGTACAAAGAAGTTAGTAGATAGACTGAAGGGCATACCAAAAACAAGAAAACACATATATTTATCTTGTTTTCTCATTTCATGTGTACAAAGAAGTTAGTAGATAGACTGAAGGGCATACCAAAAACAAGAAAACACATATATTTATCTTGTTTTCTCATTTCATGTGTACAAAGAAGTTAGTAGATAGATTGAAGGGCATACCAAAAACATGGAAACACATATATTTATCTTGTTTTCTCATTTCATGTGTACAAAGAAGTTAGTAGATAGACTGAAGGGCATACCAAAAACAAGAAAACACATATATTTATCTTGTTTTCTCATTTCATGTGTACAAAGAAGTTAGTAGATAGATTGAAGGGCATACGAAAAACAAGAAAACACATATATTTATCTTGTTTTCTCATTTCATGTGTATAAAGAAGTTAGTAGATAGATTGAAGGGCATACCAAAAACAAGAAAACACATATATTTATCTTGTTTTCTCATTTCATGTGTACAAAGAAGTTAGTAGATAGATTGAAGGGCATACCAAAAACAAGAAAACACATATATTTATCTTGTTTTCTCATTTCATGTGTACAAAGAAGTTAGTAGATAGACTGAAGGGCATACCAAAAACAAGAAAACACATATATTTATCTTGTTTTCTCATTTCATGTGTACAAAGAAGTTAGTAGATAGATTGAAGGGCATACCAAAAACAAGAAAACACATATATTTATCTTGTTTTCTCATTTCATGTGTACAAAGAAGTTAGTAGATAGATTGAAGGGCATACCAAAAACAAGAAAACACATATATTTATCTTGTTTTCTCATTTCATGTGTACAAAGAAGTTAGTAGATAGATTGAAGGGCATACCAAAAACAAGAAAACACATATATTTATCTTGTTTTCTCATTTCATGTGTACAAAGAAGTTAGTAGATAGACTGAAGGGCATACCAAAAACAAGAAAACACATATATTTATCTTGTTTTCTCATTTCATGTGTACAAAGAAGTTAGTAGATAGACTGAAGGGCATACCAAAAACAAGAAAACACATATATTTATCTTGTTTTCTCATTTCATGTGTACAAAGAAGTTAGTAGATAGATTGAAGGGCATACCAAAAACAAAAAAACACATATATTTATCTTGTTTTCTCATTTCATGTGTACAAAGAAGTTAGTAGATAGACTGAAGGGCATACCAAAAACAAGAAAACACATATATTTATCTTGTTTTCTCATTTCATGTGTACAAAGAAGTTAGTAGATAGATTGAAGGGCATACCAAAAACAAGAAAACACATATATTTATCTTGTTTTCTCATTTCATGTGTACAAAGAAGTTAGTAGATAGACTGAAGGGCATACCAAAAACAAGAAAACACATATATTTATCTTGTTTTCTCATTTCATGTGTACAAAGAAGTTAGTAGATAGACTGAAGGGCACACCAAAAACAAGAAAACACATATATTTATCTTGTTTTCTCATTTCATGTGTACAAAGAAGTTAGTAGATAGATTGAAGGGCATACCAAAAACAAGAAAACACATATATTTATCTTGTTTTCTCATTTCATGTGTACAAAGAAGTTAGTAGATAGACTGAAGGGCATACCAAAAACAAGAAAACACATATATTTATCTTGTTTTCTCATTTCATGTGTACAAAGAAGTTAGTAGATAGACTGAAGGGCATACCAAAAACAAGAAAACACATATATTTATCTTGTTTTCTCATTTCATGTGTACAAAGAAGTTAGTAGATAGATTGAAGGGCATACCAAAAACAAGAAAACACATATATTTATCTTGTTTTCTCATTTCATGTGTACAAAGAAGTTAGTAGATAGATTGAAGGGCATACCAAAAACAAGAAAACACATATATTTATCTTGTTTTCTCATTTCATGTGTACAAAGAAGTTAGTAGATAGACTGAAGGGCATACCAAAAACAAGAAAACACATATATTTATCTTGTTTTCTCATTTCATGTGTACAAAGAAGTTAGTAGATAGATTGAAGGGCATACCAAAAACAAGAAAACACATATATTTATCTTGTTTTCTCATTTCATGTGTACAAAGAAGTTAGTAGATAGATTGAAGGGCATACCAAAAACAAGAAAACACATATATTTATCTTGTTTTCTCATTTCATGTGTACAAAGAAGTTAGTAGATAGACTGAAGGGCATACCAAAAACAAGAAAACACATATATTTATCTTGTTTTCTCATTTCATGTGTACAAAGAAGTTAGTAGATAGACTGAAGGGCATACCAAAAACAAGAAAACACATATATTTATCTTGTTTTCTCATTTCATGTGTACAAAGAAGTTAGTAGATAGATTGAAGGGCATACCAAAAACAAGAAAACACATATATTTATCTTGTTTTCTCATTTCATGTGTACAAAGAAGTTAGTAGATAGATTGAAGGGCATACCAAAAACAACAAAACACATATATTTATCTTGTTTTCTCATTTCATGTGTACAAAGAAGTTAGTAGATAGACTGAAGGGCATACCAAAAACAAGAAAACACATATATTTATCTTGTTTTCTCATTTCATGTGTACAAAGAAGTTAGTAGATAGATTGAAGGGCATACCAAAAACATGGAAACACATATATTTATCTTGTTTTCTCATTTCATGTGTACAAAGAAGTTAGTAGATAGACTGAAGGGCATACCAAAAACAAGAAAACACATATATTTATCTTGTTTTCTCATTTCATGTGTACAAAGAAGTTAGTAGATAGATTGAAGGGCATACGAAAAACAAGAAAACACATATATTTATCTTGTTTTCTCATTTCATGTGTATAAAGAAGTTAGTAGATAGATTGAAGGGCATACCAAAAACAAGAAAACACATATATTTATCTTGTTTTCTCATTTCATGTGTACAAAGAAGTTAGTAGATAGATTGAAGGGCATACCAAAAACAAGAAAACACATATATTTATCTTGTTTTCTCATTTCATGTGTACAAAGAAGTTAGTAGATAGACTGAAGGGCATACCAAAAACAAGAAAACACATATATTTATCTTGTTTTCTCATTTCATGTGTACAAAGAAGTTAGTAGATAGATTGAAGGGCATACCAAAAACAAGAAAACACATATATTTATCTTGTTTTCTCATTTCATGTGTACAAAGAAGTTAGTAGATAGATTGAAGGGCATACGAAAAACAAGAAAACACATATATTTATCTTGTTTTCTCATTTCATGTGTATAAAGAAGTTAGTAGATAGATTGAAGGGCATACCAAAAACAAGAAAACACATATATTTATCTTGTTTTCTCATTTCATGTGTACAAAGAAGTTAGTAGATAGATTGAAGGGCATACCAAAAACAAGAAAACAGATATATTTATCATGTTTTCTCATTTCATGTGTACAAAGAAGTTAGTAGATAGACTGAAGGGCATACCAAAAACAAGAAAACACATATATTTATCTTGTTTTCTCATTTTATGAGTAGAAAGATGTTAGTAGATAGATTGAAGGGCATACCAAAAACAAGAAAACACATATATTTATCTGGTTTTCTCATTTCATGTGTACAAAGAAGTTAGTAGATAGATTGAAGGGCATACCAAAAACAAGAAAACACATATATTTATCTTGTTTTCTCATTTCATGTATACAAAGAAGTTAGTAGATAGATTGAAGGGCATACGAAAAACAAGAAAACACATATATTTATCTTGTTTTCTCATTTCATGTGTATAAAGAAGTTAGTAGATAGATTGAAGGGCATACCAAAAACAAGAAAACACATATATTTATCTTGTTTTCTCATTTCATGTGTACAAAGAAGTTAGTAGATAGATTGAAGGGCATACCAAAAACAAGAAAACACATATATTTATCTTGTTTTCTCATTTCATGTGTACAAAGAAGTTAGTAGATAGATTGAAGGGCATACCAAAAACAAGAAAACACATATATTTATCTTGTTTTCTCATTTCATGTGTACAAAGAAGTTAGTAGATAGATTGAAGGGCATACCAAAAACAAGAAAACACATATATTTATCTTGTTTTCTCATTTCATGTGTACAAAGAAGTTAGTAGATAGATTGAAGGGCATACCAAAAACAAGAAAACACATATATTTATCTTGTTTTCTCATTTCATGTGTACAAAGAAGTTAGTAGATAGATTGAAGGGCATACCAAAAACAAGAAAACACATATATTTATCTTGTTTTCTCATTTCATGTGTATAAAGAAGTTAGTAGATAGATTGAAGGGCATACCAAAAACAAGAAAACACATATATTTATCTTGTTTTCTCATTTCATGTGTATAAAGAAGTTAGTAGATAGATTGAAGGGCATACCAAAAACAAGAAAACACATATATTTATCTTGTTTTCTCATTTCATGTGTACAAAGAAGTTAGTAGATAGATTGAAGGGCATACCAAAAACAAGAAAACACATATATTTATCTTGTTTTCTCATTTTATGAGTAGAAAGAAATTAGTAGATAGATTGAAGGGCATACAAAAAACAAGAAAACACATATATTTATCTTGTTTTCTCATTTCCTGAGTAGAAAGAAGCTAGTAGATAGATTGAAGGGCATACCAAAATCCAGAAAAAATATACTTTTATCTTGTTTTCTCATGAATAAAAGACCTTACTAGAAGATAGCACTGAAATTAACTTAGGCATTTGGCTAAAGTGAAGCCCAAGGGACGATTTGAGGGAAGTGTGATAACATCTCTGAGTTTGCGAATTGGCCAGGGTGGCATTGTTTTAGACAGCTAGTGACTAATAATAATTTTATGGCTTCAAGTAGATCAAAAAGCAGATAAAGAAATGATTCTATCTCACTTGTTGATGGGGTTGGAAGATGTGCATGTCACTAATGGAACAAGATTTTCTTAGGCCCGGATAATTTCAGTCAAGTGGGTAAAAGAGAAAGAATTATTGACCAAATGTGATAATTAGGAATAAAAAAGGCAGATAAAAATGTTATGATATAAAAAAAGTAACACCTGTTTTGTGTCAGGTATCCATGGGTTGGTTGGAACACCTATTCTCTGGATGGTAGTAGCATGAGGAGTTAACATGAGTAAGTGGGAGGAAAATGAATACGCCCACCAAAAGCTACTGATGTGAGGTGTGAGCAAGAAAGTGGGAGAACAGGATGTGTTGCTACTGCCACTCCTCCAGGGGGAGCTACCCATATTTAGACGTGCAAACTGCTTCCCAGGACACTGTCAGCAGAAAATTCTGATTAAATATTTGGAAAATCATAGAGCCCCAGATTGTGTTGGACCCCACACTGATGTTGGGTGAGGGCCCATAAAAGCATTAGATCAGAGAGAGTAGCTTGAGGCAGAAACAGCCTTCTATTACAACAAGAGGAGACAATCGCTTCACTGATCCCCATGTGATTAGCTGCCATGAAGAACTCCTGATACATGTTTTGTTCCAGACAATTAGATAATTGAGCAGTGCCCTTATGAAATTGCAAAATGAAAGAATTAAAAGTCTGTATATAATGACAGAGAGAGAGAGGGAGATGAGTGCTTTGTCAGCATTTTGTAATTTGCTGCCTGAAGAAGTCTCTGATTTAAAGTTTGAAACATCAACTCCAACTTAGATATGAAGAACAAAGTGACACAAAATTAGACTATGAGGGAATGGTCACTAGCCTGCATGCTTGTAGATTCTTATACAAATAAGTGTTCCTGTATAAAACTCAGTTATATAAACCTTGTTGATTTACACAACTTTTTTTTTGTCTTATAACATCGTCCCACCTGAACAGCAGCAATCCAGTGATATCTGGCGATGATTCAATACTTGCCTGTCTTGTGATCAAAACAAACACAATGGGGAAAGGGAGAGGCTTGGATCAAAGTGAGCAACTTCATGGTTAGCTGCAAAATTCAATCACAGACACACTGGTGATCGAGGACAGGATGGCATTGTCATGTAGCAGGGCACCGTGCAGCATTATAATAAAATTGCTTTGATGTTATGATTATTTTTATTATTAATAGATTTTTATTTTTATTTGTCAACCATCTTAAGTTTTCTGACAGTCAGATAAAACGGCTATTGAAATTTTTGCCAATTTATTATAAAAAATTTATTTCTACAACTTTAAAAATGTTAACCTTGAATAAATTTTTAATTGTCTAGGTTGTTTCTTTTTAATACACATTCTTTAGAGAGAAGTGTATTTTTATGAAGGCCTGATGGTTTGTGTTAAAAATTGTTACAGTTGTATATCTTTTTTGGTTCAGCAGTTGAAAACCACCAAAATTTTGAAGGATCCATTTCAAGTTTTTTTTTTTTTTTTTTTTTTTTTTTTTAAGCGTTTCACCCCAAGCAAGGCTGGAGGCCACTATCACGCAAGAGGTTAAAGAAGGGTTGGAGGAAGAGCAGATAGGAGTGGTAAAGGAGGGGATGTGGTGAAAGAGAAAGACAGTGGGTCGATCAAGGCAAGAGGGTTACAGAAGATTTGGAGCGAGAGCAGATAGGAATGAAAAATGAAAGGATGTGGAGAAGGGAAGTGGATAGATCAAGACAACTGGAGATGTCGATTGACACTACACTTAAACCGTTTGAGATTGTATTTGTCAGGGAAACAGCAATAGGGAAGGGAGTTCCATAGGCGAGATGTGCGAGACATGAAGCTATTGGAGTAGAAGAGACGTCTACATCTAACAGTTTCCACGGTGTAGGGGTGGGAGCGGGATGCCAGCCTCGTGGGGCGTTTAAATTCACGAGGCCTAGGGACAAGCGAAAGCAGCTCCTCGGATCAATTACCGTGAAAGTACTTGTAAAAAAGGCAGAGTGAGGCAACATCGCGTCTGTGGGAAATTGTTTTTTCATATTTTGTGACCAATGAGAGTCATAGTTTGATGGCTTTGTGAAAACTTAAATTGAGTCTCCTGTGAGCCTAAATTTCTGAATAAATATGATCTCAGCAAGTCAGCAAGAGAAGACTTTTTGACAGCAAGGAAACAAGGAAAATCAAGGAACAAGAAGGCTTTTGTTATCAAGAAGTAAGCATCAGGAAGGCACCAGTTACCAACCAGCTGCAGAGAGTTCAAAGTTCAAGTGAAAATTCTCCTGCAGTTGGACAACCAATAATGGAAAGGAATTCTAAGAAATTTTTCACAAGCATGAACTGTGAATTTAAAAGGGACTTTCCTGACATTACTATATGTCCTAGAGATGTTCATGGGGCAAGTAAAAGTAAGTCTTTTTCATTTTTTATCAAAGATGGTTTTACCTTCATTTTTTATTGCTTTATTGTGATTTTCAAAATCCTTGTTTTTTTCTCAAACTTTAATTTTTTCCATTTTTCAATGGTAATCC
The DNA here is from genome assembly GCA_964036315.1 of Acanthosepion esculentum. Taxonomy (NCBI): domain Eukaryota; kingdom Metazoa; phylum Mollusca; class Cephalopoda; order Sepiida; family Sepiidae; genus Acanthosepion; species Acanthosepion esculentum. Next base: position 63,928,129 of record OZ038510.1, read on the forward strand.
TTTTTATCAAAAAATGTTAACCTACCTTGATAGATGCACAAAAGGAAATTTGGGGGCAAACTTTTTTTTGTACCTTTTTTTGTAATTGTGTAATATTTTTCCTTTAAAATTTTATGCATTGCTTGAGTCTTGTTTGTAATTTTGTGCCTATTATGACTTGCCTATTCCTACTAAGTTTTTATGTTTGGTACAAGAACTTAGATTTGATAGGAAATCATATTTTTATATTATAGCTGTTTAATTCAACCTTAATCAATAAAAAGTGTTTTTTTTTCTTTTCCAGACATAAATTTATGTTTACTATGAAAGTATGAAAATTTGCAAGAACTCACTTTTTAAATTTTTAATTAATTAATAAATTTAAATTAATTAAATTTTTCATTAGTATTAATAAAAAACTTTTATGTTTGCCATGAAAGAAAGAAAAATTGTAAGAACTCACTTTTTAAAATTTAATAAATATTAATTAATACCTTTTAAATTATCAAATTAATTAATAAATTTTAAATTAAGTATTAAATTTTTGATTAATATTGGTTAATAAAAAGTGTTTTTTTCTTTTCAATTCTTTTTCTATTTGGGCTATTATATTTGTTGTAAAAGTTAGAAAAATAGCAAGAACTCACTTTTTAAAATTTTAATTAATATTAATTAATAAATTTTTAATTAATTATTCAATTAATTAATACATTTTAAATTAATTATTAAATTTTTAATTAATGAAAAGTGTTTTTCTTTTCTTTATATGATGTAAATTTGGGCTGTTATGTTTGAACTGTAACTGTGGGGGTTCACTCAAATCACAGGAAAAGAAATTAGCCTTGTGTTTCCAGAGATAAAAACATACTTGGTAGGAAAAAATGTACAAAAACATGAAAATATGATAAATTGCATATTAATTTCATACAATTTATTTATATTTTTTTTGTGTGCATTGGTGTGGGTATTTTTTATGTTACACTTGTTTTATGATACATATGATAAAAGGGAGAAGTTACTCTGTAGTATTACAAGCCATATCACAGAGAGAAATTGGACATGTATTGCCCATACCAATGTTCATGGTGAAGTGACTGAATTTAATGTCTTTTTGCAGGATATCTGTATTTCCAGCAAGAACAGTTTTTGTTGCATGCTGGAAGTATTTTTATTATCTTTATTTTTATTTAATTTATTTAAAAACGAGTTTCAATATTGTTTTATTTTATTTATAATTTTCATTATTATTTTATGTTTTATTTTTATTTATTTATAATAATAATATCCCTACAAGACTAAGATTTTGTGTTCTCCCTTTTCAATGTGGATTTGTTTCCATATTTTTTTGTTACAAAAAGATAATCAAAAAGATGAAAAGACTGTAACACTTCATTTTGATCCTGATTCACAACAAATGGCAATAGATGTAACCTTTCATAGTGGTCAGCCTGGGGTGGATCCTGTTTGATCAATGGAGTGAGCAGCTCCTTCAACCTCCTTAATGTTTTTTTCTGTGCCTGCTACCATTCAGTAGGTGCAAACAGCCCTTCATCCTTCCTTGATCGCTCTTTTGAACCTGTCACCTCTAGCCTTTAGTCAGAGACTAATTAAAAAATATGGTTTCAAGTGCTCTTATCTCATAAGTGAACCGACACCACAATTGACTTTCTCGCCTTTGACCAAAGAGACACTTCCCCAGGGAAATTCTTTGCAACTCCCGTTATGGTGACAATTTGTTCAGCTAAAGGTTACTATTCTGCAGGTCTCCAAATTATTGTTTTTCATTTTGACATCCCGCAAAATGAATTCATTTAGTTTTAACCCGATTCTTCTCATGTCAGATCCAGACATTGTTTGCCAAAGACTGTCAACACTTGACATGTCCTTGACTTGTTTGCACAAACCAAGAATCGCTTTTAGACAGTCATCATTTTACATATCTCAATTTTCTGGGAACAATTTTATTATCAATCTATTTTTCCTTATATTGTTTAACCATTTTCATGCTTAGTTGTTCATCATTATATCACTTTCATTGATATCCCAAGTCCCCATTATTATTATTATTAATTACCAGCAACCCAAATAGTGTTACAAGACAACTCATTCTCTCTCCATTTTCAGATTTAATAGTCTTGAAAGCTGTTTCAACTTAAAGATCGTTGGCAAATTAGCATGATTTTTAAATCTTCAGCAACTTTGTAAATAACTCTTGTCTGTCGTCTCCAAGTTCCCATGTCTTTTGCTGCAGATCTTCCAAGGTCTTCCAAGTTTTACTTCTTATAGCAGCATCAGCATTGAATTCAGATGTGATTGGATGAAATGTTTAATTTCACTGAATGTTTACCAGTAGTTGCTGGTCCCAGTCTTACATCATCTATAGATGCCATCACTATTCATGTCCTCCTGTCTGTCTGTAATCCACATATTATTGGTATTTCCATTAGAATTCTTGGTATCCACTTTTTGCAACAAAAAAAAAACACTGATTTGGAAATTCTTGCAAAAATCAGATGTCAGATTTTATTCAAGCTTTCAGGACTTATTCACAAGGAAATTATTTTTTAATGTTTTTTTTTGTTTAGAAAAACTTTGTAAAAATATTTTTTACATCTCTTACCCGCCACCCAAGACACACTCATTTATGTTTATGAAATTTTGAAAAATTACTTTTTGTATCACTTAATGTTTATATTAGATATAAAGACAAGTCCTCAAAGAATTTAAATCATCAATAACTTTGGTTAAACAGAATTCTCAGTTACCAAAAATCTGCACTGAATCATGAAATAAAAAATGCAATAAAACTAAGACATTATTTGATTAGAAAAGATTTTAATTGCTTTTATGTATAAAATATATTATAATGTCTTAAGAAAAAATCTTTTTTGATGAATAATGAATTTTCACAAGAAATGTTTTCATTTTGTAAAAATTTTAATTGGAATAAATTGTAAACTTCTAAATCTTTTAAAATTCTGTATTAATTTGTATTGGTCAAGTCATATTGTTATTAAATTAAAACTATATTTACTAATCATAAATGCAAAAGCTTACTACAATTCATCAACCTCTTTTATGTTAAAAAGAATTTTGAATTTATTTTATGGGTGTATAAATAAAATTTATTTTTGTAAATATGGGCATCCATACATGATATTATCAGGAAATAACAGCAATAACTATAGTAAATTTAAAATTTATTGGAATTTTCTGACATTCCATCAACATGCATTTTCATAAGGAAGACTATAATGCCAAAGTACCTGAAATACAATCAAATATTAGAATGCTTAAAATATTTAACATTTTTTACAGAGTAGTTAAAAAACTAAATAAAAAGTTATTTGTGCTGTGTTCGTCATGTAATTTTATTTCAATTATCTGCTCCTTAGCTAAATTTTCCAAACACCAGGCTGTTGATAAATATGTCAACACCTCATAAAAACACCCAGCTTTTTTAAAATGCATTTTAAATTTTAGGTATTGCTTTTTTTATGTACCTACAAAAATGGACATCCAAGGAAACAGACATATTGGATGTGGTACTCAGTGCAGTGAATATTGCTGCTACATCTAGTTTACTGCTCCTGCCATATATTCTGAGATTCTTGATAAAATTCAAAAAAGGGTTTGGTATGTTATTAGTCTTGACCTGGCATCATGGCTACAGTACTTTCCCATCCTGTAACATAATTTCTTTGTCTTTTCTATAAATATTTTCATGGCAATTGGTCTAATGTGCTTTCCTCTTTGGTATCTTGAACTCACAAATTTAAGCGTAGTATTAGATTGGCAAATAGGTCTGATTGTTTTACTATAGAAATAGTTAGTTGTAACTGTAAGTTCTATTCTAATAGTTTCTTCTCTTGAACTTCTTGGCTGTGGAACTCTCTTCTAGATTCTTTTTGTCTCTCAACTATGATCTTCAAAACTTAAATACAACATCAATCGCCATCTGCTGTCTTTCTGAATCCCTTTCTTTTATTCTTCTTTCCCCTCTAATGTTTTCACATTTTCTTTCTCTCTCAATAACCTTTTGCATCATAGTAGTCTTATCACCTTATAGGTGAAATGATTAAAAAATCTTTTGAATTTATCTATTTTACATGTAACAAACGACATTTCAAGTTGCCAGGCACAAACATTTTGGCAAACAACATTTCAAGCAGTCCTGCAAAACCCACGATTTCTAATGAATCAATATGATTTTGCCCTACATTATTTCTTAATTGAACATTTTTTTGTGAATACCCATGTTTGAGCAGTCTTCACCCTTTGTAGGATTGGCCGCCATCTGAATTCAGAGTTTCCTTCTCCTAGACTGGTTGCTATCCAAGGCTACAGGACCCAGTCTGTCCTGTTATTTTACCCATAGCTGTTAGGGGAAGAGGTGGTATTAGATTTTAGACAATCAATTAAAACAAAAAGTTACAATTAGTAATAATCTCTCTTTTTCATCGCTGAGTTAGAAAGTTACATTAGTTTGGTACCTGTAGTATCAAATTTAAAATCTACAGCTTACAGCTACATCACCTTGAAAAAGTTAAGCAATCTCAAATTTGATGGTTGACTGCTTGTGAATACCAGGTGCTGTAAGCTTGGATGTGCAGGTAATGTAATGGGTAATGGCTTGGAATTGTTAATCAGAGAGCCATGTTTGAATTCCGGTTGGGTTTGTTACATTCACTGAAGCATAAATACCTTTGGGAAAGGTATGACTCTATCTCGTTTTCCCTCAGCTAATATTAAATAATAGACTTGTATCTGGTAAAATCATTGTTATTTCCAAAGAATTGTTAATGCAATATTCGCTCACAACAAAAGAATGATTCTTACAATCCAAAATATGTTTCAGCATTAAATCAACCATTCACCCTTGCATGTAATATTGCTGTTATATATGGTCTGGAGCCCCTGCTGTTCATCTTAGGGTCCTCAACAAAATCCAGAGACAAATATGCAATGTCGTTGGCCCTGATCTGGCATCTCGTTTACAGTTGCTCTCTCATAGATATGCTGTTGCCTCCCTCTGTCTTTTCTACAAATACTTTCACGGTAACTGCTCTGACGAGCTAGTTCCCAAACTGCATGAATTTAAACATGCTATTAGTTTGGCATCTCAGTCCCACCCTGTCACTGTCGAAACGGTTAAATATAGCCATCTCTTCTACTCCAGTAGCTTCATGTGTCACACTTCCCATCCGTGGAACTCCCTTCCTCGAACTTGCTTCCCTGATAGCTATAATCTCCAACTATTCAAATGCATTGTCACTCAGTATCTCCAGATACCTTGTTCTATTCCCTATCATGCCTCTTTACTCTTGCTCCCACTTTCCGTAACCCCTTGTGTGCTAGTGGCACTCCCACATTGCTTGGGATGAAAAGTTTTTTAAAAAAACCCTACACAGGGTTTATAATTCATAAAAAACAAAACAATCAGTTCTCTTCAGAGTGAAGATAAGCATATTATTTGATTATAACAATTATCCCCAATGATGAAATAAATATAAGAAACAACATCCAAATAATTGCAACCACTTCCAAAACCGTTATGGATATAATCAGATCTACAAACATTCATAACAATAATATTTCAGAAGCAAGCATATATAAAATAAATTGCCAAAACTGTTCCTCACAATATATTGGAGAAACATGCAGAAATTAGCAAAAACACATCTATAAACACAAAAGAGACCTCACAAATAACAATTTGACAAATTCACTGGTCATACATAGAAATAAATTCAACCAGAATTTTTATTTAAAAATGCTATACTCATAAAAAAAGGAAATAATTCATTCAGAAGGAAAATCCTTGAGAGTGCTGCCACTCAATATTATCCATATATTAATCTATGCTTCACTTTTTTCCCAATTTCACAGAATCACTACTCTCCCAAGCCTACACACACAACAAATATATCAAGAAATTAAAAGAAAATGGTTGAATCCAGCATCAGAACAATCCAAACAATATTTCTACATATGAAGAATTCTCTAATTTTATTTACATAAAATGTAAATGAAGTAATTTTTCAGTTGGCATAATGAATATATATAAGCATTTCTAAATTCTTCTAGTAACTAACAACATTTTGTTTTTGTTTATAGATACTTTGTTCAAACAAATTCATTTTGTTCTTTGCCTAAAGTCCGTAGTGGATAAAACGCATTGACTAAAGCTCCATACAGTTTTCCTATTGTCTTTTTTCCTTTATTCATCATCACCTTCTTGACTTTTGTAATCTTAGGGGCTATTTGAATGCAGAAGCCATATTGAATCTCCTCCACAACAGTCTATCAATGGCAGCCATTAGCAATTCTGGTATAGTCATACTTGTCCATTGTTTGACATTGTCCAACTAGTTTTTACGTTGACATCCTCCCCTATGTCCACCTTCAACAGTGCCTTGCATGTTGGTCTTGCAGAAGCTGTCATGCCTTGTAACATGTCCAAACCATGCCATTTTTCTCTTTTTGACAGTGGTGAGAATAGGTTCCTGGTTAATTCAAACAAAAAAATACAGTTATAAATCTAACCTTCCATAACACCATATATTTAAGATACCACAAAGCCAGGTAAGAAAATAATTAGTTAAACAAGAAATAAATAACAGGAATATATCTATATTTCTTAAAATAACTCTAACTTAAGAAAAACTCAGGATATTCGAGAAAACAAACTGCTCTAAAAATCCTAAAGAATGTTCTGTCTGTGATACCAGAAATGGCGTTGTTGCATTATCTTTGACACTCAGAGCTAAAAGAGAAAAAAAAGGAAAACAAGTAGGGAAAGAGTTTAACGAGAAAAGATATAATGAAAAGGAGAAATAACCATGGCATTTGACACATGCACACACAAGCACATGCACACACACACACTCACAAAAAAGAAAAAAAGAATCTGACACCAATAATAAGAGTATACCAACAACCACACAAATTAATAACATTAAACTAATTCTAAAAATAACAAAAAATGAGAAAAATGGCAGTCAATTGCTGAAAGCCCTGAAGTTGAGGTGCTGAATATAACATCAATCCACTAAAGAACATATATTATTTGCATTAGTTTGGTTTGGTTATTTAATGGCATATCATCTTCTTTTGGGTCCTTTAATACCAAAATTTTATTTTCTTGTGAGATTTAGTAATTATTTTTTCAAAAAATGTATTGCTGGTGATTTTTTATTTTTTTGATGAAAATGCATTGCAGGTAATTTTTTATTTCCTGTGATGAAAATGTATTGCTGGTAATTTTTTATTTCCTATGATGAAAATGTATTGCTGGTAATTTTTTATTTCCTATGATGAAAATGTATTGCTGGTAATTTTTTATTTCCTATGATGAAAATGTATTGCTGGTAATTTTTTATTTCCTATGTTGAAAATGTATTGCTGGTAATTTTTTATTTCCTATGATGAAAATGTATTTCCGGTAATTTTTTATTTCCTATGATGAAAATGTATTGCTGGTAATTTTTTATTTCCTTTGTTGAAAATGTATTGCTGGTAATTTTTTATTTCCTATGATGAAAATGTATTGCTGGTAATTTTTTATTTCCTATGTTGAAAATGTATTGCTGGTAATTTTTTATTTCCTATGATGAAAATGTATTGCTGGTAATTTTTTATTTCCTATGATGAAAATGTATTGCTGGTAATTTTTTATTTCCTATGATGAAAATTCATTACAGGTAATATTTTATTTCCTATGATGAAAATGTATTGCTGGTAATTTTTTATTTCCTATGATGAAAATCTATTGCTGGTAATTTTTTATTTCCTATGATGAAAATGTATTGCTGGTAATTTTTTATTTCCCATGTTGAAAATATATTGCTGGTAATTTTTTATTTCCTATGATGAAAATGAATTGCTGGTAATTTTTTATTTCCTATGTTGAAAATGTATTGCTGGTAATTTTTTATTTCCTATGATGAAAATCTATTGCTGGTAATTTTTCATTTCCTATGATGAAAATGTATTGCTGGTAATTTTTTATTTCCTATGTTGAAAATGTATTGCTGGTAATTTTTTATTTCCAATGATGAAAATGTATTGCGGGTAATATTTTATTTCCTATGATGAAAATGTATTGCTGGTGATTTTGTATTTCCTATAATGAACATTTATTCCTGGTAATATTATATTTCCTATGATGAAAATGTATTGCTGGTAATTTTTTATTTCCTATGTTGAAAATGTATTGCTGGTAATTTTTTATTTCCTATGATGAAAATGCATTGCAGGTAATATTTTATTTCCTATGATGAAAATGTATTGCTGGTAATTTTTTATTTCCTATGTTGAAAATGTATTGCTGGTAATTTTTTATTTCCTATGATGAAAATGTATTGCTGGTAATTTTTTATTTCCTATGATGAAAATGTATTACTGGTAATTTTTTATTTCCTATGATGAAAATGTATTGCTGGTAATTTTTTATTTCCTATGATGAAAATGCATTGCAGGTAATTTTTTATTTCCTATGATGAAAATGTTTTGCAGGTAATTTTTTATTTCCTATGATGAAAATTTATCGCTGGTAATTTTTTATTTCCTATGGTGAAAATGTATTGCTGGTAATTTATTATTTTTTATGATGAAAATGTATTGATGTTAATTTTTTTATTATGAAGATGTATTGCTGGTAATTTTTGCTACTGTATTTTTATATTTTCATGTTTTTACTCCAGTTTGGAGGTTCACTATTTTGCCCATAGCATGGACCACCTAATAATTAATTGCTGTCGTCCCCTGGGACAACAACAATTAACAGATAGTGCCCTGCTCCTCAAAACCCCCCAATCAGCGACATTGCTGCCTGATGTAGTTTATCATCATACCCAGGACAATTATTTGTATTAATCATATATAAAACTTGATTATATTTTAGGAATATTATTTCCAATACAGGCAGAATTAATTTTTTATTGATTAGATGACAAACAAGCAATAGTCCACACCCAGAAAATATTAATATACAAATAAAATCACATGAAAGAAACAAAATTCTACTAATTTGGAACACATATATGTGCAGGAATATTATCTCTAATTTTGGCAGAATTCATTTTTATCAAATAGAAGGCACATACAAATCTACACCCGCAAAATATTAATATACAAATAAAATCACATGAAAGAAACAAAATTCTACTAATTTGGAACACATATATGTGCAGGAATATTATCTCTAATTTTGGCAGAATTCATTTTTATCAAATAGAAGGCACATACAAATCTACACCCGCAAAATATTAATATACAAATAAAATCACATGAAAGAAACAAAATTCTACTAATTTGGAACACATATATGTGCAGGAATATTATCTCTAATTTTGGCAGAATTCATTTTTATCAAATAGAAGGCACATACAAATCTACACCCGCAAAATATTAATATACAAATAAAATCACATGAAAGAAACAAAATTCTACTAATTTGGAACACATATATGTGCAGGAATATTATCTCTAATTTTGGCAGAATTCATTTTTATCAAATAGAAGGCACATACAAATCTACACCCGCAAAATATTAATATACAAATAAAATCACATGAAAGAAACAAAATTCTACTAATTTGGAACACATATATGTGCAGGAATATTATCTCTAATTTTGGCAGAATTCATTTTTATCAAATAGAAGGCACATACAAATCTACACCCGCAAAATATTAATATACAAATAAAATCACATGAAAGAAACAAAATTCTACTAATTTGGAACACATATATGTGCAGGAATATTATCTCTAATTTTGGCAGAATTCATTTTTATCAAATAGAAGGCACATACAAATCTACACCCGCAAAATATTAATATACAAATAAAATCACATGAAAGAAACAAAATTCTACTAATTTGGAACACATATATGTGCAGGAATATTATCTCTAATTTTGGCAGAATTCATTTTTATCAAATAGAAGGCACATACAAATCTACACCCGCAAAATATTAATATACAAATAAAATCACATGAGACAAACAAAATTCTACTAATGTGGACACATATATATGTAGGAACATTATCCCTAAATTTTGCAGAATTAACTTTTAGTGAATTAAAGTCACACACAAATCTACACCTGTAAAATATTAATACACTAATAAAATCACATGAGGCTAGCACAATCTTTCTATTTTGGGATACATCACAGCACACAAAAAATGCCTTATTCTGGGAGCCTCTTACCATCAAACATAAAATCAAAAGAGCATCAGTGACCCCAGAGAGTTGAATATAAGACAGTACACAGTAGACAATAGACAAGCACTTAGTCAAGTTCAGTGATAGATTCCCCCTTAAATGAACAAGTGAATGAAAAACCAACCCATAGGATTCATTTCTCCCTGCTTCCAGGGATAGTGATAACTGCCAAGTGTCTCTGAAGTCAAACTTCTTACCTAGAGAAAGTTTTGATCTTCCCTTACTGCAATATCCGCCACTGCAAGTCAACTTTTAAGAACTCAACTTTATGTATCAGCCACAGTAATTCTATCTGACAAGAACTTCTAGCGAGAGACATAAAATTATCTCCTCTTGATCAAAACAAAAATAGCAATAAAAATTAATTATAAATATTCATAAGAATAGAAACTGTCATGTGATCTGACAAAACCCACACAAGGCATCATTAGACAGGAAAATCAATCTTCCTCTTTTTGCTCTTTGAAGTTATAGTAACAAGATGCACAATTTCAGTCTTGTAATAACCAGACAAATAAGTACAAAATTTATATTGTTTTTGGTACCCAATTTTTTTGCAAGTAGATATATGCAATCCTTGTGGTAAGAATTTTGAATATAAAATATATATATATATATACAAGTGTTTTTATACAAAGATATTTGTGTTTTGTTTGAATTTTTCATATATTTATGTTGTTGTATGTTTCATACACCTTAAACTAGGTCTATGTTATATATATATTTCTGCACAACACACTCTCTTTCATGTATCAGCAACACATTTGTTCATAAAATGCGATGTTTAAGTTTAATTTACATTCTGCTTTACAATTATCTTTCTTTACAATTATTATTGTTTTTTTTTGTTTTCATCGAATTCACCCCAAGCAAGACAGTAAAGCCACTAAGACACAAGGCGTTACTGTGTGTGAAAGAATAAGAAAACAAAAGTGTTATTGAGGAGTGAGAACAAAAGAAAAGTAATCAGGATGACAATAGGTAATGATTGACATTGCATTTAAATTTTGCAGATTAAAGTTGACTGAAGACATGCAGCCAGAACGGAGTTCCACAAGTGAGAAGTGCAAGAAAAGTAACTGTTAGCATAGAACTTATGGTTACAACTAGCGAACTCAACTGTGAATTGATGAAACCTCATTGCCAGCCTAGCACTCATATAAAGTCTGGGTACCAGAGCAAAGAGCTCATTCGAACGTTTACAATGGAAGTATTTATAGAAAATGCACAAGGAAGCAACTTTATGGTAGGAAGAAAGTGATGGAAGCTGAGATGCCGTGTCAGGAACAATAATATTGCTGTTTCTTTGGATTTTATCAAGAATGTTTAAATATATAGCAGGAAAACTGGACCATATGTGGCAGCAATATATGAGGCATGGAGCAATATATGAGGCATGGAGAGATGGTAAACTTATAAATATGTAAGATAAATTCAGGTGAGAAAAATTGTCTGGAACAACACAGTAAACCAACTTTCTTAGCAGCAGACCTAGCATTGGATTCAATATAGTCATCCCACTTCATGCCAACCAAAAATCTTAGCTTGAGAAGGTGTAACTAGTAACTCTCCTGGAGGTTAGCATCAGCCATGCTGACGGAAGGTAGAAAGGGGTCTTTCAGATGATTAACAGAGAGCAGTTTAGTTTTGAAGGTGTTAAAATTTAACAAGCCATCCTTTGCTCCATTTAACTGAAGATCATTTCTGATATAGGCCACTAATTTGACCATATCAATCTGATCAGACTTACTATCGAGACAGGAGTAAATGGTTGTGTTATCAGCATAGCTACCAAAATGAGAGCTGATGTTTATTTATGTTTTATTCATTTGATTGTCGGTATTACGATACTCAAGATTTTCCCTGAAATCTAGGTAGATGAAAATTGACAATATGTTCTTTCTCTTTCAAGGTTATTTCCTACAACCCCTGATAATTTTCATATTTGGAATATTGCATCATAAATATCAAGATCATTATTATATATTTATAAGTAATCCCTGAGTTAAATAATAAAACTTCACATAGTCAAATACTTTTTTATAAATATTTCTCATAAAAACAGATATGAGGTGCATTCCAGAAGTTTTGAGATTTTTCAGGAGAAATATTTATTAATTGCAAAGAAAAACAAAATTCTGATCTCCTTCAAAGTAGGATTCTCTGACTTCAATGCACTTGTTGAAGTGCTCCAGCCACTTTGTGACGATCCCATAGAAGTCATCTGAAGTGAAGGTGTCCAGGACCCTTGTCACAGCCTCCTTCATCTTCTCAATGTCTTCAAAACAACTGTCCTGAGGTTCTCCTTCAGTTTGGGGAATCATCCAAAAGTCATAGGGAGCAAGGTCTGGACAGTAGGGAGGGTAAAGAGACAGTTTTGATCCCCATCTCTGTCAACATTATTCATTTCCAAATTATCTTCACATCTAGACTTCATTCTGGAAACGAGTCAGCTATGAAAAGCAGTGTTTAGTAGGGTGTGTTCAAAGAGAAGTTGCAATTATCTTCAATCTGGAGCAATAAAAGTTGCAAGGTTAGCTGTATAGTAATGATATATAGAAGAACCTCGGTTCTTGAATGTCTCACATGTCAAACAAATCGGTTTTCAAACAGAAAATTCGGGATGAAAATTATTGGTTATTGAACAAAATGTGGTGAGGGCAATATCAAATAATAATAATGAGGGCAAAATAATAATAATGATAATAAAGGAGAATATGCTGTAAAACAGAAAAAAGGTGTTTTCAAAAGAACCAAGATGTTAAAAATGCTGTAAAGAATTTGACATATATAAGTCACAGAAAGTTAATTTAGAACACGAAATATAATCTTTTTGTAAGTGTACAAAGGATATCAGATTACTAATAGAAAATTACTGGAACAATGATAATTCGAACTTTTAGAGAAAGAAATGGATTTGACACTGTAAGAATCAAAGTTAAAATAAACAATGTTTTGATTTAGAATTTATTTTTGAAACAAGACTTGCTATAGTTTATAAAAAGTGGCAAAGTGGTTGATAGTGAGGTGATAAACAATGGAGTCTTGTTGTGGGCCTTGGAAACCAACTGATGAAAATGTAAACTGTTTACTCTTGAAAGAGTGAAATTGTATTTTGAAAGTATGTCAATACGTTTGCACTAGAAAAACAGCTACGTCACCAGTTCTCTATATAAAGAGACAAGCCAACCAGAAGTTAAGGAGAGTTTTGGGTTTGTCTGTCTTCAAGTGCAGTCGAGCTGGGCAGAGTGACATCAGAGATTGTAAAGAAAGCATCCGCTGTGTACTGCTGAATGGGAGGCCAAGAGCGAAATACCACCGCTACATCTAAGTACCGCTACTCCTGCTACTACTAATATTACTACTACTATTACAACTCCTGAGAACGGGAACATCGAAAGTTGTAGTAGTTGCACTAAGAACAGACCAAAAAGGGTTAAAACAAAGGCCACATCTCTCCTTACCGAAATTATTTGAAGTATTTGTGTTTGTTTGGTTATTGTTCGCATACAAGAAACATTCAATCTTGTGCAACAAGAATTATTTTTTTGTGTGTTTGCTTTTATATATAAAAAAACTTTTGTCCTTTCAAAATCGAATCAACTTGGTTATTTATTTTTCTGTTAACTCGATTCTCTCCCAATGAACTTGCAAGTGGACTAACGGGGAGCTTCCGGATTTCTACGATCTGATGACCACTCTCCAGGATCAAAAAATCACAACAAGGCTGGAGGGTGGCTTCGAATTGACATTGGGGACCAGAGACTTGTGTCTAATCTGTAATACTGGACCATACCAAACCAACGGCCAGCCTAGTGTAGTGCATGGGTCCAGTGGGGAGAGGATATGGTGTTACAAAAAGTTTGGTTCTTGAACAATATAGCCGAACTGAATTAGCATGAATGGAATAATTTCTGAGTTGACCACTATGTTTTATACATTCATTTGTTATGCCATTCTTTTCTTTACCAATTTTATTATACGGTGACTTTTTTCTCTACATTGATTCCTATTGGAAAAACAGTTTCGGTTTACAAACATTTCGGGTTACAAACAGCCTTCAGGAACAAATTAAATTTGTGAACAGAGTTACGGTGGACTGGTCATGACTTGAGAATGTCTGATGACAGGATACCCAAGATCCTAATGTACAGCCAGTTAGATCAGGGTTACAGGAATGTAGGACACCCATGGCTAAGATACAAAGACAAGCTGAAAAGCAACTTGTCACCAGTCAATATACCACATAACACCCTTGAGCACTTAGCCTTGGAGCGGGTAGAATGGAGATCAATGTGTTTTAGTGGACTCAGCAAATTCAATCTGCTTGTCTGAATCATCTTCAAGAAGCGAGAGCAAGATCTAAAAGGTCAGCCAATCCAACAGTGATCTCATCTCATAATCCTTACACTTGCTCCATATGTGGCCTCCATTGTAAATCACTAGCGGGTCTTAAATGCCACTTAAGATTATCGCACAAAATTTCATAACTGAATCAACTAAGCTGTCAGATCCTCATACATCGAAACTGACAGGAGAGTCCATTATTATATATATATATATATATATATATATATATATATATATTTACAAAAACACTAAAATGCAGTCTACCATAATATCTGGGTTTTACCTATATGGTCTCCACAGGCAAGTAGAAGAATCAACAATCTATTATATTCCACCAATTTATATGATCACAGGAAAATAGAATGAAAGGTGTAAGGGAGAGGGGAAAGGAAAAAAGGAAGAAAAAAGGTGGGGAAGAAGAAAAAAAAATTTCATAGGACTCATTCAGGTTCATACATATCCAAAAGATATTTACTCAAATGCCTGCACTTTGACAAAATCTCAGTTCTCCCATTCAGTACCACATCTTTGTTAGGACATGTAGTGATAGCCAACTTCTCCTCTTGACACAGTCGGCAGCATTTGCCACAGACTCTGCCTGGCTTCACCTTTCTTATTAAACTCCACTCTACACATGGATTTCTGCTTAAATGCCCAAATACAATCCACAAGTTTGATGTCACTTCTGTGGCTTTTCATCCTAAAGGAGGTAAAAGGACTTTCAGTACAACCAATGTGTATCCTCTTAAAACCGTTACTGTCACTGACTTCCACAAAAATTCCCTTTACATAACACTCACTGCTTAATGGGCAATTATTTTATTCCTGCAGTTGCATGGCTTTGCCTTTTCCCTTCTACCTCTTTCCACTTCTAATATTTTCACATGATGGTTCTTTACTATATTCAACATGTTACCAATACAACCGTAGCTCAGTTTAACGGTGTTTCTGTTGAATGCCTTAGCCAATGGACAGTTCTTTGGAAAATGTTTATCCAAAAGCTTTAAAAAAAATACTATACCAATTTTAGTTTTAAACTGCAGGTTAAAAGGAGGTTTTTAACTGCAGGTTAAAAAAGTTCCCTGCTTCTCGTACTACGTTTAGGCTGGACATGTGGTAAGAAAGCCAAGTCAGTATTATGCCCCTCCTCTCTCAAAGCCTTTTGTATACCATTTTTGTACATTGAAAAATTTCCTTAGTTGATGAATTTTTATTGAGCACTTCTTAATGTTTATACCTTTTATGTGCAACTGTTTTTAGCCTCCTATTACAGTATATTATTTTATATTTTATATTGTATTTTTCATAATGATAATCCTAAAATTGAATTTGCTGAGTCCACTAAAACACATTGATCTCCATTCTACCCGCTCCAAGGCTAAGTGCTCAAGGGTGTTATGTGGTATTTTTTAAACTCTAAGGCCAGCTCGACATAGTTGCAATATAAACTATAGGTTGGTTCTATGTGTGTTGAAAGAAAATATGCCTGAGCAAACAGGGATTAGCAAACTACCATAGTAGTCAGGTATACTAAGCAATTATTTTATATAGGTATACTCTGAAAGATTTATCAACATGGATTAATATAAATTTTAGTGTGAAAAGATTCACTTGCAAGTGGAAAAAAATATTTTGTGTAAAATCTTTCCCACTTTGTCATAGATTTTCCTAAAATCGTTCTGATATATAATAAAAATGTATATATCATTCCCCCACCCCCTGTGTGTTGTGCCCTTCTGTCCTATTCGTTTTTAACAAGAAACAGAATTTACATTAAGCCTTCCTTTTCTAAGGAATAAATCCAGAAATTAGTCTCCTCTTCTTGGTAACCATAAATTCTTCCACGTGCCTTGAGTCTTAGCGTCTACTGTTTCCATGGTTACAAAGGAAGTGACGTCATACATAGCAACCACGCGGTCGCCATAATAACTATGTTTTTTTTTTATTACCTTTTTTTTTCAAAGTTCCAGTTCCGAAAATAATTTGCAGTCCATCAGCAACGGGAAAAGATAGATACATAAAAATCAATAACAAATATAGACTTTTAACCAACAATTTGTACAGGGCTACTCAATTCTTCGCCGCTTCTGTTATTTTTTGGGGGATTGGGTAAGAAAAAGACTTTTTTTGTGTTTTTTAAATATATTTTTCTTTTTTTAAATTAAAATTTTAACTTTTTGTTTATTCTTCTTGTTGATTTTTTTTATTCATTTCAAATTATCATTCGTTTTTTTTCTTGTTCATTGGTCTTCAAATATTTTAAAAAATCTCATTTTTTAAATTACTAACTAAAAATAAAGTACTTATTTATTTTTTAAAAAGTAAAACGAAAAAAAAACAGAAATAATTGTTGTTTCGAAATCGTCAATCAATATTCAATACCAATGAAACATTTTTCAAAATTTTAGTAAATTAATTTATTAAAAAAAACAAACAAACAAAACAAACTTTTTAAATAGCCATGAAAAACAAGCCAAACGATCGTTAACGATGTGATTGATATGACAATGACATTGATGTGTACGTACCTATGTACGTGTGAGTGTGTGCATAGGTACCTTCCAAAGATTCGCTAAAAAATGAGCATGCATGATTTAAAAAAAAATGCCTAAAAAACTTAATAAAAACGAAGTTTTATCGTCAAAATCTTTATTTTATTTTTTACTTTTTATGCAAATTTTGGTTAAAAATCTTGTCTCTCTGGTGTCAACATTCTACCATAAAAATTAGTATGGGAAATTTTAGCGTCTTTTTGCGATGTAAAATTAAAAAAAAAAATGATCTGGAAATACTTGTAAAAATTATCGAGTTTTAATGAAACTTTCAGGACTTTTTCGCAAACGAATGAAATATTTCTTTTTCTTTTTTTTTCTTTTTTTTCTTTTTTTTTTTTTGAATTTCTTTGTAAAAATTACCCCCCCCCCCCCCGCCCACAAATTTAATTTAATTTTATGAAATTTCGAAAAATTATTTTTTATGTTAATTATGTTAAGGATAAGTCTTCAAAGAAATCAGGATTTTTTTTTTTTTTTTTTTTTGGCCAAACAGAACTTCCAGTTACTGAAAATCTGCTCTGAATCGTAAAAAAAAAAAAAAATGAAATTAAAAAACTAACACTTTCTTTAATTTTAATTAGAAAAGCTTTTAATTTCTTTTATTATGGACACTTGTTTTAAGAAAAAATATTTCTCGATGAATAATGAATTTTACAAGAACTGTGTCAATTTTTTAAAAAATTTTATTAATTTATAAACTTTTCAAAATCTTTCAAAATTTTGCATTAATTTGTATTGGTCAAGTTAAGTAAAATAAGGGACTGTATTTACTTGTCATGAAAATTCAACGACCCCCGATATTTTAAAAAGAATTTTAAATATATTTTGTATGTAAACTAAACGTAGATTTTTGTAATGTAAATACAGACGTATGTTCAAACGCGATATTATGAGAAATAGTGGCAACTATAGTAAAGTTAAAATTTATATTTGTAATTTTCAAACATTTCTCAACAGGCGCTTTTATAAGTTAGATTAAAGTCAAAGTACCTACAATTCAATAAAATATTGCTTAGAATATTTTCTTAATTTTTTGCTGGGTAGTTAAAAAAAAAGTTTATAAAAAAGGGCCAAGGCGTTCACGTTATATTCAGGTAATTACGGTGATGTCTTCCTTAGAAACAATTCCCAAGCATAAGACTATCGGGAAAGTTAACAACATCTAAAAAAAAACACCCACTGCCGTGTTAAAAAATGTTTTTCTGTGATATTTTAAAAGTAAAAGTAAGTAATATTTGTTTCAAGTCTGATTAATTAAACTAATCTTCCCTAGATAAAGTTTCAGAAAAGATTATTTTATTTTTGAAAGATTTTTTAATAAAGAGAATAATGTATATATAACCCAATTTTTTTTTGTTTTGTTTTTGTTTTTAATTATCAGTATTAAATACATTTACTGGCCTGAATGTTTGAGAAATTTTGTAGAAACTATGTATTCTCTGACAGGAATCAAACCTGTATCCCATACAGAAACCGTCATTTGGCCTGACATGCTGTTCAAAATGTCCACCACTTGCTTCTACAAGCACATGCACCCATCAGATCATTCAAATACTCCGACACGATATCAAATGGTTTCACAAGCCCTCATGACATGTTGATGAAGCATTTCTGCATTATTAATGTCTGCTGCATAAACCAATTGTTTTAGGTGACCTCAGAGATAAAAATCCAAAGCATTGAGCTGGAGGAACAAGTCATAGAACAGGTCTTCCCCTACCTATGCATCTCACTGGTACAAACATTACATGTTGAAGAATTCTAGCCACAAATGTACACGAATGACAAATGTAACCTAGACTACATGTCAACACAGTGCCATCTACCATAAACTTTCTTTAAACTTAATAACTCAAAAATGAACGATTTGCAGACATACATATATATATATATATATATATATATATATATATATATATATATATATATATATATATAAGCTCCTGAAATTAATTTCGGTTGAGCCCTCTGGTTTGGGGTGTGAATTTGTAAAACAGTGACTATTTATGCTAATACTGCACGACTCTTCGACAGAATTGAGTCACTCTCAGTCACTGTGCGTTTATCCGAATCTAAAAATAAACACGCTAAAATTCACCTCCATTCCGTACCGTACGCTGATGGCTTAGCGGGTAGAAGTTCCGACTGACGCAAATTCAGTCGGGTTTCGATCGTAGCTAGAGGCAACCGGACGTCTAGCCACACTGATGAGCTGTGAAACAGCGAAACAGTCTGTCTGTGGATGACAAATATATATATATATATATATATATGGACTTGTGTTCTTGTCTTGGTGTGAGGAACCTGCCACCAAAGTTAGTAAAAGTATTTTTGATGCACCCTGTGTATAAATGCATATATATATATATATATATATATATAATTATAATATTTTTTGTTTTTAAAAATATGATTCCTTCGCTACATAAGAGTTCTCATGTTTCAAAAGCGAGAGCCGAGATCCCTAACATAATTTTTTAAGTTATGTAGAGTTAAGGTGCCTGGACCCGCTTCCTTGTCAAGCGAGAATTTGGGAATAAGCTATCTTTTGGTTAGCGCGTGTTTATAAGTGCGGTCTCTTGGAACATTAGTTGCTATGGAAACGGCTAGTGTCGGCCATTTTGGTTAGGTGGTTCAAAGAGCTAAGAATTAATTTTTATCTACAGACCAGTCCCCTTCGAAAAATGTGTGTCAAGTTACAATGGGGAGTCTATTTCAAGAGTGATCGTAGGTTAGGCTGGTCAGACGGCAATTTTTTGGCATTGCCGCGGGTCGTTGAGTGACGAGAAGGTTGTGTTTCATTATTATCTATTTGATCTGTTTATTTATTTGTTTATTCACATGGCTTTTTTTTTTTTTTTATACTTTAACAAAGGGTTTTTCTCAATAATTATTGGGCTGAGCTTTTAAGGCTTTTAAACTATGGACTTTATTTGTTTAAATCTATTTATTAATTATTTAATGCAAAAATCATTTGATGTCGACAGAAAACCGTTAACTCATGTCTATGGTTTAATAACTTTTCACTATTTAGAAACCTAATGATGTGCAGTTTTTCATGTAGGCATAAAGGACATGGGTCGTCCCAGGTTTTACAAGTTCTAGTTCTATTTATTATTTTCCATTTTACTTTCTGTGTTTTGTTCGTTTCCTTTAAATGCCAGTAGTATTGGGATAGAGATGTCTGATTTCTATTTTGGATGTTGTTGAAGGAGCTTTTGTGTTGTCTCCATCTAATATTAAAATTATTCTTTGTTGACCCAATGTATATCCTGTCAGTGTTAGGACTCTCCATGGATGGGATGGTACATTGGTATACCACGGATTTAGTGAGGCATCTGTTTTCTAATGGATCCATGGAGAGTCCTTTTCTCTATCTGTCTGGATGGAATGACTCCATTTCTCAAATACCTTTAGTCTGAAGAGATGCATATACAAATATATTCATGAAATAAATTATAACCAAAATGGATTTTTAAGGATTTTCTTCACTCATTATTATTCTATTGCTTTGTTACTCACATTGAGCTCTCTTTGCATTAATGCCTTCCTTGGAATTATCGCTACCAATTACCAATTGGTATTATATCTATCTATCTATATATATATATATATATATATATATATATATATATATATATATATATATATGTATGTATTCTTAATCAGTGTATGTATATGTGTATGTGTGTGTTTGTGTGTGTATATATATATATGTATATATATATATATATATGTACATGTGTGAATGTGTGAGTGTGTGTTCTTGATCAATCCAAATTCATAAATAATTATATTGGGTATGCTACATTACATCTCTCTGACTATACCTCAATTAGGTCTCAATTAAATACACACGGAAACCTATCAAACTCTATCCGCAACATACTTGTTGATAATACAAATATAATAGCCTAATCAACATGTAAAAAAGGTATAAAAAATAATGCAAGCATTATTAATAAAAAGGAAAAGCCAACACTCAATATCAACTATGAACACAGCCACAATGTGTTGACCGTGTTTGGAAAATAAAACTTTCCTATAACTCTAGATACATACATAAAACAATCCATACATTCTGTGGAACAGACTACCGAGTGGATTTTTCCCTATCACTGCAATCTTAACGTGTTCAAGTCGAGAGTTAACTGTTATCTTCCCCTCCTATAAGTAAACTACTCCTTAATATAACGTTCTACCTCAAGTGGGCCCCCAGGCCTTGTACAGGATGAACTCTACTGTAAAAAATATTTTTAAAAATACTAAGGCAGCAATCTAGAAATGTCATTGTGGTGCAAAACCATGTCCTGCATGTTTATATAAAGTTTAACTTTAATTACTTTAAGTAGCTAAGAATTTCTTTCTTCTTGAATTCAAACTTTTTTATTAACAGGTGAATTTTTGGTGATTTTAAATCATCTTCAACCACTTACTTCACATTTGTTTGTTTTTAGCAAGATTTTACATCATTTGAAAGAAATCTTGCATCAGATGGTTGTTGAAGACATGGGTTCTTCTGCTGAGAAAGTTGAGATACCGCAAGACATTAAAAACGTATTTTGGCTTTTAATGATGTTATTTTTAAAGACAATAATAATAAAAAAATAAACATTCCCATGTATTTGATAAGTTATAAGTTATAAAGTTATAATAATAATAAGTGGTACATTTGATAATAAACTGTTTACTCTGATATCCAGTGTAAATATATATATGTGTTTATGTGTTTATCTGTTGAGTAGCATGAAGAAATGAGGTACAGTGGGTGCCACGGCCCTGGGCATCCATATCAGGAGGGCATTCAATCAAAGAGTGAAATAAAAATTTAGTTTTTGTAATTTGAAACAAAGTCTTTCTTTCATGTTTCATCTGTTTTTAAAATGTCTTCCTTTCTCACATTTCTTAGTACTAGATTCTATACTTGAGTCTTAGGAGCAAACCTCATCAAACCTCTGCATGCCACTGGTGTTTATACATGTAGGTGCTAATTTCAGTAGAGCTTATTTTTTTAAATTGTAATTTTCTTTCTGAACAGTTCTTTTAAATCAATTAAGAGGGCAATATATCTCAGTAAAATCATTTTTTATTCAGAGATCATCCACTAAGGAGGATTTCTGATTTTTTTTTTTTTTTTTTTACTGATAACCAGAACTCTACAGCTAGAAATTAAAATAAAATTTTTAGTCCCTATTTTTTACATTTCTAGAAAGATAAAACTGAAAAAATGATCACTTAAAAATTGAAAATGTTTAAAGATTTTCGCACATGAAAAATTTTCCCGAAAACTGAAATACTGTTTTTAAAACAAATTTTTAAGACAATCTCGTTTGTTCACTTTTGTGAAAAATTTTAAAAAATCTCTGGGAATCACATGAAGTCAAATCATTGCATTTTGTTTGTCAGGGATATTTTTTCATGTGCTATGTTGGAATCTTTGTAAAACTTTTTTTTCAGCAGAAATTATAGAAATGTTTTACATTTCCATAATTTCTGCTGAAAAAAAAATTTGCGACTTAAACATTTTTTTCAAATAAAATTTTGCCATGAAAATATTGATAGTTATTACAAAAAAATAACGTTTTCTCAGATTTTTTAAAAATAAAAAACCTATTCATTATAAATCATTGTAATCATTGTAAATAATGAATATATACTGAAATCTTCATTTAAATTGGATAATTCCTGATTTTTAGTAATTTAAAAAAAGTGCTGCCCTTCCCCCTCCAAGTTTTCCTTTGAGGGTTTGTGGACCTCAGGTTGGGAAACTTTGAAATCAACATATAGTAGAGAGGGGGTCCCCCATATCAAAGTTTTGTGGGGTGGGTAGACCCTAGTGCCGTCCTGGGGGCTTGCGTGGTCCAATGATTCTGAGTGATGTTATTGGAAGTTCTAAATTCTTGGCAGGGATACACTGGGCAGCAAGGTTGAAGACAAGGACTCAGACTACGCACAACGATCTCCAAAGACCCCAACAGTGGAACAAGCAGATGACAATTACAACAGCTTTCAATGGTTGAATCAGTGGATGAAGAGAGCTACACATGACAGATTTGTGATAGGGAATGGATGACAGGAGCATGTTTTGGTGAAACTGGAAGCTTCTAGTCCAAACAGACACATTGATGGCAAATTTAGTCATCAACACCATCATCATAAAGGAAGTGATCAGCAAAGAAGAAATTAAATACTTGTGTACGAGATAAAGCCATCAAAGACGGAGAATGTTTTACAACATGAAAAAGCAACCTGGGTTTTTCTTGAAAAATATTTATTTTTCTGTTTCAATCATTTCAGTAAACCTTAGTCGATTTTATTTTTAAGATGACAAATACAATTGAAAGTTAATAAAACTTGCACTTTATTGTTACAACCTTTCTTTTTAAGCTGGTTCTCAGTTTGATGTTTCAATGTTGCCAAGATGAAAAACGTTGTTGGAGTGGAAACTAGGCTTTTATTACGTAAACTCATTTTTCTTCTTGGTACTCTCTAGTGCTAAATAAAGTGTGGGGAGTAGTTTGATAAGAAAACAGGTCATTGGAAAAAATGAGGAAGTCGAATAAATGGTGGGTGTATAGTTTCAACAAATGGGGTGGTTGGGAAATGATTAAAAATAAGTCTTTCAAACTATAAGTAGACTTTTAAGAAATAAAACTTAAAATAAATGTCTATTAATTAATTATTAATTAAGTAAAATGTTTTAACAAAATCAAAAATATTCCAATGAAGTCCTGCCAGCATTACAAAATGCCCATTAGAAAAAGTCAAAATTAATAAGCAAGAGAGGTGTGAGAAAAAGAAATAAAATCAATAAATAAAATAATAATAATAATAATAATAAAAAAGGAATAAATACATTTTCCCATGATGCTATTAGTAAATGAACCAGAAATTTTATTATTCCACTTGGCTTTGCGAAACACCTGTAGGTGGCGCTGTTTAAGTCTATAAAATAAGTACCTTTACTAATTTGCTGAAAAAGAGCATACCATGATGAAAAAAGTCACCCAAATTGATAAAAACAAAGTTTTATTCCTCAAAATGTGTTATTATTAATTGGAAAAACCAAGCTATTTTTTTATTATTTTTTTTTAATCCTTTCTAGCAATTTCAAAATAAAAACTCATTCTAGTTAATTTAAGTTAGCTTTGAAATACAGCAAAGTATTTTGCTTATTAGAAATATTAAATTTAAAAATTAATTTAACCCTTAGGTATCATGAATATGTGGTGGTACCTACTATAAAAAGACAGATATTTACTTCTTCTTTCTCCCCTTTGCTCCAAGATGTAGCATGAAGTGGATGAAGATGTCCCTGCTGGTAATGTTTCTTTTCCCCAGTTTACCAATAATTGATCTCACTTTCCACTTTCCAAGGCATAGCATTCACAGATGTTTTGAACCAATGAAACCTTACTTTGGTTGTTCTAACTCAGTGACCATTATAACAATGTTTATCCTTACTTACCCAACCTGCTGGACCAAAAAAAGAAAATGGACATACTCAAGCGACATTGAGAACTTTATTTCCCTCCAGTTCATATAAAAAAATGAATAAACGGTTCATAGTGAAAACTCAAGTTTTGTTACTTCTTTAATTGTTTATATGTGAACACACACATACCAACAATACACCAACACACAACCTTAAATTCCATGGAGGGATCCTATGAAGTTATGGTGGATGTTGGAAAAAATACCAAAATTAATAAGTGGTAGGGTCATATTTATTTGGTACCTGAGAGTGTATATATATATATATATATATATATATATATATATATATGACAATTCAATATTCCTTGTTTTCAGACAGATCCTACTGTACATAGGATTAATTAAAATCAAATTTTCTTTTTTTTTTTACTCTAGATGACTGACAAGATAAATATTATCTAAGAAAATGGCCACTTTAAGAAACACTGGGGTAAGTATTAATAACATCAAATTATTTACTCTTTTCTTCTGGATGCTGCTGTTTCAGTCTCATTGTCTTTTCTTTAGAGAACTATTTACCCCTTAAATTGGCCATTATTAATTTTTGACTAGTACTTCATTTATCTTAACTTTAGCTTTTCATTACACCTGACAGTGTGAATAGTTTAATGAAAATCAACTAAAATTATGATGAAAGAAATACGAGACAAAAATAATGTTTGACAATGCTTCATTTTTTTTTAATTGAGTTTACCCCATGAAAGGCAGTAGAGCCACTGAGTATGTAAGAGTTAGAAACAGGAACATTGCTAATGAGCAAGAACAAAAGAAGTCACTTTAAATCATTCGAAACAGAGCAGGCTTTAAATGAGCAGTATTGAAAAGAAAATGAGCTATCGCTACACATGGACAGTAGCATAAGAACACTCTACCTGCAGAGACTAAATAAAAGGTTGAGCTCAAAATTCCCTGAAGGTTATCCAGAATGAGATATATATCATTTAACAAGGAAAATTCTATATTGTTTTTCACATTTATTTCTTTATAAATTTGTAAATGATAAGGCCACTGGCTCTTTAGTATTTCAAAATATTTTTGTGCAATTTTAGTAAATATATCTGTTAAAATGAGATGTCAGTGTTATTTTCATTTTTCTGTAATTTAAATGACAATTTAGTCATCACATCCTGTATATTAATCTATATATATATATATTTTCAGGTACAAACACAAGACCTTGAATATGACAAACCACCACTTTTAAATGTGTGGAAACGGGAAGATGTGGTAACAAAATCATACATTTGTTTTTCTTTTTTTTTTATTATAAAAATTTGTTCACTGTGTGTGTGTGTGTGTGTGTGTGTGTGTGTGTGTGTGTGTGTGTGTGTGTGTGTGTGTGTGTGTGTGCAGTTGCCATTTTATATATATAAAGATAAATACATGTATACGTGCCTGCATACATATACACAGCTATATATGTGTGTAATTGTGATTGGCTTTAATTCCCGAATAATAATCTAAAGGAATATTGAAATAATGAAAGATGTCTTTGAAAAGCCAAACAAAGTATTAAGAAAAAACTGGAGGATTTCCTTAAAAAGAAAAGAGTACAGAACTGCTATGTAATACCAATCTTCCTATATAGCAGTGTATGAGAAAGTTTTAAAAAAAAGGTGGGGAAAAAAGGACACATACAGAAAATCAGAAAGGACATGTCACATACAAGAAGTATAGTGGCATGAACAACTGATTTACCCACACCAAAAAGATTAAGGAAGGACAATAATGACGAGGAAACACACAAGTAATTTTAACAAGACAAGACAAGAAATTTATTCACAAATTTACATGCTTGAAGTAGTAGTGTCAGTAGCTCGTTTCAGGAAAATAAATCAGAATTCTTAAAGTCTGTAGTTTTAACTTATTGTCATGAAGAGGAAATGTTCACACAATTGATTAAATGATCTGATACAAAATAATATTCAAAAATGTTTAAGACAAAAGTAAGAGAGTTTGTTGATCATATGTGCAAAAGTAGATGAACAGAGATCATTTGAAATACTTGCTTTTTCGAGGCAGATAATATAATTGGTGAATAATTTTACATTGGCAAGGACTTCAACACTAGTCACAAAGAACTGAAATAAAACCTTTCACATGATGTAAGAGACTCTTTTGATTAATTTAATTTTTCTCCTCATTTCATATCAAAAAGAATTTCATGTAGGCTAGCTACTTTCTTTCCCTCATCTTGGGTCACTAACTAATTTCTGTGAAGGCCAAGTTTTCATTGGTCCAAAAATAATTTTACATACATGTAAGCTTCTTCCCTTCTTCTTCTTCAGCTCACTGGTTAATTTCTGTGAAAGACAAAAATCTAACAGCAATTTCTTCCTTCTTTTTCTCTGAATTTGAAGGGAGAGGGTAAAGTGAGTTACTATTCACACTCACTACAGAAGAAACATGTGGGGGTCAATAAAAGTACCACTTTTGAAATACTATGGAAGATCAGTAGTATAATAAACAAAAAAAATTCTTATTTCTAGGCCTGATGGCAGATGTGCACTTAATTGACAATTATTTTAAGCTGATTTAAGATATTGATTGGCTACAATAGGCTATTCTAGAGACCAGCATAACAATAATTATACATTGATGAAAAAGGGGTTGTTTGTGGTAGCTGAAAAAAAATGGGCAAACATAGACAAACTTAATAAGAAGTGTCAAAAAGAATGTTTTTTCCCATGACACTGCTTTTTTAACTACCTTCACTCTTCGACAATGTTTATTGTTTTAAAAAGTGATGATTAGAATTGGAATAAAACCGTAACATATGATGAAAGTGGATTTATACATTGTCTTTGTTCTTCAGAATTTACAACAAAAATAATAAACACTATCTATTTATCAGATTGTTTATTTACACTATTTATTATATTATTTATATGAATGGTTGGCAAAAGATCAGCTCATTGCCAATTGATTCAAACTTTATAAAATGGTAAATAAGGATTTCCTTATAGTTGGTTCACATATTTTAATAATTTAGTAAATGTTTATAAATTTATAAATGAAAAATTGTTTTTCACATTTATTTCTTTATAAATTGATAAATGATAAATATTGCATTGCATTAGTTTTAATTATATTAGTTTTTAGAATGTTGTAAATGTAACATTATTCTTGTAAATAAACAATATAATAAATAATTAGCATTTAATATTTTTGTTGTAAATTCTCAATAACAAAAAAATATATAAATTCACTTTTATCATATGTTTAGATTTTATTACAATTCTAAACATTGCTTTTTAAAACAATAAACATTGCAGAAGAGTGAAGGTAGTTAAAAGAGCGGTGTCTTTTTGACACTTTGTCTTATTGCTGGCATATTTGTCAGTGTTTGCCAAGAATTGTTACCCAAGTGAGAGCTTCTGAGTATTAAGATAACCTTCCAGTAAATATGAGTTTTATGTTATTTTCAACTGTTTATTATATTATAATCATAAATACTTTATGAGTTATTTTGACAGTATTAAGTACAGAGGAGTGACGAGGTAATTATTTTAATAATGTAAGAATATTGGAGAGGAATTGTTTAGTGGAATAATAAAGTGACAGATTAGTTTATGTTATAATGAAATTAGTAAGAATATTCAAAATAAATTGAATGGTTTTAATGCTAGAAAATATTTTATTTTATGTACGATGTGCATTCAAAAAGTATCCGACCTTGGGGCATAATAATGTAATAATTATAAATGTCATATTTTGTACATTTTCCAAATTTTATTTAATCACCTTAAAAAATACTCCCCTTGGGTGGAGGTTAACACACTTCTCCCAGCAGTACTGCCACTGCTGGTAACACCAGTGGAACATCTCTGGAATGCTATAGAGCTCTGCCATTGCTTTTCTCATAATTTCCTCTTACAACTCAAATCGCTTCTCTTTCAGCATGATTTTTGGATTGGGGAAGAACCAGAAGTCAAGAGAGTAGGAAGCCTGTCAAATAAGTAGTGTCTTTCTTGACCAGGAAAGCTTGGATTATATAGGTGGAATGAGTGGGTGCATTGTTATGACAAAGTTGCTAATTCTTCACCACCCATATGTCCAGAACCATTACGAAGACGACATATAACCACCAGGTTGCATTCCTTATTGATTGTTTGGCCTTGTGGTGTGTATTCATGATGCACAATTCTATAGGAGTCAAAAGAATACTCCACTGAAATGCAGCCATGCTTGAAGCATTTGTATCACTCCTTGATCAGAGTTTTGAACATGGTATCATTGTCAAAGGCCTGCTGAATCTTCTGGCAAAACTTGATGCAATATTTCTGCTCAGTGCATTTGGTCATCTTCAGCGAAAATGAAAATCTGATGCATGCACTAGATGCCTGTACTCTAGGCATAACAGCCTACAGGCACAAACATTTTCATACATACACAGGGAGAGAAACATCACCTCCCACTCAAAGGATTCTGCAGGAAAAAATAAAATTGGATACATTTTGAAAGCACTTCAAATATTAAAATGGTTCTTAAACTTGGTTTATATCACTTACATTTGCTTATATTTACTATGGAGATTTTCATATGGACATCATTCCAAATTGCCCAAATTCAGAAATGGCTAAACTATAATCTATTGTTGTGAGCTTCGACACTTTTGATGAGATTTTTATGCTGCTGGCACATTTAACCTGTAAACAATTTTTGGTGGTCTCATGTAAGTCCAAAGGAAAAATAAGGCATAGGATTTAAACAAAGAAACATTAAAAAATATATTTATAAGAAATTTTACAAAAAGAAAAATTAGAAATGAAATTAAATGTAAAGAATTCAAAGCAACCTTCAGTGTCTGTAGTTGAGGTACTTACATTTTTGCAGGAGCGAAAATAATTTGTCTTTTAACCATGAAAAATCACAGAGAAAGAGAAGGATTCTTTCAAATCTCATGCTACCTGTAATTATCATCATGGGGCTGTAATTCAAAAAGTTCAGCTGTTTTCTCAGATTGAGAATTACTTCAAATGAATAAATTCTATAAATCTTAAGAGAAGACAATCTTTCGTCAGACTATAGACTGGCACTGCAAAATCTCAAAGAGCTTTACCAAATAACAAAAACCCACATTACTTGAAGACTTCTAACAGCAGCAACAATGAAAATGAGTAACACGTGTAACTAAAAAAGAAAATAATGATGTAATCAAAGTTTTTAACTTAAAATTAAATTTCCATCAGTATTAGAAAAAAAACTATAATATCTAATGGACTTCAAATGTTTAATTTCCTGTAAAGCTGCTTTCATAAAAAGATTTTATAATTTCAACCAGTAGTAACACAAATGGGCATTGAATTGTTAAATGTTTCCTCTATGGAAATGGCTAATTTTACTATTAAGATTTCTCTTTATTAGACTGGTTGATTTTGATTTAGTAGGATCACATTAATGTCTCCTCTCAGCAAACATATAGGAACAATTTCAAAATGAAGCAGCTTTAACAAATGTATGAATCTACAAGGGGCTTCTAGAAAGTTCTGTCCTCCCTCCCCACCAATACTGACATTTAGTCATTTGGTTAGATTTTGAGAAGTTGGTTGGACCAGGAACTTTTTAGAATACCTTGTATATGTAATAGCAACATTTATTTAAAGTGTTTTATTTCATTGTCTCATTTCAATGTTTCAGCCGCAATTGACTTCTGTACAATGGATTCATTTAGAAAACATATACCATATATTTCCATGTATAAAGCAACCTATAAATAAGACGAGACCCAAAATCTAAGTAAATTTTTATGATTTCATTTGATATCTGTAGTATAAGATGACCAAACACGTTGGCTGATCTATGTATGGTAGGCTACCCTATGCCACCAGTAGCAGTTAGAACTATCAAATGACAACTACGAGTAAAGAATAAAGTTTATGTTATTACAAATTTTGTTTTGCTTACCTTTATTGTTATCAAATCAAACAGAATAAAATAATATAAAGTATTAATATGGTAATTTTATTTTACAAAACACCACAAGAACTGATTTGGATAAATGAAGGCATTGCATTTATTTATACAATAAGGTTTATTGTAATTATGTCAAATCCTGTGTGGTCTGCTTAGAATTTTGAAACCGTTGCCTGTTTCTTATCAACGATAAGTGTTTGAGCCAAGCTTAAATCCAGGATTCTGAATACTGATTGTTAAGGTAGATATGTTGGCTCCACTTAGTACAATACAATTTTCCTACCTCCTTTTCCCCCTATCTACTCTCGAGTTTGAATAAGCTCAGCAAATATTTCTTCAACTCCCAGCTGAAATCAGGAATGTGGCAGTGGGATTTTTAATGTGTTGGGGAGTGGCGGCAAACATAGACTCTATTAATGTCAGCAGGTAAACATTTTTTTATTTGTATTCATTTGCATAACTAATCGAGAGTAAGATTTCTAAAGATTCTACTGGTAATATAGAAGCTCACAGCCATATCATACTGATCCATCACGTTTTCACACAAGGCTAGAGAAACCAGTCTACCTTGCTATTTAATCCATTGCTAAAGAGAGAAGAGATTGATTCATGTCTTTCTCAAGGGAAGTTGTATGAAAGTGAATGCAACGGATTAGCTTGGGATTTGAACTTAGCTTGCTGATTCTACTTTTCATGCCAATATCTGTGACACCACCCACACATCATTAGAATCATATTTCTTCTTCTATGGGGTGTGTCTCTTTAGAATATGACCAATCATGGCTCTCTACAACTTCCTATCCTTTGAAGCTCTTAGCAATGTTTGTCTTTTTACTATCCCTCCTATTCCCTGTCCTGCCATCCATTTACACAAACTTGTTAGACAGGTTACTTACTATTTCCCTCTTGCTGTGAATGTCAAATTCTCCAATCCCTCTTGCTTTATAATGTGTCCTAGATATTTCAACTATCTCTTTCTGATTTTAAATATAAGCATTTTTTTTTCCCTTTAAACTTGCTCATTGCTTATAGGCTTCGTACATGATATTCTCAGCACCCTACTGTAGAATGAGATCTCTGTTGCCTCAAGATTCCTCTTCATCTGTAAGAAAATTACTCATCATTCACTTTCATATAGGAGGATAAATATTATGTAGCATTTGATCATGAAAGATGGAAATATTCAAGTCAATTTTGCAATTGCATTTTACTTATGTCAAGGCTTACAGCTATATCACGTTGAAACACTGGTTCTCATCTGGTCACCAAAATTTAAGCAATGTCAAGCCTGGTCTGTACCTTCATGAGTGACTGCTTCAGGATACCAGGTGCTGTAAGCTTGGATGTATGGGTGGTATGGATTTATGGCCATATCACATTAAAACACCAGTTCAATGTCGAGCCTGTTCAGTTCCTAGATGGGTGACCACCTGTGGATACTGGGTGTTATAAGCTTGGATGTGTGGGTGGTATGGTCATATCACTATGAAACACAGTTCTTATCCAATTACCAGTTAAGCAATGTGAAGTCAGGTCAGTACCTAGATAGGTGATCACTTGTGAATACCAGATACTGTAACCTTTGAGTGTGCAGATGGTATAATGTATGACAGCTTGGAAATCACAGAGCCAAGTTCCAATTACAATCAGGTAATTTTCCCTCCGTCCTTCTCTTTCTCCACATCCCTTCCTTTACCACTCCTATCTGCTCTTCCTCCAACCCTTCTGTAACCCCTTGCGTGATAGTGGCCACCGGCCTTGCTCGGGGTGATACGCTTGAAAAAAAAAAAAAAAAAAAAAAAAAAAAGGTGCAAATACCCTTGGGAAAGGTATGATTCGACCTCATCTCCACTTTCCCACTATCGGTTAATTAGTAGGACATGCTTCAGTAAATACTTATTATCTAAAAAACAATGCAAAATTATAATCTGAAAATATTTTCTGTCTTTAAATAACCTGCAAATATTGATAAAACAAAAAAAAAATCAGTTCATGTTGCTCTGCATTTTCTTCTTTATGCTGAATATTTAACTAAACAATTAACATTCTGTTCACCATTGAATATTTCTTATTCTCCAATTCTGGACTTATTCTCCAATTCTGGACTTATTCTCCAATTCTGGATTCTAAAATTAGCCTATTCTACCCAATCAATATCTTAAATCAGCTTAAAGTAACTGTCAATTCAGTGCACATCTGCTATCATGTCTAGAAATAATTGATTTATTTGTTTATTATCCTACCGGTCTTCCATAGTATTTCAAATGTTGTATTTTTATGTGTTGTTGTTGTTGTTTCTTCTTCTTCTTCTTCTTCTTCTTCTTCTTCTTCTTCTTCTTCTTCTTCTTCTTCTTCTTCTTCTTCTTCTTCTTCGTGCCACATTCTCTCACAACTTTTGTCAATCAAAGCAATATTTGTCTTTTTACTATCCTTCTCAATCCCTGTTATGCCACCTATATACACAAGCTCTTTAGGTAGGTTACTATCTGTTTTTCTCTCTCCCTCTTGCCTTCATTATATCCTGCAAGTGTCAAATTCTCTGAGCCCTCTTTCCTCATTATGTAACCCAGAAATTTCACCTACCTCTTTCTGATTCTAAGTATAAGTGTTTTTTGTTTCCATTTCCTTTAAAACATACTCGTTGCTCACATGCTCCAGCCATGTCATTCTCTGCATCCTTCTGTAGAACCATATCTGTTGGCTTCATTTGTGAGAAAATTGTCCGGCATTTGCTACCATATGGGAGGACTGATATTACATAGCAGTTCAGCATTTCCTGTTTCTGAATATTTTGTTTAGCTTTTGGAAGTTATCTACCCATTGCATTAGTGGTTCCTTTCTCAACAGCACACTATTCTTAATTAATAAAGCTATTTGACCTGAGAAGGCGATCCCAGCATGTGGCAACTTTGGAAAGGGTCTGAAAACCATACTTCAGGTTGATCCAAACCTTGTGAGTGAAACTAAGTGGATGGAACTGTCCACAGACTGTTGATGGTTGTGCTATCGTTTTAGTTTTAAGTAATTCAAAGTATTAGGAAAAAATAAGTAACTTTATATATTACAATTATTTTAAATAAGACTGTTTTTTCATGTTATAATTTTAGTTTGATATTTATCTGAACTCCATAATAATAAATAATTTAAATAGATAAACATGTAAATAAATATTGATTTAATTAAGTAGATAACCAGTAAGTTTTAATATTTGTTTTGTTTTTTTATATTTAGGATATGTTTATGTGTGTGTGTTTATAAAATAAGATATAGAATCCCAACAAAGTTTTGCAGAAATATGACAAATGGAAAAACGTTTCATTGAAACTAGATTTGATTACATGTTTCTCCTTTTTAGGCTTTATCAGGTCAAAAAACGAAAGAAAGAAATATGTGTGTGTATTTGTATGTATGCTTAAATAATAAATCATTCATACTTTTTACCTTAAATTAATTTCAGAAAAGGCTATATGAATCCTTTACTTTTGACCCATTCTGAAAATCAGATGAGGATTTACCTTAAATTCAATACAGAAAAGCTGGAAGAATATATGAATAACTTTCAATTTGTAATAAGAATTATAAAGAAAAGTTACAGAATAAATATTAAGTGCTTTTTTTTTAAAGTCACTGATTTTCTTTTCTTTCATCACAAGCAATGCCAATTTAGTGGGGAAAAGTACTAATGATAGCAACATGTAGCAACCATGTCAGAATGTATGACCTTGGGGGCTTAGCCCTTTTTCTGCAGGCACTTGATTACAACACAATTCCAAATTTTGTCCATTTACAAGAGAAGTAGTGACTAGTTATAATTGAAGTTTTCTTTGAAGAGTCAGATGTCAGTTTACCTGGAAAGAAACAATACTGTTATTAATAGGAGTGTGAATTAATGTATGCAAGAGTTCACAGCTCATACCATCACACCTTCATAGTCAGCCTATGAACATTTCAGCCCACCCTTATACTTTTGTGGTGCTCATTAAACAGTCTGATATCAATTTATCTGGAAAAAAACAATGCCGTTATTCATAAGAAGAGTGGAAATTAATGTATGCAAAATTTCATAGCTCTAGCATCATAGTCAGCCTATGAACTGTCGTATACCCTAATTTGGAATAACATACTAATAATATAGCCCACACCAAAATATATCAAGTGATATATCTTCTTCATCCATGTTTTAGAAATCATATAAGTGTCACATATGACTGGCTACCATTTTTATCTTCTTGGAAACTTTAGTTTACAGCTGCCAAAAGTGAAGTCTACATGATTTTTCGGTATGGAATGGAAAGCAGACAGCTCTTCCGAAATGCTTGGGTCTTGGAGCAGAAGATCATTGAAAACTATGGTGGCAAATTCCTTGGCTTTTCCAATAAAGTAAGTACTTTTCTTTTTCTTTTGATCTATTTTTTTTTAATCTACTCACCTTCTCCAGCCTTCCAATAATCATACACTAAAGAAATGGCACTGTCAGCCAAATAGAGTTCACTTTCTCCACTATCAGCATCAATTTGTCATCTGGGACAGATTTGATAATGAATTGTTGGTTCCAATCTTGGGAGTGACTGCCAAAAGTCCCCCCTCCCCAAATTTATAGACAAATCCTACAGAGGCATGCTGAGATTTCTTCCTAGTCAATAAAAATAGACAATTCTTGATATTACTCAAACACTCAGAAGGCTATAACTATTTGACTGTATCCCTTTTGTGTGAGAACATTATTTCTATTTTATGAACTTTTTACTTTGTTACTGTCTTATAGTTGCTTTGCTTTGCAATAGTGTTTAAATAGTTTTTAATATTTTTTGTTGTAAATTCTCAAGAACAAAGAAAATGTATGAATTCACTTTCATCATATATTTTAGGATTTTTGTTTTATTACAATTCTAATCATCATTTTTTAAAACAATAAACATTGCCAAGGAGTGAAAATAGTTAAAATAACAGCAGTGTGAAGGGAAAAACTGTCCTTTTGACATTTTTTTTTTACAGGAATGAAAGTCCAAGTTTGCCCTGACTTTACTCTTCATGGTTGTGACTTTGGACTGTACTTAGCAAATATCAATTATCAAAACTCAGGTTTCAAAATTGATATCCTCATAATGTAGCCTTTCACATTATTGTCAAAAGCTACATTCTATATTTGGTACACACACACACACACACACACACACACACACATACACAACTTCTTTTTAAAGAAACTATTTGTAACTCTTTAACTGAAATTGTATAAAGCATTCATTGGAATGCTTTCTTTCATTGGTTTAAGAGTGGACGTATGAGTGGTGTAATTGATTACAGCTCAGAATGAGAAATGGGAGAGTTGAGTTCAAATTCCAGCTGGGTTTGTTTCATTACACACACAAATATCATTGGGAAGGTATGAATCCATCACCTCCCTTCAGCTATGGGTTAAAAAGCAGGATTTCTATCTAGTAAATTCATTGTTCTCACCAAAACGTTGTAAATGCAATATTCATTTGCAAATAAGGGTCCTGGGTATCATGATAAATTACATCTGGCAACAAGGCCTCTGAACGTGATGATTTGAGACAAATGGTACCACCTCTTAATTGCTGTTGTTCCTAGGTCTATCCTAACCTGGGGTGATAGCACCTGTTAGGGTCTCAGCTATGGGTAAATAGAGACACCCCAATCAAAATACTATGAAAGTATAAAAATACATTTTTATAGTAAAAATACCAGCAATACATTTTTTTTTAAATTATTAATAGCAATACATTTTTGGAAAATAAAAAAATATTACCAGCAATACATTTTTGAAAAAAAAAATTATTACCAGCAATATATTTTTGTAAAAGAGATTACTAATGCTCCTAAGAAAATTAAATTTCGGCATTAAATGACCCATAAAGAGTTGATATATTACTAAACAAACAAATGAATCTATTCTAAAAATCTCGTCAGCATTAAATAACCTATTGAGGTTGATATGCCATAAAATGAAATAAACCCTAACCCTGACCATTTTTAAGGCAAAGGCAAGAAATGATAACAAAAACAAAGTTTTGCTCCAGCTAGCATATTTAGCATAAAAAGTGACTGTCAATGGCGTGCATTGAAGGAATCAGGATTCAAAGATTTTTGCTGATAGCACTTCAAATAATAGGCATGTTTTGGCACCCAAATGCTTTAAGAATTGATGTGCTTTTCCTCAACTTATTTAAATACGAAGTTTGGGATTTCGCCTAGGCCAAGAACTTTTCAGCACCCCCTTGTGATAATAAAATACGGTCATTCATTTTGATTTGTAAAATGCTAAATTCGAAAAGCAAAAAATATTTGATGGATGTTTAATTTCAGAAAATTAAATTCTTATTTCCTTCACAGTGAGTATTAAGAAGAAGAGAAAAGTCCTTGTTTTGTGATGTCAACGAACACTTGTTGCTACTTTTGTAATGCCAATGAATACTTGTTGTCACTTTTGTAATGCCAATGAATACTTGTTGTCACTTTTGTAATGCCAATGAATACTTGTTGTCACTTTCGTAATGCTCATTGTAGCAGAGACTTGGTAATCACAGATACAACTATAGTACGCCTTCGAATAATGCTGGTGTCAGACGCCTTTGAATAATATACACACTAATAGCACTGGCTTGATAATATTCATTTGAATAGTAATCCGTATAGTGATCCAAATAGTATAGAGAAGAGAATAGCTGTCCATATAGTAACAGAGGATAGCATAGAAATACAGATCTGAATAGTAATAGAGCATAGGCTAGAAATGCTGATCAATCTAGACGTCACATGACTTCTATATATGCATTTCCTCTATGGTCACGTGATCTACCTAGTTCAGTAATGGGATCGCCCGTGTTTGCTCACTGGCAATCTATGTTCAAACACAAGTGTCAGCAGTGACACTTTATTCCTATATAACACCTTGCAAGTTTTCTTGAAAAATCTAGATTCACAAAGTGTGATAAGTCATTAGAATGTACACTGCTTTGTGAATATTTGTGTCATCAAAAAGCAAATGTTGATTTTTTTCAGCAAGCCATTGACAGCAAGAGTTGAAACCATTCAGCTGTTGGTTATACCATCTGTAAAAAAAATCTTTAATATGAAATTGGTAATGTTTATAGATGTCTGAAACCCCGTCCCTCTTCCTATAATCAATATTCTGATGCATGATCATTAAAACACTGATTTTAGAAAGTGGGTCAGGTTAAGAAGAAAGTGCAAATTTACATAGGAATATCTCCTCATTCTACCAATTGAGACATCCATATCATTAAACACCACATTTCGACCATTAATCCCCAAAAAACATGGAAAACTGAAAACCTCATTGCCACTAATCAAAATAACTTTATCAAATCTAAACTAGCAATGACCAATATAGCATATCAATTTCACTACTCAATACAACACTGTTTCTTGTCATGACTCAACTACTTATATTGGTCATATGACTACCTCCTGCAATGCCTCACGTCTCATTTTTTTTTACCATAGTGCCATAAAAAGCACTTAACCACCCACAATTTAAAACAACCTTTAAGGAAGATTCTAGTTGATAACACTAGCATCCTATATAGGTCCTATTATTGAAAATATGTTACTGTGAGAGAGGACCTTTATATAAAACATCTCACACCCAGTATAAATCTCACCTTATTCAACAGCTGAAATGGTGCATTTAAGTTTTTTAAAAATAGAAAGACACCAACTCGAATTCCAGCCACAATCTACACAAGAAGCTTGGGAATAAATGCTACTACTATTCAAACAGCACAAGAACTACATCTTACAGTTCATAATGAACCACTTGACGACCTGTCCACCAGACACAAAGCATAATCTTGCGTGGGTGCATAGGCGGTCTTGCAGTATGAGGGACAGCATCCTGAGGAGACAACCAATGTCTGGAATGCTTAGGAGTTTCGTACAAAACCCACTTTTCATCACTGGTAAGCACTCGATTGAATAAGGATGCGGTATGGTGGTGAGAAAACAGTGATACGCAGGCTGCCACTCGTCCCTTGTGAACCTTGTGAACCAGTCACAGTTCGAGCCAGTCCTTTTTGGACGACTTGGCTAGACGGTCGAACTCTCTGCCTTTGAGGCAGAGGGGAACTCTCTGACTTTGGGCAGAGAGGAACTCGGACGAGGCTCCGCCGAAGGGCAGAGCCTCGTTCGAGGTGGTTGACCACCCCGATCCCGTTTATACGGGTTCTACGGGCAATTTTTGCCCGAGCCTACGGGCTCGGAAAGCCCACATTAAACCGGCCTTGTGCCACATTCGACACACGTGGGCGTGTTGTTAAACATCGTCCCTTGTGAACCTCCAATAGCGTTTGCGAACCCACTTGCTCAGTTTGTACATCTTACCTAGGCAGTGCAGGTGAAGCCTAACTGTTTCATCGGAAACGTTGAACTGTCTTCCAAGTTCACCACACGTTAGACTACTGTCCTCTTCAATGGCTGCCTTCAGGACTCCATCATTCAAGACTTGTGGTCGTCCACTGCAAGGCTCATCATGGAGACAAATCTCCTGACTTGAATTTTCGAAACCAATGCCTTGCAGTACGTTCATCCACAGCACTATCCCCAAATGCTTGACATATGAGGCGACTTGATCCAGCTGCTGATAAGCCCACTTTGAAGTCGTAAAGCAAACAGCCCCAAACGAGATCTCTAGACACTTCCATCCTTCTCACAGCTGTCCGGCTTATAACTGATGGCCGAGCATGGTGTGCATGTTTTTTATAATGTCTGATGTTCCTACTTCCGGCTGTCTGAATTTGAAAACAATTGCTACACGCACTTCGTATATATTTCAACTTCATTCAATGACTCTTCAAAAAACGGACAGAACTTTTTTGGTTACCTTGTATATATATATATATATATATATATATATGATGGACTCTCCTATCGTTTTCGATGTATGAGTATCTTTCAGTTTGGTTTTGATGTTTATGCTTCATATGAGACAACAATCCTGCACGGGATTTGCAAATAAATCCACATGAAGGGCATACTGAAGTGTTGAGCGTAATGTGGGCTGATGTATTAGCCCAAGATTCAGTGTTAATTCTTAATTCTCTCAGATGGTTGAGACCATTCTTTTCATAGTTATACCTTGGTAGCAGGTATTTCTCCAATTTGCTCGGTTTTCAACAGCAAGTTCAAACTCCTCTTTGGGATGTTTTTGTAGCATTTAAATTGTATTTAAGTTTATCCTTGAAGCATAACCAAGGATGGCCTACATTACGCTTACCATGAAAAAGTTGGCTATACATGAGGACTTTCGGTATCCAATCATCACCCATTCTGATGACATAACCAACCCATCTGAACTGTGATTGCTTCAGAAAGTATATATATATATATATATGTTTTATTATATATATATATGTATATATGTGTGTGTGTGTGTATATATATATATATATATATATATATATATATATATATATATATATATATGATAAGATAAGAGGATAGATAAGAGGATAGAATCCAGGTAGAACTCAAAGTCCAAGACAGAGTAAGGATATAATAAAAAGGCTTAAACACTAGTACTCCATGGTCATAATTTATTACATTGAAATCCAATGTAATAAATTATGACCATGGAGTACTTGTGTTTAAGTCTTTTTATTATATATATATATATATATATATATATATATATATATATATATATATATATATATATATATATATATATGCACTGGGATTGATTGTTAGTTTGAAAAAGACAGTAGTCATGTACCAACCAACTCCAAGGAAGCCATATCATGAACCAAGTATCTATGTCTATTGTAAAAGGTTGAAGGTTGTTTGTGCATTTCTGTATTTTGGGAGCATGTTCTGTGATCAGGATGTGGAAATTTCAAGCTGTATACAAAAAGCTATCGACACATTTGGAAAACTGAATAAACATCTGTGGTGTCAGCATGAAATTTCAGTGAGTACAAAACTAAAGGTCTATCCTGCATGTGTGCTTACAGCACTTCTTTATGCTTGCAAGACGTGGGGTGGGGGGTTACCGCAGACAAATGAAAAGGCTTGAGAGATTCCACCAGTACTGCTTACACCGTATCCTTGGCATTACCTGGCAAATGTTTGTTAGTGACATAGACATGCTAGAGAGGAGAGGCTGTGATAATATTGAGCCCTTAATACGAAAACATCAACTTCAGTGGACAGGCCACCGGCCACCTCATCAGAATGGATGACAGCTGTATTCCAAAACAATTGTTTTATGGTGAGCTGTGAACAGGGAAGAGAAATGCCGTCAAACCTAAGACTTGGCAACCACCATATGTAGATATGTATATACAGGGTGCAAGTGCTACTTGAGGACAGTTTTAGTATGTTAAATAAACAGCAATATCTTAGCAAACAATGTATATATTCAATTCAAATTGACACAAATATCCTTCATGATACTTCTTTATCTAATTGTTCTATGAAACCACCTTTGGCTTCAATGACTGCTTCTATTCGGACTTGAAACCATCCACAAGCTGCAATTAAGTTGTCCCTATTCATTTTGGACATCACCTGGACAATGGCAGCCTTCAGTGCAGCTATGGTACTATGAGGATGTCGATTAGTCTCACTTTCAATGATGCTCCACACGTACTAGTCCATAGGATTTAAATCTGGCGAGTTAGGGGCCCACATGTCGAGGGGTAACATGATCGTAAAAATTCTCTGATAACCAATCCTGGGTTACAATGGCTTTGTGAGAAAGTGCAGAGTCTTGTTGAAAGACATATGGCCATTCATTGCATACTTTATTTATCCAGGGCTTAACAACCGTTTTAAGAACATTATTGTATCCAGAAGCATTGACCCTAAGACCTCATGGGAAAATGTAAGGTGGAATGACATGACCTTCACTGCTCACAACTCCTAAAACCATCACAGTAGCCGGATATTTGGTGTGCATCACCCTGGGTACTTCAGAAGGAGATGCACATAGCCACCTGTCTTTTCGTCTGTTTGTTTTCTGATATTGGTCAAAGTTTTTTTCATCAGAGAAAAACCAAAGCATGCCATGTTCGTGGGGATTTTTCACTTTGTTCAGCAATGGTTTTGAACGCATGAGACAGTTTTCCTGTGTCTTTGCCGATATGAATTGGCCTTTCCTCATTTCATATGACTTATATCGAATGTCATGATGTACCACAGTTCTGATAGTCCACTCTGATACCTGGAGTTCTTTGGCGACGGACCTCATTGGTCTTCCGGGGTTCTCATCGATGATGTTTTGAACATTCCGTATAAATTCTGGTGTTCTCACAGTATCAGAGTGCTGTGAATGCATTTTTTCTTTTTCCTACAGGGGAAATATTGCCATCACATTCATCTAGCTCCAACCGAATCTTGTGAACAAATGATCTGGCAACATGTAAAATGTTTTGCAGCTAAAGCAACACTGACTGCATGTCTTTTCATTTCTTGGGTTAACATCTTCCTCTAACTGGGTTATCTGAAATAAAAAAAATATTATAAATGATTTGAGTGTGTAGTGAACTTAAAACAATATGTCCTCAAATAGAACTCACACGTTGTATATATGTATGTATATAAAGAAATATAGTTTTATGGTGTGCTATATTTATGAGATAAAGTGCTCAATATCAGAGATAGAGTGTATGTAAATATAAAAGTGAACATTAAAGTCAACATTCAGGGATGCCAGGCTGTTTCATGCTAGACACAGGCATTAAGAGTATATATATATATATATATATATATATATATATATATATATATATATATATATATATATATATATGAATATATATATATGTACATATATGTATACATAAATATAAGTATATATAAATATATATACGTATATATAAATATGTATACATATGTATATATGTATATATATATGTATATATATATATATATATATATATATATATATATATATCTGTATATATATCTGTATATATATCTGTATATATATACATATATGTAATATATATGTATATATATTTTCGAGAAAACAACTGAGACATTGCTCTAGTCATTTAACTATTTAGTTCATGCCACGTAGACTGATAAACACCTACAACAAAAAATATATAAGTATATATATGTATATTTATATATATATATATGTGTGTGTATATATATATGTATATTTATATATATATATATGTGTGTGTATATATATATATATATATATATATATATATATGTGTGTGTATGTATTTATATATACATGTATATATATATGAATATATATATATGTACATATATACATGTGTATATATATATATATATATCTGTATATTGATATGTATGTATATATATACATGTATATATATATGAACATATATATATATGTACATATATACATGTGTATATATATATATATATATCTGTATATTGATATGTATGTATATATATATACATATATATATATGAATATATATATAGAGATGTATATATATGAATATATATATGAATACAGATATATATATATATGTATATAAATGTATATATATGTACATAAATGTATATATATGTACATATATGTGTATATATATATTTATATACATATGTATATATATATGTATATGTATATATATGTATATATCTATGCATGTATATATATATATATCTTTCAAACATGTAGTGTTGAATGTTAAAGACAACATAGTCTTACATATTTTCTTTTGAAAAGACAATACAGCATGGATGAAAAGGCCCTTAAGTCTATAATACACCATAATGTGTTTCCTGTTGATTCCAACAAGGCCTTAAAACTTAATATATATTATAGTAAATTTAAAACGTCTAACCTGATAATGAGTAATAATCATTCTCCAGTTGCTGCAGTTGTTGATAGAACCAATGTTGTGTATGAGTTTAAATGCCCCATGGAAGAATGTTCTTCTAATCCACATACATATATTGGATTTACAACCACCCGGCTCTCCAGAAGATTGACTCTGCATTTAAATAATACTAGCTCCATTAAACAACATATTAAGTCACATACTGTTTCCCTTACGCAATCTGATATACGTAAAATACTTGTAGAAAATACTAAAATTATAGATAAACATACAGACATTAGACGCCTTAAAATCTTAGAGGCATTACATATTAAAAGAAAAAGACCTCTTATTAATCGTATAGATTATAATATATCTGGTAATATATTGCAATGTTTATAATATATTTAAATTTTGTAGCGTATTCTTCGATCTTTTGGCTTGTGTATTGGAAATCTTTTTCACGCTGTCACATGATAAAAATCTACGCCATGCACGTGATATAACATCATCGCGTCTTTTGAATTTAAAAGGAATTTAACGTTTTTAGTTTGTAAAAAAGTAGCAACATGATTACGCTACAAGATAATTGGCAAATGTTTGTTTAAAAAAAAAAAAAAAAAAAAAAAAAAAAAAAAAATTTTTGACTAAAATATTGACCCTGAAGATGAACAATGATGTTCGAAAGCGCTAGGTCATCGTATGGACAATACATATTTCGGAACTATTTTCAAATAAAAAGTCTCATTAGAGAATATGAGAAAATTCAAAAGAAAATATGTAAGACTATGTTGTCTTTAACATTCAACACTACATGTTTGAAAGAAAAGTTGCTGCCAAATTATACATATATATATCTATATATACATGTACATATGTATATATATATGTATATATATATATATATATATACACTGCGTGCCAAATTATTATTGAGATAACTTTTTTCTCATATTTCAAAAACCGTCCAATCAATTCACACAAAATTTTCACAACATATTGGCAACGCTGACCTGCACAATCTCTGAAATTTTCGTACTGATCTGCACAATGTAAACAAACTGGCGCCATATTTGTTATTAGCACGGTGATTTGAGCGTGCCAAATTATTAGAAAAGTGTAAGAATTTAGTGAAAAGATGGGACGTAAAAGCAGTTTAAGTGATGCTGAAAAGAAAACTATCACCTCAGAACTCTCAAAAGGTAAAAATACCCTAGAAATTTCTAAAATGATAGGGAGGTGTCAGCAAACAGTGAAAAAGTTCACCGCCGACCCTACACAAGTACGCAAAAGTGCAGATAAAGGCAAGACGAGGGTTATTTCATGTCGTCTCATGTCACAACTTAA
The DNA here is from genome assembly GCA_964036315.1 of Acanthosepion esculentum. Taxonomy (NCBI): domain Eukaryota; kingdom Metazoa; phylum Mollusca; class Cephalopoda; order Sepiida; family Sepiidae; genus Acanthosepion; species Acanthosepion esculentum. Next base: position 63,972,796 of record OZ038510.1, read on the forward strand.
ACGAGAGGCCACAAAGAACCCTGGACTTACCAGTCAAGAGCTTTTCAGTCGCATTGGGGATCTTACTGTGTCTAAAAGTACTCAGTGTCGGTATCTGAGGGAAATAGCAACAACAGTCAGACCTGTATCGAAGCCTCTGTTGACGAGAAATCACATTCAAAATCGATTGAAATGGGCCGAGGACAATATGAAGATTGACTTCTCTAAAGTTTTGTTCAGAGACGAAACTCTAGCAACACTTGATGGGCCAGATAGATGGTGCAAAGGCTGGGTAATGAATGGACAGAATCACCATCAGCGTTTGAGATGCCAACAAGGCGGTGGAGGCATAATGGTCTGGGGTGGTATTATTGGAAAAACATTAGTGGGCCCATGGAGAGTACCAGATGGCGTCAAAATGACTGCTGATGCATACATAGCATTTATGAAGGAGCATCTTGAACCGTGGATGAAAAGGCAAAGAGTTGCCTTCAGAAGGGCCATTGTTTTTATGCAAGATAATGCTCCCTCACATACTGCTCACAAAACTACTGAATATTTGAAACAGTTAGGCTTTGATGGACCTTGAAAAATGAAGTGGCCAACAAATTCTCCGGATTTGAATCTAATCGAAAACTTTTGGAGCATCATGAAGCGAAGACTGTACGCCAACGGACAACAATTCAGGAACAATGCTGAGTTGTGGGAAGCAATTCTTGACATATCTCACTGCATTACAGCAGCTGACATCCTACAATTAACAAATTCTATGGATTGTCGACTTCTTCAAGTAATTTCAAAACAGGGAAAGCACATTCCCTATTAATTTGTTTAAAACTGTGCCTTTGTTTGTATCTGTTATTATTTGTTTGATTATCTTATTTATTAGCTTCTTTTGATCATAAACATTCACGTGCAACATTAATAAACGTTTTGTTTGCTCAATTCTGGGAATTTTACTAAACCTTTCTAATAATTTGGCACGCTCAAATCACCGTGCTGATAACAAATGTTATTAAGCTTATCAGACAATATGTAAAGAAATTTGCTTAAAATAAATAAACAAAACTTGTCTATATTATTTAATTAAACATGCATTAATGAAAAAATACTGCCGATATACACACAATATATATATATATATATATATATATATATATATATATATATATATATATATATATGTGTGTGTGTGTGTATGGGTGTATGTGTATGCACATATTTGTGTATATATTTATATTTTTATGTATTTTTTTATATATATGTGTCTGTGTATGTATTCATATGTACATAAAAATGTCTTAAAATAATTGTCGGACTTTGTCCATTTCATAATATATATATATATATATATATATATATATATATATATAAAGGGTGTTCCAATATCTTGGACTGATTTTAAATGTGAATATGTAAGTTTAAAGACAGTCCAAGTTATTGGAACACCCTTTGTGTGTGTGCGTGTGCGTGTAAAAAATTTAGATATAACTAAAAATATATCTGTAAAAGGCCAATATAAATAAAGCCAAAAGGAAAACTTATATCTATGAACACAAAATGGATCTTATACACAACAATTGATCAAATGCATCTGTCATACATAGAGATAAGTTGAACCACAACTTTCATCTAAAGAAAGCCAAACTTATTAAGAGAGAAAGTAAATTACTTAAATGGAATATTTTTGAGAGTACTGCTATAGAATCTTACCAATATATAAATCTGTGCCCTGGATTTGTTTCAAATATCATGTTTCTGAAAAGAAATACTCTTATCACAATCCATGACTATAAAAAATGTTAAAATTAAAAGAAAGCAGTTAAATTCTAAGCTTTCTACTATTTAAAATATATAATCCATAAATTAATTTTTAGAACTAAAATAATATAAATAATAATTACATTTTAAAATAAAAAATAAAAATTCAACAATAACATTTACTCACTTTTGTTTATTAAATATTACATCAGTTAGCATCCCCAATAATTTAGCTAGACGTTCGGTTAGCCTGATGTATATTTATGAGCATTGTTGAATTTAGAAATTCTGAGAAACTAATGATATTTTACTTCTGTTTATAAATATGTGTTGCAAAATAAAATATATATTTATCTGCTATATAACAATAAAAAAATTCGAAAACTGAATAGAGTAAATAAAAATATGCAAAACAAAAAATAAGCAAATAAATAAGAAAAAATAAGTAAAAATTAATCCAAATAAATTCATAAATTGCTCCTGGTAAAATAACCACTAGAACTAATAAAAATAAACATAAATAAACAAAAACTAGTAAAAATAATCAATCCAAATAAATAAATGAATAAAATAATAAACAAATTAAAAACTGCCCCCCCCCCCCGGCATAATAGCAGAATAAACTACAGCAATCAATCCAAAAATTGAATGAATAAATAGATTTATCTTCCTAGACCAAAACAAACTATTAAATAAGCGACCTAAAAACATTCCCAAAATATTTTTACTACGTTAATAAAACATCAAAAACTGAAAAGAATATATAAATATATAAAATAAAAATAAAAAACAAGTAAAATAAATTAACCCAAATAAATAAATAAATAAACAAGCCACTCCTGCCAAAATAAGTTACCCACAATACACCACTGACCCATATATATAAATAGTCGAAAAAAATCCAACACTTGCAGCCTTACTATTACGTCTAGCATGAAACAGCCTGTCACCCCTGAGTGTTGACTTGAATGTTCACTTTTATATTTATATTTACATATGCTCCATCTCTGATATTGAGCACATTATCCCATAAATATACACACTTTAAAACTATATTTCTGCATATATATATATATATATATATATATATATATATATGCTCCCGGAAAGAAATCTGGTTTAGCTCTCTAGGGAAAGGGAGTTCTAAAAAACAGTGGCTCCTACTGCTATTAAGCATTACTCTTCAAGTATGAATTGAGTTCTAGGTATAAGATATCTGACTGATGTCAAATCAGTCAGGTTTTGATCCCAGCTTGAAGCAATCAGATGTCTAGCCTCACTGAGGAGCTATGATACAGAGAAACAGTCTGTCTGTGGATGACTATATATTTACATATATATATATATATATATATATATATATATATATGACTGACTGACTGACTGAGAGAGAGAGAAAGAGAATGTATATTTGGCAGCAATTTTTCATTGATAAAAAATTTTTATTAAAAAGCAATGAAAGATCTTTGTTAAAGATTTAATTTTTTATTAATTTTTTTTCTGATTAGTTATTAATCTATATATAAAAAATGAGAAGATAGAAATCAATACTGTATGGTGACTGGCAGTTTCATTCCTTAAGCCAACAGTCAGATTATGTGTTACTCTTTGTTTTTTGTTTAGGGTTTATTCTTGACTTTGACTTTGTATTTTCTATATATTCTATTTATTTATTAGTGCCATGTCAATTTTCTTAAAAAAGTGAAAAATCAACCTGCCCTAGTACACATGAAGGAAAGGGGAGGCTGAGAATTGTAAATTAATTTTTTTTTTTAAATATGTTTTGGGTATATAGTCTAGCTAATTTCATTTAGTTTCTTTTTCATTTTGTTCATGTCTCCATCACTCTTGTTATCAAATATCCCACATTGTGATAATAGATTATCTGCTAAGCAAGGTGAAATGTTGTAAGAACCTGGACATTAACTTGCTGTGGATGATCTAATGATTAAAGTACTTTCTATATATTTTTGTCTTAGTAAATTAAGTTAGTTTTTGTCTTAGTAAGTTAAGAGGAGGAACGGTGGAGTAATGGATAGTGGCTCAGATTGAGGAATCGGAGAGCTGAGTTCAAATTCCAGTTGAATCCATTACATTCACTTATGTGCTAATACCCTTGGGAAAGGTGTGAATCCTCTTCTTCCATCAGCTATGGATAAATAGCAGGACAGACCAGGTTCTATAGCCTTGGATGGCAACTGGTCTCCCGCAGAAGAAATGGCAACCTACTGCGGGGAAAAAACTACCTCATCAGTCATGTATTTAAAGATACATGATCACCTATGGCACGCATGGCACACAACTGACTGACTGAAGTTAAGTTCAAACCTTATGTTTCCACCTTTTTCAGTTTTCACTTGTAAACAAGTCCATTTTCCTCTGCAGCCCTTGTGTCATGTCCATTTCTAATGGCTTTGTACAGAATACTACTTGTCATGTAGCAGTTCTAATACCTTCAAATACTTGTTTTTCTACTTGACACACTTGTGTTCTGAGATTGCTTGTGTTATGATAATAAGGAGATAATTAACTGAAGTGTTATTTTTGAAAACTGTTGCCATTTTAAGATGAGGTTCATTTGGATGTAAATACTACAGATTACAGTTATGAGGGTGTTGAACAAGAGCCTAAGAAGTTTATTGCTCAGATATTGTTACAAATATAACACACCTTATTTACACTATTTACATTCTGACTTTTGTCCTCATCTTTGCTGTTGTTATCTCTAAATTTTGGCCATTGTGCCCTCTGACCTTCCTCAGGTGTATATCCATCTGTGTAACCTACAGGTAATTCCAAACTGAACCCTTTATTTAATCTACTGGGGTAGACTGTTCTCATTCCACTGCTCACGTCTAGGGATATTGTCTAGTTCTTATTTTTATTTAGTACTGCTCAGTTATTGCTCACCTGTTTCCACTGAGTGCAAGTACACACTACCCGATCCAGGGATTGAACACACAATCACTATGTCACCAAATTCACAAACCAATACTTTAATCCACTAGGCCATTATCGAAAGAGCACAATGGCCAAGGACAGTAGTGCAAATAAAAAATTCAGGCAGAAAAAAATAATATGCCTTATCCTACATGTTATGCTAATTCTGTTTGTGTCAAACTCATTGTTCACATGATTCATTTCCTTTCCAATTCTTTGATGCAATGCAACTTTTGTTTTATATGAGGCCAGTTATCAGACTTTGACCACTTGAGTCTTGTAGCATGTTGCTCACCACTGATCATGCTAGAATAGACTTTGCACTCAGAGAAGCCAGGTGCACAGTGAACCTGACAAATGGCCTTCTAGCCAAAAATAAGTTTTGAAATGGAAATTAGAAGAAACATACAATGACTAAACATATAGCTCATTTCTATTCTTTAATATCATGAAAAATTAAATATTTTTAATGAGATTTTAATAGACAGCATGGTACAACTTTTAAAAATGGGGATGGCTGTACTACGGGGTCGTATTATACTCAAGGATATAATTTATTCTTTTTTTTTTTTTGCTTCAGAAACATGGGATCATATTATACTCTAGTTGTATATACAAGAAAATATAGTAATTTCTATCCGCATGGAAAAATCGCCATACCATAGATGTTTTTTAAGTTGTGTCCTGTACTGAACATGCTGTGTAAATTAACATTTTGTCAGTTCTCACTCTTTATTCCTTTCTTGCAGGTGACAGCCTTGGAGGATTCCAGTTGGCCTGCTGACTACTGCATTACTCTCCTGTCTTTTCGCAGTGCTGATCATGCAACACGTTGGATGAACAGTGACCGCATATTTAAGCAGCAGGATATGGAATATGAGGCCTTCATGGTTCCTCTTCAGTACATCCCAACTTTAGGTTGGTATACCTTGAAGGTAATTTTTCAATGTTGTATTAAGGAGCCTTGGTACGACATCAAAGTTGTCAGATGCTGGTAAACTAGTTGAGACCAGTTGTCGTCACCTCTTCAAATGATGGTGTGCTTTAAAACTGGTCCAAGAAACAATTTGAAACAAATCCAGGGCACAGATTTATATATTGGTAAGATTTGATAGTAGTACTCTCAAGAATATTCCATCTTTAGTAATTTACTTTCTCTCTTAATAAGTGTGGCTTTCTTTAGATTAATGTTGTGGTTGAACTTATTTTTATGTATGACCTGATTTTATTGAAAATAAACCAAGAGTGTGTCTTCTACATTACATTAGACTTCCTATGCTGCAAGGGATAAACATTTTTTATTTGTGGTTAATTTTTCAACTCGTGTTTTTCTTCTCGATTTAATTTCAGCTGATTTTTATCACATCTCTTAGATCATCATTCTGCAATAATTTGTAAGCAATAACAGATTGAAAAAAAAGGAAAGATAGCAAATAGCTATATAGTCAGGTGTCTCTGTGGCATAATGGGTAAAGCATTTGTTGCATTAAATCAGTTTTCTAGAAAGAAAAGGGTGCAAGTTTGAGACTTGCCAAGGATTTTTTCTTTAACTCCTATATTTGTTAGTTAACATTTCTGCTGCTGTGAACATATATGTTTTTACAAAACCTTCATTTCCTGATGTTGATATATATATATACATTTTGAAGACATTCCTATGTCCTTACAAAACTTACATTGCCTGCTCTTGATGCATATATACATTCTCAAGATGTCCTTATGAAACTTATATTGTCTGCTATCAACATATACATATATATGTTTCACGTTGTGAAATGGACAAAGTCCGACAATTATTTTAAGACATTCTTTTTTATGTTTATATATATGTTTCCAAAATGTTCTTACACATCTTTACAAAACTAACATTGCCTGTTGGTGACATGTATACATATATATATATATATATATATATATATATATATATATATATATATATATATATATATATATATAAGGTCTGATTTTTTAATATCAGGACTGGTGCTATAAAAAGAAAATTACAACACATTTAATCTCTTGAAGTAGGGCTCGTCTGAAGCCACACACTTTATCCAGCATTGTTTCCAAGCACAAACTCTAGATACCATTATCACTGTAAGACACTAATACTTTGGTGAATTTCATTTTTTATTTGCACAGATACTAAACACATTTCCCCATTTCCATTGGACTTTACCATTGATATGGTATACAACTGATTTAACACTTGCACCTTTTGTTGGAGACTTCTCTAACCTTCTTATGATTTTAATTACTGCCCTTAGCACTTTTGCCACCTAGCTTGTTTTTTTAAGCCGTTTCTCACACAAAAGGCCAACACAAAAACCGAACATAATTAGCAAATTCTACAAGCACAAAACATTTAGCAAAGTTAAGAATTCCAGTGTAAACGAGAAAATCTCAGGAAAAGATGATAGTAGAAGGAGTCAGAATTTTTGCTCTTTTATTAACTGATCTGGCTTTGCACAGAACAGAGCATTAAAAGTTTTGAAGTTTTTTTAAGCCATTTCTCACACAAAAACAGAACACAATTAGCAAATACTTACAAGCATAACACACATAGTGAAGTTAGTTGCATTGAGAGCTTTTAAAGCTTTTTTAAAATTTATTGATATTTCTAATATTTTCTGACTGTTTATGTTGAAAACCACAATGTTTAAAACTTTTTTGCTTTACACTGTAATTGTAAAACAAAATAATAACTTGCTAGGTTTTCTGCTAAAATAGTTGGTTCATTGTGTTGTGCTGGACAATTTTTCTCACCAGAATCTATCTTACATATTTATAAGTCTGCCATTCGTCCATGCCTTGAATATTGCTGCCACATATGGTCTGGTGCTCCTGCTATATATTTAGAGATTCTTGATGAAAACCAAAGAAGAATCAGCAATATTATTGGTCTTGACCTGACATTTTGGCTTCAGTCACTTTCCCACTGCTGTAAAGTTTCTTTTCTGTACTTTTTTTATAAATATTTTCATAGTAATTATTTGGATCATCTCTTTGCTATGGTACCAAGATGTCATAAATTTAAGACAGTGGTGTAATAGATAGCAGCTCGGATTGAAGAATTGGAGAGCTGAGATCGAATTCCAGTCAAATCCATTACATCCACTTATGTGCCAATACCCTTGAGAAAGGTATGAATCCTCTTCTTCTCCCTCCCCAGCTATGGGTAAATAGCAGGACAGACTGGGTTCTATAAACTCAGATGGCAACTGGTCTACTGCAGAAAGAAATGGCAACCTACTACAGGAAAAAATCTGCCTCGTTAATCACGTACCAAAAGATCGCCTAAGCATGTATCACGCATAGCACATAACTGAATGATTTGATTAGCAACAAGATCTCATCAATTCACAGTTGAAATGGCTAGATGTAACCGCAAGTTCTTTGCTAACAGTTTCTTTTCTTGTACTTCTAACTTGTAGAACACTTTTCTGGTACCATGCTTTCCAGCCAACTCTGATCTTCAAAATCTGATCTTCAAAAATTTAAATGCAATGTCAGTTGTTATCTACTATCTTCTTGATTACTCTTGTATTGTAGAGTTAATTCAGCAGTGGAAACTGTATTTGGACTAAATTCGGTCCTAAATAGGTTCAACGTACAAAAACGTTAGGAACTTGTTATAATAAGTATTACGCAGAGTAATCTAGTTGTGGTAGCTGACTACTTTCGTATTTGACTCCCGTCGACCCTCACTGACTCCTACTTATATTAGATGGGAGAGTCTATTATCTATAGACTAGGTGTGTTTCACCATAACAACTTGTATTGTTCCTGCTCCTTGATGATGTTTCTATTTTCTAATTCTTTCACACTGAGTAAATCCTTGTGTCATAGTGGCTTTACTGACTTGCTTGTAGTGAATTTGATTAAAAATAAATAAAAATTCTATTCCCTGACCAAAAAGTAGCAGTAAAGTAGCTGCTATATCCATTGTTAATCTTGATTGTACATTTTTTTTTAAATTCTATTGTTACTCTTCATTTTCATGCATTTTCCCATTTTTTACTCCTTTATTTACAGAATATCGCACATTTGCCTTCATGGAAGTAAAAGTGCCTGCAAATGATGAACTGGTGAGCCAGTTTGAAAAGGATTATGTCTGCCCGGCTGCAGCCCTGATGGATAATTTACATGTGGCTCATGGTGTTGTGGCCTCAAATGTGATCACCCACTTCAGACAGATCCATTGGGATTTCCATGGGAAAACTATTGTTATACACCAGTTTAGGTCACCAGAGCATTTCTATTGCTTTTATCAAAATGGTAAGTTTCTCTACCTTTATTTGGACACAAACTTCATTTGGAACTGAATATTAACATACAACCAACCGGTCAATGATTATCTCACATTGCATTCTGATTCCCCGTCTTGTTAGTATGCACCAAAAGCTAGAAAAGGGCCTCCTGCATGGTCACAAGGAAACAAGATGAAAGACAAACATCACATTTAGAATTAAGAATCCAAATCCTATTTCCCATATTATATGTAGATATTTTATTTGGGAATTTGCCTGCTTGTCCAGGTGGGTAGGTAGATGATACTTGAGACAACTTCTGCCATGTCAGCTCTTCTCCCTACCAATTCCTCACCCATCTATTCATCCTGATGCAGTGGCTGGCAATAGGTAATGGAGGCTTCAAAACTGCTCAACAAACACATCCATCTCCCACCAAGGGCAGACTAGAATTCTCCCTGATCCCAAGCATGATTTTTAATATAGACCAGCACTCAAGATATATTCTATTTCAGGTTTTGTTGCTACTTGATCTCCGAAAATCCCTCATCCACTCCTTTACTTCCGTGTTACCCTTCATTCAAAGTAGATACCGCTTAGAAGACCAAGCTCCAAAAGGAACCATCCGCTGAGCTATCAAACAGAAACACTTGAGATTGAGGCAATACCACCTCTTCCCTTTCTATGTAGGTGTCTATAGTATCAGTCTTTCCAGCATGTCTATATTTTTGTAAGTCAGACATTTTGAAAATGCCATCTGGCACTTTTTATACTAGCTTCTTTGATAAATTCCCACACCCCATTTGTTAAGTTGTTAAGTAACAAAAATTGGACAACTGCTCTGGCTTACTACACAAACCCATCCTGATATTGCTTTTTATGTAACTACCATTGCATCTTGAATTCAAAATAACACTTTTGAGGACCTTAAAAGTGTAAATAAGATAATACAAAAAATTCAAGCCAAAGTGGTTACTCTAAATTACCAAGATCATGGAGAGCAAGTTGAATTTGTGTTGAGAATCTCCACAATGGTGGAAGTCAAGGGAGTTTTGTTCTATTTTTGAAGAGGACAGAGGTAGAATTAACGCCATCACTTGGCAGTCAAAGAAAATAAGAAGTACATTAGCCAGTGAAACCCTGGCCCTGATTGAGGGAGTTGATCATGTCATATATTTGGCTACCTTATACAATGAAATAATTTATAATGCCAATAGTCAAAAAGGTGTCCCTATTAAATGTTTTGCAGATAATAAAGTTTTGTATGAATCTATCTACTACAAAAGACAAGTAGCTGAAAGGAGGTTAAGAGTGGAGTAATAACCAAAAGGAAATGTGGCTGATGCTAGACTCCTAGAGTGCAACACACTGCACCTTCTTGGCATCACGTTTTCAACTGACTTGAAGTGGAGTGAATACATCGAATCAACAGCTACATCTACTGCAAATAAAGTTGGGTCACTGTGTCATGCTAGAAAATTTTAATTGTTAGAGTCCATCTTACACATTTACAAATCTACCATTCATCCATGCATTGAATACTGTTGCAGTATCTGGTTTGGTGCTCCTGCTTCTCATCTTGAGGTCCTTGACAAAATCCAAAGGAGGATCTGCAATGTAATCAATCCTGACTTGGCATCTCAACTTCTGTCACTTTCTCACCAACATGACATGGCTTTCCTCCATCTTTTTACAAATATTTTCATGGTAACTCATCCCAGAAATTGAAACGGAAATTTAATTTATAGTATAATGCAATATTATATGGCATATGTTCTGGGTGAAAATTGTGCAGAAAATACTGGTTTGCTGATGCTGTTTGCAATGAAGGAAGTACACATGTTTCCATTATGAAACTGAGGCAAACAGTAAAATTTAAGAGAATGCTCTGGATTTACCGCTTAGAGGTTTTGCATACATGCTGTAAAACCGGCATATAGCAAGCACTTTTTGAGTCAGTCAAGAGAAGCACATAGACATACAACAGGGCCCTCACCCAGCTTTTCACCAACCAGCCAAGGATATCCCCATACTACATCACCATTCTTGTTCATGTTGGTGTGTACCTAAAACTGGGGAAGGCCCATTGCAAAGTAACAAAATTAGATTCCAGAGTAAAAAGCGAGAACCCAAATACTGTTTCCAATATATTAAGGTGTTTAATAGCAAGTAGTTTGGTGACGCTAGAGACAAGTTCTGCTACGTCAGACTAATAAATCATCTCTTACCAACACTCTATCCCTCTCAACATTATTATGTGTGACTGGCAACATGAACTGGTAGTATTGAAACTACTTGAGGGACAGTCTGTCTTCAGCCAAGTGACTAGAATTGACTACCTCAACCTTATCTGTGACTGTTAACATACACCAGTAATTGGAAATTCTCAATGTCCAGCTTTGTTGTCACTTTACCCCAAACACTGTAATTTATTTATTCATTTGTTCCCTTTTGGTCAAGTGGCAACATGAATGAGTAGCATTGAAACTACTCAGGGGGGACAGTCTGTCCCCAGCCAAGAGACCTGAACAGACTACCTCAACTCCATCTGAGACTGTTAATATACACCAGCAACTGGAAATTTTCAGTGTCTGGCTTTGTTGTCACTGTAATTTATATGTTCATTTGTTCTGTTTTGGTCAAGTGGATGCCACTTAGAAAATTCAACTTTAAAAATTCTTTCTACCAGCCACAAAACAGAAGCATTTGAGATTGAGATAAAATCAAACACCTTCTCTGGAGAAGCAGTGAAGTATAGCAGTAACTGTGTGACCCTGCAAACTGTTTGTACTTTGTCCTGAGGGAAGCTTTTTGTACAACTGAGATCACCCCATTTTCAGATGAAATTCTGTCATTGGGTCTGAGCTGATTTACTATAATCCTACAAAAATACAATTTATTAAAGATATTTTTTGTAATGAATCAAGATTGTTATAAATACAAGTTAACTAATGATCAAATACCTTTTGTTATTTTTAAAGTCATAAAATTGCCCCATCTTGTGATCCAGGGGATTTCTCTTAATTCCTGCCAGATGTCATTATATAAAGCAGTATGAACAGAAAGGGCAAAATCCCTTTCTCTTTCCTTTCACTCTTCACCCACATGATGCTGTAGGGACAAAATGTGTCTCATTTCTCCTCCACATGACGCCTTAGGGAACCATGTGATTCATACGGCACAATATTATCTTTATACGATCTTGCATTAAACTGAGGCAAGCATTTTTCTGTTAAACGTCTGCATGTATTTTTGTGTTTTTTACTATGTCCACATATCAGCTATAAATACAAGAACAACTTATCAAGTAATTTGTCCATGTGATAGTCCAAGTAGCCAGGGCAAGTGCAACGGTCTTGTGGGCCCCTACCCGAATCTATGATATTCTCTCTGAATCTATGATATCCCCTCCAAATCTATGATACGGGGCCCTCTATTTTACTACATCTCAATTTTCATAAGGTAGTATTCATATAAAATACAAATTTTATTGTAACCTAATTTGTACAATAATAGATCATATGCAATGCAGGTGAACAATTCAATTAGAAAAATTGAAAATAAATACAATATATTTAAATACAAATTAAAGACACGTCATAATAGATCATTTCATATTAAATAAATCAACAATGTTTTACAGCAATCTTTAACATCAACTTGAGATTTTTCTTGCTAAAATGTTGAATAATTTTAACACATCCAACATTATGAATAAAAAAATAGTGAATTTTATATAGGGTTTTTTAGAGAGCAAAACAAATTCAGAGATTTGACAAAAAATATTAAAGGCCCCAGAATGATGTCAAAATTCATGAAAATTTTCCATCCTTTAATAGTAAGTTGTACCTTGTTTAATTTGTAATGTATATAAATGTTGATAGAAAAAAAAGTTGATAAGATAGTGAGGGTCACCAAGCACTGCCTGGGGCCCCAATCAGGCTTGGGCCCCTCCCACACCAGCCTGCAAGTAGCATTTGTAGTAACCATACAAGTCAAAGTAGTCATTAAGAAATCTTCCTGTGTCTAGTCTATTTCCTGTCATATGAAAACTGTCTTCATAAGAAAAGAAGAAATTCAAGTGGAAGTATTAAGTGGAGTCATTAAGAAATCTTCTGGTTCCTAGTCTTTTTTATGTCATATGAAAACTGTTAAAAAAAACTGGACTAAAGCAAAAGTAAAAAAGAATTTTTATAAAACACTTCAACAATTTCTGGAATATAAAAATGTTGTATTTACACTTTATGTGTTTTCTTCTTTCCCTTTTCTTTTCCTTTGTGGATGAATTGAATATTTTTACAAGTTCAAATTTTCTGCCCCATCCACTTTTCATAAAATAATAAGAAACATTCAGCTTCATGGATAAATTTCACCAAAGGCTGAAAATATTCTCTCCACTGAGAGACAAAGAAAATGTGTATCTGTCTATATTTCTGAGATGAGGTATTATGTACATTAGTTACATTATTCGGACTATTGTCCTCATCTTTGTCACCATATTTATTACAACATTTCGGCTGTTGTATGCTCCGGCCTTCTTCAAGTGGTTGGAATGTCGAACTGAACCCTTTATTTCACTCACTGGGGTAGACTGTTCTAGTTCCACGTGCCATGTTTAATGGATATCAGTTATCAGTTATCTCCTGTTAATTTCCCTCTGAAAGTTCTCCACTGCCTTAACCAGGTATTGAACTCACACTCTTTGGGTCCTGTCATTGGATCTAATTAACACCTTTATTCACTGTGCCATGTGTTCTCAACGTTGTAATAAATATGGTGACAAAGATGAGGACAATAGTCCAAATAATGTAAATAATGTAAATAAAATCTGATTTGAAAATTGTATTTTTTTAATATTTCATGAATTCTTTTTTCTTTTCTGTAAATTTTTACACTCTCTCTTTTTCAGAGGCTTACCAAGATCTGATCAAAATAAGGAATAACATGTACCAAACAAACCTCATTATGTTTTCCTTGATTGATGACCCACCATTGGTAAGGAAGAGATAAGAAGATGTCCTTCCTGCCAAATGCCATTGTTTAGACTTATGTTATTAAAAGAATTCTTTTCCTGCATAAGTTTGTTCCACTCCACATTTCCTCAAATTTCTCAAGTAGAAATATTAGCCATTGTATTGTATTAATACAAATACAATGTTAACTGTATAAGAATCTCTGTGTGTGTGTGTGTGCATTTCTTCAAAATTTCTATGAATCATACGATAAGTTAACTTTTAAAAAAAGCAATACTTATAAGTAATTGATATTTGATTGGCAAGTTCAAAATGTTTCAATGTGATTTGACTGATGGCCAAATCACATTGAAACACCAGTTCCCATACAATTACTAAAGTTAAGCAACATTAAGCCTGGTCAGTACCTAGATGGTGACTGCTTAAGAATTCCATGTGCCATAATCGTGGATGTGTGGGTGGTACAGCTTACAGCTGCATCATGTTGAAACAGCGGTTCTTGTACAATCACCAAAGTTAAGCAACATTGAGTCTGCTCAGTATCTAGATAGGTGACCGATTGGGAATACCAGATGCTGTAAGCTTGGATGTGTGGAAAGTGAAATGACTAATGGCTTGAAAATGGAAATTGGAGACGAGTTCTAATTCCATTGATTAATTGATTCAGTATCTATGACTTATCAACCCTTTGCAGGTTATTTAAAGACAAAAATATTTTTAGATATTAAGAATTTTTTTTAGAGATAATAATAATTTAATAAGTCTTACTAACTAACCCATAGCTGGGGGGAGGAGAGGTAGCTTCTAACCTTTCCCAAGGGTATTTGTATATAAATGAACATAACGAACCCAACTGGAATTAGAACTCTGCTTTCCAATTAACAATTCTGAGCCATTATCCATTACACCAACTGTACATCCAAGCTTATAGCACCTAGTATTCCTAAGTAGTCACCCATTTAGGTATTGACCAGGCTCAGTGTTGCTCAACTTCAGTTAAGCAACACTGAGCCTGGTCAGTGTTCATTCAGTGTGATGTGGCTATAAACTAAGTTTCAATTCTAGTCAGGTTTGTTATACCCACTTACATGCAAATACCCTTGGGAAAAGTATGAATCCATCTCCCCACCTCCAGCTATGGGTTAATTAGTAGGACTTGTATCAGTAAATCATTATTATCGCCAATAAATTCTTATAATCTATTTATATTTTCTGGATTTAATTAACCTGCAAAAACCATAGAAAACCAATCAATTGACAAAAAGAAGCTGAAAGCTTAACATGGACATAAAATGGGAAATTACTTTTATGTCACCAACAAGCTAATACACTGATAGCACATAGTTATTCTGAGTTCTTTTGCAATAATTCCTCAATTTTTGCTCATAGAATTTAGATGTTTTATTGTGACGAAAATCAATGATAAAGTGGGATAAGTGGGTTTTCATGTGACATGTTTCGTCCTTAAGTATTTCAGTGAACTTAAGTGATGTTTACATTGATGTAACTACACATGCAAACAAAGGACACACTGAAATTTTAATCTTTTAAATTTTATTTTTTTTAAATGTTTTTTTAGTATAAAGTCCAATTTGTCATTGATTTTCCTGACATTGTTCAGGTATATAAAAATGTATATATCATATTCACACAAACACACACACACACACACACACACACACACATAATAATAATAATAGATGGCCACTCGTATTCAAGGATACCCATCTACTAGGGTGGCTACCCAATCCCTATTGCAGACGCTTGCTCAGGCACATTTGTGTTTGTTCAACACCCACACAGCCCACCTATAGGTTATACTGCATTGTTAGGAATGAGCAGACCTTAGCTACAGTTTCTGGGAAAGAGTGTCTTATCTAGTGTGATCAACAATATGAACAAAGCCAGCAGACTGAAACCCTCAGTCATGATGACTTGTGACTTTGTGCTAGCACAGCTATCGATGGCCCCCAAGGGTACCATCTACCCAATTTCACTCACAAGGCTTGGGCCAACCCGTGGTATGGTTTTCAGGCACTTTCCAAAGGTGCCGCATGCTTGGGATTGCCCGCTCATAACCGATAACATCAGGAAGTCTCCTTCCTGACAAATTGACCATGCTGAAATTCAAACCCAGGGCTCATGGTCAGAAAGCGAATCTTCCAACACTTGGCCACGTGCCCATATATATATATATATAAAAGTGAAGAGAGAAAATATACACTTTTCTCTTGTTGGAACAACTATAACCACTCCATTATATATATATATATATATATATATATATATATATATTCAAACATATATTGTTAAATATAACAGACAACCAATGTCTATTATGTTTGATCATGAGCCGTTCTAAGCTTCGTATAATGTCTTTAGTTTTGGGATATATATATATATATATATATATATATATATATATATATATATATATATATTTTAAATATGCGTTTGAATATAGTTTCATCCTTTAGAACTTCATTGGTCTAAAGTGATACTTATGTTGATGTAACTACATATAACCACAAAGGAGAGGGGATACTAAAATTTTAATCTTTTAAAATTATTTTATTTTTAAATATGTGTTTCGGTTTATGGTTTACCCAGTTTCATTTAGATTCTTTTTCTTTTTGTTTATGCATTTATTACTTTTTTTTTGTTCAAAAATGAAAAATATTCTCATAGGTCGTCATTATTTGGGTAACAGGAAGTGAGATTTGAACATAAAATGGGAGATTACTTTATAACAGGAACAGCCTTTGCACTGCTATGCTATTTATTAGGTTGTTGTATCAGAAAGTTGGGGATTGGTTTCCTGTTCTATAGTAATAAACTGATCCCTCATCTTTTGACCATAGTGAATTCTCTAAACTTTTATCATCTGCAAAAAAATGAAAACAATTCTGAAAACACACTTGTTAATAAATGATATTTGATTAACAAATAATAACATGTAACAACATAATTATTAATTGACCTTGTATTACCAACAAGTTACAAACTGATCCCCCACTTAATAGGCTCAGACCAGTTCCCATACAATCACTGAAGTTAAGCAATGTTAAGTCTAGTCATTCCCTATATGGGTGACTGTTTGAGAATACCAGGTGCTGTAAGCTTGGATATGCAGTTGGTGTGATGGATAATAGTTCGAAATTGTTAATCAGATAGCCAAGTTGCAATTCCAATTGGGTTTGTTATATTTCCTAATATTCTCAAATACACTTGGGAAAGGTATGAGTCTACCTCTTCTCCCCAATCTATGGGTTAATTAGTAAGACTTTTATTACTAAAACCATTATTATCTCAAAAAAATAAATAAAATTGAGTAAAATTATTTAGATTTTGGCATTAAATAACCCATAGAGGTTGATATGCTGCTAAACAAAAACAAGCAACTAAATAATAGGTTTTGTATATTTAGATAAGATAAAATGAGGAATTTGTTTTAAATTCATGACAAATTGATCATCTAATCATATACCAGTAAAAGTTAAACCATTTATTTATTTGGTCAAGCTAGCTCATATGTTCATGAGTCTACCATGCCAACTCTCATGGTCCTGCATCAAGGTTAGAAGGTCATTAGGGTGGCATTTTGTGTCATAACATAGTTGGACAGTATAGGTGATTGCTGGGTGACCAACCCGTCTTGTGCCATGTCTTGGTGTCCAGAGCAGTAGATCACTTGCGAGCTCTTGTTTTGCTCATCAGCAATGTCCTGCAAAGTGCATTCTCTATCCACATAAGATTGTAGAAATATCAGAGATGGGTTCATAGAGCAGTGACTTAGATGTTGTCTCCAAGAAATGTTAAGGATAGCTCTCAGCATTCAAGTATAGGTTCCATCAAGTTTAAACTCAAGTGTTTTAGTCAATGTCCAAGCAGCGGCACCATATAAAACTGCCTCTACAGAGGCACAAATGAATCTATGTTTTGAGAGTGTCTGGTAGATCAGATTTCCAGATTACATCAATTTTATTCAAGGCAGAACCCAGGCTTTAGCTATGCAGACTTTCACATTCGTTTCAGTAGAATTCATCTTGATTCCTAGGTATGTAAAAGGGTTAAATCCAGGGACATGCAGAGGTTTGCTGATGCCTGGGGCCTTCTCCTTGATTGTATACCCCTAAGACTCAAGTGGGTCTACTTCGTTCTCACTTATCAAAACATGGATCCACATTCGTAACAGTTTGTGGGACTGTAAGTCACTTGTACAATAAAGTTAACAAAGGCAGTTTCAAATTTCAAAACCAAAATTTTTATTTCACTTTTTGATTTGGTGCCATCCTCATATGGATGTCCAGGGCCATCGCACCTTCTGCCCTCCCCTTCTTCGTGCTACTGGTTAAACCATAAACCAACGAAAAACAAAACTCAGAAAAAATAACTGGTTTATAAAAGCACAGATTTGTAAAGTTAAACTCATGAAATCAAAATGGCCAAACCAAAGAAATAATATGTTTTGATATTGTTAATGGTTTTATGGTTCAAATACCACTGTTATCAATATCAATCTTTTGTTTTGTTTTGTTTTGTTTTTTTCAATAATGCAATATTTTTCAAAGCCTGTTTTTAAAAATATGTGGACAATCCAAAATTTGGTTGAAATCAGATTAAGTGAATAAAAACAATAGCACAAACCCCCATATCTTCCAAGATAAACATACACAAGCACACCCACGGATTCTTATAAACTAGTAAGGGGAACCAATATTGCCCCTAGAAAAAATTTTTTTTTTTTACATAAAATAAAAAGCAAACTTTTATGGATATTATTCCACGGTGCATGGTGGTTAATTTTATTTCATCTGTACATATTCAACACAGCCAAATAAAACAATTATTGATATCTAACAATTATTGATGTTAATGTAAATGGTATTGTTAACTTTTGAAAATAACCAGTGGTATGGTCATGGCATTTGGCACTCTGGAGAAAATAAGAATCTGCTACCATCAAACTTCCACTTTTGTTAAAATGAAAACATGGCTTTAATAAAACATGACATAGTTTAAATTTTGTTTTTTTCAAAATTAGAATAAAAATTATTTTTTCAAAACTGAAACTGGTTTTACTTTTGTATATTTTATAAATTTTATAATTATAAAATTGATAAAACAGAAGAAAATATTTACCTATGTATAAAAGCAGAATCTTTCTTTAATTGTTGGCAGTAGGTGGTTACTTTGAAGCTCTCACATCTCAATTTTACTGGTACAACCTTAGTCATTTCAGGCCCAGATGAAATCATTTGCAGGCCACTTGACTATGTGGTTGTTCTAACTGATTCAGTGGGAGCACATTGTGTTACATATATAGTTAAGTTCAACATGAAAGTAATGTATAAAATCAACTTTGAATGAAATTACTGTTGACAGCAGTTCTACACACAGATTTGCACTCCAAAGAACAAACTGTAATCTTTATTTTTAATCATGTCACCCCAGGCAAGGCAATAAAGCCACTAAGACACAAAGGGTTACTGAGTGTTAGAGAATATGAGAAAACATTAAGGCAAGAGCACAATAAAAGACTAGGAATTCAGAAGACAGAAAATAATGATTGATATTACATTGAAATTTCTGAAGATCAAAGTTGACTGGAGAGCAAGAATCCAGAAGAATGTTCCATAAGCAAGAAGTGTGAGAAAATAAAATATTAACACTGAACTTCCTTTTACATTTAGACATTTCAGCTGTAAAATAACAAGACTTTCTACCAATCTGGTTGTACACTTAAATTCGTCACATCTAGGTACCGTAGAGGAAAGTTTATCAGAACAATAACTGAAAATATTTATAGAAAAGGCACAGGGAAGCTATTTTACAATGATAGGGAAGTGACTGAAGCCATGACGCCAGGTCAGGACCAATAACATTGCAGATTCTTCTTTGTATCATATCAAGAATCTCTGCATACAAAACCAAAACAACAGACAAGATGTAAGAATATATTCAATAAATAGATGAATTCCCAATACCCATAGATCTGTGATATACTAACACTGTAACACAATGAAAGAAAGGATAAAAATAGATCAAAGAAATTAGTTATAAAAATGAATTGATTTTATACACAGCACTAGAATAGACAAATAGAGAGAATTACTCCATGGTGATACAAATTAGCCGACCACATTATATATTTGCTCCTTTCTGATATAAGAAATCAATCTAAAGTTGGCCAGGACCTTTTATATATTTATTCCATGGTGATACAAATTAGCCGACCACATTATATATTTACTCCTTTCTGATATAAGAAGTCAATCTAAATTTGGCCAAGACCTTTTATATATTTATTCCATGGTGATACAAATTAGCCGACCCTATTATATATTTACTCCTTTCTGAAATCAATCTAAATTTGGCCATGCCCCTTTATATATTTACTCTTAATAAAAAATGTCAAACCTACTTTTAAAATTAAACTAATTTTCAATGCAACTCAAACCTGTAAATTTATTTCATTTTGTCTTCACTCAACTTGTTTGGTCAGGTTTAGTGGCATTTGAATACAAATAACTTTGTTCTAGATTTATTTATGAGGTCAGATCATTTCTTTTTCCATCATAGAAACATGAGAGAAGGATCAAGCCTAAAAAGCATAGCCTTAACAAACACCAGGCTAATTTCAAATTGATTTCTAATACAACATTTTAAGCAAAAGTATGTATACAATAAGTATTATACCAGTATTAACAGTATTATAATAGTGGTTCTCGGATTCACTTAATACTAGAATTCATTTAATTCATTAAAATAATTTTTAATATTTTTATTTTCATAATTTTTAATATGATACTTTTGATATAATTTTTAGTTTTTGATAAATAATAATTATGAATGTTTCACAAGTTATGAATAACATTTAAGAATTTAATATATTTATTATTGATATGTTTATTAATCTATACAATACTTTTTATATGCCTGTTTTGCTTTTCATTACTGTATACCTATATTTGCATCCCATGTATAAAGATGATATCCCCTGATGAGTGGTGTGATTGCTGACAATTATTTAATAAATTTCCTGGTTATATGTTATTTTATAGATCCAATTTATTTAAGTAAATGCTCCAATTTAATTAAACAGTATTAATTACATTGACCAGCCTGAATTTCCAAGAAATTTTGTAGTAAATATATGTTCTCCAACAGGGTTTGAACCTGTATTCCTATAATACATAATATAATATTTGATCTGATGTTCTATACCATTTAGCTACAGAGAAGCATCTGTTTAGCAAAATCTGAATTACTGTTTATAAACACACAATCTTTGACAATTTTTATTGATCAATCATATCTGCTCATGAAATTTGGACTTTGCTAATCAGACGCTTCTCTGTAGCTAAATGGTATAGCACATCAGATCAAATGACAGTATCCGTATAGGAATACAGGTTTGATTCCTGTCGAAGAATGCATATTTTCTATGAAATTTCTCAAACATTTATAATGGTAAATGTAATACTGTTTAATTAAAAGCAGGGTATTTACTTAAGTAAATTGTATCTATAAAAATAACATATAAACAGAAAATATATTAAATAATTGTCAGACTAAATCCATTTCATTATATATATATATATATATATATATATATATGAAGAAATATAGTCTTAAAGTGTGCTATATTTATGGGATAAAGTGCTCAATATCAGAGATAGACCGTATGTAAATATAAAAGTGGACATGGAAGTCAGCACTTAGAGGCGACAGTCTGTTTTCATGCTAGTGCAATCGAGGCGATTGCACTAGCATGAAACAGACTGTCGCCTCTAAGTGCTGACTTCCATGTCCACTTTTATATATATATATATATATATATATATATATATATTAAAACATGTCTCATCGAATAGTTTTGTCAAATACTGGGAAATTTGTAGTTTAAAAACAGTAGTTTGACATTGCTAACCAGACGCTTCCTCTGTAGCTAAATGGTATAGCATGTCAGGCTATATGATAGTTCTGTGTAGTTCAATTCCTGTCGGAGGACACATATTTTCTATGAAATTTCTCAAAGATTCAAGCCAGTAAATGTTGTTAATACTGTTTGTTATAAACAGAGCATTTGCTTAGATATTTGTATCTATAAAAATAACATATAAACAAAAATATATTAAAATAATTGTCAGACTTAGTCCATTTCATAACACACACACACACACACACACAAACATATATATTCTCAGATGGAGTGTATCTGTAGAAGAGACAAAATGAATAAAAAGAGAAAAGAGGAAACTATACTTAGTCTTAGCTGGTATGTTTCATCATCTGACAGACTTTATCAAGGCAAATGTAATTATTTTATTTTGCATCAAGTATCTATTTGCCAGTTACTCAAAATTTTGTATATGTGTTTTCTGTGTGTATGGATGGGTCGTTGAATAATGCAGACATATTGTGTCTATTTATTTTTATACTGATCCTATAACAGAGCACGTTCATGCATGTTTTTTTAAAGATCACCATCACAAAGGAATGCAAATTTGATCCCAGTTACGATAAGTTTGTCTTTTTAATTTAGCCCTGTGAATGATCTCGGAAAAGATCAAAAGTACTTGGGTTAGAAAAACTATATTGCCTTCCTTGATGAATTTCATCTTAACATCAAGAAATTGATTAGACAACTGGAAAGGATCAGTATAAAAATATGTAGACACAATATGTCTTTATTATTCAATGAAACATGTTTGAATATATATATTCTATATATATATGTATATATATATATATATATATATATTCAAACACGTTTCATATATATATATATATATATATATATATATTCTCTCTCTCTCTCTCTCTCTCTCTCTCTCTCTCTCTCTATATATATATATATATATATATATATATATATATATATATATATATATATACAGTGTAACCCGGATATAAGAGAGTTGCCGGGATCGGATAAGAAATCTCTTATATCCGGGTTTCTCTTATATCCGGGTTTGGTCTATTTTGTTTAGGTTAACACAGGCTCTAATTTGGGACCAGAGAAAATCTCTCTTATATCTGGGTTTCTCTTATATCCGGGTCTCTTATATCCGGGTTACCCTGTATATATATATATATTCAAACACGTTTCATATATATATATATATATATATATATATATATATATATATATATATATATATATAAACAAAAAAATTTGCAAAACTCAATCAATGTCACTGAATATTTAATATTTTTAACAGGTATATTTTTTAATATCCCTGTAATGTAAAGTAATATTTTAATAAATAATAAGTAATATTGGTGATAAGTCTGATTTATAGCAATTAAAGTAATATTGTGATAAACTAGTTTATTAAAATATCACTTATTTTATTAAATATATTTAAAATATTAACTGTGATAAAATATGCATTTCATTGTAAGAGTGGTTTTTAAAGACATGTGTGAACGCACTCTGTTTTGGTTGTTTTAAAATTTCAAATTTCTACCAATTTCTGCTCAGCTCCCTGATATTGAAATGATTATTTTGCAAAAAAATTCCATAACTACAACTGATAAATTTAAAATTCTAAAACAACTATAACAGTGCTTAGAAAAGGTCGAAAGTACTTGGTTAAAAACAAACTATGGTGCCTTCCTTGATGAATTTCATCTCAACATCAAGAAACTGATTAGACAACTGGAAAGGATCAGTATAAAATTAAGTAGATACAATATGTCTATATTATTCAATGAAACATGTCTCAATGAAGATATGCTGCCTATATATAAAAATATTTATCATTTAAGCATTAATATTAATTATTTATGTAAAAAATGAGATATAACTTTTCTAACTCAAGAGAAGACGAGAAAGCTCAAAAATGAAAGACAACAGCATGTCTAGAGAAAAAAAAGTGGAAATAAATAACAACAAATAGTTGCAATTGAAAGAAAAAAGGAAACAGAGAAAAGGCTCAGGTGTGAGTGTAGAAAAAAAGCAAAGAAAAGGACATGTAATCATGACACCCTAAACATACACACACCTGCACAGATGGGGAACACATGTGTGAATGCACAGGCAGGTGTATGGCCATGTGCACGCAAACATACACAAGCAATACGGAAAAAAACTTACACCAATGATAAGTACATAAAAAAGAAAAATCGAGAAATATAAGCAGTCAATTGCTGATATCCCCTGAAGAGTGGACGGACAGGTCGGTCTAGGAAACACTGGAGTCAGGATGCTGAAGGTAACATCAATTTATTTCTCTCTCTCTCTCTATAATATATATATATATATATATATATATATATGTATATATATATATATATATATATATATATATATATAGATAGATAGATAGATAGATATAGATATATAGAATGTCTGTGTGTGTGTATTTAGGCAGCATGTCCCATTTTTTGGGCAATTCCTGGGTCATGTAATGTAGAAAATCATCATTTTACAGTTGAAATATCTAGATGTAAGTTCTATGCTAACAGTTTCTTCTATCAGACTTCTCGCTTGTGGAATTCTCTTCTGGTTTCTTCCTTTTCAGTAAACTTTGACCTTCAAAGATCTAAAAGGAATGTCGATCGTTATCTTCTGTCTTCTTAATACCTGTTCTTTTATTGTCCTCTCTCTCTAATAGATTCTTTTCTAATATTCTCTAACATTCAATTACCCCTTCTGTCAGTGGCTTTATTGCCTTCCTTTGGGTGAAATGATTAGAAATAAAATTTGCATCAAAGGTAAGTGCATAAAAAGAAACATTGAGAAATATAAGCAGTCAATTGCTGATACCAACTGAAGAATGGACAGACGGGTCGGTCTAGGAAACACTGGAGTCAGGATGCTGAAGGTAACATCAATCATCTAAGTGATAAGCTTTTACTTATATTAATTATATATATATATATATATATATATATATATTGGCTCCTGAAAAATTAATTTCAGTTGATCTCTCTGGTTTAAGGTGTGAATTTGTAAACAGTGACTATTTAAGCTAATATTGCACGACTCTTCGGCAGAATTGAGTCACTGTCAGTCACTGTGTGTTTATCTAAATCTAAAAATAAACACGGTAAAATTCACCTTCATCCCTGCCGTGCGCCGACGGCTTAGTGGGAGAAGTTCTGACTGACGCAAATTCAGTCGGGTTTCGATCCTAGCTAGAGGCAACCGGACGTCTATCCACACTGATGAGCTGTGAAACAGCGAAACAGTCTGTCCGTGGATGACAAAAATATTGGCTCCTGAAAAATTAATTTCGGTTGATCTCTCTGGTGTGAGGTGTGAATTTGTAAACAGTGACTATTTAAGCTAATATTGCACGACTCTTCGGCAGAATTGAGTCACTGTCAGTCACTGTGTGTTTACCTAAATCTAAAAATAAACACGTTAAAATTCACCTTCATCCCTGCCGTGCGCCGACAGCTTAGTGGGAGAAGTTCCGACTGACGCAAATTCAGTCGGGTTTCGATCCTAGCTAGAGGCAACCGGACATCTAGCCACACTGATGAGCTGTCAAACAGCAAAACAGTCTGTCTGTGGATGACAAATATATATATATATATATATATATATAATTAAATTAAAATAAAGTAAATAAAATAATCAGTACATATTAAAATAAATATTTATTGATAATATTTATTGAGTTTTAATTAATATGAACTAAATATAGTCTCACTTTAATCTAAAAATATGATGATATTTGCTGAAAGTAAATAATAAAAAGTAATTAAATAAAATAAATTAAATTTATAATTAATTATGTAATTTAAAAATAAACAAATAATTGTTAAGTTAAAAATTATTGATAGTTGGGAAAATTATAATTATGACAAATTTATATATAGATAAGAAAATGAACATGTGTATATATACAGGGTGCTTGAAAAGTAACTCCCCATTTTAAAATACTTCTAATTTATTTATTAACTATAATTTTTACAAGAAATGGACATGAGAGGAAAGCGTTTAGCATGAGGTTTTATTTAAAATTCGATATGGGCACCAGATTTCACTACAAGCTTCTCGACCCACTCAGGAATTGAATCAACAATTTCACCAGGAACTCTTGTGGTATGGAAAACATAACTTCTTGTATTTGCCCTTCAAGTTCTTCCAATGTCTTGGTTTGATATAGGAAACTTTTTCTTTTAACCAACCCCAAAGAAAAAAGTCACAGCTGGCTACTCATACATAAAATAGGGAGTTATTTTTCAATCACCCTATATATATGTATAGGTCAATGTGTGATCTGCAGGGAAGTATGTGAATCAACACCTGGATTGAAGAGGCATTTGGTTTGTACACAAGGATGACCTACTAAAGCAACATCCGCTTAACCATGTGAAGACTCTGGAGCATATCTGTCATCTATGCTATAGGCCTTGCAAATCAGCTGCTGGTTTGAAGAGCCACCTTTTGAAGTCATTCGAGAGGAAACAATGATCTAGATTGAATGTAGGTGTTGATGGGCAGGATGACAGTCATCTGTGAAGATGCGACAATCAACATAGATTAATATGCAAATATGCATATATAGTGATCGCTACTTCCATGGAAATTGCTTGGTTGAACCATATTCTCTGGTTCTGCCAGTTCAAACTTTATGGCAAGGTCATACCAAGCCAATTACATCATAGCAAACCACCCACATTCCTTCTGTATTCCATCTGTGAGAAGTAAGTTTCACTCAAACATCTTCTTCCCATGAATGAATGCTCTGTGGAACTGACTCTCAAGAGAATGTTTCCCCAATTGCTACAATCTTAACCTGTTCAAATCTAGGCTTAACCATTATCTTCTTCTCCTATCTATATTGTTGCAGTTAGCTCCTCCTCATTTCCTTAACCCTTCAACAGGGGTCTCTCTCTCCCAGGAGTATAAATACTGGCTGACCTTTCGCCTCTACCTCTTTCCACAGCTTCGCACACGTGCGGCCAAACTGCCTCTCCTGGGGCCACGTGAGGCGAGGTAAAAAAAAAAAACTTTCTCTTTTTCACTTACACCACTATGTGATCCTCTCACACAAGCAGCGTTTCCCATATTCTGGGAACACGCTTACGCGTTCGTACGGACACTCAACACTCACACAACTTTCCATACAACACTGTAACATTTTATTCATGTCTTCAATGTATTTGTAATTCGTGTATTAATCTATTTGTTATTAATATATATTTGTTTGCATACATGTATACTGGTCTCGTTCGTTTTCTTTTGCCTTCCTTGGACTCCATTATAGTCCAACATTCTTATGTAGCTGGACCGGCCAGCGGAAGTCTTAACCCAGAGATATCCTCTCATTCTCTTCACATCAACACACTTCACCCCCACCGCACGGTCCACTACAATATAAACTGCCTCTTAATGTAACCCTCTACCTCGAGTGGCACTTGGGCCTTGTACAGGGTGAACCTTACTGTAAAAAAAATAAAGATATAAATAAAAGAAACATTTTAACTAGTTATAAATTAAAATTACTTTTTTATATTTTTAACAAAACTCTGATGTGGTAAGAATTTGAAATTTGAAAGTCATGATTAGCATTTGTTCCAAGGAATATAAATATGAGATCTGATAATAATTTTGAAAAGTTTATCAAACATCTGACTCCATTGAGTGTTTTAGTGCAAAACTTTTGAGTCAGTCTACCAAATAAGCCACTTAAACCTTTCTTGATTTATTGAATACTAACTTAAAGCCGCACTCCAAGTGTACTTTTAAGCTAGCTCTTGCAGATGGCTAATTGGGCCTCCAGCCCCAAAACTAAAGAAACCTCTGGTTCAGCTTAGGAAATAGCAATGGTAATTTTGAAGAAATCACTTTGAATTTCTCAATTCCAGCCAAAAGACTGATTTGGGTCAAAACTCCGATTTAGACTGAAATTCCAATTCAGACTGAAAATTGAGTTTTTAAAATTACAAACTCTGTGAAAATTCAATCAAGTTGAGTTCTTCAAATCACAAAATCTGTGGAACTTCAAAACCTCATGTCAGGAAACCACTCACTTTTAATTCTGATTCCTTGGCATTTTGAAGAAATAAAATTTATTTCCTCAACTCACAAAGTTTTGGAGATATTTTAAACTGAATTTAAAGCAAAAAAATTTTAATTTACCAAGTTTTTGCATTACTATAAATTCAACATAAATTAAAAACTTTTAAGACCACTAATTTTTTTCCAGTTATTTTAAATTTTTAATTTTTAATTTGTTCCCTCCTCATCTAGACACAAATCCCAATGCCGGATGTTCAAGCACAAGATGAATAGCAGATTTTAAATCATCCTGATTCCAAAATGGTATAATATGTCTCTGTAGAGCAAGTGTGGCCCAAGTTAGAGGAGATTCAGATACGTGGATGGGCAGAGAGAATTTTCTGTTTATTTATTTAGATTATAGCTTGAATTATCTATTGAGTGCTTTTTGGTAGAAGTTCTGCTAACCTGAAAAATACATTAAAATTCTTATAACTTTCACATGATCATAGCCACATATTCACTAAGTCTCTTGAATTTATTGTCAGATGGCATATTTATCACCTGTGAATATGAGACTA
Organism: Acanthosepion esculentum; assembly: GCA_964036315.1. NCBI lineage: Eukaryota > Metazoa > Mollusca > Cephalopoda > Sepiida > Sepiidae > Acanthosepion > Acanthosepion esculentum. The sequence goes on from OZ038510.1 coordinate 64,001,246, forward strand.
TTTCTGCTGTTATGATATGACTGATACCACATCATTTGGTAACCCCAACACGCATAAGAAAAACAACTTATTCACCCATATCATTTGGTAACCACTGACATAAAGAAAAAAATCATACTTCACAGGAATACAACATACACAGAGTTACGTTGTTCTGGAATTGTCATCATTGGTCGACTGAACTTGCTTTGTTTCAATGACTTTTGTTTTGTTATTATTAATTACTTTATACCCATTATTATTAAAAAAAAAAAAAATCGGCTTCCCAAAAAAAAAAATTTTTTAAATATCGGGTAGCGAATTTTTGCTTTCATATCAGAAAAAAACATAGTGGTATTATGATAGGTTAGACAATAATATTTCTTTAATAATTAACAGTTTTTTAATATATTTCCGGGCTTGTTGTTTAGGAGATTTAATTATTTCGTATAAAAAAGTTACTTAAATCATTAGAGATATTCCTAAAGGGGAACTGTAGATACTATGTAAATTCCAATCGGAACATATAGATATTTACATGGTCTGCTTTACAAATCTTAGATCATCTCCCTTGTATTTAGTTAGACATTGGTTAACTCCCTTTGAGTCTTTGTGTTGGTTTTTATTAGGTTGGTGCAAAAATAATGTCGTTTTATATATATATAATAAGTTGAACGTCAAAAAACGACATTATTTTTGCACCAACCTAATAGTTGTTGATTGATAAGAATATAAAAGCCAGAAAAACACGTTATGTGCTCCAGAAACCGCAACTGTTTTAGGTATATGTTTCCTTTTTATATCATACAATTTATTTATTTTGTATACTGGTGTGTGTGTGTGTGTGTGTGTGTGTGTGTGTGTGTGTGTGTATTTTTGGTTACAAGTCTTTTGCATTATTACAATCAATATCCTGGAGAGAGAAGTTGAGACATGTTAACTGTTCAAAGTTTTGTAAAGAGATTGAATTCAGCATCTTTATGGAGGCATATCTGTTTTCCAGCAGGAACTGTTTCTGTTGCATGCTGGGAGAACTTTTTAATATTTTTCATTTAATTTATTTTAAACAACGTTTTTATGTTATTCGTTTCATTTTATTTAATTTATAATATTTATTATTATTATTTTATATTTTATCTTTATTTATTAATAATAATAATGTCCCTACAAACTCACCAACAGCAAGAGGCTATGCAGGGTCACAAAATGTCACTTCAAAGATCTATTAAAGACATCACTGACTGAGACCTGGGAAACTGTAGCTGCAAATTAGCCTTCCTGGCATAGGATCATCCAGGGGGAGGGAGGGGCTGAAACTTTCAAGTCCAACTCTCAACATGAAAGGGATCTGTGATGTGCTGCTCATGATCATCGGGAGTAGGCTGGGCCATCTCTGTCACCAATACCAGGGTGGAGAAAAGAAATAAGGAGAGAGGATGTGAGTGGGGGCCAACTAATATACATGTGTATAGGGCTTTCAGACATATCACGTTGAAACACCAGTTTTTATATGATCATCAAAATTAAGCAATGTTGAGTCTGGTCAGTACCAAAATGGGTGACCATTTCAGAATACCAAGTGCTGTAAGCTTGGATGTGTGGGCAGTGTAATGGATAACAGCTTGAAATTGGAAAGTTCAAATTCCAGTAGGTTTCATTACATTCACTTATGCACAAATACCCTATTTATTTATTACATTATTTATTAGAATAAATTTCCTTATGGCACAGTGGATAAAGGCATTGGTTAGATCCAGTGACAGGACTCAAAGACTTGCAAGTTCAATACTTGGTTAAGGCAGTGAAGAATTTGGAGAGGTGAATTAACAGGAGATAACTGATAACTGACATCCATTAGACATGGCACATGGAACTAGAACAGTCTACTCCAGCGAGCAAAATAAAGGGTTCAGTTTGACATTCCAACCACCTGAAGAAGGCCGGAGCGTACAATGGCCAAAACATTGTGATAAATATGGCAACGAAGATGAGGACAATACTCTGAATAATGTAAATAGTGTACATGATACCTCATTTCAGAAATATAGACAGATACTAAAACATTCTTGTAAATAAACTGTGAGCAGCCATGGTCAAATGCAAAATAAGTAACAGAATTATCCAACAAACAGAATTGACAAAGTTTGCAATAACAAGAAAAAGAAAAAAGAACAGGGTAAAAAATAATATAAAACAAGCAAACAATATTGTTGAGATCATTGAGTTATCTCCCCTTGACCAATTGCATCGTTGGAGAAGAGGAAGATTGAGAATGGTGATGCTAGTAGATAATCAACATAGCAGCAGTATTAGCCAATCAGGATCTGCCTTGAGGTGAGCTGGTGGCAGGAGCTGGCTATGTAAGCTCAGTGTTTAGAGGACTTTGGGTTGACAGCCTGGATAGGGGAATCTATGATAGAGACAATTAACAGTAATAAGTCAAAGCAACAATAATATGGCAAAATGTTCACAAACTAAGAGTTGGGGTTGACACACAAAAGCAAGTTTGGACAAGTGAACAAAACAGACCAGGACTGAGTTAGATGAAACTGAGAATAGGTCTATTTTATTGGTTAGGAAAAAATCCCAGTATGCATTTGTGTGCTTCTGCCTATAAAATGGGGAGGGACTAGTATTTTGCGGTCATTCTAATACAGGTTGAAACCAACATAAACAATCTAATAAATAAATATTAATATTTTTGTTGTAAATTCACAAGAATAAAAAATATGTATAAATTGACTTGCAATATATGTTTAGGCTTTATTCCAATTCTAATCATCGCATTTTAAAGCATTGTTGAAGTATGAAGATAGTTAAAAATGCTGTGTGATAGGAAAACCCATCCTTTTGACAGTACGTCTTATTGTGGGCACATTTATCCATGTTTGCCGATTTATTTAATAGGCATACTTATACTTTGTTTATTTTTATTTTATTATTGTTTGAAATTCAGACCTTTGAATTTTTAATATAAAAACACCCTGGATGACAGAGCCACCTAAAAGGTTAACTATGGAAGATGCTAAGTGATGTAATTTATTGCTAATAAATTAAACCAATTAAATATTGTTGAATTTTTATTATTTTTTTAATTTTATTTTATTTAATTAATTAATTTATTTTTATGTAATTATTATTTATTTCAATGTATTTCATTTTATTTTGTTTAATTGTTTATGTATTAATTAATTTATTTAATATTTAAACCTCTTGAGTTTCCTTTTAATTTTTAAAAAAATTTTTTAAAAGAAATTAAAACCAAATTAAAATAATTGTTTTAATGATGTTAAACACAATCTTAAACCTCTAGGTATAAATTCTGAGGTCTAGGAAACATTGATAAAAAAATTGATCTGTGTCAAGGAAAATGGTAAATCATTGTAAGTCATTCTAGGAAAAGGCCAATCTTGAAATCGACTCTTAATCCCAGTCGTTCTGGGTATGATGATAAACTACATCCGACAGCAAGGCCTCCAATCAGGAGGTTTTCAGGAGTGTGGAACCACTTCTTAATTGCTGTTGTTATCAGGTCCACCCTGATGTGTGGTGGTAGCACCTGATATGGTCCCAGCTATGAGCAAATAGTTAACCCCCAAACTGGAGTCAAAACACTATAAAAGTATAAAAATACATTTTTATAATAAAAATGCCAGCAATACATTTGATAAATAATAGTTTACCTGACTATTATATTTTAGAGAATTGTATTTCTCCTCTGACTTCCTCATTTTGACCTTTGAGGTCAGATACAGGAAAACGAAAGAAGTCATTTTTGATTGGCTAAAACTAGTGTGTGAATGTTGGATGGAGAAAGGGATTTCAGGGAGTTCATTTTTACATGTCAAAGAATGTAGACATGTTATATTGTGTCTAAAAACTGATCCCCAGCCAGGTGGGACTGCAACTGGGTTCAACCTTAAATTCAAATTCAAATTTATACAGAGTGGAAAAAAATAATTTTAATAATATCTATAAAACATGTTTACCCTGAATATATAAAATTATGTACAAAATATCTGTAGTTGAATGCATAAAATTATGTACAAGAATATTTAGATTTTGGAATTAAATAATCCATAGAGGATGATATACTGCTAAACAAAATCCATTAACCAACCAACCATTGGCATGATATTAAACAACCCAAGGCAGACTATACCATTTGCTAATCATAGCAAAGAAAATTTATGTCAGTTTTATGACAAAGTATATGAAAGAAATAGAAATATTACTAGGATTCATTATTGATAGCTACAATCTTAACAAGATAAGATATGCAGATGACATGGTTTTGATGACAGACAAAGAAATAAAACTACAGGAACTCCTGCGGAAGGTAGTAAAGGAAAGGAAGAAGAAAGGACTAAACATTAATTGTAAGAAGATAGAATGCACGGTTGTTAGCAAAAGAAACAGCACAACATGTAAATTACAAATTGGAGATGCCAAAATCAATCAGGTACAACAATTTAAATATCTAAGTGCTTTAACAGAGAACCGAAAATGTGACACAAAAATCTGAAGTTGCATTGGGATAATGAAAGATGCTTTCCAAAAAGCTAAGCAAAGTATTAAGAAACAGGAAAATCTCATTAGAAATAAAGAAAAGAGTATTTAACTGTTATGTAATATTGATTTTCCTATATGGCAGTGAATGCTGAACAATCCCTTCACAAAGGAAGAAAAGACTTGAGGTAACAGAAATATGATTCTGTAACAATATTTAACATGGCGTACGGACGAAAAGGGTTAAACAAAACGATTTTATTTTTTTTGTCAGAAAGAGACTTATTTTCCCAGGATATAGGAACAGATGTATGAATTTTGTTGAAAAAAAAATATACAGAATGCCATTGTCGTTGCTTGGCAAGAGACAATGAACAGGTTCAAGGGCCAGAGATTAAGGTCGCCTGTGGAAAGATATCCGATGTATACGTGCTGAGAAAATTGACAGCCAAAATTTCTCTGAGAAAAAAATTATAATTGTGAAAACAGAATAAAGGCAGAAGATGACATCAGGATGGTGGACATCGTATAATGGCTGCTCCCGAAAGGGGGGGATCTTCCAAAATTGGAAGTGTGAAATAGAAAATGAAAGAAAGAGATTGGTTGAATTTTAGGAGATTTGCATAAAACCCATCTATTCACCCGCACCACACCAGTTAAATACAAGTGCCCACAGGGGGCCAAAGTAGTTGGAGTTGCAGTCGGAGTGAAGTTGCGACGGGGGAGTTAAGAGAGTTCTGCCATAACACTGTTTTGCCAACCTAATGAAAATAATAATAATTATCTGCTGAAGAAGAAAAACTCCAACGAAATCCTTGTGTCGTTTGTGAAAGTACAATCAACAGTACTTGAAGTTAAAACCAGTTGTTGCTGAAGAAAGACTCCGACAATAAACCTTGTGCCATTCCAGAAAGTACAAACCATAGTACTTGAAGATAGATCCAGTTGTTGCTGAAGAAAGACTCTGACAATAAACCTTGTACTGTTATGGAAAGTACTTGAAGATAAATCCAGTTGTCACGTCTGGCCATCCTTAAAGAAGTTACCCGAAATTTTCGTTGTCGCCAAATATTAAAATGAGTTGGGAAAAGAAGAAAAAGAAAAGAACTGTAAATATTTTTGTTATTTTGATATAAATATCATATCATGACTTATTTGGGCGTCGTCCACTTTATTTTTCAATTTTGTGTGTGCGTGTTCAACTCCTTGGTTTAGTGTGGTTGAGCAAATAATGAGGAAAGAGTGCTTAGAAAATTTGACTTACAAGAGATATTTAAGGTAAGGGGGATAGAGGAAAACAGTGCAAAATCTATCTAATGAACTTGTATAAATGGTCAGTAGAACAGGGGTTAGAAGAATTAGTGAAAAGACAAAATTTACTAAGAGCTACAAAGGACATATTCACCCATGTTCTGAAGTGACAAGGCACATAGAAGATGTGAGTCAGCAACAGGTGTGAAGAGTTACATGAGAGTGCATAATGAATGGAAAAACTCAAATATTCACGTGTCTTTTGTCTGCCCTACATGCAAGAAAGCCTGTAGAAGTGAAGTGGACTTTTTCAGTCATTTACATGCTGACTGTTGCTCAGTATACATACATATATATATAGAGAGAGTGATTGAAAAGTAACTGTCCATTTTAAAATACTTATAATTTATTTATTAACTATAATTTTTACAAGAAACGGATATGAGAGGAAAGCATTTAGCATGAGGTTTTATTTAAAATTCGACATGGTCACGTGATTTTGCTACCAGCTTCTTGAGCCCCCCAGAAATCGCATCAATTTGACCAGGAATTCTTGTGGTATGGAAAACGTAACTTCTGGTATTTGCTCTTCGTGTTCTTTCAAAGCTTTTGTTTGGTATAACAGACTTTTTCCTTTAACCAAACCTGAAGAAAAAAGTCACAATTCGTGACTCCTGGCTGTCCACTCATACATAACATAGGGAGGTTACTTTTCAATCACCCTGTATATATATATATATATATATAGAGAGAGAGAGAGAGAGAGAATGCGGTTGATTTGTTTTTTATGGCACGATTAGAGGCTCAAACCTTGTTTCGTGTTTAGGAAGGGGTTCCCGGATCTCTCTCTCTCTCTCTCTCTCTCTCTCTCTCTCTCTCTGTACTGGTGCCACTGTGTTTCTCCCGTGATGCGTGTAGTCTGTGGCATACGTCTCTTCTACTCCAATAGCTTCATGTCTCGCACATCTCGCCTATGGAACTCCCTTCCCTATTACTGTTTCCCTGACAAATACAATCTCCAACGGTTTAAGTGTAGCGTCAATCGACATCTCCAGTTGCCTTGATCTATCCACTTCCCTTCACCTTTCATTCCTATCTGCTCTCGCTCCAAATCTTCTGTAACCCCCTTGCCTTGATCGACCCACTGTCTTTCTCTTTCTCCACATCCTCTCCTTTACCACTCCTATCTGCTCTTCCTCCAACCCTTCTATAACCCCTTGCATGATAGTGGCCTCCAGCCTTGCTTGGGGTGATACGCTTAAAAAAAAATATATCAATACTTTGCAGGTTATTTAAAGCCCAAAAATATTTTAGATTGTAAGAATGTTTATTTTTGTGACATAATAGTGAGTTAGTGATACAAATCTTACTAATTAACCCATAGCTGGAGGAGAAGAGGTGGATTCATAACTTTCCCAAGAGTATTTTCTGCATAAGTGAATATAACAAAATCAACTGGAATTAGAATCTGGCTCTTTGATTAACAATGCTGAGTCATTATCTATTACATCACCTATACATCCAAATTTACAACACTTGGTATTCCCAAGGAGTTACCCATCTAAGTACTGGCCAGGCTTGACATTGCTTAACTTCAGTGATTGTATGGAAACCGGTGTTTCAGTGTGAAATGGCCATAAGCAGGTATATTCTAAGCCCTTCCAACAGGGTAGATATTAATTTAATAAAAAAAATGTGTAATTTAACATATCAAGAAAATTATATTTTTAGCAATTAAAAACTTCTGTGTATATATATATATAATCAAATGGATAAATATAGGTAAATGCATGAGCAAGCATTTGAATACAATATATATATATATATATATATATATATATATATATATATATATATATATATATATATATATATATATATATATATATATATATATATATATATAGTGCAAGAAAAAACAGTGCTCAATGTTAAATAACAGACCTATTTAATATATTAAAAAATATACATAATACACTACACTGGTTTCACAACTTGAAGTTTCATGACATCTGCAATCCTCAGGTACATTTTTGGGGTTTACAGTTTATACTTCTAGTTATCACAAGATATTGTATTGTTAGGGTGGATTATTATTGCTGTTAAGTGTTTAAATGAATTGTAAGTTATTTTTGGATTTGAATTTTGGCCCAGATTAACATTGAAAATAAGAATTATAAATTTTAATCAAAAATTGGATGCTGTCATAAACTTACATATTCAGTTAAAAAAACAAAACACTACTGAATTTAATAGATTATGGAGGTACCTATAAATACATAATTAAATTACTTCAAACTTTAGTGAATTTGAAATAGATGAGGTATTTTTCCTGGTCATTCAAGAAATCTTAATAAAGAAAATGTGCTCTCCGACAGGGAACGGACCAGAGTCCAACTTTGTGTATATAGTCTTTCATAATTAATGAAGAAAAGTAGGATTTTTTTCTGAAAGCAATGATATATATATATATATATATATATATATATATATATATATATATATATATATATATATATTGAAGATTTATCGATATTGCGTACCAGACAAAGCAAATCCAAAAACATAGGTATATCGCCGCCTCGGTACTAAAATCAAACAACCTTGCCTTCTGGTTGTGTGTAACTCTTCAGTCAGAAAATCAGAAAAAGTCGCCCAAGCGGCGTGTTTCGCGTATATTTACGCTCGCATTTTAAAGGATATATAATTTGTAGTCGGTAAGTAAATCACCCCAAAATACGTCGGATTTGTTATACATGCAAGAAAAATATCTTTTATACATGTTTATGATTACTTACATATTCTAGAGTGAATAGAAATGATTTTAAAATGGTAAATAATGATTTTGTGTAGAAATTTGTTTTTTTTAGCTTTACCGGTTGTCGTTAGTTTTAAAACAATTATTTTTATTTTAAACAATCGTGAAAGTTATTTTTTTCTTAACTAAACTATTTTTTCGAAGAAAATTGACTGAAAATATGTGTGGATTTTTTTTTAATGCTGGTAAAATATTTTAGTTAATTAAGAATTGAATATCGGCTTGTAAAACTTTACTTCAGTCTCATCATTGTTTGCCTAACCGAACTCGTTATTCGATTTTTGTTTGCGGCTAAACAAATTGATTCAGTTAAAAAATATTATTTGATTTATATTTTTTCTTGACGTGAAAATTCATAGAATTAAACTTAAAACCAGAAAAAACGATTCAATTGTTTGTGCGAATGTTTCAGTTAAAATATCGAAACACGTGTACCGTTCCGTACCCCACTTTTTACTTCGTTTTAAAAGAAAAAAGTTTTCTTAATTTTTGACAATTTTGTTTGTAGTTTAGCATCACAAATTATCATGGTTTTTGTGAGGGGTACTCGGTCACTTAGAACAAATTAATTAATTATTCATTTGTTCTAATTTAAAATCTTTTCATTTGTACCCACCTCTTAAAATAACAACCTGCATTCATGTTATTGTTAATTTATGATTGAAAAAAATGTTATTGCAATATTTTATTGAAGTTGTTAAGTTCGAATATAGGAAAACCGTGAAATTTTTACGGGTCTTTCTACTTCATATATTTACATTTATTATTTCATTGAGTGCATGGTCGTCAGTAAGAGGATGAGACCGAAATGCGATTTGAAGGTCTGGAACACAATCTGGCAGACGCGGAAGTTTAAATACGTGGGAAGCATCTTGACTCTTCTTGACAGAGGACAGTAAGTGCGACACTGAGATCTGTAGGCGTATTGGGATGGCCAATACTGCGAGACAAGGGTATATCTTTGGTAACAAAGAAAAGAATACAGAACTTTGATGTGACATCTGTCCATCTTTACGGCAGCGAATGTTGAATGATTTCCTCAAAGATGAAGATGAAACTCAAGGCAACAGAAATGTGGTTCTACAGAAGGATGCTAAGGATGTCATAGACTGAGCGTGTGAGCAATAATGAGATCTTAGAGAGGTTGCAAACAAGGCAAAGGCTTATACATAATATCAGGAAGAGGCAGCTGAAGTTTCTGGGACACATAATGAGGAAGGTGGGCCTGGAGAATCTGATACTCACGGGTCGAATAAAGGGAAAGAGAGGGAAGAGGCAGCTGAAGTTTCTGGGACACAATGAGGAAGGAGGGCCTGGAGAATCTGATACTCCTGGGTCGAATAGAGAGAAAGAGAGACAAGGGAAAACAAGATGTGACATACCTGGCAGACTTAAGCAAGTGGATGACAGAACGTGGTCAAGGGGAGGAAGCAGAGAGAAAGAACTTGTTGAGAGCTGCAAGGGATGGAGGGAGGTGGTGGAGAGCCATGATCGCCTATGTCCTGAAAGGACATGGCACATAAAAAGAAAAATGTTTTTATTTTATGAATAACGGAATGTCAATGGCAATCAACTAAAAATAAAATCAGTAAACTAAGTGTTTAGTTTTTGCTTTGTATCTATACCCTCTAGCAGGCATGAATCTATTTCTCCCTGCACTCTATTAGATAAGTAAATACATATATCATCATTGGCATGTTGCAATGATTATGGAGGAGATTGAAGAAGCCCAGGTTGTTGAAAATTCCTTTTGACTCGAAAGGTAGATCAGAAGCCAGTCCGGTACAGTAAGTATTGTGAAACGCTGCTTAGTCTAGTGACTCAAAATTCAGTCAGGGATCAATTAATAATGTGAGAAGAAGAGAGCACACAGAATGACTCTGTCCTCATAAAGTCCCTCTCACAAAAAAAGACGAGAATTGAGGGAAGGCAAGCCTTAAGCAACAAGGTGGCAGAACTGCTCATCCCACTCCTAGTAAAAAGATTACAAAACCCAGTACGCAGGGCAGCCTTGCTTTGAAAAACAAGCCATGGCAAACACACTGCCTCCATGTCTGCCTGCAACCCGCACATACAAGTAATTTCACTTATTTTTGCACAAGCTATTACCAGCAAAAAGCTATTCTATTATTAATTTTAATAGGGACCTTATCCTGTGTGCCAGGTCTCTTCAGGACATGAGCGATCATAGCTCTCTATAACTTTCTATCTTTTTTAGCTCTTAGTAATGTTTGACCTTTTACCACCCCTCCCATTCCTGTTCTGCCACCCATTTACATAAGCTTGTTAGTTTACTTGCTGCTTTTGTCAGTCCCTTTTGCTTTTTAATGTATTCCGTGAGTGTCAGATTTTTCAAATTTTCATTGTGTGTCTTAGAAATTTCAACTGTTTCTTTCTGATTTTGCACCAATTCTTGTACAATCACTGAAGTAAAGCAATGTCAAGCCTGGTCAGTACCTAGATGGGTGACTGCTTGGTAATATTAGGTGATGTAGTATAGCTAGTATAATGGATAACAGCTTGGAATTGGAAATTGGAGAACCGAGTTCTAATTCCAGTCAGGTTTGTTATGCATTAATATCCTTTGGAAAGGTATGAATCCAGCTCTTCTCCCCCCAGCTGTGGGTTAATTACTAGAACTTGTATCTGTAAAAATCATTATTATTTCTTACAATCTAAAATTTTTTCTGGGTTTAAATAACCTGCAGTGGGTTAAGCTGTAAAAACAAATCAATCTTTCTGATTTTATGTATAATTGTCGTTTTTTTTGTTTTCATTTTTCTTAAAACCTACTTGTTGCTTACATGTTCCATCTATGATATTCTCAGCATCCTTCTGTAGAACCATGTCCTTGTGGCCTCAAGTCTTATCTTCAGGACCAACCAATTATATTACCATAATCTGACCTTGCTATTGTGGGCAAGCAAAAAAATGTCATCACTTATCCATTCATGATTAATAGTTAAATATGCAGAAACATTTTCAAATTTTAATATAATCTCTTAATTTGTTTTCCTTTTAGAATATTATCTTCAGAATGTCAGACGATGAGAATGAAGTGTCCTATTTCAAAAGAGAAAAGGTCCTGCATTATGGAAGCCTTGAAGAGAAAGAACGACAGAATCTAAATTCAGAGAATGACTCCCAGAGTAAGACATCAAGTGCAATTGAAGCTGGTATAGCTGCTGGAAATATTAATATTTCTGATGGTTCGTAACTTTCCTTATTCCCATTTATTATTGATAAGACTTCTCTTTTTTTATTTATCTCTACAGTTTGTTTTTTTTTACACTTTTAATCTGGCCACCTTGGAAGTTGGCTATTTCCAAGCCAGAATTATAAGGCTAGAAAAAAAAATTTTTGTCCCTGGAGCATCAATAAAAGGAGTGACAAACCAGTATGCCCAGTGTAAGGGTTTCTTCCCCCCAGCCACCAAATCTATAATACAGGGGTCTCCCACTCTACTACATGTCAATTTTCATAAGGTAGTATTCATATAAAATACAAATTTTATTGCAACCTAATTATATACATATTTGTCATATAGGGGAACAATTCAACTTTAAAAATTAAAAATAAATCCAATGTATCTAAATACAAATTACTGACAAATCAATCGTGGTGTGATTCAAACCTTGGGTCTCATGGTCAGGAAGCAAATGTTCTAACCACTTGGCCACGTGCCCGTATATATATATATATATATAATATATATATATATATATATATATATATATATACACACACACACACACACACAAAGTAGATGAGTAGGTAGCATAACTGTTACCAATGTGGAATAAGATATTGGCCTGCTAAATTTAAATTCTAACCAAATAAGTTTTGTTCATTAAACACTAATTCCTTTCAAGAATCTATGAATCCTATGTCATAAATGACCATGATGTTTAAAAAAAATTTCCTTTTTATAATGAATTACAAGAATTTTTTAACTGCCATATTGAATAATTGAGAAAAGACATCAAGATGAAAAATCTGTCATTAAAATTTTCCTTTACTTTCCCACCCTTCATCTTTAGTAATCATTTTTGCTCCTATGACACCGAGGCTATGAATTGATTTTAGCCTCTTGAATATTAATCATGACGTCACAGCTGTGTAAAATCTGGGATTACTGGGAAAAAATTCTTTTTTGGTTTCATAAGCATGTAAGTATTATGAAGAAATTTAGTCTTGAAGTAAACCTTATTAAATCCTAAGAAATATGCCCCTGGCATTGACTGTTGGAATTTGTCTTTTAGGGTCAGCTTTTGAAATTGATGACGAGCCGAGTGAAAGTCAAGCAGAATTGTTGGCTGAATTTGAACGCAGGAAAAGGGTGAGTAATAAACCAATCATTACAGTGTGTGTGTCTGAGCTTTTTTTGTGTTTTTTTTATGTGTGTGTGTGGGGTGGGGGTCCTTGTATTTGTGGAATTCGTTTTCAATCACTTGAAAGAAGAATTATTTAAGTTTGGCCTTTGAAAAGAGATTTGAATATTTTTATAACTCTTTATAGAAACCATTGCAGTAATATGTTTGCTGTACATGTGTAGGGATATCTTTTTTTTTTTGTACTGCTCAATTATTGCTAGCCTTTTTTCCACTGAATCTAAATCTCTACTACCCAGCCCAGGGATTAAACCCACAAGTAATATCTTACCAAACTCACAAACCAATACTTTAATCCATTAGGCAGTACTAAAAAAAAAATAAATGAAATATCACTTCTTTCTCTTCCAGTGACCCCTTGTGTCTTGTTGGCATTATCTCCTTGCTTGGGATGGTGCCTCTTACTCTGTAACCCTCTACCTTGAGCGTCTCTTGTGCCTTGTATGGGGTGAACATCATTATAAAAAAAATCTAAAAATATTGAATTATATGCCATTAACTTTATATAACAACATTTTAATAAATGACTTTTTCATTAATAGTATAAAAAATATTACATTTGCTTCCATTTTATGTTTTTAATGGTAAACTAAACTAAAATTCAACATACTTTTTTAATAGTTAGAAAATTAAATTTTATTGTCAATATATTTGTTATGAATAACAATATCAGAAAAATATTAAATTAACTTTATGTACCAAATTAGCATTTTTAAATAAATTCTGCAGTGTAAAAACAAAATTGAAGAAAAATATCTTTTAAAGAAAAGACTCTTAAAAATTAAACATAAAACATTAAAATTAACTTTCTTGAGAGAGTTTTTGAAACACCTGTAAGAAGAAAGATTAGAAAACGTTGGATTAATATATTTCTTTAAACCAAGTAAAATTATGCATTTTTTGGTTAGGGCATACTATTTTGTCTAGATATTCAATTTCCTTTCTTTAATTTTGCAGTTTTGAAAAGTTACATTTTGATATAAGAACTGGTGAAAATGCAACATTCTTTTTTACTTGTGAGAAACAGAAATACAACTTACACAAAAAAAATATAAAAAGATATGAACATAAAATGGTATAGACATAATATTAATGCCTCAATATAAACATAATCTAAAATGACATAGACATAATATTACTGCCTCAATATAAACATAATCCAAAATGACATAGACATAATATTACTGCCTCAATATAAACATAATCCAAAATGACATAGACATAATATTAATGCCTCAATATAAACATAATCTAAAATGATATAGACATAATATTAATGCAGAGAAGCCTTTTTAATCTATGAAATATTAACAAGTTTTTCTTTATTTTTTGTAAATTTTTTTGTTTCCAGGCTCGTCAAATTCAAGTATCCACTGATGATGTCGAAGTGAAAGCTACCATGCGACAATTAGGAGAACCTATTTGTAAGTTTATTCTTCTATGTGCCATGTCCCTTCAGGACATGAGTAATCATGGCTCTGTCCTTTGTGGCTTTTAATAAATTGTGTCTTTTTGCTATCACTTCTAGTCCCTGTTCTGTCAGCCATTTATTTACATAAGCTCATTAGGTAGGTTACTTGCTGCTTTCCTCTGCCCCTCTTGCCTTCAGTGTCCTGTGAGTGTCAAATTCCCCAAGCATGCTTTCCTCAGTATCTGCCTTAGATAGTCCTTTTTGTTTCCATTTTCCACAAAACTTCATTACTCACATGTTCAATCCATAGTATTCTCAGGATCCTTCTGTAGAACAATATTTCTGTTGTCTCGAGTTTTACCTTCAGCTGTGAGGAGTGTGTTCAGCATTCACTGCCATATAGGAGGACCAATATTACATAACAGTTCAGTACTTTTTTTTTTTCTTCTTTTTTTTTCTAACAAATTTTTCCTGTTTCTTAATACTTTGCTTATCTTTTGGAAGGCATCTTTCACTATTTCAATATCAAAATGGATTTTGCATTTTCTGTCCTCTGTTAAAACACTTCCTAGATATTTAAATTTTTGTACTTGCTTGGTTTTGGTGTCTCCAATTTGTAATTTGCATGCTGTGTTGTCCCTTTTGCTAACAACCATGCATTTTGTCTTCTTGTAATTGTCATTTGATCTTTTCTCCTCGCTTTCCTTCTTGTAATTGTCATTTGATCTTTTCTCCTCGCTTTCCTTCTTGTAATTGTCATTTGATCTTTTCTCCTCGCTTTCCTTCTTGTAATTGTCATTTGATCTTTTCTCCTCGCTTTCCTTCTTGTAATTGTCATTTGATCTTTTCTCCTCACTTTCCTTCTTGTAATTTTCTGTATCTGTTATCAGTGCTGTGTCATCTGCATATCTTGTACTGTCAAGATTGTGACCACCAATAATAAATCCTGGTAGGACTTCTAATTCTCTCTGGATCATCTCACTGTAAAGGTTGAATAAGTCTGGTGAGAAGACACATCCTTGTCTTATGTCCCTTCTATTTTTATGTATTTACTAGAAACTTTTTTTAATACCTAGTCTTGAACATCAACTAGCAATGTGTTTATGTACATGATTGTAAAACAAAGCAATTTAACTATTTACACTATTCAGACTGTTGTCCTCATATTCATTTTCATATTCACATTTCGGCCATTGTATGCTCAGGCCTTCTTCAGATAATATACGTTCCCAAAGAGACATGGCCCAGTGGATACAAGCATTAGTTGAAGTAGCCCAAAAGTGACTTGACTCAATGAGTTGTGTGTTCGATACCTGGCCACAGCAGAACAAAAACTTGGAGAGTTGAATTATTAAAGGGTATTAGCTGAAGACTGAGATATCCAGAAAAGGCATGGCTTGTGGAACTAGAACAATCTAACCCTGTAGGCTAAATAAAGAGTTCAATGTGAAATTCCAATGTATATCATCTGAAGAATGCCGGAGTGTACAATGGCTGAAACGTGAATAAAGATGAAGACAATAGTCTGAATAGTGTAAATAGTTACAATACCTAATCTCAGAAATATAGATAGCCGTTAAAGCAATTTAACAATGTTTACTGTCGATAAAGAAATATGGGAGAAATTGAAGTAAAAAATTTAATTTGGTACAGAAAGTTGATGAGAACATTTTCTTCTTCACTTTGTGTTTAAAGTTGAGAACCATGTTGTCTCTCCTTAACCACAGTCTACAACACATCAGGATGTACCAATACCCAGATTGAAATTTTACTTGCTTAAATTTTACAAAAACCATGTTTATTAATTTGGGGATCAGAGATCTACATAATAACATTGTTAGTTTTAAAAGACTAGAAGAAAAATATTGGCTGGTCCAATTACCATTCATGTTTATTTTTTTAATGTAACTTCCGAGTCAGGTTTTTCATCAGAAAAAAAAAATTAATCATGGGGAGAAGTTTTTCTTGATTTTTATCAATTAGCATTCACATTGTGAAGTCTATTTTTTAACTTTTGAGTTGTATCTAACACCCAGTCTCCTCTCCCGAAAAAAATTAAAGGAAATAGAAAGTTATTATTTTGGATTTAAGAACAGATTTTCATACAAATCAACATGTATATGTAACATATACAACAGGATGTCTAATAAATGTAACATAGCAGGAAGTCTAATAAATGTAACATATACAACAGGATGTCTAATAAATGTAACATAGCAGGAAGTCTAATAAATGTAACATATACAACAGGATGTCTAATAAATGTAACATATATAGCAGGAAGTCTAATAAATGTAACATATATAGCAGGAAGTCTAATAAATGTAACATATATAGCAGGATAGGGCACCTCGAGGTGGTGTAATGGTTAGAAAGCTTGTCTCACTAGAACAATTACAGCTGAGTAGTAAGTTTGATCCTCACTGAGTGCCCCATATTTTTGGCCCCATGCCACATCTAAGCTATGCTTGGAAAACACTATACAGCAGGATGTCTAATAAATGTAACATATACAACAGGATGTCAAATATAACATGCACTACAGGATGTCTAATAAATGTTACCTTTACAACACTGTCTAATAAATGTAACATACATAAATGTGTTAAAATATTTTAATAATTTAAATGAATGCTGCCCACAAGTTCCATAAGCCATTCAGCTATGGATGTTAGCTTTACAAAGCCCACCAATCTTTAGGCTGGTTTTGAATTCTGACTTTTCCTTATAGACTGATTGCTCTATTAAGGCTTAATGAGCCTAGTGTACCCTAATGTTTACAAGGGTTTGAATTCAGAGATTTCATTTTCCTAGACTCTCTGACAACCAAAGAAAGACAAACTCAGTCTGCCCTGCTGTTTAACGCAAAGATGAAAGAAAATAAATTCATTCCTTTTCTAATTAGTTGGAACTGAATGAAGCAGACTTCAGCAGACTTGATCAGATTTGAACTCTGTGTGCTGATTCCATTTTCAGCACAGCTAACCAAGTATAAAATATCTTAAAACATGGATCTGCTGATAATGCAACAAGTAAATATGTAAATTTCCTTTGTTTGCCAAAGAGATACTCTCATTTTGTCAAAGAATAACAAACTATTGTAAGGCATGTTATATCTGTGGCACTAAACTGACACTGAGATAAGTTAACTCCTGGCACTAAACTGGTGACTTTTCTTTTATGTGCTGCATCCCTTCAGGATGTGAGTGATCATCGCCTTTCATGATTTCCAAATTTTTGGACTGGCACATTACAGAACCACAATGAAATGTAACAAGTAACAGAAGCTGCATTACTTGAGGACCTTCAACAGCAGCAACAACAAAAATGGATAGTACATGTAAAACAAAGAGAAAATAATGACATAATCAAGATGTTGACATTCCACACTGTTTCAAACAAAAGGTTAGTAAGGAAACCCTCATCAATACTGGAAAGAGCAATAACACTTACAAGATTTGAGAAATCTATTTTCCTGAAAAACTGTTATAAGAGAAGATTTTATAAATTTCAACTGAAAGTAGCAGTGGCTACTAGGTTAATGAATGCCGAATGTTTCCTTATAAAGAAACAACTAATACTGGCATTACTATTCCCATACTTTGTAGTTCAAAGAAATACTTGTTCCCTTGTTCTCCCCCACCCCCAATCCATGTTTTGGTGTTTATTTACACAAGCTCATTAAGTAAGTTATTTGCTGTTTCCTCTTTGCTCCTAAAATATTTCTTTTTTTTTTTTTTTTTTTTTTTTATCAGTTACAAACAATACTTTCTGCTATGATACCATCTCTATAAATGACGCACACCTTTTTCACTGTTTAGTATAGTATTTTTTTTCTTTCCGGAAATTAAATTTTCTTCCATTTTCACTTTTAACATAAAACATTGAAAATTACAATCCACACAAATTTTATAGAAATAGGCATTGAAATATCACCTTTTTTAACAGCTACGTAACAAATTCCAAAACTGAAGTTTAAAATATTGGTTCAGAACACATTTTCTTAGTATCAATTGAATTTCAAAGACAAAATAATAATTAGATAATATCATTCCGCTACCTTTTGTCATCTTTAAAGCAGCTTCATGACCCCACCTTCTCTGAACTTGACATCTTTCTGAGTGGATTTTACAGGCTTCAAGAGAAATGAATTACTTTCCATTATGGAAATTTTTTTAGGGATTGAAATGATTAGTAATCTGAAGATGTATGGTCAGTTTAATACAGTGGGTGTAGTAAGAGCCCTGAGCCATGCCATACTAAATTCTGCTAGGTCTGCAAATTGAGATGAGCTCTGGTGTTGACCTGCTACCAGACTGATTGGTCAGTTCTGGACACTATTCATTTTTTAACTGGTTCAATTAAGAACAATATTTGTCTGGATTCAATATCTGATTTTGTAGGAGCTTGTAGTATACAATACCTTTCCAGTCTTACCAGATATGCATCATGACTGTCTTCCGATGCTAACCGGCTTTTGGAATGCTCATGGCATATTTCATTTTCCCTGGGACCTTTTTTTTATTCCACATTGTTGTGAACAATACATTTTTCATCATCTGTGTTCATTCTTTTCAAAAATGTTTAATTTCGGTTGCATTTTAGTGGAGAATAGCACCTGGAAATGTGGCCCATTTAAACTTTTTTTCTGTTAAATCGTGAGGCATCCAAACATCATAGCAATTCATGCATCCAAGTGTTTTCAAATGTCTTACAACACTTGTATCAGATGTGTGCAGTATATCTGCAATGTCCAATTCATATGACCTGAATTACTTTTAATCAATGCTTCAATTCGATCATCATCAATGGTTGCAGGCCTGTCAGAACATTTTTGGTCTTTCAGATGAAATTTCTACTTCAGAATTACTTATGAACAATACTCTCAGCTATGATACCCTCTCTATAAATGGCACATGTCTGTTTTGCTGTTTGTATAGTGTTTTTTCTTTCCAGGAAAAATGACATTAAATTTTTCTCTATCTTTACTTTTAATGTAAAAACATTGAAAATTATAATCCACACTCAAATCTGAATTGAAATATCATCTTTCAGAATATTTACATTTAACATAAATTTCAGTCATATGTGAAATAAAATTATATCATCTCTCAAGAAATGCTATGAACTTTTTTTCCAATATTTGACTATAAACAGCAATTCATCTTAAAAAAAAATTTTATCCTGATTTGTGTTTGCTTAGGTCTGTTTGGGGAAGGTCCTGCTGACCGCCGAGAACGTCTGCGCCAACTTTTGGCACAGATTGGAGAAGACACGGTGAAGAAGAAGAAAATTGAACAAGCAGAACAAAAGAAGAAAAAAGAAGAGGTTTGTTTTTTGTGTTTTTATATTTACTTTGAAAAAATCTTAAAAATAGCAGAAAGTATGTCGAACATTGCAAGTATTGGAAGCCAATTGAAATTTTAGATGTGGCCAAAAACAAATGTAAGATTACAAGTCATTGAAATTGTACAAACATTGAAATTATTCAAGCAGGTAAAAGCATTTAAATTAGTGCCATTGAGTGGAAACATTTAAAATTATGCAAGTGTGTGGCAGTATTTAAAATTATTCAGGCAAGTGAAAGCATTTAAAATTATGCAATTGAGTTTCATTTAAAATTATTCAAGCGAGTAGAAGATTTTAAAATTATGCAAGCAGATGGTTTGAGTGATTTTGTTTTTTATGGCTTATCAACACTTTGTGGGTTATTTAAAGCTTAAATCTGTTTTGGATTGTGTTATATACCGTAACTATGAACACTAAACTAAATATAAACTTTATAAAACTGTTTATAAACATAAATATGTTAAACACTATTGTAAGTGGGGGCAATATGCTGCTAAGTAGTCCACCACTAGCAGTGGTTTACCTACTTCACGCCACTGGCAAGTATAGTATTTTTTTTGCTGTTATAAAGATTACCATTTCATTTCCAACCTCTGCTTTGGTTATTCCTCATTCAGTAACCCTTTCTAGGTTACAACAGATTGTAAGGATAATAATTTTTTTTTTTTGAGTGAATATTGCATTAACAATTTTTTAGAGTAGCAATGATTTTTCCAGATAGAAGTTTTACTATTTAACCCATTGCTGGGAGAAGAGGATGGATTTATACCTTTCCCAAGGATGTTTGTGTGTATATGAATATAAAAACCTAACTGGAATTGGAACTTGGCTCTCCCATTTCTCATTCCAAGCCAGCAATCCAGTGGAAACTGCTAAAATTATACAGGCATCTGGAAGCATACGCAAAAGTTTCTTAACTGTGTATTGCATTGACTCGGCCATGTCTTAGTTTTGAGTAGCTTTAATAGATATTTATAATTACTGCTGCCTAGTCAAATAAGATAATCATAGGAGAATGGTTTGTCCAACTACTTACTTTATCAACTATCATGGCAGTTTAGAAAGACAAGGCATCTTTTACTTCCCAATATCATAAGTTCCAAACTAGGAATTTAGGCTGATGATGCAACTATTTACTCTTGTCTTAGTAGCAAGTTTGACAAGTTGACTAGCAACTTCTCTCAAAAAGGAGCTCCATTCAGTGGTGAACAGGGGCAAGAAATGGATTGTAAATTTGAGTGCCTTCAATGCAAAACAGCTTTCATTTACTGTATATGTGCACACATTATGCAGCCTTTGAAGACTGAATTTTGAAGCTAATTTGACTACAATAAATGGATATATAATTTGGTCAACGGTGTAGCCAGCGCCAGCAGTACATACGCTAATTTTATATCTTATATATGATGCAACCTCCTTAAAATTAGCTTCAAAATTAGGTCTTCGGAAATCACATGAGACGCAAGTATATACAGTAATTACCATAGAGATCCTCTTCTGTCTCACCATTTTAGTATTGAACTAACTAAATGCAACCATATGTTCTATTTTAATAGGTTCTTTTCTTGCCTATGGAACTCCCTACCAATTTCTTGCTTCCTTATCACCTACAAACTTCAAAAGTTTAAATGCAATGACAATTGCCATCTTCTGAATGTCTTGCTGAATCCTGTTCTTTTATTGTCCTCATTTCTCCTCACTAAATTCTTCTCAGTCTCTTTTTCATTCCCTGTAATGCCTAGTGGCATTATCACCTTGCTTGGGGTGAAATGATCAAAGAAAATATCTATGGATGGGACAGATTGAAGGGAGATGAATGTTCATGCCTTTTCTAAGAGTATCTGTGTGAATTAAATTTGTCTCGATTAAAAGTAGTCTCAGATGGAATGTAAATTTGTTTTGGTAATTCTTTTTTATCACCATTGCCCTACCTTGTGCTCTGACAATTAAAGCCATATTAAAGGGGTAGAGTTTTTGGAAGCACTCTCTTGGGAGTCTGTTCCACTAATTAGCGGTTTTGAGGAAGAAACTATCCGAATGAAAATTCCTTCTTATTAATGGAATATGAAGTGAATTAAGATGATTTGTCTCCGTGTATATGACATGGTGAGTCTTAGCTGTGAATTTATAAACTGGTCAGACTAATGAACATAGCTTGTCAGAATATTAACCATGGAAATAGATATAGAGAAGTGAGAGGCTTGCAACATTTCATCTGTGGGAAAGAAGTTGTATAGTGAAAAGTAATTCATCACCCCCAAGGCTGTGTAGACCCTTTTGCACTCGATAACTCCTGCCCAGATATGGCAGCTGTACTGATGTGTTTATGCAACACCAGTCTAGCTTCCGAGATGAGATCTAGCAAATTACGGATGCTTGCTTTGTATAAATTGAGATTTTTTTATAGAATTTTTTTTTAATAGGATTTTGGTGCAAAAGTTATCTCTCTTTAAGGCATAAAGTTAAGCAATGTTGAGCCTGGTCAGTATGTAGATGGGTGACTGCTTGGGAATTTCAAGTGTTGTAAGCTTGGTTGTACTGGTGGTGTAATGAATAATAGCTTGGAATTGGAAATCAGAAAGCTGAGTTCCAGATCCAGCCAGTTTTGTTATATTCCCTTACACCCTTGGAGATAGTATGAATCCTCCTCTCCCTCTCCTGTTATGAGTTAATTAGTAGATCTTGTATCTGTAAATCATTATTTCCATGAAAAAATTCTTACTATGTAAAAATATTTTCTGGCTTTAAATAATCTGCAAAGGGTTGATAAACTGTAAAAAAAACAATCAATCAGTATCTCCCTTTAATCTGAGTGTGGTGTGTGTTTTTTTAAGCTTTAGCACGCTGCATTCTTAATATTACTTCCTTTTCCACTGACTTCCTTTTCAAGGCCTCTCAATTGCAGTATCCTTAATGGTAATTTCACTTGATTGGAAAAGGTTCTGATAGACTCATTGAAGGGATTCCTGGTAGGCCATGCCTCAAAGAAATATAAAAAAAATCATATGCACAAGTACAGCTCACAGCTTACAAAGGGCTTTATCTATGTAAAATGTGTGGAATCTTAGGTTATTTTTTCAACCTTTTGTGATCTTCCTTGATACACAATTAAAAATCAGCAATGTAAAAAAAAAAAGAAAAGAAATAGAGCATGTCATTGTGCAAAAATCTTTCTTTTTCCCTCCAAAATCTTGAAGAGAGGTTGCTTTAAGAAAACATATTCTCTTTCGTATAAATGCCAAAACATTTTATTTTAAATTGATGTGTTTTTACAAACTCCTACCACCCAAAAAACTTTTAGCATTCTGTATTATTAATATTAATTCCCTTTCCATTGCATTCTTTTTCAAGGCCTCTCAATTGTGGTATCCTCATTGTTAATTTCACTCAAAGTTGTTTACTGTTGCCATAGCAGGGTATGACAACACAACTATGTAATTCAAACATATTATTGTTCAGGAATCCGTCACCTTCAGTGGCAGGATAAACTTTTTGTGCAGCAAATGAAGTTACATACAGAATGATAAAGGTTAATTCTGAAATTTAATTTTCCTTGGGTGCTTTGATTTGATTGTTTAACAGCATATCAACTCCCTATGTGCCACTTAGCCTTCAGCACTCTGCATAATTAATATTAATTCCCTTTCCACTGCATTCTTTTTCAATGCCTCTCAATTGCAGTATCCTTACTGGTAATTTCACTCAAAGCTGTTTTTTGTTGCCATAGCAGGATATGACAACACAACTATGAAATTTAAACACACTATTGTTCAGGGATTAGAGTCACCTTCAGCGGCAGGATAGACTTTTTGTACAGCAAAGGAAGTCATATGCAGATTGATAAAGGTTAAGAAAAACAATTTGTGTAAAAGAACAAATATATTTCATCATTGCTAAAAAAAATAAATTGTTAGGTTGAAAAAAAAACTTCATCTGGTAAGAGATTAATGTAATTTTTTTTTATGAGCCAAATGTATGAAACTAAATTCAGAATAACAAAATTTAAAATGTCCTGACAAAATTCAAATAAAACTACTCGGTCATCAGCCAAATTTTGTTTGTAACAGAAAGGGAGATCTCTGGTTATGAGTAAATGTCCTGAAAGTTTTGTGTTTAATGAACTTCTTTATTTTTTTTAAAAAAAGGAAAACATCACATGGTACCACGAAGGATCGGAAACATTAAAAGAAGCTCGTTACTGGCTGGCTCTATATTCTGTTCCCAAGTGAGTCCGTTTTCAATCCCATACTATTTTAAATGCATGCACAAATACATGAGAGTTTTTGCAATTTACAAACAGAATGAAAAAGAAATCTTTTATTTAAATATGGAAAAAGAAATATTTACATATCTAACTAGTGCATCTTCATTTTTAAATTTATATATATTTACAAAGCTGACTTAAGTTTTGTGTGGCACAAACCCACAAATGTAGGACACCTGGTGAGGATTAGATAGATTTAGTTTGTTTTATTTAACATGCATGGGGATGTAGTCAGTGTATTTTTGACTCCAACCAAAAAGGTAAGGATTAGTTCAAGTGCCGTATTAATGGTTTTCTAGACTAGCTTTCTAACCAGTGCTCTTTGGCGAGACATTATATCATTTTTAACTGTATACTGAGACAAGGCCAGGAGTATTTATTTACATTCAAATATGGTGTGTGTGTGTATATATAATATAATATATATATATATATATATATATATATATATATATATATATATACACAAGTATAGGATTGGTGTAGACAGAATAAAATTCCAATAACCAAAAATGGTATTCTTAAAAGAGGGCTCAATACAGAGTAGAGCAACTATTTATTCTCAAGTGATGGTTTTGCATCACTTGAGAAGACACCAGAAGTGTTGAAACAAAATGGCTATTTTTGTAGTGATGTTATAACATGTTCGTTTATGTTATAATTTTTGAATAAATTATATATATATATATATATATATATATATATATATATATGTGTTATAATATATATATATATATATCTGTTGGTATAATCCAAGCAAGTCCTATTAACACAATATAGAATTTTAAATATTAAACGTTAAAACTAACACACAAAGAGCGATCAATGTTTATTTTCATTAAACAGAGCAAAATTTTTCGTACAATTGGAATTAAGATACCATTAGTTAATCTAATGGTATCTTAATTCCAATTGTAGGGAAAATATATATATATTTTTCCTATATATACCACATTTGAATGTAAAGAAATACTTAATGTTAAATATTTTTACAAATCTGTCTTAGGCATGACAATAAACTACATCCAGCAGCAAGGCCACTGATAGGAAGAATTTGAGGAGTATGTAACCACCTCTTAATAGCTGTTGTTCTCAGGTGCATCTTGACCCAGGGTGGTAACACCTGTTTGGGTCCCAACCATGGGCAAATAGTGAAGCCCCGAACTGGGCTAAAAAAAAAATGAAATTATAAAAATACATTTTCATATTTAAAAAAAATATAAGCAATAGATTTAAAAAAAAAAAAAAAAAAGCAACAAATTTTTGTAAAAGAAAAAAACATTACCAGCAATAGACTGCAATGGTCCTGTTGACAGTCCTTGGAATGGACACCTGGCACATCAGGGAATGGAGATGACTTGCTCTTGTGCATCAAATAAAGAGTTCCATTTAATATTCCTGAAATGGCATCAGTCTATATTGATTGTAATGTCAGGCACCTGAAGAAGGCCAGGAAATAAAATTTTATGAAAGCAGTCATAAGGAGGAAAGTAATTCTTTGATTGAAATCAAGAGAATCTATTAAAATGCAAACCCTTATAAATATGCAATTGAAACAAAAAAAAAAGCATCTATTTAAAATGGGATGTTTAAAAATACATAAAAAAAATATGATTTTAAATCTGACCCACTTTTCATCAGAACCTATCTTTTATATTTTTTAAAGAGCCAATGCCAGAATCAAATTGCAGAAAGAGGTGAAAAACTTGCCCAAGGCCCAAAGGGATGCTAAACTCCATGATTTGCACAAAAGAATTCGGGTAAATCTTTTTTGTTTAATTAAAACTTTTCACTCTTCATCTTTGTTTTGTTTTTTATTTCTATGCTTTCTCTTTCACTTTCACTTTACTCTCTAAAGGGGCACTGTCAATTTTCTGACAGCCTTTGATCTAATACCTCTCCTAATCCGGATATAGTAGTTAAATAAATGTTACATATAAGTTTAATATAAGTTTCCAACAGTCAGTAATGTTGTAGAGATACGACACACATAATTAGGGAGCCAGAACTTTATTATTCAATTTTTATGATATGACTTTTGTTGACAAAACCGATAATCCAGCATGTTTCCAGATCCAAGAGTTCCAGAAAATCAGTGGTGTACCTATTTGTATTTCCTTTCTTGCCTGACATCCTCAACATGTGGTTATGGCTCAGTAGTTGAGTACAGGTTTCAGGTTCTTAAGGCTAGTATGTGCTCTCTTGGGAAAGGTGAAAACTATTTTCATTTCAAGTTTGAAAATTATTTACCCTTTATTTTGATATGCTTCATTACTGTTGAAAATTTTGAAGGGAAATAATTGAACATAGCATTTTTTAAATATTCTATTTTCTATATTTAATGTTTCAAATGAAATTTGGTTTTCAGTTTTAATGTTTTTAGTGTCCTTAGCAGACCAACTGACTTTACTTACTAAATTGATTTTCAGTTTATGATTTTTGCAATGTGCATTTGAAGATTCATGCAGGTGATCCCTAATTTATCTCCTAGCATAAAAGATGCAACGCCAATGTTTCTTGTTAAATTTTATAAATATATGTATACAAGTGAGTCTGCTATTTAATGTCATTATGTAAGTAAATAAAAAAAGATGTTATATTGATACCAACAAAGCATGTTCGCACATTTAAGGAATGAAACATGGCATCATAGAATGCTTTGCAGAAACTACTAAATCCAGTGAAAAAATCAGTTAGATAAATTGAGTAGAATTGGCCTTATCAGGCGATCGGATAAGTTGATCAGGATTGGCCTTATCAGGCGATCGGATAAGTTGATCAGGATTGGCCTTATCAGGCGATCGGATAAGTTGATCAGGATTGGCCTTATCAGGCGATCGGATAAGTTGATCAGGATTGGCCTGATCAGTTGATTGAATAAGTTGATCAGGATTAACTTTATTATCTGTTTCGGTCAACTTTTTTATAAAGATAAATCAAGCAGATTGGAAATAAATTTCAAAATATTGAATAAAGAATATAAATAGCATGTTAGTTGTACCATTTGGATTACAAAGAAACCTGAAATATAATTTTGTTCTTATTTTTAGTCTGTCTCAAATGAATGCAGTCAAATTGGTGATGATCGTCCATTGTCTTTCTGTCAGTTCAGCCCTGATTCAAGTATGCTGGCTGTTGCTTCCTGGTAAGATTCAATTCAGGTCATTCCTCCAATCTCTCACAAAAAAAAAAAAAAATGAGTCCTTTTTTTTTTCCTTCTAAGGTTTATTCAACAATTGAACTAATTCTTAATGTTGCTTTTGTTGTTGCCTCCATGTTTCAGCCAATATATTCAACAGCATCCTTTACTTGTACAAAACATGACAAAAGAGATCAATGTCTTTTTCTAGACAATGGTAGCAAGGAAAAGGGATTCCTCCCTTTGCTTATTAATTGTACATTTAAAGAAAGCTGTAGAATGTATTGGCTGAAACATAATGGTAATAACAAAGGAATCATTAAGAATGATTTCAGCAATCTAAATAACTCTTAGCAATATAATGATTCTGTCTGAATTTCTAGGATGGGAAGCTATCATTATTTACATGAAAAACTTTGTTGTTATTATCGCAACGTTTTGATCGTTGTACCCTCCAGCCTTCATCAAGTACTTTTCAATTGAGGTAACCTTCAGGGAATTTCAAACCAGACCCTTAATTTAATCTATGGGTCTAGACATGGTCATTTGAATGGGAACAATCTATCTTTGTAGATCCTTGGGTCAAAATCTCCTAAAAGTTTCCCAGTTCAACAAGTACCTGAAACATAGTGATGATAACAACAAAGATGAGGCTAATTGTTCACATGTAAATAATAACTTTTTTTCTTTAAAGGTTGCATGTAGAATTTTTAGTAAAAGAAACCAACATAGTTTCTTTTTTTACTTTTATGAACTATTTATTACTAATTACTATTTTGGTTTAACTTCCCTTTTATAAGAGTTGGTAATTTGGTGATATTTTCTTGTTAATTTGGCATGTCTAATTAAACGGTTGTCGACAGTGAGGGATGTGGAAATTTAATAGTTGGTACTTTACACATATTGATTATGTGAACAAATAGATCTTTTTGTTTTTGTACATCTTTGGATTGATATGTTAAAGATCCTGTTCAGTGAACTGCAATTACTTTGACTTTCATTTGATAACTGAGATTGTAAGTTAACAAATTTTCAAGGACACATGGCACAGTGGATAAAGGTGATGGTTGATCTTACCATCATCTTTATCCACTGTGCCAGTGACAGGACCCAAAGAGTGTGAGTTCAATACCCGGTTAAAGCTGTGGAGAACTTGGAGAAGGGGATTAACAGGAGATAACTGATAACTGACATCCATTAAACATGGCACGTGGAACTAGAACAGTCTACCCCAGTGAGCGAAATAAAGGGTTCAGTTCAACATTCCAACCACCTGAAGAAGGCTGGAGCATACAACGGCCGAAACGTTGTAATAGATATGGCGACAAAGATGAGGACAACAGTCCGAATAATGTAAATAGTTTATTTTGTGGCTTAAACAGACAACTATTAAATCCTAAGTTTTTTGGATTTTTTTTTTTTTTTTTACTTTTTAGATGAGCCTAGCAACTATTAAATCCAGAGAAATTCATTTATGTAAACTAAAGATTAATGTCAGAAAACAGTTCCAAATTGGGAAATTCTGATTTTCAGAAAGTCATGTGGTAGCCATTTTGAATATTTAATGAACTATGGTAATCTCATTTGCATAGTTTTATAGATGGTTTCCAAAAGCATAAATCATAACCTTTCAGCAAATGGAATTCTTTTAAAGACTTTTTAATAAACAGGGGAAAAAATGGCCCAAATTTAATTTATAGGGATTCAGTTGTTAAATCGCTCCTAACAAAATATGCTGATATCCAATTGTGCATTGTTTCTATTTCAGGTCTGGCTTGTGCAAACTCTGGTCTGTTCCTGATTGTAATTTGATACGTGTCCTACGAGGTCAGTTCAAAGTTTTCAGTCTTTTTTCTTCTGTCACCAAGAGAATAGTTCACTCAACCCTAACCTTGGTCATAAAATGATTTTAAAAAAAATAAAGGATGAAAATAGCTTTGAAAAACATTCTTGTAGGTAATCACTATTTGATTAACAAACAGATTCAGCTCGATATAAAAAAAAAAATAATTTTAAAATTCCCAGATCCCCTTGTTCACGCGCATGTGTAAGTTGTACCAACATAACAAATTTAGTCCAATGAACTCCTGAAGAACGAAATATGTCACAAGTAAACTTTTTCCACTTTGTCATACAATTGCCCCATTAACAAACAAGGAAATGGGGGTTGATTTTGTTAATTTTTCAATGTTTATTCACACCATCTTCAGGACATTGTCTTATCCTATAAAGGGGAAAATTAACTTATCGCTCTATATATTTGTAAGTTATATTTGTTTAACCAGACAGAAATAGTTGATTTTTTAATTTTGCTTTTCAATGCACAAAATCTGTGGCATTATATTTTAGCTCAATACAATTTTATAGCAAAATGACTAACAATAAATTTTGTTTCTAGTTGAAGGCATAAAATTGTGTTCAAAATATTTAGATTTTGGCATTAAATAAACCACAGGGGTTGACATGCCACTAAACATAAATATATGCACAAAAACTGATTATCATCTACCATGTACTCAATTGTGAAAATAGAATAACATATATTTTTATTACTTCAAAGCTCCCAAGAAAATTAGATTTCAGCATTAACTGACCCGTAAGAAGTTGATATGGCATTAAAAATAAAAAAAATCAATCAATGCATCATTCAAACAAGACAATTGCTGTTGTTCCTAGGTTGGCCCTGACCTGGGGTCGTAGAACCTGTTAGGCTCTCAACTATGGGCAAATAGTGAACCCCCCAAACAAAATCAACAGTACATTTTTATCATAAAATGAGCAACAATACATTTTTTATAACAAAATGACAATCAGTGCAACATTAAATAAATATAAAAATACATTTTTATAGTAAAATTACCAACAATATATTTTATGATCTACAAACTATATACAGGGTACGATGGGTAAATTGTTGCCATTTTTTTGTTTTTGATTTTGTGCGTTCGCATTGTTTATTTTGTTTTTGATTTTGTTTGTTGTACAGTATAGTAGGGTCAGTTGGGCACCATCTGTGAGAAAAAGAGCACCATGATGCAATTCACTCTGCCAGAAATTTGGAAGCAACATGCTGTATTGCTTGGCATTCATGTTGGAAGCTCCAATAGAAACATTTCAGAGTGAGTGTCAATCTGAGAACAGTATTCGGAAAGAGTTGGATGAGTTTAATGGTGATTATGAAGTGATCACTAATGATGGCAATGTTATGCCTCCATTCCTCTTTCCACAGGACATCAAACTCCACACGAAGGCCTACATCAAGTGTCTTGAGGAGGTAGTGCTGCCCTAGGTAAAGAGGGTGGCTGCTGGAAGAACCTATGTCTGGCAACAAGACACTGCACTATGCCACACAAGTAGGAGAACCCAGTCATGGCTGTCAGATAATTTCTGCAACCATATCACCCCTTACATCTGGCCAACTAACTCCCCAGACTGCAACCCCCTTCATTATTATGTGTGGGGTGCAACTGAGTCCAACAAAGCTCCTGGTAATACCAAAGATGAACTGAAGGCAAGAATTATGCCAGTATTCACCAACTAAAACAAGGAGAACATCCAGAAGAGTTGTAGGAGATTCCGAAGATGTCTAGAGGCCGTGGTTGAATTCAATGGCGATTTTACTGAATAAATTTACTCTTTAGTATTTCCAGATATTTTTATGTAATTTCTGTAAATATATCTGTTAAAATGAGATGTCAGTGTTATTTTCATTTTTTTTTTTTTTGCATAATTTAGACGACAATTTATCCATCGCACCCTGTACTCTTAAAAAACATGCCTTTACCCTGAAAGTATAAAATTATGCACAATATATCTATAGTTGAAAGTATACAATATAAAATAACAGTTGCTGTCACCTTGAGCTGGGGTGTATTAAGAGATAGAAAAATTTGTTAACAACAAAGAAAAGAGTATATGATATCTGTCCTCCTGTATGGCAGCAAATGCTGAACAATCTCTTCAAAGAGGAAGAAGACTTGAAGCAAAAGAAATGTGGTTCTGCAGAAAGATTCATAGACTGAACATGTGAGCAATGATGAAGTTTTGGAGAAAATGGAAACAAAAGGAAAACTTATACTTAACATAAGGAAGAGGCAGTTGAAATTTCTGGGACACATAATGAGGAAGAGGCAGACTGAAGGAGAGAGAGGAAAGCAACAGGTAACATACTTGATATGCTTGAGTAAATGGATGATAAAACAGGGTTAGGGAAGAAATAACAAAAGGACAACGAGCTACAAAGGACAGGAAGATGTGTGGGGCCATGATCGCCTGTGTCAGTGGTCACCAAACTTTATTTCTCTGGGCCACCTTTTCGGAATGAAAATTTGCTCATGCATAACCAAATTTTATGTGATAAAAAGTACATTTTTTTAAAGGGGGGGGGGGTAAAGGGAGATAACAGCAGATTCGAAGTCGGAACATTATCATTGATAACTCTCTCCTCCAATTTGCGAATTGAACTTACTATACTTATATTCTTAACGGCACATAAAAGAAGACTCAAACAACATTATTACTACTACTGTAAAAGGGAATTATCATAGTAAAGTACCTCAGCACTCCTATTGATGATTTGTTTCATAACAAAAAAGAAGTCTTCATCGTTTAATTGTCAACGCTCCTTTCATTAACCAATTGTAAAGTTTTCTACTTTTCTAAATTTCTCCTCTAATGTACTGATAGATTGCTATCATTTAAGCATGTAATGTTTAAACATGCTTGAATACACTAAAACTTTTTTCCTTCCTGAATATACCCTGCAGAAATGGGGTGAGTACATCTAATATGTCTGTTCATCTGTTATGCTGTAAAATACAGTACCGAAAATAAAAAATAAAAAAGGAAGGCGTATTATACACTAGTACATGTTTTCAGAAATTTTTACTCAACTTAAAAAAAAATCCTTAATTCGATACAGCAAGAACCCAAATAGACTTAGCACAATAGATTATAAGAAACACAAAGTTGATATTTCTTGATAATTGTTTACAGAAGGTATTTGATATGTCGGCAATGTTTGTTCTTTGGAAATTAATGTCTTTTGTCTCAAAGACAGGAAATTCCCTGAAATTGATTAAAAAGGTTTATAAAGCGCATATACAAGGTCTGCCATGTTTTGATAATATTAATGTTACAACAGAGGCCTAACTATTGTATAAATGTACTTATTTTGAGTTTTTCAAACATGGAGTGATATTTCTTGTGTTGTAAAGTTGTTTCAAGTATGTATTTTACTCCTTGTTTTTAGCTTCAGAAACACAGGATCAATACGATAATTTTTTTTTGACTTCCACCAAACACTAGGAAGATCTTTTCCTTAATTAGAAAGCTGAGTTTGAATTCCAGTTAGGTTCATTACATTTATTTACATGCAAATACCCTTGGGAAACATGAGTCCACTCCCTTCTTAAGTAGTAGGACTTGTATCTAGAAAATTGTTAAAAAACCCCAAAAAATGGAATTATTCTTACAGTCCCAAAAGTATGTTTCAGCTTTAAATGCCCACCCTTTAAGTACCCCACACCCAGTTTTGATAAGCCATAAAAAAAAAAACAAATCAATCAATTTCCTTCATTAACATTCTATTTAGGTTAAGATGTTGATGGTACATCACTGAATGAGAGTAACTATTTAGGTAGGCAGTGTCTATCCCAAATAAAAAAATAGATCAACACCTACATTTTCCTTGTGTGTCACAATATGCACCTAATCCAACAAAATTATGACGGTTACTCTGATTATTATGCATAAAATGCAAAATATTTTATTTGTAGATTTACTACATAAAGGTCACAAGCTGCCTACCCCAAGTAATTACTGACAGCATGTGCCTGCTCTTATTGTTGACAAAGTTTTTCTTGTTTTGATTCGATGTAATCAATATATTTTATTTTGCTAAATTTTATTTTGATTCAAAATGACTTTTTTTTCTGCATGACACAAAAAGAGAAAAAGACAAGTTTCTAAAAGCCCACCAATATTCTTTACCCTAAATTCAAGAGGAACTATTTTTCCTAATGTTTAAATTTGTCCTAAAGTTTGTAAATGATATATGACACTTGACTCCTTGCATAAACTTTTCTAAGGGTTCCCTATGTTAGTTCCAAGCCAACAGGAATGACTGCAGAAACATCCCCTCCCCAAATTTATAGACAAATCATACTGATGCATGCTGGGATTTCTTCCTAGCCAATAAGATCCACCATATTTTTGTTCTTTCTTGTCTTGAAGTCTGAACACTACAATCACTTGCCTGTATCCCTTTTGTGTGTTAATACCATTGTTAATTTGTGAACATTTGCCTTATTTGTTGCTTTGCCTACTTTTGTCTTGCTTATATAAACACTACAGGCAAAAAGTTTGTGACCACTCTGCATTTCTTTAAAAAACAACCTAAAATGAGATGTTTTTGTATATATTTTTTTTAAGTAAAAGATAGAATTTCTGTAACTACAATGTATTTGCTTTTATTTTTCAGTCTTTCTCCCGGTTCCTCTTACTAACAAAAAGTTCAAATTTGGACTCATCCCTCCACGATACTTTTTGTTAAATTATGAATATTTTGCATGGGAAACATATTTTTTCACCATCAGTAGACTTTTTGAGATTACCAAAAAAACTGGAGATTTGATTCAGTTTAAGGGAAATTGTGACAACATCATTCAATTTTGCAAAGGTTATTATACCATCTGGTATATGATTAGAAAAAATTATTCTTTCAACAAGACAATGATCCAAAACACTCTTCTAAATTATATCAATATTACATCGTGTCAACAAAAACATTTTGGAAATTATAACTTGGCCCTCTCAACCTCAATCTCTCTTCCATTGAATTAGTATGAGTTAAATTGGATAAGAGAGTTTGAAGAGAATACCCAAAGTGTGAGAGTGAACTTTTTCAGTGCTTGTAGAATACTTGGGAAGGTCTACCATCTACTTTTTCTCAAAAACTGTTGTAAAGAATTTGTAAAGCAGTAATTAAAGCAGGTGGTGGTTTTATTGACGAAAACAAAATATGATGCTGTTGTATAAGTTTTTATAGTTAAGTCCTTATTTTTTGTCAAAATATAACTAAATACACTGTACATACTGAAATTTTATATTTTACTTTTAAAAAAATACTCAAATGTCTCATTTTTGTGGGCCCTAAACTTTTTGCCTGTACTGTATACCTTTTACTTATGCCCTGTTCTTTTCATTCTTTGCTTATTGTTTATTGAAGACTTCGACAATTCTGTTTGTTGGGCATTTCTGACAATTACATTTAACTATGGCCAATTACTCTACACCTTAAAACTATGCAAAAACTGAGTTAAGAACTTTTCCATTGACTTCTAGATAATAAATGCAAATGTCAGTGTGTCACTGTGTCATACTTTTTCAACTTTACTCCTAGAGACCATAGCCCAACATATCGTAGCATTTTGAATCAGGCCGACTTCGTGAGCAAATTAAAAACATTCTGGGCCAGATCCAGACCTGTAATCCTGAAATTTTGGATTTCCAAGTTTTCATTACTGTGATTGTTTTCAAATTCTGCCATCTTGGCTTTTACTGATAAAAACAATTAAAGGGACACAACTCTATAACTTTCATTAGCTCATTCAAATGTAAAAAATTACTGTTCTCAAATTATGGTGTTCCAAAACAAAATTGCCTGTGTTTTCTACTTTACTCCAAGAGGCCATAGCCCAACATATCATACCATTTTAGAATCAGGTCAACGCTGTGAGCAAATTCTGGGCCTGTAATCCTGAAATTTTGGATTCTCAAATTTTCATTACTGTAATTTGTCTTTTTTGCAACAAAATTATTTTTTTTTGTACGATAACAATTTTTATAACTTGGAAATAAATTTGGGGAAAAATCAAAATTAATTGTGAAATCCAGCAAAAATCACCCATGAAATAAAAATAATAGTTTGTGTGGAAAGTAAGGACCTATGTATATCAGACTGTCTTTAAATTAAGTGGCAGCAGAAGAATTATCATTGAACTTTTCAAAGGTAAGCTGAAATATTAATGCAATACTTTTATGCGGCGATCAATTTTGAGTTCTTCTGTTGCTTAGCTACTCCTCTCTACCTATTGTGATAAAGGCCCAATCAAGAGCCCTCCACAGGAGCTAGCTCAAATGCTGCCTGGTAGGGTGACTTTTAAGCTAGTAATACTAATAATTGTTTTTTGTCTGTGACATGTCCTTTACACTATTTCATGTTCATGAAGATAAAGCTGTATATATATACTGATGGTGGTACCAACAACACAAATTTTACCTACTTTGTGTTATTTAAAAAGGCTCCCAAATTCCAGCACCATTTTTCAATTTAAAGTTTAGTGTAATTTGTTTTTCTTTTTTTCCCCTTAATTTCTTAGGCCATAATTGTCATGTTGGCTCCATCGTCTTCCACCCACAGGCCACCCTGAGTATGGAGAACACTGCCTGTTGCATGGCTTCCTGTGGGCAAGATGGTTCAGTAAAACTTTGGAATCTCATTAGGTGAGAAATCTTTTACGCTCATATTCGCACACACTTTCTCATAACAAAGACACAAATACAATAATCTTCACTACCCTATTTGTATAAAATAACGCCCCTTTTCTCCTGCCCCCCCTCCATTAACGTCTCAAAAAAATATCTTCTGTATCTTATATGCAAAGTAGAAGTATCTGGTTGTCTAATGTTTACCCAGATGTTATAGATTACCAGTACTTGTACGTAACCTAAGTCCATAATATTGGGTTGTTCATAAAGTTTGTTCAGTTTAAATAAATTTTCTACTTAAACTTTTTGGTCAAACCAATATTTTAATATTAAATCTCTTGTTCTCTATTTAAGATTGGGTTTCCAGTTCTTTCTAAAGTCTACTTCAAATCTATACTTCTAATGTCTTCACTTAAACTCTGAAATTTTTTTTTTTTTTTCCCTCAATAAGAATAGATAGGTGTGCCTATCATCTGATTCACACTCCTCCCCAGTCTTTTGAACAGGAGTAGATGTCTATCTCCTGTCCCCTGTTTAGCATTGGGTTTCTTCTCACCCCTAGTCACCAAATGGGTAAATTGTGTCGTTCCTTCTGTGAAGTTACAGAATCATTCATAAAATGAGGATAAGTACTGTCATGTAACAACGTGTCAGCCATCGACTTTCTTTCCAAGGGAAGTTTCTTTCTGTCCCAGGGAATCATTCCAACAAGTTAATTGATTAACCTTTGGATTATTCATCAAGTTCACATAATGTTTCCTTCAAAAGTGTCCTTTAATTCATTAATTTTCAAGTCTTCCATAGCACCTTTACTTGTTACCTTGACATACAGTTAGTGTAATGGATATCAGTATGGAAAGTGGAACCAGTATGCAGAGTTCAAATTTTGGCCTAGTCTGTTGCACTCACTTTTGCAAAAATGCCCATAGGGAAGGCATGAATCCATCTGTTCTACTTCTTGCTCTGGCTAAATAGCAGAGTAGACTTGGTCCTCTAGCCTTGGGTAGTAAGTAGAGTAGGCATCAGGAAACCATGACACTATCTTTCCCTAGAAGTCCTGGCATTCACAGATAATAAAGAAAATGAATCTGTGGTGATGGCAATGGCAAACCACTCCACTATTTTTCCCAAGAGGTCATAGCAATTCATAGATAATAAAGAAAAGGTGTCTGGAGAAGGCAATAAACCACCCCACTTTTTTCCCTCCAAGAAGTTATGGCATTTCACAGATAATAAAGAAAAGGAATCTGTGAAGAGTCATGATCACCTACATCCTTGCATTTTTTTTTAAAAAAAAAGTACTACTTGAATTATTACCATCGACTTCAGTGATCCATTGCTAAAATTCCATTTCAGTTTTTCCCAGATAAAAAGTGAAGGGTAGCAAATATGTATTTTATTATATTCAGCCATGATTTTTACCGAAATAAAGTAAAAATTTCACTTTTCTGTAAAAAAACACATGCAAAAGTTATACTTGGTGAGTAAATCATAAAGACACTTCTAGTATGTTCCTAACTTCATGTAAAAGTTGATACCAGAATATTTTGCACCAAGCCTTTTTATTAATTAAATATACTATGTAAATTTGATTTATATATCAGAGATATTTATTTTGAGGATGCAAGTCATGCACTACTTCGAAGTTAGAAACGTGTCAATGATTTGTTTTGTAACAAAAGAAAGCATTTTCTTTGTTTAATCTTCACCACTGCAGTCAATTACAATTTTAAAAAATCATTAGTAGAATTTTTCCTACCAATGAAAGAAAGAACTTAAAAGTCAAATACAGTGTGGAGTGACCAACATACATTCACTATATGCCATCTTCTTTTATGTGCCAAATCCATTCTGGATCTTGCCGATCATGGCTCTTCACAACTTTCTGTTTTTTTGTTGCACTGAATGCTAATTTTGTGAATATAACCTCACTTTTCCTTTTCTGCTGATATTTTGACAAAAAAAAAATCACCCAAATCAATTTCTAAGTGAAGGAGAATGTCACACACACACACACACACACACATACACACACACACATTCTTGCACTGATTTTTATATGGAGATTTTTTTTTAAAAATTAATATTTGTCTTCTTCCAGTGACGAACCAGTTGCTGACATTGAGGGTCATGCACCTTACAGGGTTTCCCGACTGGCCTACCACCCATCCGGAAGATTTCTTGGATCTTGTTGGTGAGTAGGCAGCTTTTTGGACTGGAATCAAAATTGATTGATTGGTTCGTTTTCTACAGCTTATCAGCTACTTGCAGGTTATTTAAAGCCAGAATATATTTTCAGATTGTAAAAATTTTTTTTTTTTTTTTTTTTTTAGATAATAATAGTTTATTGATACAAGTCTAACTAATTAACCCATAGCAGGGGTGATTCATACCTTTCCAGCACATAAGAGAATATAACAACCCCAACTGGAATTGGAACTCGGCTCTTTGATTAACAATTCCATTATCCATTACTTTGCTAAGCTTACAGCACCTGGTATTCCCAAACGATCACTCATCGAGGTACTGGCCAGGCTCAATGTTGCTTAATTTCAATGATCATACAGGGACTGGTGATTCAACGTGATGTAGCTGCAAGCCTCGAATCGCAATGCGTGGTTGATTTTAAATGTCTAGTGAAACATAGGTAGTCATTCTTTTCTGGCTCATCATTTCCAAGCACACCCATCTGCTCACACGGCTGGTCAATCCAGGTTGCAGACACCTGCCCAGGCACATTTGTGTTTGTTCAAAATGTACAGTATTAAAGGTACATCCTTCTTCAAGATTTTCTTTTTCTGTGTGCAGTGTCCCTTCAGGAGGTGGGCGATCATGTCTCGCCACAGCTTCCTATCCCTTATGGCCCTTAGCAACGTTTCTCCCTTAGCCAAGCTTCTTGGCCCACCTACCCCCTCTCTCGTTCTGCCATCCACTCACATCAGCTCATCAAGTAGGTGGCCTGCTGCCTTCCCCTATCTCTGTTGTATATTGACTGCAGTGAATAGTCTCAGCTCGGATTTTTCTCTTGGCCTGTGATCGCCAATTGTTTCAGTTTGGCAATGAAAGAATTCAACACAGAGTATTTTAACTTATCTATATTTATTAATGCCGACATGTACTAACCATCTAGTGGGGGTTTCCCCCACCTCACTGGGGAGCTATTTCAGACATGAAAGAGAACACGTCTACATCGCTTGACAGTCAAGAAACAACTTGCTGAAACCTTTCTTCTATCTCGTTCCCATGCTACCTCAGCCAGTCAAAATCGACTTCTCTATTTTGGTCCACATCTGACCCCAACTATCAACCTCCAGAAGTTGGAGCCAAGATACATTTCCTCTAAAAATGATAGTCTGCTAAACTATTATTTAACATATTGCCTTTGATGTGCCTTGTGAGTGTTAAGTTCTCCAAGCTCTCCTTCCTTATTATTTGTCACCTCTTGAGAATACCAGGTGCTGTAAGCTTGGATGTGTAGGTGGTGTAGTGGATGATAGCTTGGAATTGTTAATCAGAAAGCCAAGTTTCAATTCCCACTGGGTTCCTTATAGTCACTTACACTCGAATAACTTTGGGAAAAATCCACCTCTTCTCACCCCACCTATGGGTTAATTAGTAAGACTTGTATCACTAAATTGTTATTATCTCAAAAAAAAAAAATTCTTATAGTCTGTGGCGAACAGCCCCATAGAAGCAAGCAAGCCAGAGTGGCTTGTATCTGGTGTATAGGAAAATAAGGGTATTACCTTAACGTGAGGCACGTGTCATCAGCAAGTTTGCTCCGTGAAAATGGCATTACTCTCCCCTCCAGACATTTTAGTAGTACGTGCAGTAATGAGGATTTTTGTACAGTTTGGCGTGCTTCCACCGATAGCAAGTCATGTGCTGATTGGTCAAACTGGAGAAGGCATTTTGCCTGTGTAACTGAGAATAGAAGTGAAGAACGCTGATTGGTTGGCCAACTGCAGTGTTGGCCTGATAAGAGGGCTGGAGCAGTGAAAACGGGAGGAAGCGACGGCTTTACGTAGTGACGTGTTCAGAAAGCCAGGACGGTGAATTGTACCAGCGGTATTTTGATTTGTACAAGTGACATTGTAGCAATACAGACTCATTTGATTTACACAGTCTAAAAATATTTTCTGATAAGCTGTAAAAAATGAAACATTCATTATGTGTCCAATAAACATTAAGCGTCTCTTTCTGATTCTGAGTTCCAGTGTACTTTTTGTTACCATTTTCTTTAAGACTTCCTTCTTGCTTACTCATTCTGTCCATGGAATTCTCAACATCCTTCTGTAGAATCACATTTCTGTTGCTTCCCGTTTTCTTCTCATCTGTGTGGAGATTCTCCAGCATTCACGTTAAATTCACATTCTTCTTCCTTAAAATTAAATAAATTTATATTCTTCAAAATAAATAACACCTAAACTCAGGCTATGAAGCTGGGGACGTGAGTAGGGTGTGATTGTTCCCTTCTTCAAATTTATCTGAAAAGACTTGTTCCAAGATGTTCTGTATTGATAAATATTCATTTTCCAGTTTTGACAATTCTTGGCGTCTGTGGGATTTAGAGGTCCAGGAGGAAATTCTTCACCAAGAAGGTCACAGTAAACCTGTCTACTGTATATCATTTCAAAATGATGGTGCATTGGCTTCAACTGGGTAAGTTATTCTCAGAAATATTTTCATCTTATTCAATCTATTAAGCTAAGATTTCTCTGCCTTTTCTAATTACGTATCAATAAAACTGAATAAAATATTTGTCACTTCCACTCCAGAGGTGGCACAATTGGTTTTGCTTTGTTTATATTTTTCTACACTAAGGTTTATCCACTAAAGCCACTTAAAGTGTGTGTGTGTGTGTGTGTAGCAGGGGGTATCAGTATAAGTTCATGCAAGGTAGTAAAGCCACTAAGGCACAAGGGGTTACAGGGTGTGGAAGAATTAGGAGCAGAAACATTAATAATCAGGAGAAAGTAGATAGTGATTGACATTGTATTTAAATTTTTTGAATATTAAAGTTGCCTGGAAAACATGGGGCCAGAAGGGAGTTCCACAAGCAAGAAGTGAGAGATAAGAAACTGTTAGCATAGAATTTACGGTTGCATCTAATCAATTCAACTATAAATTGATGAGACCTTGCCATCAATCAAGTACTGTGTTTAAATTTATAAAGTCTAGGTACCATAGCAAAGAGCTAGCCTGAATAATTACCATGAAGGTATTTATAGAAAAGACACAGAGAAGCAACCTTATGGCAGATGGGAAAGTGACTGAAAGGGTTACTGTTAAAATGGCTATGATGAATGAGGTGTGTTGATATGAATGAAAGATGAGCTAGCAGGAAGTGAAGATTATGAGGATAAGGAGGATAGATAATGACTGACCCTTAAATTGAAGAGGTTAACATTGTAGTGTTCAGGGAAGCATCTGTGTGGGAGTGGGTTCCACAAAGTTGGAAGGGGTAGAAGCGAACTTTCTACTTGTATTTCAAATATGGAGGAAATGTCAGTCATTTGATGTGGAAAAATAGCTAAATCCATAATAAAATGAAAAAGTTCATGCCTTCCAGCTGAAAATAGCAAATATAAAAAAAACCTGTCAACAAATTGTAGAGAATTGAGTTCTAAATCTTTTTAAGAGGGGAATTTCTTGGATTGGTTCGATACGGTCATATCGGAAGCTGATGTAAAAAAACGACCTACAGTCTGTTGTTAACTGGGGCAAAGAATGGCTTGTTAATTTTAATGCCCCCAAAAACGAAACTGCTGTCTATTAATTGTCTGAAAGAGCCCCCTTTCTATCTTCCATCAGTGTGGCCAGTGCAAGTCTCCAGGGACTGACTGACTTGTGCCTTCCCAGGTTAACATTTTCCACTGGCATGAAGTCGAAAGGTTATATCAAATCAATTGCTAAGTCTGCTACTAAGAAGGTTGGTTCATGCTAGACAGTTTTTCTCGCCAGACTCTATCTTATATATCTACAAGTCTACCATTCACCCATGCTTATAATATTGCTACCACATATGGTCTGGTGCTCCTGCTATATATTTAGAGATTTTTAAATAAAATCCAAAGAAGAATCTGCAATGTCCTGACCTGGCATCTTGGTTTCAGTCACTTTCTCACCACCCCATGCCTTTTCTATAAATACTTTCATGGTAAATGTTCTGATGAACTCTGTTACCTAGACTATATGAATTTAAGTGCAGTACTAGATTGGCAGCTAGGTCTCATCATTTTACAGTTGAAATGGCTAGATGTAACCATAAGTTCTATGCTAACAGTTTCTTTTCTCGCACTTCAAACTTGTGGAACTCTCTTCCTGCTTCTTACTTTCCAGATAAGTTTGATCATCAAAAATTTAAATACTATGTCAATCGTTATTTTCTGTCATCTTAAATTCTGTTCTTTTATTGTTCTTGCTCCTTAATAATGTGAAAACTTAGTAACCTGTTTGTTAGTGACTCTGTTGCCTTGCTTGGGGTGAAATGATTTTAAAAAAAAATACTTCCAAGACACTTTTTTTACCAAATAAAATCAATAAGAACTATAAGATCCAGGAGATCCACTCTCCCAGGCTGTACCTCCTCATTATGTTTAAAGGAGTAAATGATAAGGGTTAGAAGCTTCCAGATACACCCACAAGTTTCACATGCTTACAGTCGCAGAGCTCAGGAAAATTCTCTGTCCTTTTCTGCTATTTGAGTGACTGTCTAAAAATCATGAGAGCAGTTGTGAGTATAGTAAAAGTTAAGTATTGTGTATGTGTTTGTGTGTTATATATATATGTATGTATGTATATATGTAACAATATTGGGCAGGTGGCTAAGTAGTCAGAACGTTTGCTTTCTGACCATGGGATCTGGGTTTGAATCTCACCATGGTTGATTTATCAGGAAGGTGACCTTAAAGTTATCAGTCTCAGGGAGGTGATCCCAGTGTGCCGCACCTTTGGAAAGAGCCTGAAAACCACACCACAGGTAGATCCAAGCCTTGTTATTGAAAATGGGTAGCCGTCAATGGTTGTGCTTGCATGAAATCACAAGTCATTGTGACCGAGAGTTTGAGTGTGCTGGCCTTGTTCAGACTATTAATCATGCTGGATAATGCACTCTCTCCCAGAAACTGTAACTAATGTTCACTCCTCTGTAGGTGTTGAACAAATACAAAATGTGCCAGAGTAGGCATCTGCAACAGGGATTGGCTAGCTACCCTAGTGGACAGACATTATGCAATAATATATATATATATATATATATATATATATATATATATATATATATATGTTTTTCTTTTTTGCATTAACCTCATGTTGATTTGGTATTGATTCTATTTATTTGTTCACTTTTTCTTTTCTTTTTTGCTTTTCTTGTAGAGGACTGGATGCATTTGGACGAGTGTGGGACTTAAGGACAGGAAGGTGTATAATGTTTTTGGAAGGACATTTGAAATCTGTCTTAGATATTGACTTTAATATTGATGGGTGAGTCTCAGGGTTTGTTTATTTTTTAAGCAATTTTTCTGTTCGGATGTGCAGTTGGTGTAATGGATAGTGGCTCGGAATGAGAAACTGAAGAGCTGTGTTCAAATTTCAGTTAGGGTCATTACATTCACTTATATGCAAATAACCTTGGGAAATGTAAGAAGCAGTTTACCCACTGAATTCTGGATTAAATAGTGGGACTTGTATCTGGAAAAATCATTGTTATTCTCAAAAAAATTGTTAATGTACTTAAAAAAAAGAATAACCAAATATGCTCATGTATAAGCTGACTTCATATATAGTGCGATGTCAGAACTTTTTTGTGCAAACTTTTTTTTTTATATATATATATAGCTTGTGCATAATGCGACCCCAGCTTCTGAGCGTGTACCATGATATTTTGTGTATAATTTATGTATGGGATATACTTTTATACTGCTCTTCAATTTGGCTGATTCCTATTAATATTACTGTATACCATAATAACACTGTCGTTCCTCATTATGATAACAACGCTCCTCAATTGATAAAAAAACCCAAATCAATCGATCTCAGTTTTGCCTGCTGTCTGTTTTAGTGGACAAGTTGTAAGAGACATAACATAATTTATAAATAACCAAATTACTTGATGTTCAGTTTTGCAATTAAGAAGGCCAATGATTGCACAGGTTTTTTAATTGGTGTTGATGAGCCAAGTTCCAATTCCGGTAAATTTGCTTTTTAACGCCCGCATGCTAAATATCTCTTAAAATTTTCCCAAATCATCATAATTCCGTGTAAATGTACATGCTGAAATAGAATTAACAATTAAATTAAATACTGTTTTGAAGTTATCAACAAGAAAAAAATCAGACTTTGTGCTTATGCCACCGGATGTACCCCACACTGAATTACTGAACATTATTGCAGTAATGGCGAACGAATGACCAACAAGAAGTCTGAATTTTTTTTCTTGATATTCTGTAAAACGAAACAAAAACCAAACCTACTTCTCAAATGATAAAAAAAAATCAATATTATTGATTCTGACAAAAGGAATAAATGCTAATCTAAAAAAATTGCACCCCCCCCCACTCCAAAAAAATAAACGTTTTTCCCTATTTTTTATGATTTATGGCCATATCACAATTCTTGTATGATCACCAAAGTTAAGCAATGTCAAGCCTGGTCAGTAGCTAGATGGGTGACTGCTTTGGGAATACCAGGGGGCAATAAACATGGATGTGCAAGTGCTCTGATAAATAATGGCTTAATGTTGGAAATTAAACAACTGAGTTCCAATTCCAGTTGGTTTCATTATA
Source organism: Acanthosepion esculentum (assembly GCA_964036315.1). Classification (NCBI taxonomy): domain Eukaryota; kingdom Metazoa; phylum Mollusca; class Cephalopoda; order Sepiida; family Sepiidae; genus Acanthosepion; species Acanthosepion esculentum. The sequence continues at coordinate 64,045,633 of OZ038510.1, forward strand.
TTCACTTACACACAAATATCCTTGGGAAAGGCATGAATCCACCTCTTCTCCCCCCAGCTATGGGTAGAACTTGAGTATTATCTCCAAAAAAATTGTTACAATCTAAAAACTATTTTCTGACTTTAAATAAATCTGTAAAAGGTTGACAAGCCGTAAAAAAGTAAATCAATCAAGAAACTGTTGGTCAATACCTAGATGAATGACCATCGAGGAATGCCAGGAGCAATAAGCCTGGAAGTGCAGGTGGTGTAATGAATAATGGCTTAGAGTTGGAAATTGGAGAGCTAAGTTCTAATTCCAGTTGGGTTTGTTATATTCACTTACACCTGGTAAAGCACTTGGTGATGTTCAAATCTACAACAGTAACTTAGAGTGGAAGATAGCATTTCACCACCGGTCTTCAATTAGAGCAGTGTGTTTCTCAACCAGTGCATCCGGGCACATTAAGGCAGCCTGAGAGGTATCCAGGCGCACTCCAATTTAACAGAAGAGTAATTTATTAATTATATTTTTTAAAAAATCTTTATTTTGAAAAAGCCATGGTGCTTGGTGCTTCTAGCTAAGTCAAATCTTTGCGATCTGATATTCTAAACTGGATGGGTGCTAAATTCCTTAATCTTTAAGGAAGGATAATCCTTTCCCTTTTGCTTTCCTCAAGGGATTTATATCAGTCATTATCAACCTCTCTAAAAAGAAATTAGCAAGTTCTTCATAAATCCCTTTAAATGAAAACTCTACCATTAATCCTCTTTGGGAATACTACTAAACCAAAATTTTAGATTTTCAAATTTCACAACTAATTTTTCCTTATTAAATTTTAAAGTGTGCCCCCAGAGTTGTAGTTATTTTGCAAATGCACCTTGAAGTAAAAAAAAAAAAAAAAAAAAAAAAAAAAAATGTTGAAAAACAGATAAATAGATAGATAGGTAGGTAGATAGATAAATGGATAGATATTCTACAAGTGCGTCCTGAAGTTAAAAAAATAAAAAGTTGAGAAACACCGAGATAGATAGATATTCTACAAGTGCACCCTGGAATAAAAAATAGGTGTGATTGAGAAATACTGGATTAGTGTAACAAAAGGTCATTTTTTTTTATAGTGATAATTGAACTTACTTCGCTGGGCTAGCCTTGCCAGGAATCATTCTACAGCAGATGCCACTTAATTGAGTGCATTTTTTTTTTCGGCTTTGTTTTTTCAGCTATCATATTGCTACAGGAAGCGAGGATAACACAGCCAGAATATGGGACATTCGTCAACGCAGATGTGTCTACACAATCCCAGCTCATACAAACCTTGTGTCTCATGTCAGATTTCAACGTAAGTAAATGATCAACCATTGATTACCTTAATATTTTTCTTTTAAATTTCAATAACAAGTTTGGAGACATTTTATTGTAGCTTGTTATTTTCTTTATATTCTGCTTCTTCTTCTTCTATATGCCATGTTCAATCATGGCTCTTTATAATTTTGTCCTTTATAGCTCTTTTGAGTTTTGAACGTTTTGCTATCTCTCCTAATCCCCATTCTGCCAACCATTTACGCAAGCTCATTCTCTCTTACATGCCCCCGTCCTGGTTATGACGTTAAACTGCATCCAACAGCAAGGCCTCTGATCAGGTTTTGAGGAAGCGTGGAACCACCTCTTAATTGCTGGTGTTCCCAGGTCCACCCTGACCCGGGGTGGTAGCACCTGTTGGGGTCCCAGCTATGGGCAAATAGTAAACTTCCAGGTCTTTTCCAAACTTCCAGGTCTTTTCCAGCACATTTCTTTTTGAAAAAATATTATTACCAGCTATACGTTTTTGAAAAACAATATTACCAACTATACTTTTTTTGAAAAAAAGGGGGAGAAAAAAACAAAAAAAAAAAAACCCTTTTCAGCATTAAATGGCCCAACGAAGGTCAATATGCTGGTTAAACAAACTATCTATCTATCTATCATGCCCCATGGGTGTCAAATTCTCCAAGCCCTTTTTTATCATTACATGCTCTAGATATTTCTATTCTATTTCGGATTCTAAGTATAAACGTTCTTTTTGTTTCCATTTTCCCTAACTTCTTCATTATTCATATGTTCAGTCCATGGTATTCTCAGCATCCTTCTGTAGAACCACATTTCTATTGTCTCAAGTCTACTTCATCTGAGATCCTCCGGCATTCATTGCTGTTACATAGCAGTTCAGCAATCTTTTCTGTTTCCAGCAAAGATTTCCTGTTTCTTAATACTTTGCTTAGCTTTTAGAGAGCATCTTTCAATTTCGGTGTAACATTTTCTTCTTTTTCTGCTCTAAACAGTATTAAACAACACCATATTTTAACTAGGACAACTTTCTTCTTCTTTCATCCAGAGACAACATTCACCTGATATGATGAGACTTCTCAGAAATGATAAAAATCAGGTTATTTCTTGTAGTTTCCAGATGAATATTTACCATTCAAGGTCATTTGGAAGATTGATCCCTCTAGCAGGAACCTGCAAAAATTCTGCACTATTATTTGTTCACATTAAATAATGACCTGCAGGATAAGTCAAAAAAGGGTACAAATGGAAAGATTCTAAATTGACCAAGCTTTCCATTTCACTGAAGCAGGCGTTAAACACGAGAGTATTATGCCTTTCTGTGTATGCTTTCTTTTCCTCTCAACAACCAAACAGCATCTCCAATATATCTTTTTCTTCTATCCTTCCTTGCAATCAAAATGGTCCATTATTTATCTGAGCATGTATCCCAAACTGTCCTGGTTTACAGTGCGAAAACATCGGCGTCAAAATAGTGAAATTTCCTTCCATTTCAATGGCAGATATCTCATTTATTTCCGAGGCTATTTTGATAAAATTAGTATTTAAGCAAAATTTAATCGTTTCTTTCTTCAGATAGGATTCTTTCTCTATGGTCAGTTTTTATTTTATGTCTCTTTAAATTATGTCACTATTTCAATGACAGTTGACAATTTTATAGTTGTTTTTAAAAAGGGAATTTGTCAATTTGGTTGGCAGTTGTGTCCGAAGCAGCAAAATTTGTATTGGTGATTGAGTGAATGATTTAAAATGGATTTCATTTGGAGATGTTCAAACTTGTTCCATTGATTCAGTTTAAATCTTTTTATATTTTCTTTAATAATGCATTTTAAAATTGTATAAAGTACTTATTCACTGTATCTTATCCAAACTGCCACACTTGAATGACATTCATCTCAGTTGTTGTTTTTATGTAAGCAGAATTCATATTATAAGATAGAAAAATAAATATATAAACTGAATGTATTTTAGTTCTTTCAATTTCACACTCACATTTGTTTGTAAAAAATAAAATTTGTAGAAAAGTTTCCAGTTCTACTTTTAATGGTCATTCATTTCCTTTACATTCGTGACTGGCAATATTTTCTCTAATTCTTGGTATTAAATTGAAAATTCATGGACACTTTCTATTCAAAAAGTTAGACTAGATATGTTTCATAAAAAAACAAAAAGGATACGTTTTATAGTTCTTCAACTTTTGCAAACTTGCATTGTCTTTTCAAAATTTTTCTTTCCTTTAAGCCATTATTATAACAGCATTTTGGAAGTTAATAAGCATAAAATCTATTTTTAAGTGGATATCTGTTCTTATTTTATGGATTAGTGCTTTCCATGCTAGAGATCCTTACCCAGGTGGTTAATAAAATTTAATATTCTGTTCAGTGGGTGATGAACTCAATGCCCTGAGAATTATTTTTCTTCTAAGTGGGAGAAGCAGACTGAAGAATACCCCAAGTTTCTTGCAATGCCGAAATAGACATTACAGTGACAACTTTTAATGCAAATTCATCTCCACATCTAAAGGAAGGCACTCCAACCTCTCCTTAAGGAACATGGCAAAAAAAAAAAAAAAAAAAAGTTATTGTGTTGAAATGTGTCACAAACAGGAAATAAAAAATTTCATCACTCTCTCCTAGTCATAGCGACGTGCAAAGTCTCCACTTCTGAGACGAAATTCCCTCCTCATTCCAGCCCTTTACAGAGAGCTCAGTAACTCGCCTATGCAAAACACCAAGCCAGCTACCAATCAGTTTCTGCGCCTGCCTACCTCCACTCGCTTTGGGGGTGTCAAGTTGACCAACCAACTCATTACAATTATAGTATATAAAATATCTAATTACTTGTTAGACATATTGCTAAGAGGTTTGCCAAAATGATTGGTTCAATTAATATATGATTTTTTTTTTCTCTAAGTTTTAACACTATACAGATGCACAATGTCTCCAACTCTTTGTGTAAAGATTGTCAAATGGATCAACGGGGGGGGGGGGGTCTGGTTACTTGTGTAGCATTATATCTTATTTGTATTGTTAAAAAAAAAAAAAATCCCAAGATATTAAAACTAATATACTGAAACTAAATTTTTCAGCCAACCACGGGAATTACCTTGTGACCTCTTCCTACGACAACACAGCAAAGGTGAGTTGCTTTAAGAATGTTCACAATGAAAACATCTATATTAGCATGACTGGGATTATGGCTCGGATTATATTTACAGATGCTGATTTTCAACTTGAAACAATAGTGCAACAGAATTATTTTTTTTTTTTTTTTAACTCATATTTACTAGTAGTTTTGGATAAAGCCATATGCAGTTGTCATTTTACAAAAACAAACTTTCAGTCAGGCATAAACTTTCATCCCTTATCTTTGGGAAGGTTTTACAAGGACATTACCTTTATCAATTAACTGCAACGACTTCATCAGTAGACGTCACTCAAATAAACTATATTCTTTACAGCTGGTGAAGTATCTCTTGTAAGGCTGTTTCACAGAATTTTTTTTTTTCTGTTATGAATTTTTAATCAGGAAATTAATACTTCTGTTTTTATGAAATTTGAATTAATGACATTTTAATATTTAAGGCTGGTCTCCCCCCACAAGTAGATATTGCACACAATGTTCTTTGACCTTCCTTAGTGCTGTCTATTATCCTCCTCTTATGTTGCTAAATAATAAATTTCATTTCACCAATAGAAACTGAATGTGACAGTTAAAAAAAAAAAAAGAAAGTGCAATGCCTTCAGTAGAAGACTCCCACCCTGTGTGCTTCTAGCAGCTTTGCAGCAAAGAGGTTGATTGTTAAACTTAGGAAACTACTAGAAGTAAATAAGGTGAATGTCATCTGCTGAAGGCATTGCAGTTTAAGTCCATAGAAAATTTCATGTACCTATGAAAATTTTTTTTTTTTTTTTAAGTGAAAGTAAAGATTGGTCTTAGGATAAACAGGTTTATTTTGATTGTTTTGAAATGTAGGTTACATATTTATCACTTTGGGCTGAGTTAGTCATTGACCATAACACTTTTACATTTCTCCTTTGCCAGATCTGGACCCACCCTACTTGGTCTCCAATGAAAACATTAGCAGGACATGAAGGGAAAATTATGGGCCTGGACATTTCACCTGACTTGAAGTACTTGGCATCATCATCATATGATCGTACTTTTAAATTGTGGGCATCAGAGGTAACAGGAGGCTTGTGAGAACCAAACTGAAAGGATTTTTTTTTAAAAACAACCCACCCCCCAAACAAAACCTGAAAATAAAAGATTCACATATTTACAATTTAATGTGTAATTCAATTGTCTTATTTGTTACGTTTCATCAAACATTGGTAGGGCATGAAACTGGTGTGGTTAGGTAATAATGTTAAAAACATTAGTCATTTCCCCAAACAATTATTTGGAGTCAATAAATGGAATTGCATGTACATTTCAAGGCTACACAAGTATCCCCCCTTGTATTATCAATCTTATCTCACCAAACTATGAATGCAACACTTATTTCAATAAACTGAGTACTTATAACGATTACTTGGCTACTTATGTTAAGCAATACTATGAATGAGATCGCTGTAAAAAGATGCCATTTCCCACCTTCAACATGTGTTACCCAAAATAAAAATATTCAGATATGCAAAGAACCTGTATTTAAAAAAACAAAAAACATAGGAAGCTAAATGAAAATAACTAGGTCACATTTTTAGATGATATTCATATGGAAAGATCATTAACATTCAAATAGTTCTTCACACAAAATATTTTTTCCAAAGATAAATCAGATAAAGGAAGTCTAAGAATATATTCAGTAGTAAAATGAAGTTACTGCAGGATAATTTTTTTTATTTAATATAAAATTGTTTTTTTTTTTTTTTAAATCAAGGCAGGTAAAGTGCCTGGCAAAATATAATTTGCCCATCACTGTATGCATTTGAATATTTACTATACAGGTGGGCAGTGAAAATTTCCCATCTAAAAGTGGGTGATGATAACTGATTTATAGTTAATTTGTTTGAAGCAAAATGCACTAAAATAAATAACCAAGTAATTGCTTTAAGTTCTCTGAATATTAATGCCATATCTTCTGATAATAACAGGAGGTGGGGGAAACTGAAATATAAAACAATATTTAAGGATTTAGCAAGATATGCCATCATTTTTTATAGTTTGTGCAAACTAATAATAAAAATAGAGCATTTGCAACAAAATAAAAACGAAGAAATAACTTTGTTATCAAAGTGTGGTATTTAAGTTTTTTTTGTTTTATTTTATTTGTTTTTCATTTTTAAGACATTTTTTTTATTTTTAAGTAAATTAGGAAAAACCATGACAGTAATTATTTTTTTTATCTTTTAATTACTTATTACAAACTCTGACATAGTCAGAGATAGAATGCTTCAAGATGGGATTTGTTGTTTTTATTTTGTTTTTTTCTAGCAAAACCAGTTTGGTAGTGCTGATGACTTTGGGGGGGTGGGGGATCATATTAATGGAGAAAAACTGTTTTTCATCTTTTAGACTAGCTCCCCTAGTTTCAATATAAAAAAAAAAACATTTGTATTAGTGATAGCTGTTTTGAGATGAGAGAGAAAAAAAGTTGTGTGTGCAGACAGTTTTATTTATTTTTTTTTTTAGTTATTGTCGAACAGATGGAAGAATGAGCCTTGTGAAGCCACCTCAAGAGACTGTAACACACGCACATGTACACACACATATATATATGTGTGTGTGTGGAATAAAGAGCAATTATGTGACCCATCTGATCGCCACATTTAGGCAGTCAGGAAGGATATACTGATCCCTCTGAAATCTTTCACCACCAGATTGACTGGGTGGGGACAGAGCAAAATAAACCCCCTCCTAGAGAAAGTATGTTGTGCACAGTAGAATAAACTGGGATTATAAGGAGGAGGTAAAATAAAAAATTTTTAAAATTTTTTTTTTTTTTTTTTCCACTTAAGCTTTTTGGTTTTATTTTTCCACTGTTGTTCCCTCACTCATTCCATCATTCATTCACTCACTCTCACACATGTTGGTAATTTGCATCTAGAATAGAAGAGTGCTCATGCCGCCCATTTCACTCTGTTCTTTTACAAAAATCTCAAAATATTGGTAGATGATGGTTACAGCCAGCAGGATACCCGTTCCACTGCCAATGGCACCTGAAAAACAATTTTAAATTATTTAAATCCATGAATTACAAAAAACTGAGAAAAATATTTGCAGCTTTATTCATTGCTGTTACAACAAAAAATTTAGTGAAATAGATTTTGTTGGGACTATGCAAAGACGAGTTCCAGGGGTTTTGTCAATTCAAAATCTTTACAAGACTACTGGAAAGCACCCCCCCACACACACACACCCCAATACTTATTTAGAAGATTGACAATTTTTCTAAGGGTAGAATTAATTTTTACAAACAAACCTTTCTTTTTACTTTGAAAAAGATCCTAATCCACTAATGATTTACCACATCAAGCATTAGGCAAGACATAATTAAGAAAAAAAAAAAAAAAAAAAAAAAAAAAAAACATCTCAAAAGAAAGTAGAAGTAGAGGTGGGGGGTAAATTGTACTTACCTAAGAAGTCAGCCAAAACGGACAAGGCTCCTATACACAAACCTCCAAAGGCAGCAGCAGTTGGGATGTAACGGTTCAACTCATGAATCATAGATTTCTCTCTGTGTCCCCTCATCACCATTTGTTGCTCTTTCAATTGTTTGGCAACCTGAAAGAAGTAATTTTCACAAACATAAATAGACAATAAACCTGTAAATAGAAATAACACAAAATAGGTAATCAAAATTTGATTACCAACTATGGTGGTTATTTTAATGTTTATTTACATCCGCAGAGATTTTTACCCCACCTGCTATTTTCTAAATTTTTAATGAGGAAAAAATATCACTTGATTTTATATTGTAGTACCGAGGATAAACCAAATATAGGTTGAACCTCACTAATTAGGGATTCACGCTTCCTAATAGTTTCAATGTACCATTATTGTTTGGGCCTACTTCAATTTACTGATGGTGATTGATGTGGCAATGCAGGTACAGAAATTACTCATATTCTTTTTCTCCTTTAATCACTAAATATACCCTTCAAGAAACGAGTGAAAGTAAAACAAACATGACATTAACTTAGAAAAGGTGTGAGATTGCATACATGCAAGACCCCAGATGTCAGCTGCTAGATATTAATTTAGATTGCATATAGAAACAAATACCTTTTGAAATTGTATTTACAGTAAAAGTTAAGATAAATAAAATAGTCCCCTTTTTTTCATTTTTTACGTTAAGTTTTATGGGTATCAGGTCCATTTTTGTTTTAATACAATCAACTTGTGCTACAGAACAAACTTTATCATAAAGAAATTAATATTGGGAACAATAATACAGCATACGCATTATTTCTCACCTTTTTTAAGAGCAAACTTTAATGGGTCAGAAAAATCTACTTGTGTAGCAGCAATTTGGTCATAAGCTTTCCAAATTAGCAAGATTCAAACTGAAGATTAACTAAATTATGCACAATTTAGCTGTTAATTTTATCTTTATAATTAAAAATACATTTACTTTCAATAACAGATTGAATTTACTTTCTCTTACAGATCCATTAATATAAACAAAAAAATTTAGGAAGATTTGTGTTTTGTGCTTGGATAAAATTAAGAACCAAGGAAAAAAAAAAACTAAAAAAAACTTACATCTTTGGCACTGGATCCTGACACTTCAATCCAAGTTTTTGAGAAGAAAGCACAAGAACCCAACATAAAGAAGATGTAGACCATAGCATGGATTGGATCTTCTACAACATGTGTCAGTGTGTCTGGGGGTGAAAGGTAGTAACACAAACCACCAGTGGGATAAGATCGGGCTGGTCCACCACCTTCACTCTGGAGGGAAAAAAAAAAAAAAAAAAAAAATTAGCAAGTGGGCATCAGATTAATTCCTAATGAAGCAAAACCTAAATATTTTAAGGCAGACAAAAGAAAGTAGTATAAAAAATGATTATTGATGAGGATTCTGAAGAAATGGATTTTAAAGCCAAAATCTTAAAGGAATTTTTTTTTCCCATGACTTTTTAGACATCAGCTTTGTTGGAGTGATTATTTAATGAGACATGGACCAAAGAGTTCTCCACTTTATAGTCAGTCCCACCATTGGCCTATCTGCTGGGCATGTAAATATGAGGATTCCAGCAAGAAAAGACAGTGGCTGCAAATCCATTGGACATCTAGAATCATTTGTAATTATTAACAGACTTTCCACACAAAAATTGAAGTTTGACTAATCAAAAGCATTTGATAAGGAAATGCAAACTGTTTCTGTCATAATGTTGGCTGGATATGGTTTGGTTCATATTGGTTTCAATATCAACCAAACCGAACAATGGAAGCCAACATTATGACAGATAAAGTTTGCATCTCCCTATCAATTGCTTTTGATTAGTCAAACTTCAACAATCCTTGAGCTTTATCTCTAAAAAGTAGAATGTGAAAAATACTCACGGTCCAAACTCCCAAAAGATTTACAAAGATATTTCCATGGAATTTATTGGCCAACATCTGGAAAAGGAAAAAGACAAAACCATAAAGTGCAGTATAAAAAAAATAAATTCTTCTAACTCACTGGTATAGTGACATCTATATAGCACAATGCATTCACTTGAAAAATGTTAGTTGATAAGGGGCAGGTAAAAAAAAAAAAAAACAACCTTATGCGTTATGTTTTAAAATAATGAGTAAACAAATTGAACACTTTTTTTTTCACATTTCATGCCCACTGTATTTAGTCCCAAGAAACTAAAATAGAAAACGGGGACATCTGGAACTAGTCCATAAAAGCCAAACTTAAATATCTTCAACTTACAAACCTGAAGATTAAAAGATTAATAAACCAGACAAAAATTTCAGTAATGCTAAAATCAGTTAAAATAAATGTAATTAGCAAACCATTTATTTCAATATCTTTTTGTAGCAGCATATTAAAAAAAGGAGGGGTGGTGGCTAAAGACATTACAAAGCAGTGGATAAAAAGGTCAGGGACAAGGGATTCACTTAAAGGTTAAGAAGTTGGTAGCTACTGAGTAACCAATGGACTAACCTGAATCTCTTCGCAGTAGTAAAGAGGAAAGTAAATCAATTTGGCTTAAATTTTCACATTTGAAGCAAAACAAATTCAGAATGAATAAAGCAGAAATTAACTGAATATTTTCAAATAAAAAAAATTTTTTAAAAGTTTAAAAAATATCAATAAAAATAAAAGTACAAATGAAAAATATAAAATAAAAATTATCACATAGAATAGATTATAAAAAAAAATTAGAAAGTTTGCTCACCTGAGAAATGAAGTATAAATTGGATACCAGTGCACTTTGAAGAATAATGGGGATGTTGGAAGTGTAGAATAATTTGATAGGGTAAGAGCTGTATTGTCCTCTGTAACGGGCAGATTTGATTGGTAGGTCTACACGGAATCCCTGAGGAGAAAAAAAATGATTAAAATACAAGGAAGCACTAATTTCCGTTTCCATATTGGCAAAACATAGCACTTACCTTTATAATAAAGAGTTTTTTAAAAGTGTTTAAAAGAAAAAATTCAGTACAGTTCAATGGATCTGTACACTTTATCAATATGGTGCAAGTTGTAAAATGTACAAAGAAGACAATATGTAAAAATGAAAATTTTTTTTTATTTTACCAACTTCAGCCATTTTGTCAATCATCTATGTAGCTTCATGGCACATCAACTCTTACAAAACGGTTATAGCTGGCCAATCAAGATTTTAACAAAAAGTAACCTTTTAGACATTCCCTGCAGTGCTAAGCATCTGATGTAAATATTTGTAACTATTTACATTGTCCCAACTGTTGTCCTTATCTTTACTGTCACATTCATGATATATCCCAAATTAGAATACATTTTAAGAAGTTACAAATGTGAGAGCAGGGGTATTTGAATTTGGGAAAAATTGTTGTGCCAATCATTTGAAAGAAAGAAATTTATAGACTTACCTGGAAGTAAATGACAATAGCAAACACAAAGACAGTGGCCATCAAGTTGGTCAAGTTTGGTAAGTTTTGTCGGTAGAAAGCTTCACGCAAAGCCCTGACTTTGTCATTCCGGGTTGCCAACAAGTGGAAAAGAGCAATAATAGCACCTTCAAATTCTGTGCCTACAAAACAACAAGATTTCTCTCTGAAACAAATGAATTTTGAACTTTTGGGCTTATTCCCCTAAAATTATTATTCTGTAAGCAACTCAAATAAAAGAAAACATTCTTCGATTGACAAAAGAAACATGTCAGACATTATCTGATTCTATGAAATAAAAGAGAAGAGGAAGGATAGAGTGAAAAGGAAAAGATGGAATATGAGTGACAATGAAAAGTTCTTTCCCACTTCTTAAATAAAATTAAAATTTCACTTTCATTGTAATAAAACATGTGCCATGTTCCTTCAGAACATGGGTGATCATGACTCCACAATTTGCTGTCCTCTGTAGCTTTTATTAAATTTTGCCCTTTTCACTATCTCTTCTAATCCGTTCTGCCAACCATTGACAGATTACTCACTGCTTTCCTCTGTCCCTCTTGCATTCAATATATCCTGTGAGTGTCAAATATTCCAAGCCCTCTTTCCTCATTATGTGCCCTAGAAATTTCAACTATCTCTTCATGGTTATAAGTATCCATTTTGTTTCTATTTTTTCTAAAACTGTCATTGCTCATATGTTCACCCCATGGTATTCTCAGCATCCTTCTGTAGAACCACATTTCTGTTGCCTCAAGTCACTTTTCAGCTGTAAAGATATTGTCGTTAATTCACTGCCATATAGAAGAACTGATATTGTGTAACAGATCAGTATTCTTATCTTTGTTATTTCAAACAAGATTTCCTGCTTTCTTAATACTTTGCTTAGGTTTATTTTGCAATAAGAAATATTTCCAAAATGTTTTTGCATTTTTTGTCTGCTACTTTTATCAAATGGAACAAAGCATTGATCGATTCATTTGTTTCTTTTATGCTTTATCAACATTTCTACAGCCAAAACATTTTGGATTGTACAAAGTTTTCTTTTTGGCAAGAGACAATTGCATTAGAATAACAGTGATTATTTCAGATACAATACCTACTATTTAGCCCATAGCTGGGGTTGGGGGGGGGGTTAGGATAGGAAGATTTATACCTTTCTCCAAGAGTATTTTACACACAATTTTGAACAAAGTCAAAGGTTTGGTATTAACCACCCACCCACCCACACACACACACAAGTAGACTATTATGCACTTGAACATCATAGATTGATGCTAAAATAGAAAAAAAAAGGGAAAGAAAGAGGATTTCAAGCATTTTTCTCAAGTTAAATGTACTTCAGTTTTATAAAACTTATAAATATGCAAATTATCAAGAGGAGGGATTGGAAACTGAAGCCTTTCATGCAACCCATAATATTATCACCTTTGAAAATGGAAAAAGTTGTTCAAGAATTGCTTTACGTCAACCAATTCAAAAGCAACCATTAACCCATTACTGTTCGCTCTCCCATTTATAGTTTTAAAAAATAACCGTCAAATTTCCTCAGGTCCTGCTTGGACTGATTATTTGTCCCAAAAGGAAGAAAATTTATATTTACTTGATATCACTTAATTACCACCGAGATGATGTTTAAAGGCTCTGAATAAAATTGGATGATAAAGTAATTTATTGAGGTTTTGTAGAAATGTGAAAGGAGCTAAAATTTTACCTCTGCCAGTGTTGACAGTTGCAGGACTGAATGCCTTCCACACAATCGTTTCACAAATATTGGTGGCAATGAAGAGAGAAATTCCTGAACCAAGTCCATAGCCTTTTTGCAACAACTCATCAAGGAGAAGGACAATCAACCCAGCCACAAACAACTGAAAAATAGAAGAGAAATTTAGCATTCACATCCAATGTACCCACCACCCCAAATAACAGTCAATTTTTAGGCCCATGTCATTCTCAAGCACAAGATAATAAAAATTCATTAAACATTTCTGACACAAAGTATAATGAAAAAAACAAACAGAAAAACAAACAGAGAACTTTATGTTGTGGGTGGTAATCAGAAATTTAACAACTAAATCTGTTAAAATCATTTGTAGCAATTTGAATAAATATTCTACTTATCATTATATCAAAAAAATAAATACTGTATAAGATGACCTTTAAATCACAAAAATCACCCTTAAAAATTGGGGATCATCTTATATTACAATTCTAAAAAAGAAACCTTAAATTCCAAGTGATATCTGTCGGTAGGCTAACCTCGACCTTGGTGCAATAACCAATAACATACATGAAAAGATTTACATTATCAAATAAACTGATAATAAAAGTAGTAAAACCATTTCTTCCTTATATATTACTGGCACAACTTCATAATAAATTGCCTATTCGAAGAATAATTCTATATCACTGAAATCAACTTATATCCATGCAAGTTCAGCTGAGAAAATGTAAACAGAGTTATAATAGAATTCAAAGCAATGAAATGTACTATTATCGTACTGTTATCAATGGTATTTTGTGATTATCAAAGTATAACTAAATGGCTATCAGTACACCAGGCTATTTGTAACTGTTTAGATATAGGAAAGGAAGGAGGAGAATCAGTATTCGCAAGAGATCACATGATAAAACGTAAACAAAACAAGGATTTCCTTTTTAAGGGTTGTGCACAAGAAAAACATGATAAAGAATCAATTTTGTTATTTCATTTATTTTGAATTTCTAAGGATACAGTAAGTAACAACATTTCCACCAACATCTTTATATAATCAATAAACAATTGTCTTATACTACAGGCATGGGATAAATTCATGAAAATTTGCTATATTTTTTGACCTTGTCTTATCTAAAGGTTGCCTTATACACAGAAATACAGTAACCAAAAGCCATTACCCCCAACATCCCATGACAGATTTACACATTAAATTTACTTTTCCCTGTTTGAAAATAAACATTTTCAATTTGTACCTAAAATTCATTCCTTGATCAAAGTGAAAATACTCCTCATTGCTGATAGGATAAACTTGTAACATTTTTTTTATCCACATCCATAAGAAAAAGAATTTGGGGATTTTTTTTATAATTATTTAATTGCTTTAAAGTTCAGTGCCAAGTCATTTATTCATATAGAATTTAGATTGTAATTAGCATTTATACCTAATCATTGCATAGACCAAATCAGTTTCCTTTATTCCACTTCACAATACATTAGATTCTTTGGAAGATTTGCAGATGGTGCAAAATAACATATATTAGTATTTGTTAGAGTTTCAAAATATATTATAAATCATTTTTGAGGAGCACAAATGTAGACCCTACATTAAATCACAAATTCAATTGAAAATTCTTCCCCTCCCCAAAGTTTAGAACATTTTAACAGTACTTCCCTAATAGAATTTATGCTATGATTTGCAGTTTTTGCTGTTTTACTATAACATACAAAATTTATAAAACCGCAGAAAATTTACCAGGAGTTATCACCCTTGACAAAGATCATCATATCACTGAGCACAAATGCCAACTTCATACAATTGCAAATTGCTCTCTTCTTACAGTTAGATCATTTTAATGGTTTTTCACCAATAAAATTCTTGCTATAAAGTGCTATTTTTGCTGCTATGGCAACAAACCTACAATGAGAAATCTGAAAGTTATAGACTATAAGGTCATCTTTTGGTAACGGAAGAGAGGGAATAAACTTTTGATTTTGGAAAGTACCACTAAAGATAGAAGTGAAAACAAAATTTCACTTGTACTATTCTTAGCTTTGTCCATAGACACACACAATCTAGGAAAATGAGAAGACACAAAACTTCACATAAATTTACCTAAAATTTCATACTTCTGTAACATATACAAGAATAGTGGTTCAGAATGTGTTTCATCACAAAATTAAAGCAAGGATTTCTCTTTCGAAAGATTGGCAGAAAAACACAAGACAGTTTACTATTTCAGAGTGAGCGAGGGGGATGGAGCATGATTTCTGGTGCCAGAGTTAAAGCTCACTCAACTGATTGAAACAGAAATAAATTGTCTACTGTTATTGTGTATGGGTGCACTTAACACCCAAAAATTCATGTACAAATAGCAGATTTGCTCATTTTATATGAAAGACTCACTTACTTGGATGATAATAAGCAAGCAAACACCTGGCCCAATTTCTGCAGGGTCTCCATACATTCCAGTCATCACATACACAATAGCTTGACCAATGGTGATAATCATACCAAAAACTAAAAAAATAAAATAAAATAAAAAAAGCATGCAATCAATTTTTGGATAAGAAATGTTTTTAAAATGACAAAATGTTTTCTTGGAATGTCACAGCAATGTCAGCTGTTAACTTTTGTTGCCTTAATTCCTAATCATTTATTGCTCTATCCTTAAGTTTTTTCTCCTTTTGCACTCAATAACCCCTTGCTATATTGCCTTGCTTGTGGTCAGAAAAAAAAAAAAAAACCCACACAAACTGCATAAATCCAGTGCTGACAAGTATACTAATTTTTATTTTTTTATGTTGTCCACAATCTGAATCTGCCTGAACTGACCAAAGTAATGACTACTTAATACAAAGGACATGTCACAGTTTTTGTATTGGAAGTTAATTTTTAGGTCATAAGCTGAAAAGTCTCACTTTAAAGAGAAGACCTCCTCCTAATATTCCTAATTATGTGGGATACTTAGCTAAATATAGCAGTTAGGGCCACTGCTATATATCTGTAGAAAAAGACTAAGTATAAAGGAAAAAGACAATAGGAAAACTGTATGTAGTTTTAGCTGACACATTTCTTCCACTGTGAACTTTTTCATGGCAAAAAACAAAATGAGTTTCTTTGAACAAAGTATCTATATAACAAAATGTTATTAGTTAAGACTGAAGAATTTTGAAATTCATATATTCATTGGGTCAACTGAAAAATTCCGTCATTTACTTTTTATATTTGGAGAGAATTTTTCAAATGTAGAAATATTGCTTGTTGTGTTGACAGATTCAATCAGTTCTCTCGATTGTTTGATATATTTGTTGTGCATGTTGGCTTGGGAGATTATTGATTCCATTAGGAGAGATGAGATTGTGAAAAAAATGAGGCATAGATTAATATTTGGATAATATTCAAAAGCAGAACTCTAGAGGATTTTCCTTCCAAGTGAATTTTTTTTTTAGTGTAGCATTTAAAAAAAAAAAAAAAAAAAAAATTAGGTTGAATTTATTTCTATATGTGACCAGCACATTTGACAAATTGTTATTTATGAGTTCCTTTTGTGTTCATAAATGTATTTTTTTTTTTTTTTTTTTTTTTTACATGTTTCTCCAATGTATTGTGAGGAATATTTTTGGCAATTTATTTTATATATACCTGCTTCTGAAATATTATTGTTATGGGTGCTTCTAGATCTGATTATATCCATAATGGTTCTGGAAGTGATTGTGATTATCTGAATGTTGTTTAGATGGGATAGGGTGCTCTGAATAGTGTACATTATGTAGTATTATGTATCTGTTCTTGTATAATTTATTATTATGGATGATGTTATTTTTGTTGCAGTTGTATATTTTGTATGTCTTCTTGCATTGTAGATAAAGTGATATGCATATTGTAGATTTTTGAATGAGTTTTCTATATGTTTCATATATAAAAAAAAAAAAAAACACATCTATGAACACAAAAGAGACTGCATAAATAACTTGAGAAAATAATTGTTCAAATGTGATTTTGGGGTGCTGATTTCCAATATGAAATCCGTTTTCACTCATCACCTCTAGTCTTTGAGATATACATGTAGATGCATTCAAGGCTGCCAGATGTATCCTTTTAGAACATTGTGTTCTTTTTTCAAATTTGAAATTAAGAATTGTGTTATAAAAAAAACTTACATAATGGATGCCTTTGGTAGCCTGTGCTCGGGCCTGTGGGCTTCATTTCACTGCTGTGAAATGAAATCCACTTCAAATTCAAATACCCAGTGCACATGGACGTAACCATATATATGATCAAGGTTTATTTTGCTTTCCAGATTTTTGTGAGCTAATACATATCTCTTCAATGGCTTCAGGCACTTCAAAACACTAAGGGTGCATCAACAAGGCAAATTCATTGTTACATATGTGGGGATTTTATGAGTTGCACATCGCCGAAAAATAACTCCTCCTCCTGTGAACTGATTACTTTCCAATTTAGCTATCAGAGAACAAGATATTTTTGTGCAACATGCTGGTAAAATATTTCATCAGCCACAATCATGGCTTTTACTAACTTCATTACCATTTATGCTTCATTTTTAATTACCATCCAATTCGTTCCCAGCATAAAGACCCCCCCCCAAAAAAAAACACGCTGCAGACCCACAAAATTTCTATTAAAAATCAAGCAAAGAACAGTATTATGTGTGTTGAACATCATATAAAAAATAAAAAAAGATTACAAAATGAATGTTAAACATTTGATGCCACAGTCAACCGAGGAAGGTTGCTTTTCATCTTTTATGCAATGTATTAAGAAATAATTGCCTGAATACATAAAACAATGAAAAGATTTCATGTCAAATGTTCAGAAATGAATGCTTTTGATGCCACTGATCAGAACCGAAACTAATTGGGTTCAAAGAAGTGATATCACAGGGAAAGAACTCGGTTTTTGTTTCCATCTATTCACATTAGCTAGCAATAGGTAATGCTTGTTGTAATTACTTGAAATTATCAATTTAAACTGGATTTGGGAGAAAGATGGAAGGGGCTGCCATTTTTTTTATCTTCTCATAGAGGGGGGGGGGTGAGGCCCAATCGATCGAGCAAAATTAAAGATTAGATGTGTCCTCCAAAACAAAATTCAATTATTACTCTGTGTGTGTGTGTGTGTGTTTGTTTTGTGTGTATATATATATATATATATATATATATATATATATATATATATATTTTTAAATAAGAACAGATTACTTTAAGGTTCCATATATGGAACCTTAAAGTAATCTGTTTTTATTTAAATTATTAGCTCTGATTTACATTGAGCTCTCTGGATTTTATCCTCATTGGGCCTACCCATACGGATTACCTTGTTTTTCGTAAACTAAATATATATATATACACACACACACACACACACACACACACACACACAAGATCATTTTAAAGCAAACTTCTCAAATATAAAAACTTATCTTCATCATTGAAGAAAAATAAATCAAAATTCTAGAAGTTTTATTACTTGACATTTATCATACTTACGTTTCTGGGCCCCATTGAAAAGTGCTCGGTCTTTAGGAGTGTCACCAACTTCAATAATTTTAGCACCAGCCAACAACTGCATAATGAGACCAGAAGTCACAATTGGAGAGATACCCAATTCCATTAGGGTTCCTCTGTTGGAGGCAAGGATTACCCGGATCCAGTAAAATGGATCGGCAGAGTCTGAAGACATGATTCCAAAAAGAGGAATCTGAAAAAGAAAAAAAAAAAAAAAATATATATATATATATATATATATAGAATAGAATTTCTTTTCTTTAGAATAAAGGAACAATGAAATCATTTAAAAAGTTTCAAATTTACTAAGATTCAGAAAAATCTCATCTAAATTGATATTAAAGGAACATTTAGTGTGTGTGTATATATATTTTCTCCCTATCTCATTCTCAAAAATATATTTGAGTAATTTCCTGAATCTTTATGCATAAATTCAAACTCTGAAGAAATTGAAATGCTTTACTGTATGCTAGGCAAGGACATGGCTCAATACAAATCACAGGAGACCAGAATACCAAAATAGGGAAGGAGAGAGATGACAAAATAATTGGCAATTTCAGACAAGGAACTTGTAATGAATGTAGAGAAACATAGGTCCAGTGGTACATGGCAAAATGATCAGATAGCAACCAGCATCTGATTTCAAGAACACCCAAGATATATATGGACATGGAGAAGCCCAGGAGGAGAAACAAAGAACCAAATCAACTATGTAACAGTCAATAAGAGGTTCAGGAATGCACTGCAAAACATAACCAAGTGCTGACTATGTGAGTGACCAACTTCAAGTGACATGTAAACTCAGAATGAAACTACAGAAATTGAAGAGGGCCAAGGTGGCACCCAAATTGCAATTATACAGACTTCTGGAATGAAACGAATGTGAAGGAGAAATATATGGACATTGACACAAGCAGAGACAAGGAACTAAATGAGAATGGAAATTTGAAGTGATACACATTAAGAGAAGCTTTAGTAACATCAGCAATCAAGATCACGCTAAAGAAAACTAGACAAGGAAAATAAAATGGATGACAGATAAAATTCTTGACATGATGAAAAGACAAACAAAAAAACAATGTCAAGTTATGGCACAGAATATAGAACATTGCAGAAAGAAATTCAGAACAAATGCAGGCAAGCAAAAGAGGAATGACTCGATGAAATATGTGCATTAATTAGCAAGAGTAAGTATTAAAGATAAAGCAAATATGCATAAAAGAATAAAAGAACTAACAGGACATACTCATCAAGAGGATGCATAAAATTCAAAGAGAGGACACCGATATTAGGGAAAGAAAAAATACTCCAAAAATGGAACAAATATATCCGAGGACTTTTCTACAACAAAAGACAATACACAGAAATATTAAAATATGAAATGAAATTAGAACCAGCCAAATTGAAAAGGAACAAAGCCAAGAAAAAAAACAAAAAAAAACAGATGAAATTCTAATAGAGATGCTGGCAAAATTACGGATGTAATAAATGAAATATGCAACAATGGTGCTGGAAGATTTCAGTAGATCCATTTTTATAGTGCTGCCTAAGAAGCCAGGTGCAAACGAATGTGAACTCAATCAGCCTAATGAGCCACATAATAAAACTTATCTGAATTTCAATGAATAGAGCGCGTAGAAGAATTAGACTGGAAATAGGACAAAAACAGTGTGGTTTTGTTAAAGACACTGGAACAAGGAATGTGATATTTATGCTCAGAATGACATCAGAAAGTGCAATACATATGCAGAAGGACATTTTTTTTTTTTTTAGATTATACAAACATGTTTGATAAAGTACAAAAAATTTAGGTAAACTAGATATATTTAGGAAGGATATTAGAATAAACTAGATCTCATACTGGGAGCAAACCACGTGCATATGGACAAAAAGTGACTTCAGTAAATATACAAAAATAGGAGAGGACTTGAAACAAGGACGTGTCTTCTCAGACTTATTCAACCTTTACAGTGAGGTGACCCCAACGAATTAGTATTCCTACCAGGATTCATTATTGGTGGTCACTATCTTAACATTAGATATGTACAACTCAATATGCAAATTACAAATTGGAGAGACCAAAATTAAGAAAGTACAAATATTTAAATATCTAGGAAGTGTTTCGACAGATGACAGAAAATGTGCCACTGAAATCCAAAGACACGTCGAGATAGTGAAAGATACCTCCCGAAAGCTAAGTATTAAGAAACAAGAAAATCGTTAGAAACAAAGAAAAGAGTATTTATGTAATATGAATCCTCCAATAGAAGTGAATGCTAGACAATCTCATCACAGACGAAGAAACTAGAGGCAACAGAAATGTGGTTCTACAGAAAAATGCTGAGAATACCATAGACTAAACATGTGAGCCATGACAAAGTTTTAGAGAAAATGGAAACAAAAAGGAAACACATTTAATATCAGGATGTAGAAAAATTTGGACAAGATATAATGAAGGCAAGAAAAACTGGAAAGCAGTGCATAACCTCCCTAATGAGCTTTTGTGTAAATGGTTGGCAGAACAGGGATTAAGATAAATAGTGAAAAGATAAAAATTTACTAAGAGCTACAGAGGACAGTAACTTGTGGAGAATCATCATCGTCCACATCTTGAAGGGACATGGAACATAGAAATTTTCAAACAGTTGGTGATGAGGAGAGGGGATATTACAATTTCTTTCATTTGCATAATATTCCAAATAATGACAATTTTCAACTTCCAAGTGACAATGGCTTAAAGTGGTAACAAGAAAGAACGAAAATGTAAACCAGAATCTTTTTAAATAACCTCCATTTTGATAAATTGTTTTATAACACTAACAAGGATTCAGTATTACTATTGGTCAACAAAATTTTATTGAGTCTGACTATAATGAAAAATATCCTGCAAGCTTAAACTCCATTTATTTAGCACATATGAAACTGGTTCCTAATGATCCGAAACGAAATGTGTGCCATTATAATGAATCGAAGGATTCAAGGTTAGCTGGTTTTCATTCAAATGCATTTGATAAAGTGTTGTGGACAAGGTCTTGTGTTCATAGATGCTTTTTTTTAATTTCTCCAAGTTTCCTTCATGTATTGTGTATTTGGCAATTTATTTTGTATATCCCTGCTTCAGAATTATTGTTAGTACTTTTCCTGTAAACCTCAAACTGAAGTTTTCATTGTTTGTGTAACATGATATTTAGGAAAGGTAGGGTGTCAGTTGGACTCAATTCAAAGGTGAAGTTTATTGTTGACAAGATTGGGCAGTATTGTGTTTTGTAGATATGTAGATGATTCTTTAATAATGTATCTGAAATAAGCAGAATTTTATGGTAAAATATTTTTGAGAAGACCACTTCCCAGAAACTCCAAAAACAAGCTAAAACACTGCTGAGAGGAGATCCAATGAGTAAAACAAATTTTTATCTATAAAAATTGTTAAAAGGTTTGGGTTTTCTTTTTTATATGATTTTATGCATTTCCTAAACAGAAAAAACTAACAAGAATAACTGTTGCCAATAGGTGTTGACCTCAGTGTCCACTATATATACACACCTCCAAAACAAGATCAATATTGAGTTTTAAGATTTCTTTAAAAATAACATTAAAAGAAATGCTTTCCACCTGTCAATTTTTTTAATTTATTTTTTTCAAATAAAATGCAATTGATTTAAAATAATTGACAGATTCATATCATTTGAAGAAGTTGAAATATTTATAAAACTGTGAAATAGTAAAACCTTGCTCAATATTTAAAAAAAAAAAAAAAAAAAAAAAAAAAAGCCCATCTTTATTGAAAAAGAATGTGTCATGCGTGATACACGCTTAGACAATCACATATCTTTCAATACATGACTGACGGGGCAGACTCCCCCCCCCCAGCAGGTTGCCATTTCTTTCTGCAGTAGACCAGTTGCCATCCAAGGATATAGAACTATTTACCCATAGCGAGAGGGAGAAGAGGATTCATACCTTTCCCAAGGGTATTAGCATGCAAGTGAATGTAATGGATTCAAATAGAATTTGAACTCGACTCTCCAATTCCTCAATCTGAGCCGCTATCCATTACTCCACTAATCTTACATCTAAACAGAAATGTATCAATGTCTGAGATTGGAAGCAATAGTAAAAGCATATTTACAAGCTTAAATTTAATTTATTAAGTTTAATAGTTTTAGATTTAAGCTCTTGTGGAGGACAATTTTACTTTGATTAAACTGTCAAAAATTGCAATTTGTGACAGTTTAATCGAAGTAAAATTGTCCTACATAAGAATTTAAATCTAAAAATATTAAACTTAAAACTAAAATAAAATTAAGCTTGTAAATATGATTTTTACTATTTGAAATTACAAGTCAGTGACAGACTTATTTAAAAATAAAATTGTACAAAAAGAACAAAAAAAATCAATAATTTTAATACTGTTATTAGCATGTTAGTTGAATGAGAGAGAGGGAGAGAGTGCACATGAAGTAAAAAAAAAAAAAAAAAAAGCTTTTTAATCAAATATACAGCATACAGAATTGAATCAAATAAAACTTGATCAACATGAATAAAAATGTTACATAGGCACCAAAATAGGTTAAAAAAATGGCTGAGCACCATTTCTTTCAGTATTATCATACAAAACAGAAAGCATTCTTAAATAGAATTTGAAAGATGGAGGGGGGGGGGGCAGTCTCATTTCAAGATTGCCATAAAGTCAATCAATTTTTCCCCTTACAAGAACAAAGACTCTCAAAGGTTGAGAATCCAAGATAATGAAATGGGAAAACATTTTTAGAAATGATCTTAACAGTGGGAAACAATTGCACAAACAGGTTCCACAAGTTTTTGACAAAGGCCTTAAATGAATTGTGATAGAATCAGTGTTAGTCTTAATAACCAGACCAAATCATACTCAAGTGCATGACATCTATACGAGAATCAAGGCTATATATATTTTTACATGTCTAAAATTTTAGAGTATAGACAGAAGGCAGAGAAACCAAGTATATTTCAAACTGGTTTCATTAAGATTATAGTAATGGTAATATTAGCCATTTCTTTATAAGGAAATATTTAGCATTCATTGACAGAGCAGTCGGTTGAAATGTACAAAATCTTTCTCTTAGGGAGCTTCCTTCTTTGCCTTTTGTATGGGGGTAGTGTGAAACTTCAGCATATTGATTATGTCATTATTCTCCTCACTGAGTGACATGTGCTACCAATCTAAAAAGCAAAACATTTAAACTCTGGAAAACCCTTTTACATTAAATCATCAGTCTTAAAATACAATGTTCAAGTGTTAGAAATCCCTTTAAGGCTGATAATCAACCTGTAAGTAATTGTAAAAGCTTTTGATCTACCAAGTAAAATTTTATATTAAATGCAGACCAATTCACATTTAGCCAACCTAATTCAATGTTAAAAAGAAAGTTATTCTGAAAAAAATTGATACAGAGCTGCAGATTTTTAAGTATTTGCCTTCTTTAAAGTCGGCAAATTGTTTTTGTTAAAACATTTAAAACGTTACAAATATTTTCATTTTGCAATGTTTAAATAACGATAAACTATACAAAAATTAAAAACTTCAAAATGCAGTTTCAAACTTTTTGTATATAACTGACCAAATATTTTTTGAATGTCAATCAAAATGGCAGATTTAGTATAAACTATACTTACACAAATCAAAATGTTTTGCCTTACCCCCACTCCACAAAGCATAGGTTACTTGATTACTAGATTCAGAAATTTTTTTTTTTTTTTTTTACAGTTGGTAAGATCCAAGTGAATGTAAGGACACTTAAATATTCCTCTACATTAATATGTATGTGAGAAGAAGAAAAAAGAGGGAGAACTGAAGGACACAGATATATTAAACCAATTCAACTTCTTAAAAACATAAGATTTAGGTTCTTCAAACAAGCAAAAACTGTTGCTCAAGTTCCATAAATAGTTTGAGAGGAGAAGAGAGGAAATAATTGTGGTGTATGTTAACCCCCACCATTTTCTTTTTAAAAACAAGCTTATGTAAGCTATGATTTATCCAATAAACTTACTCAGAACAAGGCTTAAAATTACACAGTATACAAAGTAAGATGAAATCAATTAAAACTTTCAGTGGAGTAAAGTTTTCTAAGCCAGACAAAAAAGCTCTTCCTTATAAAATTTGATTTTTTTTATGCCATGTCCTTTGAGGATATAAGCAATCACAGCTACCCACAATTCTAGCTCTAAACATCTCCACAATTTTGTAAAGATAGCAGAGTGTTTTTCCACAATTTAGAATTCAAGAGGGACAACCAGGCTAACAGAAGAACTACCACCCAAAGAGCCCATTTAAAAACACAGATGGAGAAGGAAGAAACAAATTCCCATCTTTCTTAAGAGAATGCAACAGACTAGGATGGAATTTGAACTTTGTTTGACAATTCCATTCATGACACAAGTAATCATTATGCTACCTGCAAATTCCAGTTTAACTACAGTACAAACAACAAAATTCAAAACACCCAGCAAGCAAAGGTGTGTATATATACACACACAGAGAAATATAATAAAAAAAAATTTTTTTTTAAAATCACCTGTCTGCATAAATGAATGAAAAAGATAGATGAACTCTTTTCTCTAAAGAAAAAAGTGGTTACATTCTCTATTAATTAGATAAGTACATTAGACACGTTGCTTCCTGTCAATGACAGCAGCACAATCAACCTTGGAGAGAGACGCAGTTTAAAAATGTGGAAGGAGAGAAGAGAAGAGAATTGCTTATATGCTTTAATCGCAATAAAGGGACATTGGTTAGACATAAAAATGACAAGTTATGATAATTTAAGGACGACAAAGATCTTTAGAGGAGTGCTCAGCAAAATACATTCCGCACTCAACTGCTTTTTAAATTCCACATGGTATGAAGATATGTGTTTTAATCTTATGGTTAAGGAATCTTTTCTATTGTTTTATTGCTTGACCGTCTTATCAAGAATAAAAGCAAACTACTGATGAGAATATTAGTTTGTCACTCATCATAAATTCAGCTTATTTATTATGTTAGAAATTTGACATTGATCAAAGCTCTCAATATTTATTGAACTGTATTGATTATTTCCATAATAGTCTCATTGTTTAAGCAAAAAAAAAAAAAAAAAATAATGATGATGATGAACATGCTGTGTGTGTGTGTGTGTGTGTGTGTGTGTGTGTGTGTGTGTGTGTGAGAGAGATAAATAGAGATCATTCATGGTTGAATCAAAATTAAAACAGTTCTCTTTTTTTTTTTTAAATAGACATACCCAAAAGAATAGTTTGGAAATATGTAAAAGATTTTATACATATGTGCTCAGTTATAAAACACAGGACAATAGCTTGCTGTATTAAAGCATTGGTCCATGAATTTGGTAACAGTAATTGTGAGTTCAATCCCTGGGCCAGGCAGTGTGTACTTTGATACAGCAAGCAATAACTGTGTTGTACTAAAATTATGAACTAAACAAGATATCCCAAAACATGAACAACAGAACAAGAACAGTACCCGCTGTAGATTAAATAATGGCTTCAATTCATAATTCCCTGAGGGTTAACTGGATTGATATACACCTAAGGAAGGTAAAAGGGTAAAATGGCTGAAACGAGATAACAGCAACAAAGATGAAGAGAATAGTCCAAATGTAAATATCGGAAGATAAAAGCTTGATGAAAAGTAAAAATCTAAGAAATGTGTCAATGCAGAAGAGGAATTCATACTTCTGGGATAAAGACAACATTTTGGCCAGAAAATTAATTTCACATCAAAACAAATTAGAGTATAAAAAAGAAACAGAATTTTTTTTAATTGTTCAAACATTTGTTAGCCAAAGTAACTGCTCAGTGAAACTGAGTCTCCAATTATTTGAATGGCCTGAATTTAAGTGCCACATCCTTTCAGAGTGTGGATGATCATAGCTCCCCACAATTTACTGTCTTTTGTTGTTCAAAGTGACTTTTGCTATCTATTCACACAAACTCAAATAGATTAAAGTCTTGTGAGCATTGAATTCTCTAGATCCACAAATTTCAGCCATCTATTTCTGACTGTACATACCAGTTTCCCTGTAGTCCCTATTTAAAACTTCTTTGTTGCTTCCATGCTCTGCCCATGGCATTCTCAGCACTCATCAGTTGTTGCAAGTTTCTTTTTATTCTCTTATACATTAGATATTACATAAACGGTTGTATCTTACAGATTTAAACTGTTTTCATATTTATTTATAAATTAGTAAATGATAAACATTGCATTAGCTTTTAGAATGTTGTAAATAATTTAAGAAATAGTATTTAAGGTTCTTGTTGTAAATTGTCAAGCGCAAAAAAATAAAATGCATAAATTCACTTTCATCATGTTGAGGTTTTATTACAATTCTAATCATTGCTTTTTAAAACAAAAACATTTCTGAGGAGTAATGGTAGTTAAAATAACTGCAGTGTCAAGGGAAAGAAAACGTCTTTTTTGACATTGGGTTTTTTTTGCGGTAACAGTTTGCCCAAACTTTTTTGTTGCTTCCATGGTGTTCTAAGCATTCATTAGCATAACAACATCCAGGCGCTTCTTCATCTGTGAAAAGATTAGCCAGTCAGTACTCACTGCTATGTTGGAAGTTTCTGAAAGGCATCTCACTATTCCTGTGCACCTTCAGATTTCTGTGTCACCTGTTATTGCACTATCCACATAGCTGAATTTCTACACCTGATAGATTTTGATGTCACACTTTATCCTCTCTTGCTAACAACCATGCATCCTGTTCTTGTATAGTTAATAGTCCTTTCTTCTTGCCTTCCTTTATTACCTTGTCTAAGAGCACTTTTAGTTGTCTTTCCAAGTCAGGTGTGGGAGCATTGTCCACATCAGTGGGCCTCACTTCCAGGTAACTGGCTAGCTGCACATATGGCAGTTCTTACTCCAGAAACAGTATCTGTTGATGAGTTTACCATAATTCTAATGGAACGAGAATTTTTGACAGGATTGCTTGTCTTGGCTTTCATCCCAACTCAGACTTTAACAGCAACTGAGGACTCTGCCCATTCCCACACTGACATTGTCCTCATAAGGTGATCATCTGCCAAGCCACACTATTTCCCCATAGATGGGACCCTAACAGGTGCTACCACCCTGGGTCAGGGCAGACCTGGAAACAACAACAACAATAATAATTAAGAGGTGGTTCCACGCTCCTCAAAATTTCCAATCTCTTGATCAGGGGTCTTGCTGCTAGATATAGTTTATCATCAGTAATCAACAGTAACCTGTGGATCTCATGCTGTTAGGATTTTTTTTAGTTCAAGATCATTGTTTAGATTCAAGAAATCTTGTGGAGGAAACATCCTTATCTTGCTCCTTTTTCTACTTTTGTGTATTCCCTGAACTATCTACCACAAGCTGTTTGTTCTTTTCCATGTAAATTAAACCTAATATTTCAAGTACCTTACCCCACCAAATACCTTTGTATAATTTACAAAAAATAGGTATAGGTCTTTCTGCATTGTTATGGTTCAGTGATAGTATTTGTTGTTCTCATGCCTTAAACAAAACCACACTGTTCTTGGTTTCCAGTCGAATTTTGTTATAAACTCTATTCATTAGAATCAGAATAAATTTAGTTAGGTAGCTCTTGAAGCTGATTGTCCAATGGAATATGAACCTGGTTTCTTCTTTTCATAACACTGAAATTAGATCTGAGGTCTTTAACAGAAATTCTCATTGCTGTTGTATTTAGCATCTAAGGTTGACAGCATCTATTAAAATCCTATATGATCCTACTACCTGGCCAATGTCAATCTCCATTTGGATTTTAATACCACAGGTTCTTCCATGATTTTATTGTAGGTTTCTCCTGATATATTTGTTTCAACTGTGCAGTATCTTCTCTTATGAATATTGCTTTGTTTTTTAAGATTTTATTCTGTTGAAAATCACTAAAACAAAACAAAAAAAACCCTAAAAATACAAATTGTTTTGTGTATCTTTGCACAGAGAACAAGAAATGTGCTTTTATTTTTTTAAAAGTTACAACAGGATGAGAGAATATTTAAGTTGGAAAATTAAGTTTAGACATAACCTAAATCTAACAATATTTATTCAATATCCTTTTGAAATAATTTGAAACTGAACATATGTGCTTTCTTGGAAAACAGACATGTTTAGAAATACAAAAGATAATCGATAAAGAAAAAAAAAAAAAGAAAGAAAAGAAACTAACAATCAATTATTTTCAAGAACCTGGAAAATGATAACCATTGATTTTAAGCTAGTTCATTTTATGGATTTATCAAATTAAAAATAATTTTATACTCTTGTTCTCCCTATGAAAGGGGCAAGAGCCACTGATGGTAGAGGTTTACTAAATAATAAAAAACAACAAAAAAAATCTTTGCACAAAGCTACTGCTAATACTATTTTGCATTAATTTTCAAAAAATTAAAAATATTCATCAATAAATCGAATTAAAAAGTCATACATGTGGACAATGAAATAAAATTTGAGTTTCTTTTAAAAATAGAAAAAAAAATCAGATTTGTAATTCATTGAAAAAAGATTACCATCGAAGAAATACAAAAATTAGCGAAGGTGTTCTTATACACAAGAATATTCTACTCTACTTTAAGACAAGTGATAAAAATATTTTTCAATGTTCCTGTGGAAAAAAAAACAAATAAAAAACAACAATGTAGTAAGTAAAAAAAAAACAAAAAAAAAACTAAAAACGTAGGTTGTGGCATCAAAAGGGGGAAAAAATGATCCTCGGCATCACCAACACCTTAAGAGTCAAGAAGAGAGAACAGTCATCCCAAAGAGAGAGAGAGGGGATGAAAGACAAGAAGACACGTGTCAAGAATTATGAAGAGTTGTTGGGGTGTCCAATGTCCAACAATAGATTTTGAATGGCTGATAATGTACTAAAAAGGAGATTATATTTTAAAAAAAACAAAAACAAAACAAAACAAAAAACAGATGAGGCTTCGTTTATACATGAAGATTATGTTCTGAGAAACAAGTTGTTTTTTTGTTTAAGTCTGATTGAAAGTAAACAAAGTTTCCCATCTGGAGCCCAGAGAGATGGTGCAATCGGACCTTATTTTTCATTTTTTCGAAGAATTTACATAAATTATCACACAATCGCCATGCTTCTTTTAAAAATTACATAATTAAAAATGATGACTGGGAAAATACGTAATAAAATTAAATTAAGAAATCAAAGAAGGCGTGACATTTAAAAAGATGAAAAAGCAGCAGCAGCAGACACGAAACAACACGTGTAACTAAAGAGTTTTACTACTTATTTACTTACCCCTTGGCGATAGAAGGGGGGGATCATAAATATTTAGTACTCTACACAGAACTAATACAATAAGTAAATAAAATTAAAAAAATGACTTTAGTTTGTTCTCAAAAGAAAAGTATTCACGTGGTTTTTATTTTTTATTTTTTTTAACTGATCACACTTTAAAATTATCAAAATAAGCACCCCCCAAAAAATAATTAAAAATAAGAAAACATAAAAAATTATTTTTAATAACTTTCATTAGGTAATATTGTAAGCGTATTTGTTATAATTTTTTTTCACATTATTTTCAGCTGTACGTTTTACAAACTTAACATTTTGCTACTTAAAAGTTTTAAAAAATTATTAAAACATTTAAATTAAAATATTTTACTTACCTGACAACAAACAAGGAAAATGAAAAGTGTGATTGCAGTCCATAGCACCTTCTCTCGAAACTGGATCTATATTTAAATAATAAAAACAAACATAAAACATTAATTTGAAAATCTCTACTCAACATCAGGAATTAAAAAAGACTGTTACTAAAAACAGACTTATTGGATATTTAAGCAATTTTCGTTTAAAACTAATGTTCAGTTAAAAAAATTATCAAGTTACAAGTTTTTATAAATTTAAAAATCTAGAAAATGTTAAAAAAAAAAAAAATACTCAATTTTGTATTAGTATTTAAAAAAAACAAAACAAACCAAAGATGAAATTTTAAATAAGATTTTTAAAATATCAGTTAATTAACGAAAAAAAAAAAAATGATTTTTCACTTGTTTTACGAGAAATTTTAAAGTAAAACATTTAAAAATACAAAATTTACACTTTACAGTGAAATATTTTTTATTCATACATCTTAAAAACTTTTTCAGTTCGACTTGATTAAATTTCTTTAAAAAAAAAATTAAAATAATTTTTACAAATGTAAATATTTGAACTTTAAAATATCAACACAGAAAAAAAAAAAATGTTAAATTTGACAATTGTTTCAAAAGTACGTAAAAAAAAAAAAAAAAAAAAATAATACAACAATTTATTTTCATTTTTTTTTTTTCATAACTAGCAAATTTAAAATAATTCATATTAATACTTTTATTTTTAAAAAATATAGATTTTTTTTACAAATCAAAAAATATAAAACAAACATTTTTCAAACTGTTTGGATCACAAAATAATTAGAGAATAAAAATTTAAACTTACTTTTCTGTCCGGTTTAGAGATTTCTGGCAATACTGCACAAAAAGGCTTCACAAACTCGAGAAACTTGACTGCAAAAATAAAACAAGGAACAAGTTAATGTATATAATTACATACCTAAATACCTACACGTTGATTAATTCAGATAAAAAATTAGCAAATAAGCAAGTGTAGATAAATAAACACAGACAGAAAAAGGAGTGTACATTTCTCTTAAGTTCTAGCAGCAGAAGACATTAAAGAACGACGGTTACAGACACATCCACCTCCTCTTGGAATCCCTCGAAATTATACCATAGTGTCGACTTTAAGCACAATCTAATAAACATTTGATCATCTAGATAAAACAAACAATGTATAATGGCAATGATAAAATAAAAAATATGGGTTTTCTGGTGTTAAACGGTTTCAATTTCAATCGGGATGGCAAACAAAGTTACAAAGCCACGTAAGCATTTAAGAAGGGATTTAGCCTTTTCTAACATATTGCCGGGGATATTATTCGTCCAGAAAAAGTATTTCAATCAATTTAGTTTTAAAAAACAGTGTTGATACTTACTCCCCATTTTCTAGTTTTGACCTGCCGTGCTATATGACCATAAGAGACGGTAGGTCCCAAGAAAACCGCTGTGAAAATGGACGAGTAACTTCTTCGTCGGATCCGACAATCTAAACCAGGGGAGCATGAAAGACCAAACATACGTCATACGCTGACTGCTTCGTTACCGAACACAAGGTCACGTACAAACGTTAATGAATTTAGTTTCTAATTTTTTTTATAATTCTTTGCTATTTCGAGCTTTTCTTTTGACTTAAAATTTAAATATCTAGATAAAACTAAAAAGTATTTTAATACATAAGATGCCTAATGAGATATTTGTAAATTATTGACCGATATGCGAAAATTACCGATCTTGAGTTATCTGCCCATTATCTGGAAAGGGTTTTAAAACTTAAAATAGTTATTAAAATTATATAATTCTAGTAACTGAAATTATTTATTATGCTTTAATATACATTAAAAAAAACTCTTTTTATTATTATGTATTCACTTATGATTTTATTGGAGTTTTTTATTTTTTTTAAACTATCAAAATACCAAGTGAATTTTGCTTTAAATAATTTATTTTTATGTGAATAGATAATGGCAAAAAATATAAATTTTATTTTCATGAATTTTTGAATATACAAATATTCTGCTTCACTTTAATATGATTATCTTGTTAAAGAATAAAATATTTATTTTAAATTTATAGGACTTTTTCTCCCAAACTAACATTTCTCAAAATTATAAAAATTAATGTAATAAAAAGGAAATGTAAAATTATATAAAAATAGTTAAATAATCAATAAAAGAAATATGATAGACTAGGTTTCTGTCTCTATTTCTGAGATGAGGTATTGTGTACACTACTTACATTATTTGGACTATTGTCCTCATCTTTGTTGCCATATTTATTACGTTTCGGGAATTAACAGGAGATAACTGATAATTGACATCCATTAGACATGGCCCGTGGAACTAGAACAGTCTACCCCAGTGAGTGAAATAAAGGGTTCAGTTCAACATTCCAACTACCTGAAGAAGGCCAGAGCATACAACAGCCGAAATGTTGTGATAAATATGGCAACAAAGATGAGGACAATAATCCAAATAATGTAAATAGTGTCGATTAGGCTTGTCTATTACATTTTCTTTTAAAAGAAGTGTTTAAAGAAAAGATTTATTAATACAGAAGAAAGTTACTAACGTGTATTCTTTAAATAAAAAAAACTGCTATAATGAAGCCAGACAGTAAAATTTGGATTGAATAAAATTTGATGTGTAAAAATTGATGTTGTAAAAATACTGTCAAAAGGAAGCCCAACACTTTATGAAAGGAATACGTGAATAAAATTTGGCTTTTGAAGTTTATAAAAAAAATAGGCTCAGGTCTTATGGCCTCAAAACAAACCTAAATAAATTTGCAAACAAGCATGGTTTAAAGAGATACATTTGTGACTTTTTAACCAATAGGGAAAGTAAGTTACCCCACAGTATAAAATTTATGATTCAAATCAGAACCGATATGTGGCTTTTTATGAAATCTGTTTTGTTTGACAACCAGAAGGGATTTGGCATTCACAAAGAAGACATTGGCCAGTTGCTGGGAGCTTAGAAAAAGAAAAAGAACGCAAAAAGAAGAAGGGATTAGGCTTTCATCAGCAAATGATGGCTAAACAAAAGAAAAATTAAAACTGGCCAAGTACTTTGATGAAAATAAAAATAAAAAGCTGAAAGAAAAAGAACAGGAAGAAGTAGAAAGAAAGCAAAAAAGATGAATTACTTAAATTATTTGCTGATTATCTTTCTATAGTTGATTCTGGAAGCATGTCGCAAAATTAGAATTATTAACCCTGATTTTTAACTTTTTATGAAAATACGAGATTTATCTCATTTCAGTTTGTAAAAATGAATTGTTGTTTAAACAAACCAGAAGGCCAATGACGCTTGTGAATTTTTCATCCTTCTCAACTCCTTTGAACAGTCGAATGAGTTGAAGTAAGTAAACATTTTGTTGATAATAATTATAATTGCTTTTATGAGCCCAAATGAATTGTAATTAGATTTTGTTATTTTGCCTAACTGTATGGTGCACAAAGGAACATTTTAATAAATGCAAATTTCTTTCAAATCTCAATAATAATAATGCTGGAATAAGAGTTTTGTGTTTTCTTTTCAATTGTACCTTTCACAATACATGACATTCTCTCTTCTCCTTGTATCCATAAAATAATTCTTTTAAAACCACCATATTTAATTTTTCCTTTTCTTCAATTCCTTTTATGCTTAATCTTTTTATCAAGATAATAGACACTCAGCAGGATTAAAAACAAAACCTATTGAATGGTGGATAAACCTTCTTACAATGTCAACAGCCATCTAGCACAATATGGTAGATTGGGCTCCATAGCTATGGATGAAGCAAGTGTGGGAATGACACAGCACCACTGGGCAGAGGACTTTGAACTTAATGCCCAGGATGGCAGATTTCTCCAATGGAATCAATGGTTATATGTCTGTGACCAAGGCAATCACTGAAGTTAGAGGACATTGTCTGTGGAGATGAATAGGCTCCACCTGAATGGCCTGTGAATGAATGTGCTCCACCTGAATTGGCTCCATCAGGTCTACTTACCCATCACATGCATATATAATGATTTATGTTAGTGGACATTATGGATAAGTCTGAGGAAAGAATAAAAATAGTCAAAACATATACTAAATATAACACTTATTCTATTGAAAAACATTATTCAAGATACAAAACTTTTACCTTTTGTGAATGATGAAAGTCCAGCTTTGGAAAAAGTCTGGCTTGTGGTGTCAGACGAGTCCTTGTTGTTTGTTCACACTTTGGAAGTAAAAGAGACCAGGATACTTTATATCTTCTGCTGTGATTGGACAGTTTTGTGACCAATTCAGAACTTCCATACAAGTAGGATTTGGCAGAGTTAGACAGAGCCTTAAACCCTACTGCTGCTATGTGTGTGTTTTGACATTTGTGTGAGTGTGGGTTAAAGTATGCATGTGTGTGTGTTGACTCATTACACATATATCACTGACTTTCACCACAGATATGTGGAGGGAACTAACCAGATGCTCAGCAGCATATATAATTAGAGCTGGTCATGGGATTGCTGCTGATGATGATGATAAGGAGGAGGAGGAGTAATGTCATTTTGCCCATTACTGATTAAAAATGACCACAGACCATCAAATATTTTAACTACATGGCCATGTTTTAAGGAGTATTTTGCGAGAAGAAAATAACTTAGAGAATCAAATTGGTAGCTACTGCTCTTTGACTAGGTGCTCAACATTAAATGAATAATTAGCCATGTCAGTAAAATGAAAGCATAATTTTGACTCTTCTTCTTTGTCTTACTTGTTTAGGGGTCATGCACAATGCATGCTTGGGTGATCATGTTTCTCCACCACAGACAATCACAAGCACAGCTGAAGAAGGCTGAGGTAGACACTGTCCTTATCACTTCCTTAATTCAGTCCAAATATGATACACATATGATGTCTTCTCGCTTGTTTCCCTTTGATGCAGCCTTGTAACGTCACATACTCTAAGCCACTTTTATGGAAGATATGACTGAGAAATCAGAGCTGTCATTGCATGATGACTGACAGTAAGACCTCTTCTCTGTTCAGCTCTTCTCAAAACTTCCTTATTGGTCATCCTTATCTGTATATGATATCTGCCAAATTCTTCTAGAAATCACATTTTTGCTGATTCAATATTCTTCTCAAGCTAAGGGCTTATGGTCTAGGCTTTATATCCATTGGTCAAGATTGACTGAATGTAACATTTGATCAGACAGATCTTCAGCTCCATAGACAGGTTTCTGTTGACAAAAAATGGGTCACATGTCCTGAAATTTCATTTTTGCAATGGCAATTTGTTTGCTGACTTTTGTCTTACATCTTGCATCAGTTGTAATCACATTTCCAAGATAATTAAAACTCTCTACCTCCTTGATGCTTTTATTGCCAGTCCTCAAATTGAAAATTGGTTTCTTAGCTAATTTACTGGTGACTATTGATTTCTTCTTTGCCTATCTTATCTTTTTATCATCTCATCTGACTGATTTCAATCATCTTTATCAGTTTATGCTTGTGTGGCTATATTAACTTGTCACGAGTTGAATAAGAAATGACAGTTTCACATTTATTGAATGCTAATGATCCAGGAAGCACTTTCAAACTGTGGTGACAGTATGACACATGGCCTTGTATAAGTGATATATTGCTGTCATCCTGTCACCAACATTAAAAGGAGAAAGTGACCAGTAAACCCTGAGAAGAATTTAACATAAATGAAACTGATAGAAAAATGTTGTGTTGCACTTCATCAGCCGATAAGAACACAGAGCAATGAAACTGGAATTAAAGAGGAAATATCAATGTGAAATAAACATCAAACTAATTCATCAATTGCTAAGTCTGTGTTGAAAATAGAATGGGGAGACCCAAGCCTGATTGGATGCTCAGGCAGTGCTTTGCGACCCTCAATATCTTATCAGCATTTGATTTTTTCTACCTACATTTATGTTTTTTTTTGTTTTGTTTTTTAAGCTTGTCACCCCAAGCAAGGCTGGAAGCCACTAGCATGCAAGGGGTTACAGAAGGTTTGGAAGAAGAGCAGATAGGAGTGGTAAAGGAGAGGATGTGGAGAAAGACAGTGGGTCGATCAAGGCAAGGAGGTTACAGAAGATTTGGAGCGAGAGTAGATAGGAATGAAAAATGAAAGGATGTGGAGAAGGGAAGTGGATAGATCAAGGCAACTGGAGATGTCGATTGACGCTACACTTAAACCGTTGGAGATTGTATTTGTCAGGGAAACAGGAATAGGGAAGGGAGTTCCACAGGTGAGATGTGCGAGACATGAAGCTATTGGAGTAGAAGAGACATCTACATCTAACAGTTTCAACGGTGAAGGGGTGGGAACGGGATGCCAGCCTCGTAGGACGTTTAAATTCATGAGGCCTAGGAACCAGCGAAAGCAGCTCCTACATTACAAATTATACTAAATATAAATGACTATTGAAGGATGAAAAATTTTTGTGGATTTTAACGTCATTCTGGGTTCTTTTTTTTCATCAAGATCGGTGAATTTGTTTTGCTCATGCTAAATCTCGAAAAAAACACTAGTATATAAAATTTACTATTTTTATCATAAATATTTAATGTGTTAAAATTCTTCAACTTTTTAAGTTGATATTAAAAATTGCTGCAAAACATTATTGGATTTATTTAAGATGGAATGAGCTATTGTGTCTCTAATTTTTATTTAGATAAATACACTGTATTTATTTTCAATTTTTCTAGTTGAATTGTTCACCTATATTACATAAGATCCATTATTGTACACAATTAAGTTATAATATAATTTGTATTTCATATGAATACTACCATATAAAAATTGAGATGTAGTAGAGTGGATTGCCTATATCATAGATTTTTTTGGTGTCGGGGGATGAAACCCTTGAACTAGCCCTGATTTATATGTTGCATGTGTGAGGAAGATAAATATAAATTTCAGAACCTTTGAAATAGGGCTGTAAAAATTTTTGGTCTCAACATTTTTGGTCACGAACTGAAGCACATAGTCTGTAACAGGTTGAATGTCCGACCACATTGAGTAAAAATCGCCAGTTTTAGAGCTCCAAAAACTTGATGAAAATATTTAAAAAAAATGTTTGGCAATGTTTAAACTTTATACCTGCAAAAAAGTGGTGTATCAAAAGGACAGTTATTTCCTTGACATGATTATTACTGTATACTCTTTTGACTCCCTCAGCAATGTTTATTGTTCTAAAAAGCAATGATTAGAATTTTAATAAACCCCAAACATATGAAAGGACACATGGCACTGTGGATAAAGGCATTAGTTAGATCCAGTGACAGGACCCAAAGAGTGTGAGTTCAATACCTGGTTAAAGCGGTGGAGAACTTGGAGAGGGGGATTAACAGGAGATAACTGATAACTGATATCCATTAAACATGGCACATGGAACTAGAACAGTCTACCGCAGTGAGCAAAATAAAGGGTTCAGTTCGACATTCCAACCACCTGAAGAAGGTACTATGGCCAAAACATTGTAACGGCAACAAAGATGAGGACAATAGTCCGAATAGTGTACATAATACCTCATCTCATAAATATAGACAGATACAGAATAAATGTCCTTTTGACCTTTGTAGGTTAAACATTGCCAAATGTTTTTTTTCTAAACCACATGGTGTGCGTTCTCTATCACGTCCATGTCTAAAAATACATGACATGTAAATTTTTGGGACTTTGAACTCTAAAATCTTTTATTTGCTGACAATATTTTTTTTTTCTGAAGATGTGTTGGCTGAAAGGTACCTTAAATTGTAATCATTATGATACTTTTGTATCGTTTTTTATGAAAAAAATATGATCCCTTTTCTTAAGATCATATATATATATATATATATATATATATATATATATATATATATATATATACATATATACATATATATATATATATATATATATATATATATATATATAATATTATTAATAAGTATACATTTTTTCTCTTACGGTTTAACTGCTGTAGACAAACTGAAATTGACTGGTGCTTTTGTTGCTGTATGGAGTGATGCCATCAAGCAACTGTCATATGATCTACATGATTTATTTCTAACAAAGGGAGATAAGTGCCTTTTGTATCCCTACAATTGGATTGAGAGCATTTTCTCCTCAATGAGATGAGATTGATAGTTTTTTTACCAAGACCATTACTTAGTTACAGAATTATGCCACATGTTGACAGATTAGAAAGTCTGTCTGCATTAATGGGGTGACAAATTAAAGCTCCATTAACCATTACTGAAAAAATGTGGTATAAGAAAAATAGAAAATCTGTACCCAATAGGGCAAATTTTATAATGCAGAAGGGACACAATACAGCACTAAAGAGGGTAAAAATGTTCTTGCCCCTGTGGATCAAATAAGATCCCTATCTTGGGTAAGATGATAAACTACATCTGTATCTTGGGTAAGATGATAAACTACATCCGTGTCCTGGGTAAGATGATAAATTACATCCAACAGCAAGGCCTCTGATCAGGAAGTTTGGAGGAGTGTTGAACCACCTCTTAATTGCTAGTGTTTCCAGGTCCATCCTGACCTGGAGTGGTAGTTTAGCATTCCGCTACTACTTTTTCTTCAATGTCGATTTTCGTGCAAAAAGTAGATCACAGCTTCATACATTTTATCTGAAAACCTTAGCTTCTCATTGGACAATAAATATTAAAATTATCTCGCTTATCTTCACGTACATTTGTTCTCAATGAGCGAAACAAAATATAAAGCGCTCCCTGAGTGGTTAACAAATATTAAAAAAACTATTTACCTGCTCACCACTACGTCCGAATAGCATCAACCTAGTTTTTGACGTGACGAAAAAAACAATGCTTTCAGGATCCTGTCACGTGATTAAAAAACATATAAATTGAATGTACGATCGAACCCAGGCAGTGAGAATTTACGACGACTAGCATTTGCTAAACGAGTTCACGACGCTTGTACCTTTACTGCAGCGAAGTACAAAGTTAGAATCTCAAATTCTTTAACATGAAATAACTTCACTGTAACTCAAGCTAAATTTTCAACTCACTCACCAACTTCTTCTGCAACTTACTAAAAACTATTCAATCACGCTATTGAATCTTATGAGACTTAAATTACAAACATTACGAACAATACATTCCACTACGAGCAACGAAAACAAATTGAACATTTACGGAACATTCACTTCTCCAACTTCTTTAAAGCTAAAAGTTTATCAACATATTTTCAGCTTTACAGGATTCTTTAAACTCTCTTTCAGTGAACATTTTGAGTCACAAGTTATTTCAATTTTTGTGAGCTCAGGTAAAAAAATATTCAGTAGTAAAATCTTTAACCCAGTCAAAGGGAAGTAACTCATATTAATAATTCATGTAAAAAAACTGTTGACGATTATATAAATATTGTACCTATTATGAAAGGTTATTTTCTTGTGTTTTTTCTCTTGTTTGCTTTTTGTTTGCTTAAAGATTCGTAAAGTAAAAAATGTGCGGGTTGATTTATGCTGTCAATACCGCTACAGTAGCATCTGTTAGGGCTCCAGCTATGGGCAAATAGTTAACGCCCAAACTGGGGTCAAAACATATAAAAATAGGTTTTAATACTAGCAATATATTTTTGTAAAAAATTATTACCAGCAATGAATTTTTGAAGAAAAAATTATTACCAGCTATATATTATTACTAGCAATACATTTTTGAAAAAAATATTACCAGCAATACATTTTTGAAAAAAAAAAAATATTACCAGCAATACAGTTTTGAAAAAAAAATATTACCAGCAATACATTTTTGAAAAAAAAAAAATATTACCAGCAATACATTTTTAAAAAAAATATTACCAGCAATAAAACATCTTGTTGGCATTAAATAACCCATTGAGGTTGATATGCTGTAAAACAAAACAAACCAAACCAAACCAATCAGATAAAATTCAGACAAGAATATGAATGGGAGTTGGAATTTGAGCCAGGAAGTGAGTCCATTTCAGACCCTATAAACCAATAAGAAATGAGTGATGAGGAGTTAATGAAAGACCAAGACAGTTTGGATGATTCAAGCAGCAAGGATGAACAACAGGACTTCACCAACAAATGAGACAGATCTAGATCTTCCATTGAGAGAAATATACACAGACTGTGATGTGCAGAAGTTTGGTGAAGTTTAATGATGCCCAGGGCCAACTCCTTGATTGTATGCCCCTAAGACTCAAGTAGGGGTGCCTATAGGGCCTAGTACTGAGAAATGTGAGAAAAAGAAGATATTTTAAATATGTAAAAAGAGATGAAACATGAAATAAACACTTTATTCAAGTTAAATATAAACTAAATTTTTATTTCACTCTTTGACTGGATGCCTTCCTAATATGGATGTCCCCCCTCTGCCCTCCCTTCTGCATACTACTGCACACAGATCTCTAGAGAGTGGGAGAGAAGGAAGTCAAAATGAACATACAAATTGATGAAAAAGTTTGAGATCAACAAAAGGCATAAAGCCTCTTTGATTCAGGGAGATGTGGTAGTGGTTGGTTTGTGCGACCACTAATTAGCATATGTCTAGGAGTAGACGTTATGTATAGGCTCACTACATAAAATAGTGGTAATGGTACTGTAGAACCGATACTGACTGCATACAACTGCAATTACCTACTTGGAATATCAGAGCCATAGCAAGCAGAGCAGGGGAGGACGGTGGACGGTATCTTGATTCTCCCTAAATTTTTACCAATTTTACTATTTTTTACTGGGTTTTATTTTAACAAATTACAATAAAGAAAGAAATACAAGAAAAAAATTATCAAAGCAAGGAAGAATATAACTTTCATAAAACCCTGATGAAAGAATTCTTCTTTAAAGGTGTTACAATGATGGCAATTTCCCTTTATCACATGGGTGTGTTTTCATTTTAATTTGGAATTGTGGTGAGTCCAA
This sequence comes from Acanthosepion esculentum, assembly GCA_964036315.1. NCBI lineage: Eukaryota > Metazoa > Mollusca > Cephalopoda > Sepiida > Sepiidae > Acanthosepion > Acanthosepion esculentum. The sequence continues at coordinate 64,086,775 of OZ038510.1, forward strand.
TAAAATAAAATAAAATATAAAAATAAAAATGTACAAACAAATAGAAAAGAATTCAAATTAAAACAAAGCATTTGCTTTCCCTTAAAATCCTTATCTCTGGAAAATTTAAATCTTCTTGCCACTAACCATGTTGGCGGCCTTTGATAACTTAAGGCTAAATTCTAAATTTTTCTGAACGACCGAAAAAAAACATTTGTCTCTGCTATGGCCCCGAATATCATAATACAATTTTTATCAACTAATCCAGATGCTGGCTGTATCATTTGACGTCTAAATTAGAAGTTCTAAAGTAGCTTTTCTTATTGACTCTAAAATAATTGTTTATTAGATTTTAATTTATGTCAAACCATATATGATGGATTTGCTTCAAGTTATGACAAACTAATCAGTTAGTCTCTAGGTGACTATGCCTATATGTCTCTTTCATTTTCTAAATGAGTAGACATAGATTTCTAAAATCAATTAAGATCAACAGATTCCTAGAACAAGAAGATTATATTATGTAGGTTTCTGTCTGGATTTCTGGGATGAGGAGTTATGATTATTTACACTATTTATATTCGGACAGTTGTCCTCATCTTTGTTGTTGTTGTTATCACATTGTACCTTCTGGCCTTCCTCATCTGGATAACCTACAAGGAATTTTGAACTGTCGCAGTTAGCTCCTCCTCATTTCCTTAACCCGTCAACAGGGGTCTCTCTCTCCCGGGAGTATAAATACTGGCTGACCTTTCGCCTCTTTCTCTTTCCACGGCTTCGCACACGTGCAGCCAAACCGCCTCTCCTGGGGCCGGCAACCTCGCACGTGGGGCGAGGTACAAAAACTTTCTCTTAAAATTTCCAATATGTGAACTCTTATACACAACCAGCGTTTCCCATATTCTGGGAACACGCTAAAACAAAATTAACCCGTACGGACATTCAACTAAAAACAACACATACACAACTTTCCATACAGACACTGTAACATTTTATTCATGTTTTCAATGTATTGTAACTCGTGTTTTAATCCATTTGTAATTCATGTATTAATATATATTTGTTTTGTACACATATATATTGGTCTTGTTTGCTTTCTTTTGCTTTCTTTGGACTCCATTAAAGTCCAATATTCTTATGTAGCTGGACCGGCCAGCGGAAGCCTTAACCTAGAGATAACTCATCTTCTCTTCTCACATTCACACACCGCCCGGTCCACTACAGAACTGAACCCTTTATTTAATTTACGTGGGTAGACTGTTCTTGTTCCATTGCCCATGTCCAGTTCTTATCAGTTTCACAAAACAAGCTCACCCATTTCTACTATGTCCAGGTACACACTGCCCAACCCAGAGATTGCACTCACAACCACTATGTTACTAAATTCATGAACCAATGCTTTAATTCACTAAACCCGTGGGACAGATTGCTGTAGTGAACTTGGAGCCTTTGTTGGGGATTAGTGAATGTATTTGTTAAATCAGAAGGAAATTATTTGTGATGGCATGTTCGATAAAATTCAATCCTCAACAATATTCATTCATTTTGAACAGGTCATGCAAAAACAAAGTTAAAAAAAAAAAAAAGTCAAGTTGAATGCAAAACAATAATGGGTATATATACAATTCAAATATGCACAAATGTGTTAAAAACTTGTTGAATGTTAAGTGCTGATGTATTAAATTGGTGTGTTTGTTTTTTTAGTACGTTTGAAACCTTTTGATAGTGTTAAAGATTCGTTCAAAGAATTAAACAGTTGTTGTTTTATGTAAGTGTTTACATACGATTGTTTTAGGTCAATAGAAGTTGCGTACCCTTAATTGTTGTTTGTATGAAATGTTTTGAGTTATTAATACTTATTTCGTAGTGAGGGAAAATGTCACTTTTTAAGTATAATAATTGAAGTTTGTAAAGTTTTTGTTTGACAGAGAGAGAAAGATTATGCCAAATGGTTGTTGAGTCAGAGTTTGATTTGTGTATTATGCAAGTTGGATAAATGATGCTGGAATTTTACTTGCATGAGTTGTTGTAAAGTTCTTTAACGTCTGACTGCGTTAGACAAGAGGGGAGTTCTTGAGAGTCACATTTTTGGCAGTGATGTTGTGACGTAGAGAAGTTAGATTCATTGACATCAGTGTTGCCGGATAGTTTAATGTCTCGATTCATCGAGACGGGTGTTTGTAATTGTCACATTTTGAAGCTTGGAGTGAGCGGTCAAAATTGTATGCTGCTGTTGTTGTTGTCTCTCACAGTGTCAGACTCTGCTCTGCTCTGCTGTGCTGGGCTGTGCTGTGCTCACATGTGTTTTTGGGTTTATATATGGTCGTAGTCATGTGGTGCGGCTCCAGAAAGAATTGCGCCAAAAATTGCTTGTACACGTGCGGGTGACTTGATTGGTTGAAAAGGACCAATCAGTGAGCTAGATTTGCAGAGAATGACCAATAGTAGCTCGCTGACATTGCTTATATGAAAGTTGATGTAATGGAATAGTGCATTATACAAAGAAGGTAAAAACTGGGCTGTGGACGAGCCCACACCTTAAAGATAACCTTCCTGCTACTACTTCTGCCCATCATGTTTAGACTACTGCTGCTGTTGTTGTCTGTCATGCTTTGATTGCTGCTTCTGCGGCTGAGTTGTTTTGATGGGTCTGTACTGATTTTAAAATTTCTGTTTTCATTTCTGTAATGAGGCGTTATCATTATTTACACTATTTATATTTGGACTATTGGCCATGCATTAAATAAAGGGTCCAGTTCAGAATTTCCTGCAGGTTACCTAGATCAATATACATCTGATGAAGGCTGGTGGGTCGAAACATTGTGGTAACAACAACAAAAATGAGGACAATAGTTCAAATAGAAATAGTGTAAATAAAAATATAGACATTAAACTTTAGTGAATTCTTCAAGAAAAAGAAAGGAAAGACAATTCAGAAAATTAAATGTTTGCGGACAATAGAACTTTTTGTTCAAGCTAATTGGTTCCAGATTAATATTCTGATTCTTGGCATGAATTTGATTGGATGAATCTGAATGGATAAATTTGATTGGATGAATTTGATTTGAATTTATAAATTGTATTGGATGAATTTGAATGAATGGAATTGCTGAGAAAATCATAATATTTAATATAATTCTTCTGAACCCAGGTTCACAAAACAAGAGAGATAATATATTTGGTTTGCTGCAGGCTGAAAAAGGTAGCTGTTGTTGAAGAAAAGAAGAGAAAGAAAAAGAAGAAAGAGGTGGGAAGAGAGAATCTTTTTTACTTACTCAGATAAAAGAAAGATACATAGATTTGCTTTGAACAAGAGTCAGAAAGTTAGACATAGGTCTGGTTTGCATAATTTAAAAAAAGTAGATATAGTGTTGTGGGTGGTATATTGACCCACAAACAGAAATTGAATGATGGAAGACAACAACAAACAAAACAAAGACTTGAGTAAAAAAATATATTGCCCAGTTTATTTTTGTTATAGAAAATCCTCTCTCCTGTCGTCATAGTGCCGGCCACTTTCCACGGCATGCAGCAATTAACGACATCATCAAAAGAGGTTTGGATGCAACTGAGTTCCCTTCCCAAATCGAACTCATAGGCCTTGACCGTGGTGATGGAAAGTGGCTGGATGGCATTACCATCTTCCCTTTTAAAATGGGTAAGTCGTTGATTTGGGATGCGACCTGTGCTGATACATTCTTGGCCGGTAATTTGATCAGGTCCGCGGTTGAGCTGGGGTTCGTCGCCCGAGACGCAGAGATAAAAAAAAAAATAGCTAAATATTCTTCTCTTGCTGATAGATTTTTTTTTACTCCTGTGGCAGTGGAGACTTCAGGGGTTATTGGCCCTCGTTCGATGGTGTTCCTTCGGAGGATTGGCGCGATTACGTCTCAATTAAGGAACGAGCCTCGCGAAACGGAGTGGCTCTTGCAGCGTGTCTCACTGGCGACGGTTCGAGGTAATGCTTTCTCCATCATAGCGGCTGGCAGAGGATAGAAAAAAAAATTTGTTTATAGTTAGGTTGTTCTGGAATTGTCATCATTGGCCGACTGAACTTGCTTTGTTTCAATTATTGTTTCCCTTAGATTGAACTTACCATTTCTTTTTATACTATAATGTATTTCAGTGTTATCAGATAAGGTTTTTATACTGGATATACACAAAGTAGAAAGCTTTAAATGCTAATTTGTAGTTAGCTAAAGTAACGAATTCTTTAAACGAAATAATTTCTGCCAAAGTAAGGTTACATTTTACTAAGGAAAAAATAGCTCTGCAAGGTCATGTAGAAGGTGAGAATAGCTTTGTCCTGAGAAGGGCAGTTTTGGTAGTCACGTTGTCCTGAGAAGGACAGTTTTGTGGTCGCTGGAGAGTGTTGTCCCAAAAATGACAGTTTTGGTAGTTGCTGGAAAGAGTTGAGCTGAAAAGGGCAGTTTATTGCATATCGTTAGCAAGGATGGCTGGAGCAGCAGGAGCTGAAGGCCTATTGGAAATGGCTGGGGTGCCAGGAGCAAAAATGGTTGGAGCAACAGCTGATAGCAAGCTGGAGATGATGATGGCTGGAGATGTGAGCTGGCAGTTGGCTGCTGCAGCAATAGATATAACACTTTTATCCTAGTCATCTGGGCCACAGATCACTTCTTTTTTTTTTTGTTACCTTTGAAGACTCTTTATATACTTAAGCAGTCTTACAACAACACTGGTTAAACTTTTTCTTCCAGTTGTTTTTAAAAAAATGTGTGCGTGCCGACAAATAGGACAATAGTTTTGGTTTGTATTAGAATCAAAAAGTAGACATAGGTTTGGTTTTCATGATAATCATAAAGATAAACATAGGTTTGGTTTTCATGATAATCATAAAGATAAACATAGGTTTGGTTTTCATGATAATCATAAAGATAAACATAGGTTTGGTTTTTGTTGTATCATTGAGGTGAATGATACACAGAGAAGAATAGGTGCTTAATATATTTATTCAGCACAATAACCAGTGCTAATGGATACATACAAAAATCACAGAACAATAAGTTATAAACAATTAACAAGACAACTTACAAGGAATAGAGGAGGGTCAAATGCTCTATAGCCAAACAAAGTATGGTCAGTCTGAATATTAATCAGCTTAGTATCAACTTATTAATCAACTTGTTAATCAACTTTTGAAGTCCTTAATCATAAACTATTTAAGGCTATGAGCCATCTGGTAGTGCTGAAGTGGTGTTAACTACAATACAGTTTTCATGATAGTCATAAAGGTAGACATAGGTTTGGTTTTCATGATAGTCATAAAGGTAGACATAGGTTTGGTTTTCATGATAGTCATAAAGGTAGACATAGGTTTGGTTTTCATGATAGTCATAAAGGTAGACATAAGTTTGGTTTTCATGATAGTCATAAAGGTAGACATAGGTTTGGTTTTCATGATAGTCATAAAGGTAGACATAGGTTTGGTTTTCATGAAAGTCATAAAGGTAGACATAGGTTTGGTTTTCATGATAGTCATAAAGGTAGACATAGGTTTGGTTTTCATGATAGTCATAAAGATAGACATAGGTTTGGTTTTCATGATAGTCATAAAGGTAGACATAGGTTTGGTTTTCATGATAGTCATAAAGGTAGACATAGGTTTGGTTTTCATGATAGTCATAAAGGTAGACATAGGTTTGGTTTTCATGATAGTCATAAAGGTAGACATAGGTTTGGTTTTCATGATAGTCATAAAGGTAGACATAGGTTTGGTTTTCATGATAGTCATAAAGGTAGACATAGGTTTGGTTTTCATGATAGTCATAAAGGTAGACATAGGTTTGGTTTTCATGATAGTCATAAAGGTAGACATAGGTTTGGTTTTCATGATAGTCATAAAGGTAGACATAGGTTTGGTTTTCATGATAGTCATAAAGGTAGACATAGGTTTGGTTTTCATGAAAGTCATAAAGGTAGACATAGGTTTGGTTTTCATGAAAGTCATAAAGGTAGACATAGGTTTGGTTTTCATGATAGTCATAAAGGTAGACATAGGTTTGCTTTTCATGATAGTCATAAAGGTAGACATAGGTTTGGTTTTCATGATAGTCATAAAGATAGACATAGGTTTGGTTTTCATGATAGTCATAAAGGTAGACATAGGTAAAGTAAATAGCCCCTTTTTTCAGAGGGAGTTTTACCTCTTTGCATGGGGATGCAGTTTGGTGTATTCTTGATCCCAAACAACAGGGCAAAAATAATTTTTAGACTATCCTCATAGTCTTGAGTTTTTTCTTTTTTTTTTTTATTCATATCAGTTGTTCTAAAATTTTTCTCCTGTAATGCCTCTTTTCTACAAGCAAAATCTGTTTTTGGAAGAAACTGATCTAAAAAATAAAAAAGAAACAATTTTTGCAAATTTTTTGGAATATAACAAATTTGGATTTAAACTTTATCACCACTGGCAAAATTTTGATGAGAACATATATACCATAATTCTTTGGTCTTTTGGTTGAATTTGTGGAAGTTTGAAGGTATGAAAATATGGCCTTGTAAAAATATTCAACTCATCCACAAAGAAAAAGGAAAGGAAATAAAAAAAGCAGATAAAGTTTAAATTCTGGTCCTCTCTGCTGGTAGCCTTGAGGTATCAGAATTTATATCCTTTTCACCAGGCTCAAGATTTTGTGGCAGGATCTTTGTTTTCAGCACATCATCAAAAAGTCTCTTTGTGCCAATTTTTTTGATTGGCCAAATTATTTTATTTTCCAAGCATTTTTTTCTTTTTCATTTCTTTTTTTTTTTATAACAGAACTTATGCATAGAGCCTCCCTGATTTTTGGTATTTTTCAGCAACAAATAAGTAAGTTTTACTCCTGCAAACTTCCAATGTTTTGGCCAGGTTTAGTCTTTTCTTCTTCTTTTTATTTGAGGATTGCCATATTGTAGGTTGGGGGAAGTATAGAAAGAAAAGTTTAAAAAGAGAGAAAGAAAAAGAAAGAGATAAGTGTTTTAAAGGAAAGCACAAATACTTTATTTTAATTTGAATTCTTTTTATTTTTTGTTTATATATTTTATTTTTATATTTTATTTTTATCGGAACTCACTACAGAGTAATCCAAATGTTAACTTAAGGAATTTAAAAGCTTGCATGTTGGGTGTATTTTAGGTGGTTGCATTTTCACATGTAAGCAATTAATGTAGAAACAATAAAATCTTGGGTTTCTATTATGGACTGTTGATACTCTTTTTTTATATAAACTGTAGTGAGACAAAGTCCTCAATGTTTCTTGGGTATGTCTGTTTTATTTTTCTGATCCAGAAGTTAGGGTAAGTAAGGATAAGCATTGTTACAATGGGCAAGCTGAAGTCATCCTTGCACAGAGTTGGAATAACCAAAGAAAAGTTTGTATTTAGTTCATCATTGAAGAGTCAGCATGGTTATAATGGTTGAGCTCAACTCAGCCTTGCACTGAGTTGGAACGATCAAAGAAAAGATTGTACTTACTTTATCATTGGAAGGTTTAAACATAGTTATGGTATATCTATTTTCTTTTTCTTTTTTCCAGAAGTTAGGGTGAGTAAGGATAAGCATTGTTATAATTGTTGAGCTCAAGTCTGTCTTGTGCTGAGTTGGAACAACAAAAGAAAAGGTTGATTTACTTCATAGTTGAAGGTTTTGGAAGACACGTGTAGATGCCATGCATTGGAAAGTTGAAATAGAGTTCAGTCATCAGTGCACCAGGGAAACAAACATGCCCTAGTGTGGGCGTCATTTTTTCCATGTGCTTCTATATCTTGGAGTAAAAGGAAGAAAAGAGAAAAAGGAAAGAAAATGTCTTTTTTATAGACTATGGCAGTGCTGCCTAATAGACATTTTACAAAGTCAAGTGTGGGATTAAAATTTCTGGTTCCCTTATTACTAGCATCATGGAAAAATGTATTTGATTTTCTTTTCTTTTATTATTCATTATTATTATTTTGTTCATTGATTTTATTTCATTTTCCCACATAAGTTTACCATTCATCTGTACATAAAATATCCCTGCCACATTTGGTCTGGTGCTTATGCTATATATCTAAAGAATCTTGACAAAATCCAAAGCATCAGCAATATTATCAGTCCTGAGCTGGCATCTTGGTTTCAGTCACTTTCCTACCACCATAATATAGCATTTCTATAAATTTCTGGGATTAGAAGTTATCATTATTTACACTATTTATATTCAGACTATTGTCCTCATCTTTGTTGTTTTATCACAATATTTTAGCCGTTGTGCCATCCAGGCTTCCTCGAGTATATATTGATCTGGGCAACCTACAAGGAATCCCAGACTGAACTCTTTATTTAATCTATAGGGGTAGACCGTTCTCGTTCCACTGCTCATGTCTAGGGATATCATCTAGTTATTATTTTCAGATCGGAATGGTCATAATGGTTGAGCTCAAGTCAGCTTTGTGCCAAGTTCGAATGACCAAAGTAAAGGTTGTACTTACTTCATCAGTGAAGGTTCTGCAAAACACACCTGTATGCTGTACGTTGGAAAGAATGCGGGTCTGTCCTTTTCAGAATTAGGATCATAAAATTACACAGATGACCAAAACACATTTCAGTTCCTTTATTTCTAGCATCAAGAGAAAATGCATTTATTGTTTTATGCATTATTATTATTTTATTGATTGATTTTATTTCATTTTCCCACATAAGTTTACCATTCATCTGTACATAAAATATTCCTGCCACATTTGGTTTGGTGCTTATGTGTTGTAATGGAATGTCCCATACTCCCTATCGTCTATGTGGACTGACTATATCAGTAGATATATGTAGTAAGCACAGGATATACCTGGGGGACTTGCTTCGGCAATTGGTTGGAGATTCATCTCCGGCTGGGCTGGTTGAGCCCCTGCCTTTGGGCGGGGAGGTGCCCGGGCAGAGCTGTGCCGAGGGCGGAGTCTTGTCTGGGGTGGTGGACAGCTGCCCAACCCTGTTTTTTATGGGGTCCACAGGGAATTTTTGCCCGAGCCTACAGGCTTGGTTTTACCCTGCATTAAATAACGGCCTTGTGCCACATCCTGCCTCACCGGGTGGTGAGGTAAATAACCTTGCTTCAGCAATTAGTTGGAGATTTGTCTCCAGCTAAGCTGGTCGAACTCTCTGCCTTCGGGCGGAGAGGAACCCAGATGAGGCTATGCCGAAAGGTAGAGTCTTGTCTGGGGAGGTAGACAGCTACCTGACTCTGTATATACAGGGTTTACGAGAACTTTTGCCCGAGCCTACGGGCTCGGTTTTTCCCCCACATTAAAAATGGCCTAGTGCCACATCCTGCCTTGCGGGGGAGGTAAGGTAAATAACCTTGCTTCGGTAATTATTAGCCTGCTAACTGATTTCCTATCTTTCACAATAAACCTCTCTTCTTTCATCTAAACCCATGTTGATGTTCCTTTCACTTGAGTACCGCCTTTGTCTGTTTGTAACCTCTTTAAGGATACAACATTATGCTATATGTCTAAAGATTCTTGACAAAATCCAAAGAATCAGCAATATTATCCATTATTATTATTTTATTCATTGATTTTATTTCATTTTCCCACAAACTCTTACCACTTTAGAGTCCTACATTGTCTTTATGGTCTTTGTTCTGTCCTCAGTTCACTCAAACTTGTTAAATAGGTTACTTGCTGTTATCCCTTCTTCTCTTGCCTTCTGGATATCCTGTGATGTTCTCCCGGCTTTCTTTTCTCATTATGTGTGTCTCTTTACCATCCTTCGTTGTCTCTGTTCTATAAATTCACACAGAATCTATATGTAGGTTCTTCACTGTTTATGCCTGCTTCTCTTGCCTTCAATATGTCCTGTGAGTGTTAAATTCTCTAGGCTGCTTTCCTCATTATGGACGCCCATTTACCATTCTTCTTTGTCTTTGTTCTATCATCCATTCAAACAAACTTGTTAAATAGGTTACTCACTACCCCAAATCACATATTTCCTAATTTCAAACTCATTTTGGCTGTTCTTTTTTATGTGCTAATTCTTTCAAGACATAGAAGATCATGGCTCTCTACAACTTCTTTTTTTGTTTTTGCTCTTAGTAACTTTTAATATTCCCCTTTATTCTTGTTCTGCTATCCATTGTAAGTAAGTTACTTATTATATTCCCCTGCTTCATTTCTCTTGCTGTCAATATGTCCTGTGAATTTTAAATTCTCTAACCCTTCTTTCCTCATAATGTGCCTCAGAAATTTCAGTTGTCTGTTTACTAATAGTAATTTTATTGTAGTTCCTATTCTTTTTAAGACTTCCTTGTTTCCCCACATGCTTTGTCCATGATATTCTCAGCACTCATTGATAGAACCCCAGTTTTGCCACTTCAAGTTTCCTCTTCATCTATAAGGAAATTGTCCAACATTCACTATAGGAGATTAACTATTACATAACAGTCTAGCATTATTTTCTTTGTTTCTAATGATATTTTCTAATCTCTTAATACTTTGCTCAGTTTCTGTAAGGCATCTTGCACTATTCATATGTATTTTAGATTTCTTTATCATGCTTTTTGTCTTCTGTTACTACGTGCCAGGATGATTCTTCGTGTTTATTTACTGGAAACTTTGGAATAAAACAAATTGACAAGAGTATAAAATAAATAATATATATTTATTTATTTATTTGATTTAGATTGGAGTGAGTCCTTTGATATTCGAGGTAATGAAAGTTTGTTATAAGTCCAATCTTGGTAGCAGTTGGGAGAAAGTCTGTTTTGGCTCAATATTTAATAGTTTAGAAGTCAGAACTTGGCAGTAGTAGTGATATTAGAAATAGGTCAGTGTCAATCTACTGTATTTTTCTCGGCCCTAAGAAGGGTAGAAAACATCATTAACAGATGACCTCTTAAGCTTCTTTATGTGTCATGCATGGCTAGTTTCTATGGCAGTTGTGTTTCTTGTTCTGTGGTTTCTCTTGCATCTAGCTCAGAGCTGTCAGTTTATATCCTTTTGACCAGGCTCCAAGACTACTGGCATGATCCTTGGTTTTGGCTAACATCAAAAGTTTCTTTGTGGTAATTTTTTTGATTGTCCCAAACTATTTTATTTTCCAGTTTTCTTTTCTTTTTCATTTTCTTTTTATATAGCAGAAGTTATGTGTGGAGCCTTTCTAATTTTTGGTAGTTTTTAGTCACAAACAGTTAGACCCTAGTCTAGTGAACTTCCAGCATTTTTCGACCGGATTCGGTCTTTTCTGCTTGCTTTTTTTTTATTTGAGGGTTGCCTACATACACACACACATATATATATATATATATATATATATGTAAGCAACCCTCAATATATATATATATATATATATATATATAGATATATAGATAGATAGATAGATAGAGAGAGAGAGAGAGAGAGAGAAAGAAAGAAAGAAAGGATAAATGCTTTATTTTAATTTTAATTCTTTTTATTTCTTATATATTTTTATTTTATTTTTTTATTTTATTGTTTCTCAGCATTACAACTACACTACCCAGATAGTCACATTTCTGTACCGGCTTGATTTTTTTTGACATCCCTGTATGTAGCTTGCAGCCAGCCTCTTCTGACAATCATCTATTTTATTTTATTACATTACATTTAATGTTTAGTACTTCTTGTTTACTTCAATTACTCTACTGCTGTTAAAAAATAAAACAAAAAAAACACTATGTTAGGGGCGATAATCCGCAATGTTTTGTGACCGTTAGGTGGCACTCCGATCACATGACAACCTGTTCTACATTTCCTTCCTTCAGAGTTTAGTTGTCGTTTCTCTGTGTCGTCGTCTGTTTTCCTTTAAAATAAGATCGTCCCCAAAATGATGTCCGAAATTTCTTTCAACATTGACCACGGTTATTTAGAAGGCCTTGTCCGTGGCTTCAAGGGCGGCATACTTAAACAATCGGACTACTTGAATTTGGTGCAGTGTGAGACATTGGAAGGTAAGAGGAAGCAATGTAGTGAAGTGTTTAAGAGAACTACAGTACAGATCCCCCCCTCCAACTGCTCCATTTTGGTGTCGTGGCTCAGCTAATAAACGCGTTGATTGCTTTTATCAGCTGATTTTGGTGTCTTCTACTTTGAGCAAGTCTTTCACACCCTTTGTCGAATTTGTTTATTTCATTTCATGTAAAATTCTAATTTGCCGATTAATATGTCTCAACACCTACTTGAGAGTATGTGTTGTCTTGTAACTAAAAAATAAAAATGGAACAATTGTTTTTTTTCTCTTTAAAAAAAAACTAATTGTGCTACTAATTAAGCTGTAAAAGTTTTTCTTGTGTATATCTGGCGGATATTCTAATGTCATTAATCGTTAGTCTTCTTGTGCATGTTGAAGAACTCAAAATTCGTTACATACAATAATTAATTCGGTTTGTTATGGTTATTGGTATATTGCTCATTCAGTAGTAAGTAGTGTTGCTTACGTTTTTATACTGTCCTTCAAGTTCGATCTGAAGGAAGTTTATTTTTATTTACCAATTGGTTTCATTAATAAATTTCTATTTATTTACCTTATTTGGACTCTTATCCTTATTTCCATTGTCATATTCACAACGTTTCGGCCGCTGTACACTCCGGCCTTCTTCAGGTGATTAGAATTTCGAATCGAACCCTTTATTTCGTCCACTGGGAGATATAGACAGATAATAAATTTCTGTTGTTATTATCGCGCTGCTAAAGTTTTCGATTGTTAAGTTATGAAGAAACATATTACTATTTGCTCATTATGTAAACACGTTGCAATGATTTATTATTGTTATTTTACACTACAGCTTATTCAAGTTCTAACCTATGACTAGTTTGTCTTGTGATTATTGGAGTTACTATTTTCTTTGTAAGAATTATGCACCTTTATATTGAGTTCTGAAGGTAGAAAATTTACTTGACATCATTTATTTACTGGATTATGTCTTCTTAATTAAACTACTTCTAACTTTTACGTACGCGCTTATGACAAGGACATTAGTGAACAACACTGAACACACGAACCTAAAACAACAGATGTTAACTTTTACTCACAATAATTACATTTCATTCAATATAAAAGGTATTTATTGTTAATTGTTAGTAATTAAAGAGAAAAGTTAGAATATGTAACAGTTGTTTTATTTGATAATTTATCCGATTTCGTTGCTGAAATTTAAAAAAGCATACATTCTCATTACCTTTTTTAATCTCATATTACAATTGAATTAAAAATGTTGTTAAGGTTTTACATTTTAATTTAATAATAAAAAAAATAATTGACATTTGACAAGAAGAAGACTCAAGATAAATGGTTGTCGTACACAGTTACAGTAGTTAAATTTTTCAAAAATCTTTTTTGTTTCTAATGTTTCAGATCCGTTAAAATAAAACACTTTAAAAAGAAAGAAAAGTTTGCTAATTTAATAAACTTTAATTTATTTATTCATTTACGAAAAAAAACATTTTTTTTTTATTAGTCCTTCCCTTTTTTGTCGTTTTTTAGACTCTAAAGAAAAACCTCGTTTATTTTCGTAGTCATGTGATTGATTATTAATTTATTTTAAAAAACTAACAGAATATACAAATAATAAAGCACTTTTTTTACTATTTCGGTATCAATACGATTTAAACCTTATTAATCTACTAATGATTAATTCATTACCAAATTAATTAAAGTACCTGTCTGCTTCCGCCTTTCCTTTCTTTAAGAAGACTTAGGAAGAAAATAACCTATTCATTTCATATAAATTATGTAAATTTGTAAAATATATCAATAATATTTAATTTACTAATTATGTCCTACATTGATTGATTGATTGTCATTTGTTTTGTCTATTTCATAAATAATAGCAATTTTCAAAAGGGAAAACGAGATATCGATGAATGAAAATAAAATGAGTGGGTGGGAACCAACCCAACAATATGACATGGTACCGTTTTTTACCATGTCCCATATTGCAATTTAGTCTTTTATTTAAAACTTTCTTTCACTAATGATATTTTTTTGGTAATTGGAGAATGAAAAACAAAAAAGTAGGACCAGGATTTTTTTTTATTTATCCTTTTTTTGTATTGTGAAAATTCTTCAAAATATTTGCACAGGATAAAGTCAGTCAAGTCATTTTTTAAATCTCAGGATGAGATTGAATGACATAAATAAATAATTGAAATCTTTATTTTTAAAAACATATTTTGGTTGTTAAATATTAAGGATGCAATTATGATGAAAGAAGCTCTTGTCTTGTCTACAGTACGTTTTTAAAGGCAGCCACTTGTCAAAAAAAACACTTTTTAATTTCAATCTGTCGTTATTTTACTTAATTTTTACTATTTTACTTTTTTTGATTAAACTATGATTTAAAACGTTTTTTGCTTTTTTTTTTTTTTTTTTCTCCTCCTCCGGACATAGGGGAAAAAGTACTGTCTAGACTTTGAAATAAGAGTAAGACCTACTTACAATATGAAACTCATAGACAATAAATAAGGTTATATTACAATTAATGTGACTGTTTAAATTTAGGAAAATAACCTGGACTTTGAACAGAAAAATAAATGACTGTGCATTTTTATTTTTTAATCAGTGAAATTCGACAAGCAGAAAATGTTTTTTTGTGTTAATTTATTATAAATCAGGCTTTTGTTTATTTATGAATTCGACCCATTTAAGAAGAAAAAAGACTTTAAAAATATTTTAAAATCAGTTTCCTTTATCCAAAAAAAATAAAGATTTATAAAAAAAAAATTGTTTCGGATAAATGTAGCTCTAAAAAAAATTTAAATGTATGAGAAGGAAAAAGATTTTAATTAAAAAAAAATTGCCATCCCACAAGGACAAATAAGCCATGAATTCTTTTTTTAGGGTGGGATACCTACACACGACTCAAGGTCGTGTGATGTGTAATCCAGTTTAATTGCTCAGTTTCTTCGGCTATAGTCGCAGACATCAGCGCATCTGATCCTTAGTACGATGGGAGGTACTGTCTAGTCTTGAGGACAGGTCCCTGAACACCAGGCTTTAGTTAATTGCTATTAGCTTCTAACTGTGAAGGACAAAAAAAAAAAAATAAATAAATACTGGAGCTTAATATTGTAAATTTTACCGTTGCAGAAAAATAGCCCCAATCTCATTAAAATAAGTTTTCAAAGAATTTTTTTTGCTTTTTATGATCAGCGGATCATAAGTGCACGAAAGAAAAATATTCTGTTTCAGATTTATTTTATTTTTTTCCTTCCTTCATCTTTTGTTATATTTTATATTGCAATAAATCGTTTTACTATTATTATACATTTTTAAAAAAGTAACACGTTGTTCCTGTTAAAAAAAAAAGTGTTCATTTTTTAATCTGTTTTCAATATTTTATTTTCTAATCGCCAAACGATGTTATTGTTTTAACGTTTTCTTTTTGGAGTTTGTGTCTTGTCTTCATTTTATTACTTCTCTGGGAAATGCTCATAGTTTTATGTCGGTGAGAAAAAAAAACCGCTCTCAAAAGTAAGCAGTATGGAAGAGAACAGTAGCGTATCTATATCTAGTAATGAAGCTTCAAGACCCCTAATTTAAGAGGGGCTCCTGAAGCAACTGTTTTTAAAAGAGTGAAATTTTCAACAAAATCGATTTTGAAGTAACTAATGTTGACCTTAATATGCTCTCTAAATACTGAATACCCACTTCATATGGCATCAAAAATTCCATTGTAATTGGTTGTCAACTCCCAAAATTTTCTATGGGGCTTGCAGTGCTGTATGGTAGGTGTATGGCCTTGTTGAACTTATCAGAATCTATGCATAGCTTACACTTTGGCAATTGGATCCTTGAATCTATTGTTGCTAGTTGTGAAGAGAGCCTCCATATATGTTCTAGTTTCAGACCCCAAAATGTGTAGGTCTGCCACTCAGAAATAACCTTTGATGAGATTTAAATTTTAACTATCTTGAATAACCCATCCAACATGGACGATGTTTTGCCAATTTGGCTGCATATATCCGTCAACAGACAAAATTTAATTTAGTTGGTTTATGATAATCAGATCCTTTATTTCTGACCATATTCCTATCTGGCCTATTCATATGAGGCAACAAAAGCTTACTTGCTGAAAGGCAAATTTGCATACCAACTCTAAATATATTTTTGTTAGAAAAAAAAAAGGTTTAGAAGTACATGACCCATGTAATTGTTTACATGTGACAAATCATATACCTTTGAAAACAAAAAGATATGGTAGACATTTTATGACCCAAATAGAAAGGGTTACTTTAAAAGTTCACAATCTGACAAAAATTAATTCAATAACTTCCACTTCTCCCTCCACATATGATCAGCCATGACTTATTTTATAGTCTCTTTATAGATTTTTTTTTCTTAAGCATTTTTCTTGCCTTTCCTAGTTCTGGATGTGGTTGCCTTTTTATTCTCTGCTAAAACTGTATGAAACAGTATACATATTTTTTGTCATATTTTCTGATTGGGTTCTGGTGAGGTGCTGTCGAGGGGTGAAAGCTTTTGAATACTGTTCTGATATATAGACTACAGATCCTCTTTATCTTTCTTGACATACTTCTTATGTAAGGTAAACAAATGATAGCAGTTTTCTGTTATCATCCACCATTGTATATCTGCACATGGAAATTGATGTTATTCTTGCAGGGTAGTTATTACACTGAAGAATGTTCTTTATACTGATCATCTCCTGTTTGTACCATAAGTAGTTGGAATCAGTTTATGATCATAAAAGATAAAACTAATTCTTTTAACTGTTGAAAGGATTCTGGATTCTGAACAAAAAAGAATGCTGCTGGGCCTTTTCCTTACTTTTTAAACTTTCTACTTCTAAGAAAGTTTTTTCTTATTTTTCTTTACTCTTCCCCAATCAGTATGCACTATGCTTGGTTAGTCATGTTGCTCATAACAGCTCTAATCTGTTCAAGAGCAATTTTTATGGTAGATGTCATGAAGCTTGCTTGGTATGTAGGAAAAATACAATCTCTTGCAGCATGACTTTGCTGGATTTGTGAGTAAGAACATACTTTTGTAATATTTACTAGCTTTCCTTTTCAGGGTTAGAGAGAAGGTGTGCTACTACAATTCTATACTTTGTTAGTATGATTCGTTTGACTTCTTCCGAGCTCTCTTTATTTTGTATTTTTGGGTAAATATCTGTACCTACAGCAGATACTACTAAAGTTGCTCTCATATACTTGGTAAACCCAACAAATTGATCAAATTGTAGTGATCTACAATGTGTCAAAAGGAGGGTTTTTTCCTTGACACCACTATTATTTTAACTACCTTAACTCTTTGACAATGTTCATTGTTTTAAAAACGATGATTGGAATTTTAATATAACGTAAACTTGTGATGAAAGTGAATTTATATATTTTTTCTTCAGAATTTACAACAAAAATATTAAACGCTATTTATTTATTAGATTGTATATTTACAAGAACAACTTTATATTTACAACATTGTAAAAACTAATGTTATGTAATATTTATCATTTAACAATTTATAAAGAAATAAATATGAAAACAATTTTTCATTTATAAATTTATAAATATTTACTAAATTATTAATATATGTGAACCGACTATAAGGAAATCCTTATTTACCATTTTATAAAGTTTGAATCAATTGGCAATTAGCTGATGTTTTGCCAACCATTCTAATAAACAATATAATAAATAAATAGTGTTTATTATTTTTGTTGTCAATTCTCAAGAACAAAGTAAATGTATGAATTCACTTCATATATTTAGGTTTTATTAAAATTCTAATCATCGTCTTTTAAAATAATATACATTGCCAAGGAGTGAAGGTAGTTAAAATAATAGCAGTGTCAATGGAAAAACTGTCCTTTTGACACTTGTTTTTTTGACGGGCATAAAAGTCCAAGATTGACAGTTAATGAATCAGTTGTAATATATTTGTTTGAGAAACTTGCATTTTCATTGTAAAGAATGACTCCATTTTTATTAATCATATTGGGACTTGGTTTTTCTTTTCAAATGTTCGCTTTTCATTTAAGAAAAATCTGTTTTGATAGTCTTGCCTTGTTTTAAGTGATAATAGACAAAACCTACAATATTTCACCAGATGTTCACCAGGATCTTACATGGGTGGAGATTTGGGTTGACTTTTGACAGATTTTTCATCCTTATTGAATTTTGAAAACTATTCTATTCTAATAGTTTCTTTTCTTTCCTGTGGATGTGGAACTCTTTCCAGGCTTTTTGCTTTCCTGTCAGCTATAATCTTCAAAAATTTAAATGTGATGTCAATTGTCATCTTCTGCATTTTGGAACCCTGTTCTTTTATTGTCCTTTCTACTCAATAACATTTTCTTGGTTTCTTTCACTCTCAGTAACTCCTTACATCTTATTACTTTGCTTGGGGTGACATTCGTCCTTGCTTTGAATATTGCTGCCACATATGGTTTGCTGCTCCCGCTATATATATATATATTGGAATCCTTGATAAAATCCAAAGAAGAATCTGTAATGTCATTAGTCCTGACCTGGCATCTCAGCTTCAGTCACTTTCCTACTGCCGTAATTTTGCTTCCCAGTGCCTTTTCTATAAATACTTTCTTGGTAATTGTTCTGATGAACATTCCTCTATGGTACCTAGAGTTTATGAATTTAAGCACAGTACTAGATTGGCAGCAAGGCATCATTATTTTACTGTTTAAATGCTTAGATGTGACCATAAGTTCTATGCTAACAGTTTCTTTTCTTGCACTTCTCACTTGTGGAACTCTCTTCCAGGCTTCTTGCTTTCCAATCAAGTTTGATCTTCAAAAATTTAAATGCAATGTCAATTGTTATATTCTGTCTTAATTCCTCTTCTTTTATTGTTCTCGCTCCTTAATAGTGTTTTTCCTTTTTTCATATTCTTTCACAGTCAGTAACTCCTTGTGCATTAGTAGATTTATTGCCTTGCTTGGGATGAAATGATTAAATGCAATGTCAATGGTTATCTTCTGTCTTCTTAATTCCTCTTCTTTTATTGTTCTCTCTCCTTAATAGTGTTTTTCTTTTTCTCATATTCTTTCACTCAGAAACTCCTTGCGTCTTAGTAGATTTATTGCCTTGCGTGTGTTGAAATGATTAAATGCAATGTCAATCGTTATCTTCTGTCTGGTTAATTCCTCTTCTTTTATTGTTCTCTCTCCTTAATAGTGTTTTTCTTTTTCTCATATTCTTTCACACTCAGTAACTCCTTGCGTCTTAGTAGATTTATTGCCTTGCTTGGGATGAAAGGATTAAATGCAATGTCAATGGTTATCTTCTGTCTTCTTAATTCCTCTTCTTTTATTGTTCTCTCTCCTTAATAGTGTTTTTCTTTTTTTTATATACTTTCACAGTCAGTAACTCCTTGCGTCTTAGTAGATTTATTGCCTTGCTTGGGATGAAATGATTAAATGCAATGTCAATGGTTATCTTCTGTCTTCTTAATTCCTCTTTTATTGTTCTCTCTCCTTAATAGTGTTTTTCTTTTTCTTATATACTTTCACAGTCAGTAACTCCTTGTGTCTTAGTAGATTTATTGCCTTGGTTTGAGTGAAATAATGAAAAAAGAAAAAAATACAATACTCCAGATTCTTTTGACAAGGAATAAAAGAATTAGTTTTCTATTTGAGCTTTATCATTATTAACGACACTGATTATGTTTTTTATATAAATTTACTGTCATAAGCAATATCTTCCCTCGATTTGGACTCTGCCGGAATTATCCACCTGTTACTGTACTAATTTATATATATATATATATATATATATATATATATATATATATATGTGTGTGTGTGAATATTGAAGTCAACACTCGGAGACGACAGACTGTTTCATGCTGACCTGATGATTGCGTCTAGCATGAAACAGTCTGTCGCCTCTGAGTGTTGACTTCAATGTTCACTTTTATATTTATATACACTCTATCTGATATTGAGCACTTTATCTCATAAATATAGCACACCTTAAAACTATATTTCTTCATATATATATATATATACACACACACACACATAGATACATATATCTTCTTTTACTTGTATTATATATATATTCTTATTTGATGTTAGCTCCGTCGTGGGCCACTCTGTTTATGAAAGCCTTCATCAAGGTGAGTCTTTTGTTCTGTTCATTATTAGTTACATTTTCCATTTTCAGAAATGCAACATTCTTCTTTTATTGGCCATGTCCCTTCAGGACATGGGCGATCATGAGGTATTTGATCATATGTAACATATCTTGGACAGGTAAACATGATGACAAACATCTCTCTCCAGTGGTTAGTGATTTAAAGCATATTAAAACAAGTTGTCTTAGTGTTGCCTGATAGAAAACAGTAATTATCTTATCAAAGTTAATATTTATGTCAACCCTGTAGACACCCAGTGCCACAACTTCACTACACTAAGTATTGCTGCTGTTGTTTTTGTAACAAGTAGGTTTTTATTGGTTTTGAATTCAGTTTTCCTGTTAGACTGATTGCAAAGGTTATAGAATCCAGTCTGCCTTGCCATTAACTCTCAGCTGTGAGAAAAGATGATTTCATGCTTGTCCAAGAGTATTTGTGCAAAAGTGAATGCACTGGTATCAGCTGGAATTTGAACTTGACACATGAATCCCACTTTCCTTGGTGATGAATAATAACCTTGAATGCGCACATCCAAGGTTACTATTTATTTACACAATTTTGTTTATAAATTTTACAATATCAGCCTTCATTGTTAGTTTACTGTAATCTCAACCCTAAAGCTTTGCATAAATGAGAGATTTACATGACTTACTAGTAGATGAATATGTTTGATAAGAAAAAAAATAAATGAAAGCATTAATCTAAAACCAGGTTCAAGTAAGTTCAAAGGTCTGATTTAGGACAGAATTAATGCCTGTCTCTTTAATACATTTATTTATCAACTTCAGGTTGGCTTTAAGCAAGAAGTTGATTAATAATAGGCAACGGAAACTCTGTGTGTGTGTAATATATATATATATATATATATATATATATATATAAAGAAATATAGTCTTATATATTTATGAGATAAAGTGCTCAATATTAGAGATAGAGCGTGTGCAAATATAAAAATGAATATAAAAGTCAACACTTAGAGGCGACAGTCTGTTTCATGCTAGATGCAATCATCGGGCCTGATGATTGCATCTAGCATGAAACAGACTGTCGCCTCTAAGTGTTGACTTCTATGTTCACTTTTATTTATTTATTTATATATATATATATATATATATATATATATATATATATATATATAAGTGGACATTGAAGTTAACATCCAGTGATGACAATCTGTTTCATGCTAAACGAACTTGTCAGGCCATGCATGTTTTTACTCCACTATTTATATATACGGGTCAGTGATTCATTGTGGGTAGTCTGTTGTATTATTCTAATGGCTGTGTGTGTGTGCATATATATATATATATATATAATATATATATATAATATATATATATAATATATATATATAATATATATATATAATATATATATATAATATATATATATATATAATATATATATATATATATATATATTATAATATATATAATATATATTATAATATATATATATTACACACACACAGGGTGCGTAAAGTATTTGAGGACATATTTATGTTTATAATAAAAGGTACTAACTTTACTATTGAAAAATGTTATAAGCATAAAAATGTTATCTTTTTTTATAATTTTATTCAATAAAGCCATCTTTGATAACTGCTTCTATGCAAGATCAAAATCATCTCCATGCTTGAATTAAATAGCCCCAGTTCATATTGGCCATTACTCTGTCTATGGTGACTTTTGGTGTTATGGGGATGTTCACTGACATCACTGTCGACAATGCTCCACATGTAGTAGTCCAATGGGTTGAGATCTGGAAAGTTAGGAGGCCAAATATTTGGGGTTGTGTGATCATGAAAATTTTCAGCCATCCATTCCTGCATAACTTGTCTTGTGTGATGGCACAAAGTCTTGCTGAAACACATAATGCCTTCCATTGTGTACCCTGTCTATCCAGGGCTTAACAACTGTTTCCAGGGGCCTCAATGCAGGCAGCAGAGTCAACTCTAAAGCATTCTGCCCTTCATAGCTGTCAATCCCCAAAAACATGACAATTGCAGGAAATTTTGTGTGCATATCTGTTGGAGCTTCAGAAGGGTCTGCACATAACCATCTGTCATATTTTTTTTTTCTGTTAAATTTCTGATATTGGTCAAAGTTTTTCTCTGTGAAAAACCAAATCACACCATCTTCTGCTGGATATTGAAGTTTCTTTATGAGAGTTTTAGATCTGATTAAGTGATTTTCTTTTGTTTTTATACATATATACACATTCACAAAAGAATGCTGAGAAGTAAAATTTTCAGTCTGACTTGTCTTATTTTTGTTGGGACTAGAAACCTGCTTATTGTTATCTAAGCTACCTTTTGTGTTTGTCTTAAAGTAGGTGTCCCTCACAACAGCCATTCTGCTGCTTTTGTTTTTAACTTCAGGCTTCTTTTATGTGTTGTGTTCCTTCAGGACATAGGCGATCATGGGTCTCCACCTCCTCTTGTCCATTGTAGCTCTGAATAAGTTTTGTCTTTTGGTTATTTCTCCCAGACCCTGTTCAGCCATCCACTTATTTAAGTTCGTTAAATATGTCACGCATTGCTT
This sequence comes from Acanthosepion esculentum, assembly GCA_964036315.1. Classification (NCBI taxonomy): domain Eukaryota; kingdom Metazoa; phylum Mollusca; class Cephalopoda; order Sepiida; family Sepiidae; genus Acanthosepion; species Acanthosepion esculentum. Next base: position 64,109,389 of record OZ038510.1, read on the forward strand.
TTCTTTGTCCTTTTTTCCCTCTATCTGCCCTGTGAGTATTAGATTTTCTAAGCTCTCTTATTCTGTCCCAGGAATTTCAGCTGCCTCTTCCTGATGTTAGGGTAAGTTTCCCTCTTTGTTTGCATCCTCTCCAAACATCGTTGCTCACATGTTCAGTTCATGGTATCCTTAGCAACTTTCTGTAGAATCACACCTCTGTTGCGTTGAGTCTTTTCTTCATTTTTGAGGAAATTGCCCAACATTCGCTGCTGTAAAGGAGGACAGGTATCAGGTAGTGAATTGATTGTGTATGTAAATGGCTGACCTGTTTTATTTTCTCTTACTGTGAAAGCCCTTTTTTTTATGCTTTTGTTAGTGATTTGGAACTTGGGATATTTTTGTGAGAACTTGTATTGATGGAATATCTTATCAGGCATGGCATATTCAACGTTCCATTGCTTTCACTGCCTTTATTAATATCTACAGATTATCAAGAATCACTATTCAGTTCCCTGTTAAAATAATGAAATCCAGGATAAAGAAACTTTCTTGCAAGTTATCTTTTTCTTTTTTATTCTATATGAATACGATAGAAGTTATTAAAGAAAACAAAAGTTGCCAAATGAAGCAATATTTTTTTTTTTTTTTCGTTCAGCAGTTTTAAATTTTCTGATTTTGGGCATAACTTTTATTCTGTTTAAATGAATTTTCATTACAAATATCAATCTTATAAAGTCACTAAGAATGTCAAGTTTACAGCTACATTGAAATACACATGCAAATGTTGAGCTTGGTTAGTACCTGAATAGATGACAGCTTGGGGATACCAGGTGCTGTAAGCTTGGATGTGCGGTTGGTGTAATAATGGATAATGACTTAGAATTGTTAATCAAGGAGCTAAGTTCCAATTGGGTTTGTTATATGTATTTACGCACAAATATCCTTGCAAAAGGTATGAATCCACCTTCTCCTTCTAGCTATGGGTTAATTAGTAAGACGTGTATCAGTAAATGATTATCTCCCCAAGAAAATAAAAAAATTCAGGAAGCTAATAAGATAGAACACCAAAATAAGACACTGTTTTACATCTTGAGTATTGATCTTATGAAAATTTAAAAATAAAAATCTAATCTCCAAAATGACCAAATCGAATGTGTATGACCAAGAATTAAAGGTTTTTGTTTTTTCCTTCTTTGCATAAATTCAACTTTTATCGTTTTAATTATACTTTAATTATACTTTATACTTTAATTTTTTTTAATTTCATTATTTTTGCTTATTTCATTTTTGTTTCTTCCTGTTATCTTCCAGATTTGAAACTCCATTTGCAAAGTACAGACTATGGAAACTTCCTTGCCAATGAGCCCAGCCCCTTGACGGTAAATGTTATTGATGAACGTCTTCGAGAGAAACTGGTTATAGAGTTCCAGCATTTACGGAACCATTCTCTTGAACCATTGGCCACATTCCTTGATTATATCACGTAAGTATGGCATCAACCCTTTGTACTCTGCTTACTCATATAATATATAGGTCTGATGAATTGGATCATAGATTTCCCAAAACTTTTCATATCTGCACATATTCAGATTGAACCATGAACAAAGCGCTTTTCTAAAGAAAATAATGGATTTTTATTAATCTGACAGATTGTGTATGTATGTATGTATGTATGTGTGTGTGTGTGTGTGTGTATATATATATATATATATATATATATATATATATATATATATATAGTTCCTCTCATTCCCTATGGAACATTGGGCTCCTTTTGGTGCTGCAACCAAACAAAAGCTGGCCTAGTGTAGCAGAGTCCGTATTCACTCATGTGCAATATATATATATATATATATATATATCCTTTCTTTATTTAATCATTTCACCCCAAGTAAGGTGAGAAATCCACTAAAAGAAAATATGAAAACTTTAGTGCAGAGAAAGGATAATAAAAGAAAAAGACAGGAGATGGTGATTGACATTGTATTTAAAGTTTTTAAGGTTGTACTTGGCAGGAAAGTGGGCACAGAATTCCACAAGCAAGAAGTGTGAGAGAAGAAACTATTAGCAAAGAACATGGTTACAACTAGCAATTAAAAGATCTAGCTGCCAATCTAGTTCTGTGCTTAAATTCATGGAATTGAGGTACCAAAAGGAAAACTCATCAGAACAATTACCATGAAAATATTTATAGAAAAGCCATAGGGAAGCTACGCTACAGTGGTGGGAAAGTTACTGAAGCCAAGATTCTTCTTCATATCAAGTCGCTATACCACATCCAAATAGTGTTGCATACAGAGCCTTACGTGGGGTGTTAATGTTTAAGTGTACATGGATTTTCAAAATTGGGGCGAACTAGATGATGTTCCATAGTTTGTGACTGCTAGCATTGGCAGTTGGCATCTACTTCACCCCTCTACTTCTGACATCTCCACCTAAACTCTGAAATTTCAATAGCATATCTCCATTTCTGAAGGTTGTCTCTACAGCAACCAGCAACTGTAGGACCAGTGGAGCCAAGGGGGAATGATTCTGTAGGGCTGAAAGAGAGCCTGTTTTCCACACTGTTAAGGTGGCTGCACCACAGGGACAGACACTGACCAGGAGCCATGCTGTTCAGTGGTTCAGCTGAGTGTAAAAAGCTGTGTCTTGAATCTCTTTGTAATTGTTTCACACCCCTGGAGTGAATTATGAGGGTCAGTTTCCTGCTTGAACTTCTCAAATTGGGAATGAACTGTCCTTATGTAAGGGGGAGCAATGCCATTAGGTAAGTATAGGTCATCTACTTTGGTTGGCTTGAGACATCCAGTGATCGATCTGCAAGCTGTGTTTAAGGCAGGGACCATTTTCTTTGCATGTGATGATCTGATAAAATTTCAGAGTTTAGGTGGAGATGTTAGAAGTATAGGGTTGAAGTAGACTTTAGAATATGATTTTTATGAATATGTGTAGGACTGCAGCTATCAATTCCTATGCCTATGATTGATAAAACACCACTGTTTCCTTTTTTTTAAAACTTTTTTTTTTTAATCAATTCACCCCAAGCAAGGCAATAAAATAATGCCACTAAGATGCAAGAGGCTACTGGGAATGAAAGAGGAGGAGAAAACTTTAGAAGGGACTGGAAACCCCATCCTAGACAGAAAACAAGGGATAAACTTCTACTCCTGTTCAAAGAATCAGGGAGGAGTATGAACTGGATGAAAGGTTAACGGCAACATCATATTAAAACACAGGTTCTTGTATAATCATTGAAGTTAAGCAATGTCAAGCTGGTCAGTATCTAGATGGTTGACTGCTGGGGAATACCAGGTGTTGTAAGCATAGATATGCTGGTGGTGTAATGGATAATGGCTTGGAATTGTTAATCTGAGGGCCAAGTTTCAATTCCTTTTGTGTTCATTATGTTCACTTACATTCAAATACTCTTGGGGAAAGGTATGAATCCACCTCTTCTCCTCCCCCCCAGTTATGGGTTAATTAGTAAGACATCACTAAACTAGTATTATTTCTAAAAAAAAATATTTTCTGGCTTCAAATAATCTGCAAAGAGTTGATAAGCCATAGGAAACGATTCAATCAATATGGACGTTGCCTGCAATAAGACGTAGTGTCAAAAGGACGTTTTTTTTTCTCCATGATGCTGCTTGTTTTAACTACCTTCACTCTTCAATGTTTGTTTTAAAAAGTGGTAATTAGAATTGGAATAAAAATATTAAACACCATTTATTTATTAGATTGTTTATTTACAAGAATAATTTTATATTTACAACATTATAAAAACTAATACAATCATATTGAAAGTAATGTAATGCAATATTTATCATTTTCCACAATTTAAAGAAATACATATGAAAATATTTTTATTCTGTTTTGTATGTTTTCTACCTATCTATCTGTGTGACTATGTTTTCTATCTCTCTCTCTCTCTCTGTTTTCTCTCTCTCTCTCTCTGTTTTCTCTCTCTCTCTCTCTGTTTTCTCTCTCTCTCTCTCTCTCTGTGTTTTCTCTCTCTCTCTCTGTGTTTTCTCTCTCTCTCTCTGTGTTTTCTCTCTCTCTCTCTGTGTTTTCTCTCTCTCTCTCTGTGTTTTCTCTCTCTCTCTCTGTGTTTTCTCTCTCTCTCTCTGTGTTTTCTCTCTCTCTCTCTGTGTTTTCTCTCTCTCTCTCTGTGTTTTCTCTCTCTCTCTCTGTGTTTTCTCTCTCTCTCTCTCTCTGTGTTTTCTCTCTCTCTCTCTCTCTGTGTTTTCTCTCTCTCTCTCTCTCTCTGTGTTTTCTCTCTCTCTCTCTCTCTCTCTGTTTTCTCTCTCTCTCTCTCTCTCTGTGTTTTCTCTCTCTCTCTCTCTCTCTCTGTGTTTTCTCTCTCTCTCTCTCTCTCTCTGTGTTTTCTCTCTCTCTCTCTCTCTGTGTTTTCTCTCTCTCTCTCTCTCTCTCTGTGTTTTCTCTCTCTCTCTCTCTCTCTGTGTGTTTTCTCTCTCTCTCTCTCTCTCTGTGTGTTTTCTCTCTCTCTCTCTCTCTCTCTGTGTTTTCTCTCTCTCTCTCTCTCTGTGTTTTCTCTCTCTCTCTCTCTCTGTGTTTTCTCTCTCTCTCTCTCTCTCTCTCTCTCTCTCTGTTTTTTTTCTCTCTCTCTCTCTCTCTCTCTCTCTCTCTCTCTCTGTTTTCTCTCTCTCTTCTCTCTCTCTCTCTCTGTTCTCTCTCTCTCTCTCTCTCTCTCTCTCTCTCTCTCTCTCTGTTCTCTCTCTCTCTCTGTTTTATCTCTCTCTCTCTCCAGAAATTTTGTTCTTGAGAATTTACAACAAAAATATTAAACACTATTTATTAGATTGTTTATTTAAAGAGTAATTTTATATTTTCAACATTCTAAAAACTAATACAATTAGAACTAATGCAATGCAATATTTATCATTTATCATTTTATAAAGAAACAAATGTGAAAATTTTTTATTCATAAATTTATGAACTTTTACTAAATTATTAAAATATGTAAGGAAATCTTTATTTACCATTTTATAAAGTTTGAATCAATTGGCAATTAACCAATATTTGCGAACCTTTCCAATAAATAATAAATAAATAAATAGTGGAAATAAACAATCTAATATATAAATAATGTTTATTATTTTTGTTGTCATTTCTCAAGAACAAAGCAAATGTATAAATTAACTTTCATATGTTCAGGTTTTATTCTAATTCTAATCATGCCTTTTTAAAACAATAAACTTTGCCGAAGAGAGCAGATAGTTAAAAAAGTGGTGTCATGGGAAAAACTGTCCTATGACACTCTTATTCTGGGCACGTTTATCAATGTTTGGCCAATCAATTGGCTTGAAAGGATCTGAAATATATTTTATGTAAGATACTCAGATAACAAGTATTTATTTACTTTGGAAAATGATACTAAAACAAGGACAAGCAGGTCACAACAATTTGGCAGAAATTGCAAAAATTAGAAAGATTTTTTTTTTTTTTTTTTTTTTATTATTTAATTTATAAATTTAGAGTCAGTCATCCACTGCTTAACCCTTTGAGCTCTGACCACCACTTTACCAGTGGTAGAGAAAAATGACATAATGCCCAGCCACTGGTTGAACAGTGGCAGAGAAAAATGACATAATACCCAGCTATCTGTTGAACGGTGGGTAAACACTTGTAATTATTTTTATATCTACCATGAAACATTATATACCAATTATTTGTGAATTATGACTCAGGAGCTCAGGTAGAAGGGTTAAAATTGTTCAGGAGCACAGGGCTCCAAGGGTTAAACAGGTCTCCTGCACTTGATTTCCATTTGTCACCTTATTCATGTTCATACCCAAGACGAATGAAACAAGCCGGGTTGGTTTTAATTTTAGTGTCATTAACTTGGAAATGAACAAAGTAATAAACGTTATAATTTCACACATAGCCTGCAGGTTGATTTTTATGACATGTAAAACCCTCCAATATCTGTCTATATTTCTGAGATGAGGTCATCCAAAAAATGACTTGACTCAAAAAGTTCTGAGTTCAATACCTGGCCACAGCAGAGGGAACAAAATCCTGGAGAGTTGAGTTACTAAAGGGAATTAACTGAAACTGAGATATCTAAAAAAAAAAAAAAAAAAAAAAAAAAAAAGGTATGGCATGTGGAATTAGAAGAATCTATAAAGTGTTTGGAATTCAGATGTATATCACCTGAAGAAGGTCGGAGTATGCAACAGCCAAAATGTCTGGAAAATGGTAGTAAAAATGAGGACAGCAGTCTGAATGATGTAAATATGTAAACCCATTGTTGGGTTATTTAATGTTGAATTTTGTATGGTGCACCCCGTGAGAATTGACCTTATTCCTCAAGTGTAATAATCTCACTAACCATTACCCAATGCCAAAAAAGTTAAGTCGGTTTATTTTATGACACATCAAACTTTGTTGGTTTGTTTAATGTTGAATTTTGTATGGGGCACCCAGTGAGGATTAAACTCACTACTCAAGAGTAATAGTCAACCGGACTAGCCTTGCTAACAACTATCACATGCTGAAATAGTTGGTTTGGTTGATTTTTCAACAAATCAATCTCTGTTGGCAAGATCTCTGGAGGGCATAACAGCTGAAATGTGATAACAACAACAAAAATGAGAACAATAGTCCAAATATAAATAAGTGTAAAAAAAATAACTAATGATCTTCTTGGTCCAGCTGAGAATTTTTCAATATTCATTGTATATTTATCTATTGGTGCTATTCGACGGGTTGAGTCCGTTGGTGCTATTCGACGGGTTGAGTCCGTTGGTGCTATTCGACGGGTTGAGTCCGTTGGTGCTATTCGACGGGTTGAGTCCGTTACTTTTTGTCTATTATTAATGATTAGTCCAATCAAGGTTGACAATAGACGTAATACCATTTTTTACTAGTACTGCCTTAAATGCTAATTTAGTTATAGGGAAGTGATTTGCTCAAATGTTTGCACAATTTTCTTAACTAACCTTTTTTTTTTTTAAATTCCACTCTTTTTTGTGAATATTGTTGCATTTGCTAATTTTTAATATATTATAGCAAGTGATAAAATAGGCATTGATTGATTTTACTTTTTATGATTTATCAACCCTTTATAGGCTATTTAAGGCAAGAAAATATTTTTAGATTTTTTTTTTTTTACTTAAAGATAATTGTTTAGTGATACAAGTTTTAGTAATTAGTCCATAGCTGGGGGTGAATATGTGGATTTATACTTTTCGCAAGGTTATTTGCACATAAGTTAATATAATGAACCCAACTGGAATTGGAACTCAGCTCTTCAATTAACAATTCTGATCCATTATTAACACTACCCACACATCGAAGCTTACAGCACCTGGTATTCCCAAGCAGTCACCCATCTAGGTATAGAACAAACTTGACATTGCTTAACTTTGGTGATCATATGGAAAGTAATGTTTCAACGTGATATGACCATAAAACACAACCACCCACATATACGAGATTACAGCACTTGGCCTTCTCAAGCTGTCACCCATCTAGGTAGTGATCAGGCTTGGTGTTGCTTAACTTCAGTGATGATATGATGTTTTGCCAGGATCTGGCCATAAGCCATGTTGAAATATTAAATTAAACTAAATTTTGGTCCTAGGAATAGTCATCTTTTAAAAAAACAATAAATAAATATAAAAAGTGACTATTGGCTAAAGATTGAAATATCTAGTTCTATGACCTTTTGCCTTTTAGAACATGTTGGTTCCCAAATCTTGAAAAGTTGTTTTTAAAGCTGAAAACCCTCAATAAAATTTACAGTAAATATCTTTGCACAATATCTGAAAACATTCCTAAACAAAATCTTATGAATTCTGTGTAACAATTCATGTTACTTTTGTTTGTTTGTTCCTCTTGCAGCTACAGTTACATGATTGACAACATCACATTACTCATCACAGGAACAGTTCACCAAAGACCAATTTCTGAACTTATCCCTAAGAGTCACCCATTGGGTAGTTTTGAGCAGATGGAAGCTATTCACATTGCCTCAACCCCAGCTGAGCTTTACAATGCAGTCCTGGTGGATACTCCTCTTGGTATACAGAATAACTTTTTTTCTTTTTTTTGTTAAATGCTTTATTTTTATCATTAACTTTCTTGACAACCATCATTTTGTTCTAAATCATATACACTACAGTTCAAAGGTTTGATGCCAAGAATTAGAATTAGCATGGGATGAACTTGACAGAAGAGTGAAAAAAATGAAAAAAGCTCTTAGAGTTATTGAAAAAAAAATGGAATCAGTTATCAAACATATACTTTGAGAAACATTTGTGACAAATGCCAAAAATTTGTGCTGCAGTAATCAAGGCTAAAGGAGGATATTTTAACAAGAGCAAAATTTAATCATAAAATGCTTTCTTTTTATTTAGTCATAATAAAATTTCTAATAAAAAAATTATGCCTAACTTTTTTTAAACATGTATAATAATTTTCTCTTATTTAAAGTACAAAACAACTACTTTTGGGGCTAATTTTTTAAAAATACCATGGGTGACCTCAAATTTTTGTGTGTGTGTGTGTGTATATATATATATATATAATATATTCTTTTATTTTTTTATTCAACATTCTTTTCCTCTTCCTTTCCATTACACTCAATGTCCTGCTTTTCAATCATAATGAGCCTGTTATTTTTTTTGTTGTTTTTTTGTTTTTGAAAGATAATTATGTAGCGTTCTTTGTGGTTTTTGAAATAAAGTGTTAAAGTGGTCATTTTAAAAGTATCACCCGAAGAGACTGTCAGGTCGAAACCATGGTCGTGTATTTTAATTGGCCTCCTGATTTTTTAAAGTATATATATATATATATATATATATATATATATATATATATATATATATATCCATATGTAAAAGAACAAAGAGTAAGATTTCAGCCTTCAAAACATTAATTTAAAACAGAGCTCAATACAAAAGTAGAGCAATAAATATTTCTCTTCTCTCTCTTGCTGTTACTAATCACTTAGCTTCCTTTCTTTCTCCACATATAAATTCTTTTTTCCCTTTTATGGGAAACTTTCCAATGATGGAAGTGGAAGATGTGTTTCATTAACTGCATTTTAGAATAAAATATTTTAGTAGCATCGTGATCTCCCACCTGATGAGACGTTTTTTTTAAATTTTTTAACGTTGAAACAAGATGTACAGTTTTGTATGTGCATGTTCTAATGTAACACTGCATAATAAACAAGTGTGTGTGTGTATATGAAATGAAAGATGGTCCATGTGTGGTTCTTATATATCAATTTAATAGGCCGGTTAATAAAATTTGAGGAATAAAAAGATAATAATTATATTAGCAATAAATTTGATATTTTTTCTATATTAGCCTTTTGACTAAACAGAAGTATAAAGAGAAAGATTTTAAAGTCGGACTTTTTGGACATAGCTGTGTCCTTTTTCAACAAGATGAGGAATAAACAAAGAAGTGGGACTTACTCTTCCATGCAATGATGTTATAGGGCCCAGTCTGTCTAGTTGGAGGGAGAAGAGATTTCTTTTTTTTTATTTCTTTTTTTTTTTTTTCTCAGGTGTTTGTTATCTTATTTGTTTAGTTTAAAGTATTTTTGTATAAATTATGTTACATTAGCTGCATTGTATAAAAAACAAAAACCCTTGATAGCGTCAGATCTTCATCCATTCTGACAAATTGTCTGTTTTAAATGCAAAAGTTATAGTCATAGACTTATCTTCATAACAGACAATTTCATAGTTTTCTCAGATTCGCTATCCGTACATAAATAACAGAGAAACAAACACCCAAACAATAGTTTAATAGTTGAATTACTGAACAGGATCAATTTTATTTGCTAAAAAGAAAAAAAAAAAACTTCTGTTGAGTACATAGCAATATTCATGGAAATGGAAAGGCTGATATGACAGTAAAGGAATCCCTAAAATTGAACATTTTAAATTTTAAAATCCTCAAAGTAAGTATAAACTCTGATATTCTAAACAAGTGGCAAGATTTTTGGAACTATGACCAAAACAGCAAACTTTAGAAAATTAAACCCATTCTAGAAGAATGGCATCATGGTCTTGAATTTTCTCAGAAGGAAGAAATCATCAAGAATCCAAGTAGAACACATCCATATCACTTATTTCTATTAAAAAATGATCTTCTTCCTGAATATTGCTCTGCATCTAATATGCTAGTATTATTTATGATTAGGAAGTTGTCTGTGAAAATGCAAAGTGGACAGCTGTAAGTTTTTCATGAATTACAGTGAGAAGTTTGTTTTTTTTTCATATATCTTTGCATCTTATCAGCTGGCAAATAGGGTACAAAAGCATCTCCTTAAAATATGCTTCATCCTATTGAGATGAATTTGACGTAAAACCTTTTAATCGTAAAATAATGTCTCTTTTTCAGCTCCATATTTCATTGATTGCATTTCTGAACAAGATCTTAACGAGATGAATGTAGAAATTATCAGAAATACACTGTATAAGGTGAGTTATTTTAATGTTGATCTTGAATGTCACCATGCTTAGTGTAACAGTTACTGACTTGATAAGAAGTATTTCAGATCTTTGGCTTATGGCTATATCACACTGAAACACCCATTCTCGTACAATTACTGAAGTTAAACAACATTGAGCCTGGTCAGTACTTAGATGGGAGACTGTTTGGGAATAACAGGTGCTGTAAGCTTGGATGTGTGGTTGGTGTAATGGATAATGGTGTAATGGACAATTCTTTTTTTTTTTTTACCTTTTATGGGAAACTTTCCAATGATGGAAGTGGAAGATGTTCTCAGAAATGTTAATCAGAGGGCCAAGTTCCAATTCTCACTGGGTTTGTTATATTCAGTCACACAGAAGAAGTACCCTTGGAAAAGGAATAAATCCATTTCTTCTCCTCCCTGTTATGGGAGGAGAAGAAATGAATTCATATTATATTTTCTGGCTTTAAATAACCTGCAAGGGATTGATAAACAGTAGAAAATGAATCAGACTATTAATCAAATACTGATTAGCTACACAGGCATATCTTTTAGATTTATTTACATTCTCTGGAATATAAATGTGTAGAAACTGTCGCAGCCATAAAGTGAGGGACCATTTCATATATTGATTGTTATATAGAATTGATCCCCCACTTTATATCTACATTAGAATTTCCTGTTTATTTATCAAATTCTGATTAGGTATGAATCTGCCCATTCTCCCACAGCTATGGGTTAATTATTAAGACTTTTATCACTAAACAATTATTATCTAAAATAAAACAAAAAAAAAATTCTTATCTAAAAATATTTCACATATTTTTAATTTCTGAAAACATGTACAGGGTGCGATGGATAAATTGTCATCTAAATTACATAAAAATGAAAATAACACTGACATCTCATTTTAACAGATATATTTCTAAAATTACTCTAAAATATCTTGAAATACTAAAGAGTAAATTTATTCAATAAAATCGCCATTGGCTTCAACCACGGCCTCCAGATAGGGTGCGATGGATAAATTGTCATCGGATTTACACAAAAATGAAAATAACACTGACATCTCATTTTAACAGATATATATTTACCAAAATTACACAAAAAGATCTTGAAATACTAAAGAGTAAATTTATTCCATATAATCGCCATTGGCTTCAATCACGGCCTCCAGATAGGGTGCGATTGATAAATTGTCATCGGAATTACACAAAAAGGAAAATAACACTGAGATCTCATTTTAACAGATATATTTCTAAAATTACACATAAATATCTTGAAATACTAAAGAGTAAATTTATTCAATAAAATCGCCATTGGCTTCAATCACGGCCTCCAGACGACTTTGGAATCTCCTGCAACTCTTCTGGATGGTCTCCTTGTTTAAGTTGGTGAATGCTGTCATAATCTTTGCCTTTAGTTCATCTTTAGTGTTACAAGGAGTTTTGTTGGTCTCTCCCTCAACTGCACCACACACACAATAATCAAGGGGAGTTAGTTGGCCAGATGTAAGAGTTGATGTGGTCGCAGAAATTGCCTGGCAGTCATGACTGGGTTTTCTGCTTGTGTGGCATGGTGCAGAGTCCTGTTGCCAGATATAGGTTCTTCCAGCAGCCACTCTTTTCACTCAGGGAAGCACTACCTCCTCAAGGCATTTGATGTAAGCCTCAGAAGATGAATGGAGGTATAGTGTTGACATCACTAGTGATCACTCCAAACACCATGCTGTTGACCAGATATATCATCCAACATTTTCAGAATCCTCTGCACTGTCCTCAGATTGACACCCAAACACTCTGAAATGTTCGTATTGGAGCTTTTGGTGTGAATGCTAAGCAGCACAACATGCTGTTTTCAAATTTCTGGTGGAGTGAATTGCATAATGGTGCTCTTTTTCTCACAGACAGTGCCCAACTGACCCTACTATACTGTGCAGTCAAGATTAAAAACAAACAATGTGCATGCACAAAATTAAAAGTATAAAATGGTGACAATTTGTCCAACGCACCCTGTATATCAATAAATTATAAAAGAGTGTTGGAATATATTTAAAATTGGCCTATTAGAATATAATTTACTTTTAAAATTGTTATTAGCAAATTGAATTTTTAAAAGGAATAATGATTTGAGTCTTAATATCTCTTTCTTTGTTTCTCTTTTTTCCAGGCTTATCTTGAAGATTTTTACAATTTCTGCAAAGAATTGGGAGGTGCAACTGCTGAAGTGATGTGCGAAGCTTTAGCCGTAAGTGATCGTTTCAAGATACTCACAACAAAAATTGTTTCCTCATTGTTGGTAGCTTAGGAAAGATACAAAACACTATCATGATTTTTCAGAAACTTAGTGTCTTTTTCCTGTGAATATAATTGTTGTGAGTTATAATATTAAAGGTTTTTACTTTCTGAACATTGATTGCAAAATATAACGTAATTATATTTTCTACATATAATAGTGAAATGGTTTGTTCTTATTTCTTAACATAATATTTGTCTTTCATCTTGTAACTTTGTGAGCATGCAGCAGGCTCTTTCTCAGCTTTCAGTCCATACTGACAAGAATCAAAATGCAACATATGGTAATCAGTGACCAGTCAATAGGGAGCTTGGCTGAGGGTCATATTGTATATTTACACTCCAATTACTATTACTCATATATATATATATATATATATATATATATATATATATATATATGACTGCTATAAAAAGACAAAATTTATATTTATTAACACTCATGATGATAATAGTTAAAAGATAAAACTAAAAAACAAGCTAGCTAACCGGTTTTGAACCTTGCTCAACAGAGCTAAATTGAGGTTAATAAATATAGAATTATCACTAAAAAGAGATATGTATCAGGGAGAAGAAAACAAAAAAAAAAGAAGAAAAAAAATATTGCTTAGATAGAAATTAGTTGGAGGCTCAATATGAAATCCTTCTGTTTGCATAGAGAAGGTTTCAAAGACAAGATATAAATGGCCTCCAACACATTCAAGTGGTAATTCGAGGGGGACTTGCTAAGAATAGTAAATGCATCCAAATTGGAATTATTGGCACAATTATGGCTATTTATTAGGTGTTCTGCGATGGAAGACCCATAATTATTGGTCATAATGTCTGAAGGAGTATACTTAAGATTGCGGATCTTTGTTGAGACATGTTGCTTTATTCTGACATCCACCCTTTGAGTCTTCCTTCCTATGTAGTGTGAGCCACAACTACATTTAAATGAATAAATCAAGGAACTATTATGATATGGAGGGAGAATGTCTTTTCATATGGATGGAAGGACAGGCTTGGTAGAAAAGACTACACGGGTGTTAGCTGCAAAGTAACAATGTCGAACCGCCAAAGAAACCTTCTTAGCATATCTATCACTGATATTACCAAGCCAAGGAAGGCACAGGTACACAGGACATCTTTGTACTGTAGCCAGTTTAACTTTATTGAATTCAGCAATTTTGTTCTTAATTATTGATTGAACAATGCCCAAAGGACAGGCATTGTTACAGAGAGCAGTAGTAATAAACTTGAGTTCATCAGCCAACTTGGTTTTAGTCTTCTGTTAGTTACGTTGATGATACTTGTCTTTTTGATAAGATTGAAGTGGACCATTTTCTTTCATCCTTGAATAATATGCATCCAGCCTTAAAATTTACACGAGAAAAGGAAATTGACTCTTCTCTTACCTTTCTTGATGTTTTAGTCGGGTTTTCATCGGGTTTTCATACATCTGTTTATCATTAAACCAACATTTACTGGTTTGTATACACATTGGGACTGTTTTTGTCCTGTAAAATTGATTTAATTAAAACCCTCACTCATAGAGCTTTGATGATCTGCACTAAAATCATACATACATACATACATATATATATATATATATATATATATATATAAAAGACAAAAGGAAAACTTATCTTAACTGACGCATTTCATCCTCTTAGGGACCTTCTCAAGGCAAGTGTCACATTTATCACATTTGCCTTGATAAAGTCCCTTAGAGGATGAAATGCATTGGCTAAGATAATTTTTCTTTTGTCTTTTTTCACAGTCCTTTTATAGATATACTCTATCTGAAGTTTTTACACACATACATATATATATATAAAAGTGAATATTGAAGTCAACACTCAGAGGTGACAGGCTGTTTCATGCTAGACACAATTGTCAGGCGGCCTGACCATTGTGACTAGCATGAAACAGCCTGTCGCTTCTGAGTGTTGACTTCAATGTTCACTTTTATATTTACATACGTTCTATCTCTGATATTGGGCACTTTATCCCATAGATATAGCACGCCTTAAAACTATATTTCTTCATATATATATATATATATATATATATATATATATATATATATATATATATATTTTCTTTTTCTTTGTTTTCAGTTTGAAGCTGACCGAAGAGCATTCGTTATTACCATAAACTCATTTGGAACCGAATTGACTAAAGATGATCGATCCAAGCTTTATCCTCGACTGGGTAAGCTCTACCCTGATGGCTTGAGCATGTTGGCCAGAGCTGATGATTATGATCAAGTTAGAGCAGTGGCTGATTATTATGCAGTAAGTTTTATCCATATTTTTAAATATTTTTTTTCTTTAAATATTATTGCACCTGATTTCCAGGTAATTTCTATTTTGATTACATTTACTCTGCTTTGTAGGTCAGGAGTGAGGTAGGGTTTAAAACAGTCACGGGCAAACTGTAGCTTGCAGTGTGAATGCAGCCCATTTGGCTTTCGGGACAGCATATCTAATTTCATGAGGAAAATGTTTATTAAAATCTTTTGTTTTACTTTGTTCTCACTTGTTCACTCACACTTTCTCATTGATAATCACATACATAACAGGGATTAAATACAATGTTTCTTAAATTTTGTAACCTTTTATTGAAGGTAAAGTTTTCAGCATTTTAAACCATTGGCAATTTTTCACTACGGTAGATCATATGTGTAAACATCCTTTTTGCTTTAGCAACAGGAAGCATTCATAACAATATTTTTTTTTCTTCTGCAGAAGAAATATATATTTTTTTTTTAAATATTTGTATAGTCAAATAAATAAATTAGAAACAAATCATGCAGTCATTTCTTTTTTTCTTTTTTTTTTTAAATCACATGTTACCTCCCTTGCATAGAGGTTAAAAAAAAATATATTTTGAATTTATGGTACTAATGCATAATACATCAATAGATATGCAACTCTTGAAGATGGTCTCAGCTGAGACTGAAAATACTTGGGAAAATAAAAACTGTTGGAAAGAAAATTTTGGAATTTTCCTTAATCAATTTTTTACAGCTACCAATAAATTAACTTGTTGGGCTTGAAAGGATTAAAACTAAATTAGACATACTACGTCTAAATTATTTAACCACACACACACACACACACACACACACACACACACACACACACACACACACACACACACACACACATATATATAAAAAATTCATTCATATATATGAAAAAGATTCATTCCTGTAGTTCACTGCTACTAACAAGCAGAAATTTCTTGTCTCCTGATGATGGCCATGCTGACCGAAACTAGTCAAGAAATCTAATTGAAATAATAAAATGAAAAATATTAATATACAACCCAATGTGTCTGAAAATTTTAATTTTTTAATATTTTTTATTGTTCGAAACACATAAAATGGTGAAATCCCCACGGTTAACTAAATTTTAAAGATGCATTAACCCACTGATCACTCGATGAATGTTATGATCCCTGTTTTTAAAATTATAAACTGTATTAGGTCTTCCTTAAATACGCAAGTACTTTCAATGGTTCCTCCAGCCATCATCAGGCAGGAATGGAAACTATTTTGTTTTTGGTAAAAGTCAGGTAGCATCCGAGATGAAAAAATATAATGCAAATTGAAATGTTGTTTTCTTTTTTATTTTTTTAATCCGTTATTGATAATGGATACTAACTTGTGGAGCATGCAGTCACCACATTGACTGATAAACTCCTACAAAAAAAAAAAAAAATTCTTAAATTGCCATATTAGTAAAAAAACGCACTCAGTTAAATTTTCAAAAATTCAACCTTAGTGTGTGTGTATGTGTGTGTGTATATATATATATATATCTATATAAGTTAACAGCAAGCAGTGTATGTTTCATAAAAAACATTCAATTCTGTCCAGAGAAAGTGTAAATTTATTTTGATTCCCCCCCCCATCTTTTTTTCCCCCCATCTTTTTTTTTTTTCCCCATCTTTTTTAGATATATCCTCATTTTATTGTTTCTCTTGACAGGAATACAAAGAATTATTTGAAGGCGTTGGAACAAATGCTGGAGAAAAGACGCTTGAAGACCGATTTTTTGAATATGAGGTAAATTTAAGAAAACAATATATTTGTTGTAAAGTTCTTACACATTTGTTTGACATGGACAAAATGGATGACATTTGCTGGTAAATCCAGTAGTGTGTCTCATTCTTCTCAAGTGGTGGTGGTGGTGGTTGGGGGCTCTCTTTTGAAAGTCAGCATTTGAAAATCTGGTTTACTACTGCTGGAAGGATATGCACAAGTTTCTCAATCCTCGTTTGGAACAATGGCACAATGCAATCTTCTCTTTATTTACCTCAATTTGGTTTAATTCCATGGTTCTCAATGTGGAGAGCACACCCCACAGGAGGGTATGAAGGGACAATTTGGGAATGAGTTATATAACAGTGAACTTTCTTCTAGTGGGTCTATCGGGGTATGAGAATGTTTGCAAGTCAATACATAAGGTACATAAGTGTAAAAATATTTGTGTGTGTGTGTATGTATGTATGTATGTATGTATGTACATGTATAATTACGTATGTACTGATTATATATATATATATATATATATATATATATATATATATATATATATAAAATTAAATAATACTATTGCATATATGGAGTTTCAAGTTCTTAAGGAAAGTTAAGTTAATGGTCTTTTATGCTTCATCCATGTGAATAGGAGTTCACTTTTTAATAACAAGAATTATGTCTCAGGAGTTGGGGGGCATCAGGATTTTTAGAAATGCTTAGATGGGGCCTGGCCAAAAGAGGTTGCGAACTACTGGTTTAGTTAATGTCAAGAAGAATCATGTTATTACTATTATTTTATTAATATAAATTAATATGTAGGTCTTATCCATCTTGTTAAAGGGTTTACGGCCATATCACATTGAAACACCAGTTCTCATGCAATCACTGAAGTTAAGCAATGTCAAGCTTGGTCAGTATCTAGATGTGTGATCGTTTGGGAATACCAGAGGCTGTAAGCTTGTATGTGTGGCTTATAGCCATTTCACGTTGAAACACCAGTTCCTGTATGCTCACCAAAGTTAAGCGACATCGAGCATGGTCAGTACCCAGGTGTATGATCACTTGGGAATACCAGGTGTTGTAAGCTTTGATATGTATGGGTGATGTAGTGGATAGATTGGAAATCAGAGAGATGTATTTCAATTCCATTTGGGTTCATTATATTCACTTATGCGTAAAGGAGGATATTTTAACAAGAGCTATGCGTTAATTAGAATTCTTATTACTAAAACCATTATTATCCCCCCAAAATTCTTAAAATCTAAAAATATTTTCTGGCTTTAAATAACTTGCAAAAGGTTGATAAGCCATAAAATACAAATCAATTGCTCAAATATCTTATTAAAGTTTCTTTTCTCACAATACTTTTTTTTTATACTATGTATTTTCACCCAATACAAGGCCCAAGGGCGACTCAAGGTAGAGGATTATTGTGTGGTGAGTTAGGGCAAGATAACATCAGAGATAGATAAATTCTAGACTTAAAGAGGTCACAATTTAATTAGCAAATAAAATTTGAGAGTTCAGGCGGAAACGTTAGAAGTATAGAGTTGAAGTAGACTTTAGAAGGGACTGGAAACCCAATCCTATACAGGAAACAAAAGATGAACCTCTACTTCTATTCAAAAGACTGGGAAGGAGTGTGAACTGGATGATGAACTTTTCATTATTGGTAATATTTCATAATTAGTTTTACTTCATTATTGCTTTTCTTTTCTTATATTTATTTCTTTATAATTCCTAAATCTACTTCACAGCCACAAATTATTTTGTCGTTAGTGACCTTTACCTATGACTTTGGCCAAATTATGTTTCCCAAAATTTAGTTATGTAATTCTATAACTGTTGTTTGCTTTTATTTTGTTTGATGTTATCAATGCAGCTATATCTTCAACAAATTGTTTGTAGTGAAAATAAGTATATGTGGTTAGTGTAATAGCTAAGTTCCTATTCCAGTTGAGTTCACTACATTCACTTATATGCAAATAACCTTGGGAAAGGTATGAATCCATCTCATGCCTCCAGCTATTGGTTAAATATGAGGATTTGTATCTATAAAAATCATTGTTGTCTTCAAGAATTTGTAATATTCACTTGAGAAAAAAAAGAATTATTCCTATAATCAGAAATGTTTCAAAAGGTTGTTAAGCCATAAGAAACAATCAATCAGAATGTAGTGAAAATAATGTCTCTTATCCAAGACCGTATTATGGCCATTTGGGGCCTCTAGGCTAATGAAATTATGGGATCCCACCCCCCAGACGAAGCCACCTTCTAACTTGCCCACACGTCTTGAATATTTTTACTTCTGATATATTTTAGTAACATTTACATAGCTTGTAGTAAAACTATTGCAAATTCTTTAAATAAACAAGAATAGCTAACTTTTTTTTTTTTTATCAATAAAAATATTCTTTAAGAGAAATTAACATTTTATTATTTATTTCAAACAAAACTGGCACATATTTCAACACAACTGTAGGAAAAAAACAGATTTTCTAAGCCGTATTAGAACAATAAAACAATCAAAATAAATGAGTTTGTCATATTGATACCATTTCAGTTTATAAAACTATTTAGAAGTTATAACTTTTAAAACATTAAAATCACTGCTTAATATAAGCTTGAGGGATCTTGGGTTGCAGCCTATACTAGCCTAAAGGATAATCCAGCCCTTCTCTTATCTCAGGATTAAATTACAGGTTAAGTATCCTTTATCCGAAATTCTAAAATCCAAAAGTTTTTCAGGTGCTCACATGACTTGCTATGAATGGAAAATTCTAGAAAGCCCAACTACATCGCCTACGTTGGCGACAGTTTTTTGTTAGTGATTGTCACAGCTACACCTTCATTTGTGGACCACTTACCAATTGTTTTGTGCTCAGTAAAGATATTATTCAAAATGTTAATCCTACATTTATATATTTTTCGTAAGTAGTAATCATGTTTATTTTTGTACGTACAAAACCTTATTTTTACATGAAATCTTAATTTCACCACTTAAAAATGCATGTGAGCATTACATGATTAGTCTCATTAACTGTATCTGTACACAAAATTTATTAAATTTGATATAAAACTACTTTCAGGGTATATGTATAAGCTGTGTTAAACTAAACCCAAGTTATCTCCCCTTGCTAGCAAAAGAAAAGTTAAGTACCACCATTTGCAAATTAAACTTAACCCCTTTCTCAGTGTAGACGTGTGTATACATTTTTACCAAAAGTATCTTTATCAGACACAGACTAATAAGCACATCCAAAACATAACATTTAAAAACCAGCTATGTGTTTATATGTCAATCTTGATTCTTTTTATGTCCTTCTGAGCTTGAAACCAATCCATTTTCAACTCGTATGTCTGGTAGAAATGTTAGCCACTACTCCGGTACTTCAAGGTGTCTGTTACTTAATTACTGTATTAAAAACAAATGAAAAAATTTGTCAGAAAATGAAACGTTTTTCCAAAAATAATTGGTGGGGAACATGTTAAGTAATGTTTTATATTGTTAATTTTTATTTATTTATCATCGTTTACAAACACAGTTTGTGAACTGGATCAATTTGTATCCATTTATAGCCAATTTTACTTGAAAGATGGGTGTTCCTTCATTGATATTTATTGAATATCAAGTACACTAGGTTTGGTCTAATGCAGGGCTTTTCAAACTGTGGGTCTCAACCCTTTAGTGGCTTGCAAGATAAATAAAATGGGTTGCAACAAAAAAAAAAAAAAGAAATGCACAAGTGAAAGCAAAGTGCAACATACAAACAACTCTAAATGTTGCACAGCACTCATAAATCATTACTAGTTTTTCACCGAGATAAGCTCATATTATATTTTGTTTTTATATGTAATATCTATATATATATATATATATATATATATATATACATACATACATACACACATATATACATATATATATATATATATATATATATTTCCATTCAAGAACTTTGAAGAGGTAGCTATGAAGAGATCAGAGTATCGTTCTAGCTGCCATTCAGGAATAATGCACCATCAAGAAGTAGGCATCAGTCGACTACGTGAAACACAAAAGCAAAATAAGACGGCTAACTGTGTTCCTGCTGCACTTGGATACAATACATTCTACTGTACTGTTTGTGGTATTTTGTGCAATTCTAGAGCTGGTCTCAAAAATCATGCCTGTCATAGGCATGCAGATAATTAGTTTGTGGTCCTCAAAACCTAATATATCGAACTTGACAGGAGAGTCCATCACACACACACACACACACACACACACACACACACACACACACACACACATATATATAATTATTTTAAAAAAATATGATTACATCGCTACATAAGAGTTCTCATATTTCAAAAATAGAAGTTAAAAAACCAGCTCTATTTCATCCTCAAGCAAATTTTGGAATAACTAATCTTGAAATTTACGGAGCTTTATAAGCATATACATTCGTAATATTAATTACATGAGACTATAATAGGAAACACTCTTGTTTGAAGTAAAGTAATCAAAGCAACAAAGGTGAGGATAATCATAATAATTGAGTAACTATTTGTTAATTGTAGTATTATTATTATTATTATTATTATTGTTATCATTATTATCATTTACTGTGCATTTACTCTTCTAAATTTAAATTTGAATATTTCTTTTAATAAAAAACAAAAACAGGTGAAACTGATGAGGAATGCCTTTATGCACCAATTCCACTATGGAGTTTTCTACTCGTACTTGAAGCTTAAGGAACAAGAATGCCGCAACATTATCTGGATTGCTGAGTGCGTGGCTCAGCGCCATCGGGCCAAAATTGACAGTTACATTCCAATCTTCTAATCTTTCTGCTATGGAAATACGGTACAGTGCCATGATGGTGTGGAAAATCAACTGATTGATTTCTCTGCCACATATTACTCCTCCTCTTTGTATTCCTCACTCTTTTTCCTTCGTCATCTATCTCTCCTCATCTCTTTTTCCAGATCCTATCTGTTTTCCTTTCTCTGCCTATCTCTTTAACTGGACAGAAGTGGCTAGACTAGGAATTTTAGAACTCTATCACCCCAAACTGAATCTGTGCTGAAAACTTCTTCTGTTCATTGTCATCATGTGTATATTTTTTTGTGGGCTATTATATACAGAATTAGACTTAGCAAATGATGTCAAAACACCCTTTGTTGTCTTTAATATCTTATGCTACCTTTTCATTGGTTGCTGTCTTGACCAATCATCTTATTTGTAAAAATGGCTGTCATTGTCAAACATTTTCATTGTTTTTTTTTGTCAGTGATGCAAAAAGATATTTTGTAGAGTTTGAATCAGTATGCATAAAAGTTTGGAGAAATTATTAATACTGTTGTTAAATTTGTAAATGAGTAAAATTGAAGAATACTTTAAAGAAAATCTAAAGTTGGTGGGGGGGGATAATCCTGTAAAAATACATAGAATTGTTTTAAGTGCTCCCTAATATGAATTACAAACTTGCTTAAATTATGTATTTAATCACGGAACAGTTTATTCAGAAAAAAAGTTTATTTGCATAATTAAATGTAGTAAAATAAATTATTTGAAGATTTTTTTTTTTTTTTGTAACCTGTGAAAATACCAAGCTGATGAAAAAATATACTAATATAGCTAAAGAAACAAAATATTAATAATGCCCTGTTTTCTGAAAATAGTAAATATTAATGACTAAATAAATATATTCTGGTCCCTTTTTTTTTTTTTTTTTTTTAAATGCATTAAAGAAAAGATTTTGCATTTAAAAATACATGTGGAGTTATATGTTTATTTATTTGTTTCCAGTCTTTTTTGTTTTATCTGGAAATTTATACTTATTTGCAAATATGCTTTTATAAATGAATCTGGTTTAAACTTTTTGTATATTACATTTGAAAAATTGTATTTTTTCTATAAATTTCGCTGACATAAATTACTAGTAACCAGTTCTTGAAACATTCATAAAATCATTTTTACTTCAGAAAAAACAGAAAGATGAATAAGTAACAGTAAATTTCCAAAGCCAATTTGTTTATAAATCATATAAAACAATCTGAAATTATTTTTTTTAACTTCAAGACAAACAAAACTTTGTCTGCCATTATATTTAAATATTACAAAAATAAATTCTATCTGTAAATGTGTATATCAGCTAAACTCCTAATGTTTTTTTGGTTTTTTTTTTTTTGTGAAAATATTTACATATTTGGCAATTGAAACATTCCAGTATGAAGTTTAAAAGTTAATGTTCAAAAGCCATAGTCCTTCAGGACATAGATGATCATTGCTATCCACAGCTTCCTTTTTCTTTATTATCTGTAAATTACCATGACTTCTTGGGAAATATAATGGTTTCTTGTTGTCGCCTTCAGTTTTGAATTCAGAATAATAGATTATCACCCACCCAAGTCTTCAGTCAGAGTTATCGCACTATTCAACCCATGACTGTGAAGGAGAAGAGATAGATTTGCACCTCTCCCATGGGGCATTAGTGTGTAAGTGAATGGAACAGACAAGGCTGGAATTTGAACTCTGCTCAAATGATCCATTCCATGGTAATAACCATTATACTAAGCACAGATTTGAAGTTATAGAAAACATATAAAAAAAATAGATGCTTATAAGATTAAATTTTAAATATAATTTGGAAGGTAGCATATGATCTATACAATAAAATCCTAATTTTGCAATCACTATGCAATGTCTATAAAATGCCATACTGAAGAATTACAATTTTAAAGGGCCTTAGAATGATTTTGCTATATTTTCCATTCTTTAAAATAATTGCATTTGATAGGTTTCTTTTTTCTCTTTTTTTTTTTCTCTCTCCACCACAAGCTTTGACAAAAATGATTAGCTGCAAAGATTCCCTCTCTTCTTCATCCAATAAACAAGTTCTTGTGGCATATGAATGTTGTCTTCAGCACAGTTGACAGATCCCTTTCCCATCCACCCAGAAAAATCCAGATTTATAAAAAAAAAAATTAAAAAAAAAATAAATAAATTGGAGGTTTGTTGTTTTGGTTTGTGGAACGCCTTAACAGGAAATAGATGTAAATAATTATGTGTTTTGTTCATCTGTGATTTTTAAAATCCTATTGTTAAAAATATTTGCATGTGAATACTTTGTAGATAATGTTGCAGAACAAGAAAATATGTGTGATTTACAAGAACTGGTTTTGAAAGTGGATCTTTCTTCTAAACTATAGAAATTAACCTTCTTTTTTTTTTTTTTCTTTTTTTTCTTTTTTCTTTTTTTTCTTTTTTCTTTTCTTTTTTTCTTTAAATCAGAAAGGTTTCACCTATTTGTAGCAATAAATAGGAATTGGCTG
Organism: Acanthosepion esculentum; assembly: GCA_964036315.1. Taxonomy (NCBI): domain Eukaryota; kingdom Metazoa; phylum Mollusca; class Cephalopoda; order Sepiida; family Sepiidae; genus Acanthosepion; species Acanthosepion esculentum. The sequence goes on from OZ038510.1 coordinate 64,133,471, forward strand.
GTGTTATCTCATAACTTTTTTTTCTTTTTTTTAATCATTTCAACCCAATCAAGGCAATAAAGCCACTAAGACACAAGGGAGTTACTGGGTATGAGAGAATATGAGAAAAAACACATTATGAAGCAGATAGAATAATAAAAGAACAAGAATTAAGACGACAGAAGATAACAAATGGTAAAGATATCTTTTCTTTTTCACTTATCAACAATGGCATTTTTTTTGATGTCACTAAAACCCAGAGGTTGTTTCTACAGCCACTGATATCACAAGTAAAATTTATGACTTTATAACTTGATTTCCTGGTGATTATATTGTGTTAAAGCAAATATGCAAAACATATATTGTAAGAAGATACTAAATTTTCCATTATGCGCAGATAGTGTAATAATTAAAAAAAAATTGATTATGTAATTATCTTCTGTTAGAAAATGTGTTCAAATTATTAACTTCTTGCATAGAGAGTACAAAAAGTACATTAAGACCTTACTCTCACAGAAGAATTTGTAATAGCCTACTGTTGGTAAATGCTGGTCTTTGTGTAAGGAGGTGAATATTGTTAACAGTGCTATAAATGAATAAAAATCCCTGTAGTAACATTTAAAAGGGAAATTTGATTATTAAAACAATTTTTTTAATTCAAAATTTGTTTGAGCAAGTTTTGTTTTGAACACTATGGATTGCATTTTAAATTCAAAAGTAAAGGATTGTCAGTGGTCAGGAATTAATGTAAGCATTATTGATAGAATAGTGTTATTATATGTTTAATTATTGAAAACACTAATTTCATATAAATTATGAGCAGAAATCCAATTATAAATTGTTTTTCTTCTTGAAAAGTAATTGCAATTTTTTGTGGTGAAAATCCTTGTAAAAGACGTTGTCCTTGGAAAGCATTTCCAAATGTCTTCTGTTAAGCTTTGTGGATGATCTTCTCATAAAAAAAACCCTGATATCATTAACTTTGCTATTATTTTTCTGTTTTTCTAAAATATATTTCTTTTCAAAAGGCAACTACTTTTTCTTTTTTTTGTTTTTATCAATCCCCCCCCCCCCACCAAGCAAGGCTATAATGCCGCTAAGATGCAAGGAGCTATTGGGAGTAAAAGAAAATGAAAAGACTTTAGAAGGAACCTGAAACCCAATCTTAAACAGGGAACTAAGGATAAACCCTCTTGGATAAACTACTCCTGTTCAAAAGACCAGAAAGGAGTGTGAACCAGACGATAGGTTCACCTATCTACTCCTTTTGTGGGGGTGGGGGGACAAAAAATAATTAGTAAATAAAATTTTAGATTTCAAACGGAGACATTAGAAGTAGAAAGTTGAAGTAGACTTTAGAAGGAACTGGAAACCCAGTCCTAAACAGGAAACAAGGAAATTACTAAATCTTAAAATGTCTTCAAAAGTTTTCAATATTGCAAAAAAACAACTTTGTTGATTAAAATCAAAAATTAACCATGTAAATCAATTTAAAATATTTCCTATCAGCCGTTTGACGACTGGATAATCATTTCCTTCCCCTAATTGCCAGAAGATTTGCTGGGCTGAATTTTAGTTGGTAAATTTTCTTTTAGCCATTTGTGATATTAATTTTATACCTTGTTAAAAAAAAAAACCTTATGAATGGTGGGTGGGGGAATAGGCTCTACTTAAACTGACTTGTCTGCTTGTAAAAGAAAAAACAATTGGAAGTTTGTTTTTTATATATTTTAAAAAAAAATTTTTTGTAGATTAGCATTCATTAGAACTTCTATGCATGGCATTTATCAGAATAAAAAGATTTATCCGGGAGTCCTGTTCATGATATAAATACATAGTCAATTGATATTTATTTTTTTATTTACAAATATCCAGTTTGAAATTGTGCTTACATCATTGATAACTGCATGCTATTGATGTTGAACTCAATTTGAAATAGTATGCAAATATCAATGATATAAACAGTTTTAAACTTGTTGTTTAAAAACAAAGTACTGAAAATTCAGGAAGTCATGGATTGATTTGAGTCTGTATTTATATTAGGAACAAGACCCCCAACTTCTAAAATGCTAAAAAAAATTTTTTTTTTTTCTGACAAATGTCAAAGGTTTAATGAATGCTGATCTACAAAATTATTCCCCATCAAATAATTTTTCTTTTTTTTTTTTTTTTTTAATAATTAAGGGAAGTGGACCAATGAATTTAAGTAGTGCCAAAAAAATCATTTCACTGTTTGGCAGTTATTGGATATCAATCTCATCATTTCTCTCATTAATGATAAAAAAACACTAAATTTTCTCATTTTTTGGCTCAGACGTTTTTGGTTGAGGAAAAAAAAATATCTCCACTTTATTTTTTTTCCAGTTTTTGTGTTTTTAAGTTTAGTTTCATATTTGAATAATTGAAATTTGTAAAAAAAGAAAACAAAAGTGAGGATTTTTATGATCCAGCATTGTTTGTTTAAACCTGTCTATTCTATTCAGAACAAAAAATTCCAAAATCTGCTTTGGCTGAAATGTCTGTGGTAACAAACAGGCTATTCTGTAAAACCTCATCAAGTACATAAAAAATGTTATATTCACATGAACAATGTTGTTTGTGTTTTTATTTATTTCCTATCATATATATTTCTATTGAGGACAGGAATTTTTTTTAAATTCATTTTTTTTCACTCCAAGCAAGGCAATAATGCCACTAAGGTGCCAATGGTTACTGAAAGAGAATGAGAAGACTGTAAAGAAAGGAAAGGACAATAAAAGAAAAGCTTTCAGGAAGACAGAAGATGACGAAAATGCCACTAAGACACAAGGAGTTACTGAAAGAGAATGAGAAGACTTTAGTGAGGAGAAAGGACAATAAAATAAGTTTTGAGAAGACAAAACATGACACTTGATGTTGCATTTAATTTTTTGAAGATTTTTAGGTGGCAGGGAAGTAAGAAACCAGAAGAGAGTTCCACAGGCAAGTAGTAAGAGAAAAGAAACTATTAGAATAGAACTTAATTACATCTTGCTATTTCAACAATAAAACAATGCAATCAAGTTACCAATGTAGTAGTACGCTTAAATTCATGTGGTTGAGGCACCAAAGAGAAGAACACATCAGAACAAATGGCAATAAAGTAATTATAGAATAGATGGAGGGAAGCCATGTCATAGTGTGAAAAGCAACTGAAGACCAGAACTAATAGCATTACAGACCTTTCTTTGGATTTTGTAAAGAATTCCGACATATACAGGAGGAGGACCAGACCAGATAAAGCAGCAATATTCATTGAAATTCAATGGTAGATTTATAAATGTGCCAGATGGATTCTGGCAAGAAAAATTGTCTGGTACGATGCAGTGAACCAACTTTTCTAGCAGTAGATCTAGCAATTGATTCAATATAATCCACTTCATGTCATTATTTTATATATATATATATATATATATATATATATATATATATATATATATATATAAAATGAGGGAAAAAGCACAAATTTGCAAACAGTGACTGCTACTACTGATGCAAAAGGTCTTCTATGAATTGTGCACCCAGAGTCACTCTGGCGTGTTTGTTCTAAAATGGATATGTAAAAATTCACCTTCCTCTCTGCTGGGAACTGATAGCTCAGTGGAAAAATCTCCGACAGATGCCAAATTGGTTGGGTTTCAATCCTAGCTTGAGGCAATCAGATGTCTAGCCACACTGATGAGCTGTGATTCAGCAGAACAGCCTGTCTGTGGATCACACACATACATACATACATATATATATATAAAAAATGGGAAAATGCTATGTAAATTTTTATATATCAAGGATAGTTCTAGGGGGGGAAAAAATTGACAAAGTGGAAATAGTTTTGTGACATGTTTTATACTTTAGGACTTCATTGGACTAAAGTGATGTTTACATTAATGCAATGATACATGCACACGGGAAAGGAATCACTGAGAATTTTAAATTTTTTTTTTTTTTTTTTTTTCTAATGTTTTGGGTTTATAGTCTAGCTGAGTGGTTCTTAACTTTTTTGGGCCCGCTTCCAATTAGCCAACCAAGTCATTCCCCTCTCCCCAAAAATATTGCTGAAAAGAAGAGAAAGCAAGTGGTTTCATGACAACATTTTCATTTTTATTTTTAAAAAGAGGATGCTAACAAAAGACTTAATCAGTGGGAACTTTGGACTTGTTTTTGCAATGCCGAGTTCCAAGGGGAGTCTCAATTTTACACCTCAGATCACAGGAATTTTGTTTTAACATTGGCAAGCACAGGGAACCCTGCCTCAAATAAGTTGTCAAAAACTGCACTAACACTTTCAGTGCATTGCTGCCCAGTTTTGGATACAGAACAGAAACTGACAGCCAAAAGCTCTCCAGCTCCACAGCATTGTATTCTTCCTTCACAGAAGAGTCATGGTAGAGCTCAAGAAATTTTCTCCTGAAGTGTCTCTTCAACAGTTCCAACCTCACATTGAAATGGATTTCTGATCAACGTGGTTTGAGCATTTTGAGCAACAATCTTTGGAAAATATCTTTGGAACTCCTCTCAAAGAGCAGTGAGGTGATCAACAATATCTTCAGCAATTCCTTTCAGAATAACATCTCCAAGCACATTCATTCAAACTCACAGAATATGCAAAATTTCCTCTTTCCACTCAAACATTCCAAAGACCAAGTTTGGCCACAAATGTCTTGATTCTAGATCAAAATGTTCATATCATTTCCTTGAAGCTTCTTGTTGAGAAATTAAATTTCCCAAAAACATCAGCCAGTAAGCCAGTCAAATGCGGAAGTCGTCATTTCTCAGCTCTTCCAAAAGAATAGTCTTTCCTCATTCCTCGAGGAACAACACAACCTCGTTGAAGAGTTCAAGCACCCATCAAAGCATATTGCTTTGGGACAACCATCAGACTTGCATATGAAAAAGGAAGGCATCATGTCCTGCTTCCAAATCTTGACAGAATTTCTGAAATAGCCTTGTGTTAAGAGCGGAACTTTTGATGTAGTTGACCACTTTCATCATGATTGAAAATACATCATGAAGGGATCTTGGAAAAGGTTTTGATGCCAGTGCTTCTCTCTGAATAATGCAGGGAGTAGATTGGGTTAGAGAGTTCTTTACCTGGGTGAGAATAACTAATCTTGCAGGTACTCCATCTGTGCACGCTCTGACCAATCCTAATTCAAGTTATGTTCTGCAAAAAACGAGGACAAAAGATGCATGACATCTCCAGCTTTGGCGCTTGCTTCGAGCAGTTGGCAAAACAGAAAATCCTCCTCAATTTTCTCTTTGTGGATGTACCTCACAAAGACCAACAGTTGAGAAAGATTTGCAACATCCATTAACTCATCCATTTGGATTGCAAAGAAAGGTGACTTCTTAATTTTCAAAATCAATTGCCATTTCATATTCTCAGCTAGATCGTCAATATCAACATTGAAATTTGCTTCATCCGATAGGCAGCCTCCCAAGACTAGTTTAGCACAAGTCAGCAAACATGGTTTCACTCTTGTTTCCCTAGTCGTATGTCCCTTCTTATTCTTTGCAATCTTGTAGGCAACTTCGTATGATGCTTTCACAGTTGAAGCTTTTTTGTTTTGGGAGGTTCCAGTTGTATGTAATTTTGCTTGTTTCAAATTGGCTTCTTTGAGATTGAAAAATGCACGATTCTTGTCATTGAATTTTGGATGGCTGTTTTTAAGATGTTGTTTCAACTAGAATGGTTTCATGAATCCATTCTCCAAAGTTTTCAAACAAAGCACACATTGAGGTACCTGCTCTCCATTCTGGTTGAGAAAGGAAAACCTATTTTATGCCATTTAAGAAAAAAACAAACAACCACTGGCTGTTTGCTGAGTTGTTTGTTATAAAATCACACAAAAAATGCAAGTCACAGAAAACCTACCTTCAAAACACATTTCCCACCTAACAACCTCAAATCTCCACCCACCCCCAGTTAATAATTGCTGGTCTAGATGATTTCATTTAGTTTTTTTTTTCTTTTTGATCATGTTTCTTTCACTTTCATTATATATATATATATATATATATATATATATATATATATATATATATATATATATATATATATATATATATATATATATATATATGGTGGACTCTCTTGTCATATTCGATGTATGAGGGTCAAGCAGCTCGGTTCCTAGGAACCCACAGCCCAGACACCAGCACATATGATTTGATTATAGTGGTGAAGGCTTTGTGCAGAACCACCCACACTTTTTGAAGAGCTGAATACAGAGAACTAGTGAACAGTATGCCACAAGCTTCTCAAATGACCCTCAACAGGTTTTGAATTCAGAGTTGTCCTTCTCCTAGACCAGTTGCCATCCAAGACTATGGAACCCAGTCTGTCCTGCTATTTACCCATAGCTGGAGGGAGAAGAAGAGGTTTAATACCTTTCCCAAGAGTATTAGCATGTAAGATTCAACTGGAGTTCAAACTCGGCTCTCTGATTCCTAAATCCGAGCTGCTATACACTACTCCACGGTGCCATATATATATTGGGTGAGTGAAGCTCCGGGGTCTTGGTGAAGACTACATTTCTTAGAATTTTTATGGATTGGCACTACAGAATCACAAGTAAAGAACTGTACCAAAATAATAGAACAGCTAAAATGGATATTACATGTAACATGAAGAGAAAATGACATAATCAAGATGTTGGCTTCCACACGACTTCGGATAAAAGGTTATGAAGGAAACGCTCATCAATTCATGAAATAGCAATAACAGCTGCTGGACTTGAGATACCTATTTTCCTGATAAATTGTTTTAAGAGAATGATTTTATAAATCTCAACTGACAGTAGTACTGGCTGCTCAGACACTGAATGAAGAATGTTTCCTCATAAGGAAACAGTTAATATGACTATTACCATTTAAATTTCCAGATTACTAAACATAACAATCAGCCAGGGAAGGCCAGATAATAGATCACCTATTAGAAACAAAAGAAAGGAACTGGTTTGAGATAATTCAATTATGAAACTCTCAGATCACATGATGCCTTTCAGTTGCCTTTAATCCAATTCTAGGATCATGTGGTCTTGCCTTTTAGTTAGCAGACAATATCTTTTAAAATAACATTCTATTCACCACAATGGAACTTAATGTTGTTGAAAAATGAAAAACAAAAGAAAGATCATGTGGAGTAACCTATGCTTAGAAATCTTTTACAGAAAAATAGTTGAAAATTAATTAATTTTAAAGGAAATGGCTATATATTACCATTAGAGATGAGAACAGATACTACACTTTGATCCAAGCTCGGTGGCCACAAAGTGAATAAAAGTGTAACTCAAGTAGCACTGGCTGCTCAGTCAATAAATACTGAATGTTTTCTTATAAGAAGATCGTTAATATCAGTGGTGGTATCCTACTGGTTTGTGCAAACAGATTCTTAAAATTATCAAAGCTTAATAAACCGTTTGCTAGATTACCTAAAAATAATATATTAATAGCCAATGGTCTAGGTAAAATGTTAGTTACAATCTGCTTGCATGCACACCTAGTGAAACTCTAAAAGACACACGGCACACATGAGATCTCTGTTAATGATTTCCTTGATTATGTTGTAAACGTAATGAGAAATTACCAAAAACATGTACCCAAAACTATCCAAGGAGCTAAAGATATAATTAATACTATTGCTGTAAGTCCAGCAGAGGCTGAAAGATGGTTTTCAGTGACGAACATGATTTATTCTGGCAAAAGAAAAATGTGGCAAATCTTCTAGACATAAATTTAATAGGTTGTCTATTGGATCTTTGGGACTGCAGCAATTCAGTTCAAATGGCTAAGAAATCATAACAGCTGATGACACTAGAGTCAGAAAGCATTATACTTCTTAACAGAAATATGATAAGAACAGAATTTCAATCTGGAAATATCTTAAATAAATGTTTTATATTAAATTATCAAAATGGTTTAATTTGTTTTGATACTATAAAGTTATTTTTTTCCATTCCCAGATTCAAGTGTCCTGGGTATGACGATAAACTACGTCCAACAGCAAGGCCTCTGATAATATGTTTTTGAAAAAATAATGTTGCCAGCTATACGTTTTGAAAAAATAATGTTGCCAGCTGAACGTTTTTGAAAAAAATAATATTACCAACTATACGTTTTTGAAAAAAAAAAAAAAATTACTAACTATACATTTTGGAAAAAATAATATTACCAGCTATACCTCTTTGGAAAAATAGTATTACCAGCTATACGTTCTTGAAAAAATAATATTACAAGCTATACATTTTTGAGAAAAAATATTAACAGAAATAGATTTTTGACAAAGCAAAAATATTACCAGAAAAAAAAAAAGTTGTCTGCATTAAATGACCTATTGAGGTTGATATGCCGTAAAACAAAATAAACCAAACCAGATTCAAAAGAAAATAAACAGAATAGGTTCCGAAAGATTACTTGCCTTCATAAAACTGGTTACTGGAAATTTGGGATGCCATTATTAGTTAATATTGCCATTAGAGATGAGAAGAGATACTATACTTTGATCTCAGACCCTGGTGCTGTACCTGGGGAGTTTGAAGCAGCTCATGTTAGTAGCACGGCATCTATCGACACAGGAGGGACAGTCTCATGACTCCTCCAGTCATCATCTTTCTGCTAATGTATAAACAGAAAATAAATGTCAGACTTAATCCATTTCATAATTAAAATATATATATATATATATATATATATTAGAATATTTGAATTTCAGGCAGTCTTTTCAGAGATTGTCTTTAATAGGGGTAGCCAAACTTGCTTAATATAAAAGCCACATACAATAAAGTCCAGATGTTTGAGAGCTGCAAGACATGAACAAAATTTACACATGCGTTTTTGTTACATGCACATTAACATTAAACTTAATCCAATGGGGTCTCAATTCATACCCAGTAAATAATTATAAAGTTTGAAATTTTTCTTATTTACCTTTTATATTAATTGCGATGAGAGAAGGCGCTCAGTCAACATATTTCTATGAACTGCATATTAAAGATCAAAGAACTGCATGTGGTTCATGAGCTGCAGTTTAGCCATTCCTGGTCTATAAGTTGCTGCAATTGGTCTTCAGTTTGTTGCCTGTACTGCATTATCTGCCATCATGTTTCAGATGAGCACTTCATGAACACTGGATTTTTCCCCCAGTTGGAACAGATTGGACAGGCTTCTGTCCGATCTGGTGTGGCGGTAGACACAATCTGTTAATGTCTACAAAGAAGAGGCCAAATTTGGGGGAATATATTAATAAAAGTCATGCCATCTTTATAGAATGCCCCCAAAAATTATTTCTATAGAAAATAGTTTAACTGAAGAATGGATTGACTGTAATGTGTTTTTGTTTTTTTTAAATTAAAAAAAAAAAAGACAAATTAGATCAGTCTTAACAACTCTCAGAAATCATAACTGCTAGTCATTTCTCATGTAGGGCTTATGACCATATCACGAAACACCGGTTCCTGTATCTAGATGGGTGACTATAGCTGGGGAGAGAAGAAATGGATTCATACCTTTCCTAAATTTATTTGCGCATAAGTGAATATAACGAACCCAACTGGAAGTGAAACTCAGCTTTCTGATTTCCAATTCTGAACTGTTATCCATTACACCACCTGCAGATCCAAGCATAAAGTATCTGGTATTCCCAAGTGGTCACCCTTCTAGGTACTAACCATGTTCGACATTGATTAAGTTTGGTAACTTTGGTACAATAATCAGTGTTTCAATGTGTACCCTTTCTATGATCATAATGGGAAGATATACACCCATACCAATGTTGTTATTACGGATAGCATGAGACTGGCATTGATTTCTGAACAGCCTTCATACCTCCAGAAACACACACACATTCACACACATACACACATGTATGAGATGCTCTGCAAAGCTTTAGGAAACTTAACCCTGAAAAGTAATGTAGGATAATATCTTGTATTTAGTTTCAAATAAAATGTTTTTTAATCCCTTGGTTAGGCCAAGAAATTTTAAAGAATCCCCTTATATATATATATATATATATATATATATATATATATATATATATATCAGGTCATCCCATAAGTTATGTCCGAATTTTGAATAAAGAAAACAATTGACCAAATGTTACATTTAATTACAGATTCAATCAACAATGTATTTTCCCTGATTATCTATGATTCCTTCCATCTATTAACAAGCTTACTAATTCCATTACTGTAAAATTCGTTTGGCTTTGATTCGAAGAACTCACAAATGCCAGTTTTAACCTCTTCTTGTGTTACAAAAGCTGTTTCTTCCAAATGATTCTGTAAGCTATGAAACAAATGGTAGTCTGAAGGAGCAAGGTCTGGAGAATAAGGTGGATGAAGAATTTTCTCACAACCAATCTTTTGTGATGTAATTCTTGCTGTGTGTGGTCGCACATTGTCCTGTTGAAACATCATCCGTTTTTGATTCACTAGAGTAGGTCTTTTTTTCCTCAAAGCTTGGTTCAAACGCTCTAATTGCTGACAGTATATTTGAGCATTAATTGTTGCATTAGGTGGTACGAATTCAAAGTGGATTATTCCTTGGCAATCCCACCAGATTGAAAGAAGAACCTTTTGCCCATGAAGTTCCTTTCTCGGCTGTGGCTGGGGTCCTTCCCCTTTACCAAGCCACTGTCTACGATGCTTAACATTTCAATAAAAGATCCATTTTTCATCGCCAGTCACAAGTCTATCCAAAAAAGGTGAAACAAGTTGGCGAGAATGGAGAGAAGAGCAGATGTCAATTCAGGATTTGAGGTGGTTTTCGGACAATTCATGAGGCATCCATTTTCCAAGTTTAGGAACTTTTCCAAGTTGTTGAAGATGACGATGAACAGTTGTATGGTTTGAACTGAGAACCACTGCCAATTCCTCAACTGATAAAGCAGGATTTTCTTCAAGGGCTGCTTCAAGAAGCTTTTCATCAAACTCAACTGGACGTCCAGTTCGATCTTCATCTTCAAGGGTGAAATCTCCACCTCTGAATTTTGCAAACCATCTTCTTCAAGTTCTTTCATTCACACATTCCTCTCCATAAACTGAGTGAATGTTTCTAGCCGCTTTGGCTACTAAGTTTCCTTTCTTGAACTCATAAAGCATTATGTGCCTCAAATGATTCTTGGGTACTTCCATGTTAGCAGGGTTTTAATCAAACAAAATTTAATTTTATTGTTCTCTGAAATAAAATTTAAATGCATCTAAACATAAAAATAATGTTCAGCTCCATTAGACATTATAAAATACTCTTTAAATTTTGTTCATTTTAACAAAAAGTTAAAATTCGGACAGAACTTATGGGATGACCTAATATATATATATATATATATATATATATATATATATATATATATTAGGTCATCCCATAAGTTTTATATATATATATATATATATATATATATATATCGGCAAAATGACACATATATATATAGCCAAAATAATATATATATATATATATATATATATATATATATATATATATATATAGTTGTGCCTATCTCTCTCTCCCTATATATATATATGTGTGTAGAGAGAGGAACAACGATATATATATATTATTTTGGCTATTATATATATGTGTAATTTTGCCTATATATATATATATATATCTATCTATGTAAGCACAATTTATATATATATATATATATATGCCACAAAGTAGGTTTGGCACAATTATATATATGTTACGGGCATCTGTATTGCTTACCTGCACATTAATGTTAATTGTCAATCCCACTATATTTAATGGAAGTTTTTCTGAAATAGGGGCAGGAGATACCCCTCAGCAACCTTCATTACTCCCACTTCTTCCAATGGGTCTTTTAGTCCTCATGAATATGAGTGAGCTTGCTTTGGTACCCTAGGTCTCTGGCCGGTATGATGTTTCTGGCCCAAGGAGGAGTTCTGTTGCTCTGACCCCTAGGCAGACGAGACATACACTCGGAGTATCACACCTGAATCTTTCCTGGGTTATTTATCCCTTCATTAATGGCGCTGGAGGTAAACGTTTTCTGGGTTGTTCTTGAAGCAGGGTCACAGGGAAAAATTAGCAGGAGATAACTGATAACTGACATCCATTAAACATAGCACGAGGAACTAGAACAGTCTACCCCAGTGAGCGAAATAAAGGGTTCAGTTCGACATTCCAACCACCTGAAGAAGGCCCGAGCGTACAATGGCCGAAACATTGTAATAAATATGGCGACAAAGATGAGGACAATAGTTCGAATAATGTGAATAATGAAAAATGTAAGCATAAATAATTTTTGAATATTAGCCTTCTTTAGGCCTCTCTTAGGCCATGACAATAGTCAAAATTGAAAAAAATATTGACTTTTTAATCATTCTAGAAGAGGGATTATGTTCATATCTATATAGTGTAAAATCTATCCATGACTTTTACAGTGTTATTGCACTTTATCTTAGTCATTAATGTGTTATTTTACAAATGTCAAGTTTGAAACTTTGCTAACAACATTGACATATCATTTTTTTTTTTAATTTTCTGAATTGTTTGACATTTATTTTTAAAATTATTTTTAACAACTTTTTTTTCTGTGGTATTTTTTGGAAGCACATGTATTTTTTCTTAAATGAAGAATAAATGTTTTTTTGGGTTTTTTTTTTTTACTTCCTCTTATTGTCATGAAAAAAATAAATTAGGGAGTTGGGTAGAAGAGTACCTCATAAGTGAGTCCCCGCTCTATTTTAAAGTCTGTGTATATTTTTAAAATAATCTGATATCAAATAAAGACAGTTTATTATTATTATTATTATTATTATTATTATTTTATGTAAATATTTGTCCTTTAATTAAAAATGTACATTTCTGTTTGTCCATTATTTATAAAAAATCTTTTGTAACTTTTCACCTGAAACATTTGTTTTTGTACACAAAATGAGATCTGGTTAATCTGTAAAAGTCAGGGTTCAATTTAAAGCTTTATCAACGTTATAAACAAGATCTCCACCTTCTAAATTGATAAAAAAAATCAATATTTTTTGATTCTGACAAATATTGTGGCCTAAGGAAGTTCTAAAGAATGTTAATCTGCAAAAATTATCTCAAAAAAACAATTTCCCCTATTTTTATACAGGATGATTGAAAAGTAACTCCCTATTTTATGTATGATGGACTCTCCGGTCTTGTAAAATTATAGTTAAATGGGTGAGTCTATCATAAATAAAATAGCGAGTTAATTTTCAATCACTCTCACTCTCTCTCTCTCGCTATATATATATATATATATATATATATATATATCAATATCATTCATAGTAATTCATCAAGTCTACAAGAATCCTCAACAGAATGCAGAAAGTACTGGACAGCCATTTTGTCCTATTTGGGACTCCTCAACAGTGGGCATCCACTACTGAAAATCGAACCTGGACCATTATGATACTCTTGAGGAGTCCCAAATAGAACGAAATGGCCATCCAGTGCTTTCTGCATTCTGTTGAGGGTTCTTCTAGACTTGATGAATTACTATGAATGATTATTTGAATCTCTCCCAAATTCTTATCACACACACACACACACATATATATATATATGTGGAACCGTGGTTAGAAAGTTTATTTTCTGACCATAAGACCTGAGTTTGAATCTCATTATAGTCAATTTATCAGGAAGGACACTTCTTGATGTTATCAGTCAGGGGTGTCAATCCCAGCATGTGGCACCTTTTGAAAGAGCCTGAAAACCAAACTACAAGTTGGCTTAAGCCTTGTGAGGGAAATTGGGTAGACATAACTCTTGGAGTCTTTGTTGGTTGTGCTAGCACAAAGTCACAAGTCATCGTAACTGAGGCTATGGTGCGGTCAGCATAGTTGCAGTATAAACCACAGGTGGGCTCTGTGGATGATGAACAACTGAGAAGGTGTCTGCAAAAGGGATTGGTGCTAGCTGTTCCTAGTAGACAGACATACTCAGATACGAATGGCCAGATACCACCACCATATATATATATATATATATATATATATATATATATAAATATATATATATATATATATATATATATATACTGGACTCTTCCGTCACTTTCAATGTATGAGGGTCAAGCAGCTCAGTTCTTAGAACCTACAAGCAGACTACCCACAAAACTCAGTTGATTATAGTGGAATATAGAATGAACCACACTTTTTGGAAGAGGCGAATACAGAGAACTGGTGAACAGTATGCCACAAGCTCCCCAAATGACTCTTGACAGGTTTTGAATTCAGAGTTGTCCTTCTCCTAGACCAGATGTAATCCAAGTCTATAGAACCCAGTCTGTCCTACTATTTACATATAGCTTAGAGGGGAGAAGAGATTTCCCAAGGGTATTAGCACATAAGTGAATGTAATAAACTCGACTGGAATTCAAACTCGGTTCTCCAATACCTCAATCCAAGCTGCTATCCATTACGCCACTATGCCTCCATATATATATATATATATATATATATATACTGTCAGTCACTGTGTGTTTATCCGAATCTAAAAATAAACACGCTAAAATTCACCTTCATCCCGTACTGTACGCTGATGGCTTAGTGGGAGAAGTTCGGACTGACGCAAATTCAGTCGGGTTTCGATCCTAGCTAGAGGCAACCGGACGTCTAGCCACACTGATGAGCTGTGAAACAGCTAAACAGTCTGTCTGTGGATGACAAAAATATATATATATATATATATATATATATATATATATATATATATATATATATATATATATGAAGACATATAGTTTTAAGGTGTGCTATATTTATGCCATAAAGGGCTCAATATCAGAGATAAGTGTTGACTTCTATGTTCACTTTTATATTTACACACGCTCTATCTCTGATAGGTATGAATCAATCTCTTCTCCCCTCTAAGCTATAGGTAAATAGCAGGACACTTTTATATATATATATATATATATATATATATATATATATATATATATATATATATATGCAAGCATACATACACTGATGAACCAACAGATTATGCCTGTCATTATCTTATAAAGTGTTGATCTTTTGGTCTTCCAAATGCCTTCAAAACAACTCTTATCTGATTAGGCATGTTCTCTGCAAAAATCTCAAGGATTCCTTTTGAATCTGTTATGATGATGTTAACTGCAAAGTTCTTTAAGTTTGTGCAGTGGATGTGCTGCTGAGAAAATTTCTTTTTTCAACACATTCTACAAGTGTTCAATTGCATTGAAATTTAATGAATTTCGTGGCTCAGAATGAACTGAAGTCTTTTTGTTTTCATTTTCCTGAAGCCATTCCTTTACAATTCATGTAGTGTGGTAGGAGGCATTGTCTTTGCTGAAAATTGCTGCTGACATTGTTGGGGACAGTTGTGTACCTGATTTTCAGTGATGTTAAGCAGGGATCGGTGTGTACTACCCCTAAACCACCCAATCATAGGGTCCAAAGCCTGAGTAGGGGCTCCAGGCAGTGCTTTGTGAATCTCAATATCTTATCAACATTGGCTTTTTTCTACCTATATTTATATACGTTACAAAATAAACTAAGTACAACTGAATATTAAAAGATTAATATCTTTTACAGATTTGACGTCATTCTGGGCTTTTTTTTGTCCAAATCTGAATTTGTTTTGCTCATGTTAAGTCTCAAAAAACATAAAATTTACTATTTTTATCCATAATATTGAATATGCTAAAATTCTTCAACTTTTTAATGAGTAAAATCTCAAGTTGATGTTAAAAATTGCCACAAAACATTGTTGATTTATTTAAGATGGAATGATCTATTATGACATGTCTCTAATTTGTCTTTAGATACATTGTATTTATTTTAAATTTTTCTCATTGAATTTTTTATCTATATTGCATATGATCCATTATTGTACATAATTAGGTTACAATAAAATTTGTATTTTATATGAATACTATCTTATGAAAATTGAGGTACAGTAGAGTGGGCAGTTCCCTTGTCATAGATTCAAGGGTGTATGAGGCCATTGCACCGGCTCTGATGTTGAGCTAGGTACTAAATGATAAAGTTCTTTCCTTATGAATAACAAGACCTAGGTTTACTTGACAGAACATTACTTACATCATGACACTGCCTCCATCTGTTTTCCTACAGTAGACTCCAGTGTCATGGCTTCCTGAGGGTGTGACAACAAAGCAGAAAATCAAGTCTTACTTCATAAAAGAATTTGTGTCTTTTGTGCTATCTATTGATAAAGAAAATTTGAATCAAGATCAGCTTGACTTTAACTCCTTTCCCGGCCTAGACGTTTATACACGTTTTTTTACTGAAAGTGTCTTTTTCATACATTGACAAATAAACATGTCCAAAACATAACGTTCAAAAACCAGTTACAGATGTGTTTATAAATAGATCTTGATTCTTTTTATACCCTTCTGAGCTTGAAATGAGTCCAATTGTCAACTCATACGTCTGGTAGAGGTGTTAGCCACCTCTCGGGTACTTCAAGGTACCTCAGTTTCTTAGTTACTATATTAAAAGCAAATTTAAACAAATCATCTGAAAATGAAATGTTTTTCCCAAAATAATTGTCGGGGAAGGGGTTAATAGGCTTTGAAATATAGTAATTGTTTACAGTCCCTACCAATCTCAACCAATCACAACATTTCTTATCCCAATAAAAGAACTCTACTTTTGATCACAGGAGGGCTTTCAGTGTTTCTTGGGTGAAGAGATAACTGTGTGTTGCTACGTGAATTTTTTACTCTTTTGATTTACAGCCGGGGTATTTTCTGATGTTGGATTTTCAAGACTGATTTTTTGATTCCTGGAATTACAACCTCAGACTTATGATTTTGTGGATCTGAACCTCCCTATTACTATTTAACTCATAGGGTAATTGTTGCGGTCTTGTTAGGGCCAGAAATAATGACACAAAGAGAGGAAGTGAGTTAAACAAATATATTAACAGAAACAGTAATACAAACATATACAAACGAGAATGTTACAGCAAGAATGTTCGGTTCGACTGTCAGAGCTGACTGCTGGAAACTTCCCTCACCAAAAGGCAGTACCTGCTCCTATTTATAGCTAGGAGAGTCCATGTGTGCATGGGTAAATTACCATAACAGTAATAATGAATATATACCTTTCTGTATACCTTATTCAAGAGAAAGTGAAATTCATTGAACCATCCATTGATACAAGGTCCATGTTCTATGTCCATTGAATACATTCCAGCAATAGGCACTGGATAATATGGGTTCTTTGACTGGTCTGTGGTTATGCAGTCTCATAATATATTCTGTGTTGTCAGGCATTCTCTCTTTGATTAAAGCTATCTACAAATTGTGCCACTGTAGTCCTTCTGTTGGTTTGTACTTAGCAGAAAATCCTCTGTTCATGTCTCACATTGATAAATCTTGACCGTTTTTTCAACAGTTGGTGATTTTTTTTTCTCTACAGGCAGTTGTTGATAGGTACCAACACCAATCCTGAAACTATGCCATTTTGAAAATGCTCTTGCCTTCTGACCATAATTTTCAAAATCATTCAAGTCTTTCTTTTAACTAGACTCAAATACTAATCAGTTATACAAATGAGACATCGGCAAGTATCTCATCCAGTAAGTTGTTCCAATTCTTAGGGTTAGCTTCATTTAGATTTATACAAAGCCACAAGTATAAAGCACTCAGTGATAACTAAGCTCTTTGTATAATCATTTGTTTGTACATATACATGCCATGTTTGTTGTGGGCATTTCAGGAGACACACGTGTTTATCTCTCAACGTATGCACCGGCCCGCATCAGATAAATTGCCTAAAGCTAATCCGCATTAAAAGAAAAATTAATTTCTATATATAAAAACTTTTTAGGCATTTTTAAAACATTGGCACATTTTTTCATCACTTATAGAGCCATCATTGTATACAGAAAATGTAAACAATAAATTAAAAAATTTCTTTAAAATCGAATATTGGTCCTTGAGTTGTATTTCAAAGCCTGTTAGTAAATTTAATACTTAATTAACTAGATTTTCTAAAATTAATGCTTATATGGGATTTAAGGTTGCGTGTTGGTGTATTGTAGGTGTGTGTGTGTGTGTATGTGTGTGCGTGTTCACATATAAACAAAAGAGAAGCAACCAACAAGTTAAGTTTCTACTACAAACAGTTTATTATTTTTTGTATAGAAACTGCAGGAAACAAAGTTCTCATTGTCTCTTTGGTATGTCCATTTTCTTTTTCTGGTAAGAATGGTTATAATGGTCAAGCTCAAGTCAGCTTTGCACTGAGTTGGAACGACCAAAGTAAAGGTTGTACTAAAACTTATTTCATCAGTGGAAGTTCTGCAAAACATATCCGAACGCTTTGCATTGGAAAGTGGAAAGAGAGTCTTGTTGTGGACCCGATAGCGGTGCAGATCTGGCTTACGAAAATAAGGCCTTGTGCCAGACACCACACACTACTACTGAATCCACAAACAAAGTAAAAAAAAAGAAAAATATATATGCTCTTTCCACCGTACAAACGTACGTTTGAGCCGCCCCTAGGTCGTTCGACCTGGCCGGGCTGGCTCACTTGTCTCTCGCCGGTAACCCCATATATACTGACAGGGACATTTTATTCGGCAAAACCTTGCCTAGACCTGATGGCTCGTCGCTTTATCTTAATACATACGACACGGTCGTCACCTTCATGACAGAAGCTAACATCTTTACCGAGCCGCCAACTTCCAGGGACTTTCAAAAACCTCCAACCTGATGAACGAGCATTTTTCATATTCTTCGAACTGTACTTTCTGAACCTGTTACTTTAAAAAGAATTACATACACTCACAATTACAAACTCTCGCAGTGAGTATTTTTTCCTTGCCATATGTTATTATGCATTACAACTGACTTTCTGAACTCTTCTTCCTGAAGAACTTCTTCCCGCCATTAGCCATCTTGGATTTAAATTTTGGCGCGGAATTTTATCTTGTCAACTACCATATTTCCAGTATCTTACTGAAGGTCTTCACTCAAGACAATTAAATTTCATTCTCTATAATATTTCCAGTACATTTACTGAAGGTCTCCACAGAAGACAATTTACTAATCTACGTGGCCTCTTTATTAACTATAATATTTCCAGTACATTTACTGAAGGTCTTCTCTGAAGACAAATTACTTGTTAAACTAATAAAATTTATGTTTGTTCTTAACCTTTTGTTGTTTTGCCTGTCTACTTCTTTTCACTTTGTACGTTTGTACGGTGGAAAGAGCACGTCTTTATATTTTTCTTTTTTTTACTTTGTTTGTGGATTCGGTAGTAGTGTGTAGTGTCTGGCACAAGGCCTTATTCTCGTAAGCCAGATATGCACCGCTATCGGGTCCACAACAAGATTGGTGACCCCGACGTGATCGGACAGGCAAGACCAACAGAGAACAAATTCAACCTTTCTTCTGTGCTGAAATAGAAAACGTGTAAACCCTATTTTTCTCAAAGGCGACTTACTGTCCTTTCTTACCTTACGACGATGCAATTTGAATGACTTAAAGAATTTTGCACGAACGGTATTCTACCGTCAATAACATGCAAAATTCTCACTGCTTTCATTCGACAACCGGTAGGTATTTTACATCAGCTCACATGGCCATACTCGCATAATTTTTCCCCGAAACAACCTCATCTTTCAGGTGGACGTCTGACGAGGACAGTAAACAGGTTGACGGGACGACAAACCCAGCTCTACTTGGAGCATCGGATGAAAAGCTGATCACTACCGACGTTCTCTGACTCACTAGAGACATACTGCACATTTCGTCGATTCTTGCATTGCAATTACGGACACTTCTTCTTTTCAGCACACGAGAATAATCTTCAAACTTTTCACCCTTTTTAAATGTTCGTTACTTTTTAGTTAAATGTCTGCCGACATTTAATCCAAGAAGGGAGCTGTGTGGGATTCACGCTACCCCCACCTTCATTTTGACGCACGCGCGACATTTTCACCGACATTTTCATTTTTCGCGCGCTTTTGCGCTGACGTCACGGCAAACTGGCACAAGGTCATTTCGTAAACCAGCGCTGCAACCCTATCGTGGTCCGCAACAAGAGCGCAGTTTTTTTGGAAGTGGAGTCGTAAAATTGCACATATGACTAAAGCCCTTTCTGGTCCCTTTAGTATTAGCATCATGGTAAAATGTATTCCTTTTTTTATTCTTTATTATTATCTTATTTAGTGATTTTTTTATTTAATTTTTTCACGCTTACCTTTACCTAAGACAAAATGAAAATAATGTTTTATTTACACATGTTCCAAGGACAATGTAGAAACACTATAATTCTACCCCTATCCAAAGATACAAAAATTGATTGAACAAAAGATATGAAATTAGATTAATATTATAATACTCTTCCGGTATTGAATAGTAGTCAGTCAAAGAGTGATATCAGAATTATGTCCTTTTTGTACATCCATAGCAAAAATAATCTAACAGTTGCTAAAAGAAAAAAATAACAATTTTTTTTTAAAGTTATTCATTCGAAAATATCATTAAACGTTACATATTTTGATTCTGCAAATATTTCTTTATTTAATAAAAGAAACACTCGTGACAAACAGCAACGGGATGAATTTCAAAATTGCACTGAAAAATGACAAGTCATTTAAAAAAAAATACATATTACATGTATTTTTTTCTCAAGTCTAATCTGAAAAAAATAAATAACGTGTTTTATTAAATTATGCAAGCAAAAAAAAAAAAAGGAGGTGGGAGGGTATTTGAATTGTTTTTAGTAAAAGATGCAAGCCGAATTTTCCGTATGTTCATACTTGATATTGTATAAATTTTTTACTGAAATAATACCTTCAGGGGTTTTTCTTTGTAAAACTACCAAAAAAATTAGACGACACTCTCAAATTAAAAAGCGGGAGTTGAAACATACCGCTCCAAAAATATTTTCCAAGGATTTTTTTTAATAAAAACTTATTCAGAAAAATATTTATTCATTAATGAATAAGTACTGAAAATTTCGTTTGAATCGGATAATTCCCCGATTTGGGGCTAATAATTTAAAACAGTGAGTAGCGATTTTTTTTTTATTTCGGAAAAAAAAAAGCATCCTATGGTATACGATCAACGTTGTGTATATTTTGGGCGCAAACTTTAAAAAAAACAACCTTTTTAAGGGTTTCTTCATATAAAGTCGGGTCTGCTGTTGAAACGGAAACAAGTAACCTGGAAGACAACTTTGTTGTTGTTGTTACTGTTGTGGAGGTTAATTCCTTCGGCAAACGTAAATCCAATCGTCAAACAAAAGATGATATTGGGTTGAGTTGGGATAAATAAATGTATAGTTTATTTAAATATATACAAAGACTGGTAACTTCTATCTGTTGCTGTTGCTAAGATAACAGGAGGAGAGAGTGGTGAAATCAGAAGTGAAATGGACATTGGTGGTGGTTATGGTCGCCGTCGGTGGTCTCTCTCTCTCAGCGTGTCGGTGCTGATTGACATCAAACACTGATCTGTATCGGGTCTGTTTGAATTTGGGTATATATAGTTTTTAGTCGGCTCTAAATTAAGGTTTTTTGTTTTTGATCTGTAGTGGCTCTGACTGGCCATAATATATTATTAATTTTGTTTTTGTTAAAACGGATGTATGCGTGGAGATGATGCACAGAAAATGTATTTATGCAGTTTGCTTTGAGTCGTCGAGCGGTCAACATACGATTTGTGTAAAAAATGTAGGAGGCACGACAGGTCTTATGGAATGTTAGAAACCCCTAACTATGAAATATGTGTGTGCGCGCGCGCGTGCGTGTGTGTGTGTGTGTGTGTGTGAGAGAGAGAGAGAGAGAGAGAGAGAGAGAGAGAGAGAGAGGCCCCAGGTTTGTTTATTAATCAATGGTTCTAAAGGATTGTGATGAAGGTACTAATTAGTTGGGTAGAAGGGATTTCAGAGTAATTCCAGTAATAAGTTTTTCTTTTTACTTAGATGTTTCTGGGATTGAATTATTAATTAACTAGGTGAATTAATTCCAGAGTAATTAATGGACGGGTTCGTTAAGTAAAGCTTGTGATAAATGGTGAATTGGATTTTGGGTGGTCTGCCGGGCGAAATCCAGCCAGAGACCTCAGACAAGACAAGTGCTTTTCGCCGGGCTTAAGTGGACGTTGTCTGCGGAAAACCCAGCAGGGAGTCCAAATCCGATTTTAGTACCTCTTGAAAACTGGATTCCCGCGGAGTTTCGGAGAGCAGGCGGAAACACATGGTGGTCCAGGCGATTTGCATATTAAAATTTGTGGGCGGTGCCTAAAAACTGTTTAGCTCCGCCTCTCTCTATATAAGCGGCCTGCACGCTTGAGTTGGGCAGATGAGATCGCAGATCAGATCAGATCGGATCGGAGAACGCGTCGGAACGCGAGAGAAGCGGCAGAGAGAGAGAGAGAGAGAGAGAGAGAGAGAGAGAGAGAGAGAGAGAGAGAACGGGAGAGATCGCAGATCAGAGAGAAGGCGGAAGAAAACGCGGCGGAAACGGCTTGGTGAATCTTGCTGGTCAGTTGGTTGCATGCGCCAAGAAGTCTGATTCATACCAAGAGATAGAAATAGAACCCGTGCGGATCCAGATAACTTTTTCAACAAAGCTGAGAAAGCCGACTGCTATATCGGAGGGTGAAGACGAAGATCCACGAATTATCTCCCTTAGACCAGCCGAATTCGACAGGCATAATTGTGTCTTTCTCTCTCTGTGACGTTCCGACCCAAACGAGTGAACCTCTTTAAAACAGTTTGTATTCGTGCAATTTCTTTGATAGTGACATAAAAACAGTAGCCTTAAAGGGCTCTTTGTACAGGAACCGAAAGTGTTGCTTATTTCTTTCTTCTTTGTGCCCTTGTGGTTACGACAAAAACTTTTCTGCACGAATAGCGATTTCTTTCAGCGTGGAGCCCAGCCATTTAATTCATCCTACCTCCGGATCGTCCTGAGGGATCGAAATACTGCCGTTCGGATCAAAAATACACAACGTGGCGGATAGTGGTGGCTCCTTCAGTTCACCGGAGGAGGACCGGGTGGTTTACTTTTCGGCCAGAACCACCGGAGAGACAGGACAGAGCTGTAGCTGGCAGGGCTTCTACGTCAGAATATATCAAATACGTAACCATAGCAGTGTTATATATAGATTTTAGAAGTCGGCTACTTCTGGCAGATCGATTTATTATGAATTTCTATTTCAAACAGAACAGAAACCTAAACTTCAAAAGTACCCGCGAGGAATAAACCATTCGTCGATTTTACGCTTTTTACGGGCATGAATTAACCAGGTTATTTTGCAAATAAAACCTTTATTTTAAGACCCTACGTCCACTTACGTATTCTACGTATAGTATAGTATATAGTATAGTATATATATATATATATATATATATATATATATATATATATATATATATATATATATATATATATATATAGAATATAGTATATAGTATAGGATAGTATAGTATCTACTTACTTTGTTTACCTTTCCGTACGTACCTTGAAAAAAAAGAAGCCCTTTTTTGAGTTTTTGAAGTCGGACTTTAATGTGTGCTCGGAAACCCTAGCTGTGCAATATTGAATTGGAGAATAGGTGACACTCTGTATAAATTTAGGTTTAAAATATGCCTGATATTCTCTGTCTCAACGTCTGTAACCCTTAGTAAAAACCATTCGTCCGTGCATTGAATACTGCTGCTATTCATCTCGAGGTTCTTGACAAAGAAGGATCTGTAATGTAATCGATCCTAAATTGGCATCTCGACTTCAGTCACTTTCTCACCGACGTGGCGTGGCTTCCCTCTGTCCTTTCTACAAATATTTTCATGGCAGCTACTCTGACGAGCTTCTTTTTTTTTGTGCCCCGACTACACGAATTTAAGCGTGCTACTAGATTGGCATCTAGGTCCCAACTCTTTACTGTTGAAATAGCTAAATGCAACAACCACTTCTACTCCAACAGTTTTTTCTCGCCCTTCCCGCCTGTGGAACTCCCTTCCGTTTACTTGCTTTCTTGATAACTACAGTCTTCAAAAATTTTAATGCAACGATAATTGCCATCTTCTGTCCTTTTGAATCTTTCCTCAATACTCACTATACTCATTCTTTTCTCTCACTTACACTCCCTGTAACCCCCCCCCCTGCGTACTAGTAGTATTTACCTTGCTTAGGGGTGAAATGATTAAAAAAATTCAAGTTTAATTAAACCAGTTCTGATGAAAATCAAAATTGACGTTAAATTTTTTTTATAAAGAATTGTTTTTTAAAGATTTACTCGATTTGACATTTAAATTTAATTGTAATTGATTTTTATTTTTTAATTGTAGTTCAGTCAGTCAGTTATGTGCCATGCGTGATACACGCTTAGGCGATCATGTATCTTTCGATACATGACTGACGAGGCAGGTTTTTCCTGTAGTAGGTTGCCATTTCTTTCTGCGGTAGTCCAGTTGCCATCCATGGCTATAGAACCCGGTCTGTCCTGCTATTTACCCATAGCTGGGGAGAAAAGAAGAGGATTCATACCTTTCCCAATGGTATTAGCACGTAAGTGAATGTAATAGATTCGACTAGAATTCGAATATTTGAATTTATTTATTATTTAATTTAATTTATAATTGGTTCGTTTAAAAAGTCTGGTCGATTCATATTTAAATTTATCCGAACTTAATTTACTAGTGAGTGCCATATTGTCTTTGTTCTGTTTCGCGATGAAGATTAACAGTATAATGATAATTTTACCCTTGCATTCTGAAACCATATTTTTCTCTACAAGGTATGACATTAATCTTTGCACCAAAGCAAGATGCACTGTTGTAGTTGCGAATGTTTTCCCTGAATTTGACTAAACTATAGTATTAAAAAAAATTATTTATATATACATTCATGTTCACGACTAACTGAAATTTTATTAGCAGTTCCTGCAGACTTTAACATTAACCTGTATAGTATAAAATGGGTGTATTTTCATTGAATACATATCGAAGGTGGATATTTGGAAGTGTAAGCTGTCGTAAATATTTATGGATAACTAAATCTAACTTTCAGACCCATCCTCTCCCCCATCTTGTTCTTAAGAACTCCCAGTCAAAATTATTTTCACATGAGTAATTAAAATTGCAAAGAAGCATGCAGAAGTAATTTATTTCTGACGTCAATCTTAACGGCGAGTAAACGCTACTTACGTTCATAATTTAATCTAAAAATCATTGTTATAAAAATTCTGTGAAATTTTCATGGACACAGCTAGTTATTATTATTATTATTTTAATTTCTGCTGTACACACATTTCCTTTCGGGTCCCAAACAGAGATCTAAGAAATAGCTTCATGACATTTTCCACTAAAAAAAAAACAAAACAAAAAAACTAAGATCACATATATTTTACATAGATAACGCTCTTCGTAATGTCCATTACATTCACTTACGTGCTAATATTCTTGGGAAAGGTATGAATCATTTTATTCTCCCCCAGCTATGGGTAAATAGCAGGAAAGACTGGGTTCTATAGCCTTGAATAGCAAATGATCTACCGCAGAAAGAAATGGCAACCTACTTCAGGAAAAAATCTGCTTCGTCAGTCATGTATCGAAAGATACATGATCGCCTAAGCGTTTATCACGCATGGCACATAACTGAATGTGTGAGCTGTACTTGTTAGTACAATTTTTTGTATTTCTTTAAGGCAGAGACTACAAGAAATCCTTTCAATGAGTCTATCGAAACTTTTTCCAATCAATCCGAAGGCTTCAATTACAACTAGAATTATTGATGCTTATGTGTGCTACAATTTTTGAGATTTTCATTTCAATATCCTTGTATTTTGATAATTTTTTGAAGATCTTCAAAGATACATTACAATCTGTCATGTCAATAAGAAAGCACATTTTGTTTTTGTGGTCTTTGATCACGATGTCTGGGCGATTAGCTATGATTGTTCTGTGTGTATTATAAATCCCATAAAGGTTGCATATTTTTCAGTGCCGATATTAGCCCACTCTGTCATGCCGAGTTTTATTATTATTATTATTTTAATTATTATTTGTGTTATGTTTTCTGCTTTGTATCCTGTAGAGCCAGGTTCAAACTATGGTCCTTAGACCCTATAGGAGAATTGTCATTTAATTGATAGCACTTTTCTTAGTATATATGATGTTTATAGTAGGGCGGTTTTCTGGGAAACTTGTGTGTTGATGTTACCTGGGACACTGTTAGTAAAATTGTTCATTCCTTTTCTCACAGAGCTCCGGTTTCTATTGCTACAGTCTCAGTCTTCATTCACCACAACCCTTTCATCTCGATCTCCAGGTCCTTGTATTTGGACAATTTCTCTATAATTTTTATGGAGGTGTTTCTCTCAGATGGTACTGCTATGTCAATAAGCATACACTTCTTGAACTTCTTGTCTTTTATGATAATATCAGGTCTGTTGGCTTTTATTTCCCTGTCAGTTTGAATTGGCATGATCCCAGAGGATAGTTACATCGTTATTTTGGGTAACTGTGTCTGGTTGTTGCTCACACCATCTTTCAGTGGTTTTGATTCTGTGCTTCTTGCATATCTTCCAGTGCACATATGTCGTTACCTTGTTATGTCTGTGGGTAATATTCATTTTTTGCCAGTTCCGGACATCCTGAGGTAATATGGTCGACATTTTCACCATATTTTCCGCAGATCTTGCATTTTCATCCTTGATTATATGATAGTGATAGGATCTGGTTGTGAGGCTTTGGTCCTGACCTGCAATAATTAGGCCTCCTGTCTCCGCTTTCAGCCCGGTACTCCTCACTCGCTGATGTGTTTTCTGTTGATAACCGGGTCTGGGTGATGTTCATATCAGTTTCTTGTAGTTTCCTTTCCGTAAAGGTTTCATATTTTCCACTGCAGATATTGGCCCACTCTGTTATGTCGGGTTTTATTATTATTATTATTTGGGTATATCGAAAGTGTTTTTAAAAAAAAAAAAAAACTTTATTCCAAAGATTATTTCATGTACACATATAAAAACTATGAATCCACTATATTATTATTATTATATGAGGAGTTATCAAATGTATTTTTGTTTTTTAACACACCTTTACTCCAGTGCTTATTCCATCTACTCATCTAAAGACTTTGTGATACTGCAACAGCAACACTGCCACTACCACTCTCAATAACATTATAATAATATGAATGGATCCTGATAGACGATGTGTACCTTGGGATGAAAACATTGTGATGGCGGAGCAGGTGAAAATGCAGAGGTACTTTTGTAGCATACCTACGGACGATAATGGGTATGTCCCCATTCACATAAATGCAGTAGTAAATACTGTATGTTGGTCTGCAGTTGAAGATTCCCCGCCAACTGTGCTAATCTCTGCGTAGAGAGGATCCACAGACAAGGCGATGTCGAAGGGCAGATTCTCGTCTCGGGAAACAGCTACCCGACCCCGTTTTATACGGTGTCTACGGAGAATTTTTGGTCGAGCCTACGGGCTCGGATACACCACATTAAATTCGGCCTTATGCCACATCTGACCGCGTGGGGCGGTTGGTAGATATCCTGCAGTTGGAGATTCATTGTGGAATTCACTTGACTCACTTCTAGCAGTTGACTACTATTCTACGCGCCGTTGGCGAATCTTATATGTGTTGTTCGTGTCCTAAGTATTATCGTTCATTACCAACCTTCGTGTGATTATTCTGTTCAGTAATCTTCCCTAGGTTATAACAGGTACCAAGACCTGCCAGGGAAAATCAGAGAAATATATCAAGCAACAGCTCGGGTTTGTCTCTTTTGGGGTTGACACACTCGGGACTATTTCCAAGAATTTTTTTGCCTTACACTATGTCTTGAAGTTATGTAGTATTATTGGAGGAGTATGCAGTACTGAAGAGGTTTTCCTTGATATTAAATGTAAAATACTGTTGATACTCTCTAATATTATTCTGGAAAGATTAAAAACAACATTAATAGTCGTATTCCTTAATTTTTAAGCTTTACATTTTTTTATGCTAATTTTTGTATATACAAAATACAAAAACAACAGGGATATCTGTCTATATTTCTGAGATGACGTATTGTAATTATTTACACTATTTATATTTTTCGGACAGTTGTCCTCATCTTTGTTGTCATATTCACGACGTTTCGGCCGTTGTACTCTCCGACCTTTTTCAGGTGATTGTAATTTCGAACTGAACCCTTTATTTCGTTCATCGGTGTAGATTGTTTTAGTTTCACGTATCATGCCTCTGTCCAATTATCAGTTATCTCCCTTTAACTCAACTCTCCAAGTTTTTGTTCACTTCTTCTTTAGCCCGTTATTGAACTCACAACTCTTTGGGTTAAGTCAGTGGTTTCAACCAACGCTTTTATCCACTGGGCCATGTGCCTTAACAACACGAATATTAAAAAAAATTAATTCTGAACT
This sequence comes from Acanthosepion esculentum, assembly GCA_964036315.1. Lineage (NCBI taxonomy): Eukaryota > Metazoa > Mollusca > Cephalopoda > Sepiida > Sepiidae > Acanthosepion > Acanthosepion esculentum. Next base: position 64,161,850 of record OZ038510.1, read on the forward strand.
ATATTACGAAAAGTAAATAAAAATGGTTTCAAAACACTGTTCACCTGTACATGCGCGCACGAGACCACTTTTCTACAATATTACGCTTTCAGATTTTTAAAAATAATTTCACCTGAAGCAAAGCAATAAAGCCACTAAGATAAAAGGGGTTATGGAGTGTTAGAGGATATGAGAAAAAGAAAACATTATTAAGGAGAGAGAACTAAAAAAATAGGACTTTATTAATAACAAAACAAGTTAAACAAAGGCATGGACTGTTACATAGGGTTTGTATGGAGAAATTATGTGTGTGTGTTGTAAGTGTTCGTACGTACGTGTATTGTTCTTAGCGCGTTCCCAGAATTTGGGAAACGCTGTATCTGTGAGAGGTCACATATTGGCCTAAGTGGAAAAAGAGAGATTTTACCTCGTCTCCGCGCGAGGTGCGGCACAAGGCCTAAGTGGAAAAAGAGAGATTTTACCTTATCTCCACGCGAGGTGGCGGCCCAAGGCCTGAGTCGGAAAAAGAGAGAGAGAGAAGAGTCAGCCAGTATTTATAGCCAGGGGAGAGAGAGACCCCTGTTGAAGGATTACAGAACTGAGGAGGAGCTGACTGCGACAACTTAAAATCATAGAAAATAACGTTTGACATTGCATTTTACATGCCAGGTCCATAAAACATCTTTGCGTGTTGATTTTCTTTTCTCACACGAGACTATCGCACTTGCTTGACTATTTATGCGTGTTGATTTTCTCCCATATGTCTATCGCACTCGACTACATATGCGTGTTTTCTCCCACGAGACTATCGCACTAGACTACATATGCGCGTTGATTTTCTCCGTGTGTTTATTTCGACTAATAGCGTGTTTCATACTCCGAACGAACTCTCAGTCTTCCACGACTGATATACGATACCCCAGGACGCGCAAATGGTCGATACTTGTAAATCACGGAGAAATAAAAACTCTTTGATCCCGTCTTATCTGCATTTGTTGTTTTGTCACTTCCATTTTTTTTAACGGCAAGACTGCCGTTACAGGCATAAGTCAAAGATGTGTCTCATCACAATATTTATTTAGCTTTCACAACAAGACTATCTTAAGAGTACTGGAAGTTTTATCAGGATTTATTATTAGTGGAGACAATCTTAACAGTATAAGATAGTCCTGAATATAGCGATAAACTAAATCCGGCAGCAAGGCCTCTGATCGGGAGATTGGAGCTTTTGAGGAGTGTGATACCACCCCTTAACTCCTTCCCCACAAATTATTTTGGGAAAAACACTTCATTTTCAGACGAATTTTTTTTTTTATTTGTTTTAGTAACTCAGAAACTGAGGTACCTTCAAATACCTGAGCGGTAGCTGGCACCACTACTATACGTATGAGGTGACAATTGAACTCGTTTTAAGCTCAGAAGGGCAGAAAAAGAATCAAGATCGACGTATATACACGTCTGTAACTGGATTTTGAACGTGTTTATTCGTTGGTGTCTGAAAAAGACACTTTTGGTAAAACATATATACACGTCTACACCGGGGAAGGGTTAACTGCTGTTGTTCCCAGGTCTACTCTAATACAGGGTGGTAGCACCTATTAAGGTCCCAGCTATGGGCAAATAATGAATCCCTAAACGAAAACAAAAGACTATGAAAGTTTAAAATACATTTTTGTAGTAGAAGTGCCAACAATACATTTTATATAAAAATGAACAACGATACGTATTTATAGTAGAATGACCAAGAATACATTTTATCTGGAGTTGAAGGCATGCAGTTAAGTTCAAAATATTTAGATTTCTTCATTAAATAACCTATAGAGGTATTGATATGCCGCTAAACAAAATCAACCACCCAACCAACAGTATAAAATACATAGATGACACCGTGATGATGGCACACACAGAATGAAAACTGAAGGAAGTCCTAAACACTTCATGATTTCTAAGCAGAAGAGTTCCCGCAGTAAGCTGCCGTTATTCTCTCCGGTAGACTAGCTGCCAACCAAGGCTATAGTGGCTTTTGAGTATATCTGTTGAAAAGTGATCGTTCGTTATTGTTTAGCAGAATACGTTCGAATATTTTGTGTCTTAGCCTCCTCAATGCATTTCGAGAATATCCGTTAAAATGTGACGTTTCCTTATTGTTTAACAGAAAACATGCGAATACTTTGTCTTACTTAGCCTGTCTGTTCTGCTCTTCAACCCATAGCTTGAGAAGAGATTGATCCCCACATTTTCCCGAGGGTATTTGCACGTAAGAATGTAAAAGAAAGCAGGAAGAAAGGAATAAGAAAACAAAATGTAAATTGTCAGAAGACAGCTGAGAATGCATGGTAATTAGCGAGGATTTGGTCACAGGAGACCATCTTGATAGATGAAGGTAATTCAAATCTTGCTCTATCAATATGGAAAATGGGATAGAGTTTCGATTCCTGTGAGGATGCACAGTTTTTTTCTATAGTAGGACTTTTCAGTCTAGATCAGTTATTAATTTCACTCTTGAAGAAAAATAAAAAAACAAAGATAGAAACTCAAACACATGTACCCACTAAAAATAACATTTATAGCAATAAGATTATATATATATATATATATATAGTTAACCTGTAGAAAATACAATATATATAAAGGTAAAAAACAATAGGAAAACTGTATTATTAGCCGATGCTTTTCGTCCAATGTGAATTTTTTCAAGGCAAAAAACGAAATGAATTTATTAAAACAAAGTTCATTTCGTTTTTTGCCTTGAAAAAATCCACATTGGACGAAACGCATCGGCTAATAATACACTTTTCCTATTGTCTTTTACCTTTATACACACACACACACACACACACACACACACACACACACACACACACACATACATATATATATATATATATATATATATATATATATATATATATATATATATATATATATATATATAGGATTAACATGAGTAAAACTTTATCACTTACCTGATTGATATTAACTTCAGCATCTTGATTCCAGAGTTTCGTAGACTTACCTGCCCGTCCACGCTTCCGAGTGTATCAGCAATATATATACAGGGCGCGATGGGTAAATTGTCGACATTATATATTTTTTAAATTTCGCGCATGCGAGTTTTTTATTTTATTTTGTCGACTGCACAGTATAGTAGAGTCAGTTGGGCACCGTCTGTAAGAAAAAGTGCGCCATGACGCAATTCACTCCGCCTGAAATTTGGAAACAGCATGCTATACTGCTTAGCGTTCGCGCCGGAAGCTCCAATACGAACATTTCAGGGTCAATCTGAGCACAGTGCAGAGGATTTAGAAAGAGTTGGATGATATATCCAGTCAACATAATCATGTTTGTCATGATCACTAGTGATGGCGACATTATGCCTACATTCATCTTCCTACAAGGGCCTCAGACTCAACACAGAGACCTACATCAGGTAGTTCTGCCCTGGATTAAAGAGGGTGCGTGCTGGAAGACTGTATGTCTGGCAACAGAATTCTGCACCATGCCACACAAGCAGAAGGACCCAGTCATTTCTGCGACCACACCACCTCTTACATCTGGCCACCTAACCCCCCCAGACTGCAACCACCTTGATTATTATGTGCAGGGCACAGTTGAGCCAGAGACCAACAAAATTCCTTGTAACGTCCAGTATGAACTTTACAACATTCGCTTACTTGTTTAGCGGAACATCAACCTCTATGGGTTATTTAATGCCGAAATGTATATATTTATATGTAATTCTATTTTTTTTTTTTTGAGATAATAATGGTTTTAGTGATACAAATCTTGCTAATTAACCCATAGCTGGGGGAGAAGAGGGGATTCATACCTTTCCCAAGTTTATTTGTGTGTAAGTGAATATAATGAGTCCAATGAGAATTGGAACACAGCACTCAAATTAACAATTCCAAGTCATTATTCATTATAGCACCTGCACATCCAAGCTTACATCACCTGGTATTCCCAAGAGGTCACCCATCTAGGTACTGACCAAACATGACATTGCTTAACTTTGGTGATCATACGTGACGTGGTCGTAAGCCTGTAAGTGAATGTAACCTGACTGGAATTTGAACTCGGCTCTTTCATTACTCATTTTGAGCCCTTACCCATTACACCACACCTCACTTCCATTACATAAGCTTAAAAATATAAAGGTACACTCTGGAGACTTCCCTTATCTGTAGTTCTTAGTGAGGACCATTCTTCGAAACTCACAGACTGGCGCTACAGAATCACAAAGGATTGTATCAAAAACGAAACCACTTCACTTGAGGACTTTCAACAGCTGCAATAACTGAAATAGATATATCCCTCGAAGAGAAAATAATGATAAATGACGATACTGATGTTACACACTATTTTGAACAAAAAGTTAGGAATGAAGCCCACCTCCTCCTCATCAATGCTAAAAAGAGCAATAATTAACTGTGTAGTGCAGTGTTTCTTAACCTTTTTACCCTTTCGTAACCCTTAAGTTAAAATAAATTTACGTCTCAAGGAATCCCTGCGCAAAAACAAAATTATATACCATATCTTTCTAATTTTATTTTTATCGTAGTTCACGTGGTAAATATCATAGTATATATTTTTGAATAACTGGTTTAAGGAAAAATTAAATACTTCTTTGTCAAATTTTTGCAGTAATGCTAAATAAAATTCATACTGTTCGTTTATAATACTTCATCAGGGAGTTTTCATTCGCACAAAGAAAAAAAATTTTTTTTCTAAACTCAAACGTAAAAAATAGACATAAGTAACCAATATACATAAACAGATAATTGCTGCATCAGTTTTTAAAATTTTTTCTTTATCCTTACTGGCAATGTTGAAAAGACATAAGGAAAATCAGGTGACAACTGTTCTCGTGGAATCCTTTTGCGGAACCTTAGGGTTCCGGTGAACCCCAGTTGAGAAACGCTGGTATAGAGGGTTGGCATTTGGCTTCATACCACTAACAGAAATTGAATATCAGTGGACCACAATTAACAAAACGAAGAACTTGATTAGAAAATGACTGGCCAATGTTTATTGACATACATAGATACAAGATGCGGATGAATAGGGAATGTTTGACATTAAATCAGCCTTAGTTGTGGTGATTCAATACTCTTTTGTTGGATCTGTTACCAAACACATCCGAACGAGACGAGAACGATCATCTCCTTTCCGGAAGTGGGGGGGGGGGTCATAAAATTCACACGTGACCGGAAACCCTTTTTTAGTTTCCGTTTTGGTTTTGCATTACGGGAAAATGAAATTCTTTATTTTTTTTTTATTATTTTATTTTCATTCTCCCACAACTGTGAGTGGACTTGAGAAACCTATTTTCCTGAAATATAATTTTAATAGAATGATTTATAAAATTTCAATCGTAGCATTGGCTGTTTGGCCAATGAATTGAATAAGGAAATGAATAATGTTACCTACCATCACTAGTAATAAATAAAAAATGACAATACATTTTATGTGGGAAGAAATCCAGAAATCCTACAAAAACTTTAAGAATATATATACTATATTATTCTTCTTATATATTATATAGCGTCACCCTAGAGACTATTTCAAACTTGCAGTTTTTCCAAAGAATACCAGGATGTAGATTGTAGACAAAGGAATTCTGCTTATCACACAGACGCCACATTGGTTCTTGAAAATGACTTAAACTGCCAAAAGTACAACAACAACAACAAAAAAAAAAACAGTAGCACATGAAATTCGGACAGTTTATCCACAATTTTGAGCGCAATACTCAACACCTTACCCGACAAATGGGGGGGAAAAAAAAAACAATAAAAAATTGAAACAGACAGACCTGTTTTTTTTTTCTTCATTTTTTATTTTTTTGGATGAACACTTGCTGCAAATATACCTTAAAAGTGGTCATAGGATTATCTTCAAGAACAATAAGGAAAAAGTAAAAACTATGACAAAAAGTGGAGTATGTTTTCTTGTGACCCGTTTTGTCCTTTCGGACTAAAAAGTGAGGTTTAGTTTTACGTTGATGCAGATGTTTTATCACTTTTAGTCTGACGCAGTCCTAAAAAAAAAAAAAAAAAACGCGTTACAAAACTTTTTCTACTTTCTCTTTGTCATAGTTTTTCCCTAAGTAGTTATTTAATTTAATTATTTTATTTCCTGAATGTCTATCTTCGTTACGAGTCAACTAATAATTGAAAAATGTATGTAACCAAACGTCACAAGTAATAATGAGTAATTACTGCAAGTAATTAAAAACACACGAACAAGCCTATATAACGTAACAGTCGAGCAAGAGGGGAACTAACCAACAAATTAAGTTATTAAGTAATTACCGTATTAATTAAGCAAACCTGTTTTGAAAGTAACAAGGATTGAAACAAGCAATTAAACAAAGTGTGAAATGAAATATGATGAGTTATGAGGGTAGGGACAAAAATTCATCTGCGAATACTTCATGTTTCCATGACAATCACACATTCAGTACGGACCACAATACTAAACTTGTACCCAGTTTTCTTTTAAATCGAGTTTAGAAAATTATTTTAATTAGATTATTATTATTCACAGTAAAACTATTTAAAAAACTAAAAAAAAAGGTGATCTCTCATTTTAAAATGAATAATAGTAAAAATTCGCACAGAAATACGTTTTTCTCTCGTGTTCAGAAAAGCAAAGTGAAAGGCTCCTGGACTTTGCAAGGTTGTAGTTATTGCATTGTACTTAATGTGACTAGTATAATGACAACAAGAAGTGCGACAGACAGACAATCCAGTCGATAGATAGGTAAATAGGTAGGTCCGACGTGTAAAGGGTGGCCTGCTGACGACGTAGGGTAAGTGGTTGGCAAGCGCTCAACATAGACTAACACTTCGATAAAGAAAGAAGTAAATAAGAACGATTCAGTTTTTAACTCTGTCCTTCCTCCGCCTTTTTCATTATCATCACTCACAAGCGACCCGTCGTATGTTCGCTGAGGGGGAAAACGTTATGGGGGTATGTGGTCGTTTTAATTTTCTAACAACAACCACTTCTCTTTGACCGTCTTTAACGCTAACACTAACTTCAGTACGTAGTTTTGAATGTAATTGTAATAGTGTTTTTTGTTTTTTTTTTTCCTAGTGTATTGTGTGCCACAGCCTGCTGGACCGTCCACCAAGTCCGTCATATCTCCTCCTTCCTTTCTCTACTCCTATGCGGGTCTAGTGTATGTAAAAACTTGTGGACCTGTCGAGGAAAAAAACACCTTGGATAAAAAAGACAATTTTGAAAAATCAATCGGAATACTCTCGAAAACAACATGAAGTCTTCCCTTACAGATCACTTATTACCAACAAACAATCATTGTCCTGATCCTAACGTATGTTGTATTCTTCCTTACAGCCCCTTAAATATAGGTGCTATGAGTGTAATTCGATCGACTGTGATGCCCATCTGTCACACAGCGACCACGAACGAGGGGATCGCCATCCTGAATGATAATAACAATTTGAACACTTCTGCTGCCACTACTACTGGTAATAAAATTGGTAGTCCTAAATCTGTCAACTGCAAAAAGAATTCTGGAACTACATTAACCGTAGGACTAAAAGAAAAGATGGGTCAGTTGCAAGTGTATCCCACAAGTCCCAAAATTGGGCACCGTCAAGAAGAAAGTGAAAGCTCTAGTAAGGATCACTCACCACAAATACAACGTCGAGATAACGCCCATTTGGATTCTTATAAAGAGCCTGATCTTTTACAAATTCAGTCAAGGTTTGTTGAAGATGTATATTTTCTTTTTATAAATTGTTTTTTGATTTTCTAAAACTTAATTGTAAGTTTATTGAACTTTTGCAAGCTCTTCTTTTTGAAGTGCAGAAACCAAAACAAAGCAGGGATAAACAAAAATAGTTGTTTTTATTTTGCTGTTTTTTATTTATTTATTATTGTTTTATTTTTTAAAGATTTTGGTCAGGAATAAAAGTAAAATAAAAATACGACTCCATAAAGAAATAAAATAGAATACTAAGTTAAGTCACTAAACTAAACAAACTTAAAAAATAATTCTAGGTCTCTTTCTTGAATCTAAAAAAGCAATTTTCTTTTCTGTTGAGATGTTGTTTTTTAGTCTGATTTTTTTTTTTTGTAAACAGTCACTAAAACTGCAGTCAATAATAATGTTTTATTGTAATTTTTAATTTACTTACAATCATGAAAAGAAAACCAATATTAGACAAAAAAAAAACAAAAGTTATTTCAAATTTGCAGGTATATTTTTATTTTATTTTTTTGCTCACAAAAACTATTTCTGAAAAAAACTATTTACCATTTATTTTTTTTTTATCAAAATTATTGACATCATGAAATTCTTGTTTGTTTTAAGAGCAACATACACTTTTTAAAATCCTTTTCATAGTCGAGATTTTATTATTTGGGGAAAGAGAATCATCACTGCCTCATGTCTACAGAACATTTTTCAATAAGACAGCCACGTGATCAAACGCACCTCTTTAAAACTAATTGTCGCGTTTCAATGAATCTCTTTATGTGATAAGTTGCTAATCAATCATTCCAAATAATTAAAAAAAAAAGAAAAAAAGCTGTAACCAAAATCTTCTTTTACGGATAGGTTTTTACTTAAGTCTCAACGGCCCCAATTTCATACACACATACAAAAATAAATAAAACTTAAAGAAAGAGTGTTGTACTACTATGTGCTATTGATAATTTATCACCCGGGACAGACCTCTCAAATTGGGACACTCACGGCCAAGTGCGGGATGTATGGTAAAGCTCAAGTTTTATTAATGATCTATTTGCCTCCCCACTTTGGTGCAAAAAGGGAAATTTTTTTTAAAGGTCTACTACACATAGGTTCACATGTTCCTTAACAAAATTATCCAGTTCTACTTGGATCTTTTAGTGCAATGGTGGGGAGTGGTGCCCTAGAGACGCCCCTCTCCTTAGGAACAAGGTTTAACTTTTGATAGGTTCTACAACTACTATTGTATTTATTTTCTGTTTTTTAATGATATCCGATTTTCTTCATTTGTTTAAAAACTAATTTAATTTTGAGAATTACTCAGGAAAAGTCCAAGAAAACTAAAGTAAGTAAACTTTCAGTCTTTTTTTTCCTTTTAGTTATTTTTAGTGACCTGATTTCACTAAAAACTAAAAAAAGAATACATTATTACTGGCTGTTTTATTTCTTAAAAATACAATTTAAGAAGACTTGAAAATATTTTTCTGGGAATGCAAAAAATGTTATTGCAGTTGAGTAAAAATAAAATAAAAAGCAGAATCATTTTTTATTTTTATGTTCGTTTTTAACTGCAGTAATGAATTTTTTAAATAAAAATACGCTTTTTTCTGGTTTAAAAAAAAAACAAACCAATTTTCTTTAAGGTTAAAAATGTGAAAAAAGTCACTTCAACAATTTCTGTTTGTTGAATGAACTTCATAATTAAAGAATACTGAATTTAAAAAAAAACGTAAATTACTGGAATGTACGTTTTTATGGTGATCATGCTGTTTGTATGTAAAGTATTTTACATTTTATTTTTCCAACAAAAACAATATAATTGTTCTAAACAGAAATTAATAAATATTTTGTTATAGAGCCATGTCAACAGAGGAACATGACTCACTGCTTAGCTTATATTTTGCTTTTTGGAACTCATAGGACAGGGCAAGAGGGGCAGAGGAAAATATCGCATACTTAAAGTAAATGTTTGGCGGAACAGGGTAAAAGAAATAACGAAAAGGCAAAATTTACTAAGAGCCACAAAAAAAGGACCGGGAATTGTGGGGAGTCGTGATCGCCTACGTCCTGAGGGGGACATGCCACATCAAGAAGATTATTCAATCATTTACGTTTTCACAATGAGGATGCTATCCGCATGTTTAATTTTAATTTTCTTCTATTTTCTGGGTAACTTTCTTTTTTATGTGTGTGTGTGGGGGAGTACTACAAAATTTAAGTTGTAATCTTTCATTTTCAAACTTAATATTATAAAAAAATACCCCCCAAAACTGTTTATTTGTATATATACGTACGCGGGAACACTTTTATAAAGTAGTACCATTTCTATTCTCGAGTTTTCCCACTATTCGGGATAAAGTGACAGCAAGTTTCTTTACTACTCCAGCACCCTCCTCAGTATTTCTTTTAGCTGTTCTTTTAAAGAGTGCTGTTGTGTGGATAGTATCAATTCTCCCTCGGAATCCTAGCTTTTCCAGCCATTTTGTTAGGCTCTTTGCATTGGGAGTGGGGGAGTTTTTCCAAGTACTCCTACAGTGATGAGTAGTACAACTGTTTGTTTACCAATGAATCGAATGTTTCACCTTTTCCATTTTTGTTTTTCATTTACGAGATCTAGACATCTCTACCCAACGTTTTACTTTTTCAATTTAAAAACTGCGGTCTGTTAAGAACTGAAAAATAAAAGAAAGGTTTTAGTTTTCTCTTTCAGTTTCATGTTTTTGTTGTGTTGATGGAGGTGTACAATATAAATAGACATTGTGATCAGAAATAATAGTTTGTTTTGTTTTTTTCATATTACTTTTTCATGCTTAATTAACGACTGTACCATTGTTTGAAAAAGTGTTTAGTTTATAATTCTTTATCTTTTTTGTTATTTCAAATAAAAAGCAATAACTCGCAATAGTTTCCAACTTTCCATCAACCGAAATAAACTCAATGTTTGACCGCTTACAAAGAATACGTGACCAACTTATTCAACCAAATGTGATATAACCTGGTTAAAAATTCAATTATGACATTTTTCCGTGTTTAAATTATTTAATGAAGTCTTCTTCTCTTTGTCCTTAATAAATTGGGCGGGATAACTTGTTGCTAAAAATACACAGCATTTAAAAAAAGAGTAAGAAGCCACTGTTTTTTGTTGTCTCCTGTATGTATGAGCAAGTTATTTTTGGACAAAATTTTTTCCTGAAAGTCGAAGTGTTTCTTTCTTGGTTGGTGGGTACTTTTTGTCATTAAAAAAAAAAAGAATAGGTTATAAAAAAAAAAAGATTTAAAATGTTTTTTATTAAACAAAAACAAAAAAAAAATGTTAAAAGATTTAAAAAAATACTTCCCTTCAAGTTAGTGCACTTTTTATTTTTATTATGCAAATCAGTTCATTTTTCATAATAAATTTAATGAACCACAGATGTTTAAATAAAAAGTAAAAGTTCTTCAGGATATACCTAAAAAAAATAAAATTAAAAAGTGCATACTTATGGAAATTTAAGCTTCTTGTATGTAAATTGTAACATGTCTCTATCCATCCTTATTAAAAAAACGTTAAAAATTTTCGATGAAGGTGTCAGGTTTTTATGCATACAAAAAAATTAGTAAGTGAATTAATTTTCTACACAAGCGCCATCGAAACGTAGCCGGTAAAGAAAGTCACAGAAAAAAAGTCACAATTTATAGTGGCTGGTACAGTGGTAATTTAAAAAGTCATCTATTTCTGTCAGGTACTTCACGAGTTTATGGGTCTGTTCTGTTTGCAACAGAAATTAATGGATCGAAACTCTAAAAAAATATGTAGTAAAAAAAAGTAAAACGTTTTCTAACAATGCTACGGCCACATTGAGGGGGGGGGGTCCCATAAGACCCGACTTTATGTGAGAAAGCCTTAAGAACGGTGCCTTTTTTTTTACGTTTGCGCCACACACCCACACACACTCTCAAAAAAGTAAACAAACCACAGATCGTATACAAAGTCAGAAATCCGTAAAAAAAAAAAAAAAATAACTAAAAAACCAACACATTTTTTAACAGTGCTACGGTCACATATTCCATATTTCAATTTCATAGTTAGGGAATTCTCAGTTCTAGTATCCCATAAGAAGACCCGACTTTATGTGAAGAAAGTCTCAATTTGACATTAAAATTTGAATTAGAAGTTCCTTGAATGTTCAATTTCTATTTATGAGACTGAGATTTTGTCCACTTTTGGGATAAGTTTTTTTTTCGCTTTCTTTCTTTTCTTTTTTTTCCTTTTGACTTTTTTTTTTTACCGTGACCTTTCAACCTGGATTCATCGAAATGACCCATAAACGAAACCTGAATAAAATATTATTTTTAAATATTTCACCTTAATATTCAAATTGAATTCAACAATGAATAGCTGATGGTAACTTTCATTCATTAATATTTTTTATTTTATTTTTATTTAAATTCTTCACCTCTTTCAACTTTTATTGTTTTCCAGAGAGCTGTTTTTTTTTATTCCCCTTCTTTTTAAAATGGACCACGAGCTTTCTATTGGATTAATTAATTAGAGCTGAGGACGATACTATTTAAATTAATTAGTTTGATGGTGTTTTTGAAACAAATTCATTCAGGTAAAATGAAAAATCACAGGAGAAAAGAAAAACACACACACACACACACACATTGGCATTGCACTTTGCTTTGTTGATGTTTGCTTAAATACGGAAGTCTTAAAACATCGATTCTCGTACAATCACCGAAGTTAAGTAACGTCGAATCTGGTCAGTACCTAGATGGGTGACCGTTTGGGCATACCAGGTGCTGTAAGCTTTGATGTGCGGGTTGTGTAATGGATAAATGGTTCAGAATTGGAAATCAGAAAGACGAGTTCCAATTCCTTTCGGGTTCGTTATATTCACTAACGCAGAAGTACCTTTGAAAAAAAAAAAAGGTACAGACCCCCCCTTCCAGCTATGAGTTCGTTAGTAGAACTTCATCATTTTCAAAAAATTCTCACAATCTAAAAATATTTTCTGGTTTTAAATAACCTGCAAAAGGTTGATAAGCCTTAAAGAACAAATCAAACTTAAATGTGGTAGTTGGATAGTTTTCAATCAATATTTTTATTTTTATACTAATGTTCACCCAATATAAAGCTCAGGAGCCACTCAAGATAGAGGATTACAGTGTGGTGTTGTATGAGCACAAGAAAGATCTGTTCACGGGGTTATGTAAGAAAGATAACAGTTAATCCTAGACTTGAAAAGATCAAGATTGTAGTGATCAGGAAAACATCCTGCCAGGAGTTTGTTCCACAAAGCAGCAGTTGTTGGGAAGAGGCCATCCAAATGGAATTGATTCCTTATTAATGGAATACGAAGGGAATGAGGATTCCTTATTAATGGAATACGAAGGGAATGTATATGTGGCATGGTGAGTCCCAGCTTCAAAGGTCAAGGCCGGTGGAACCAAGGAATGTAGTTTGTCAAAACACTTGCTATGTAAATAGCGATAGAGTTGCGAGAGGCTTGTGAAATTTTGTCTGTGGGAAAGGTGTTGTAGAGTGGAAAATAATTAATCATCCACAAGGCCGTGTAAAAGTTTTCAAACTCTATCAAGACAGGCAAGTGAAGACTGGGCAACTCTAACACTAACACAGTTGTGGCGGCAATACTGCATTTTTGGTCTGATCTAGCTAGATAGTGTATAATACCATAGGAGTCAGGTACTTGTTCTTAGTATTTTACATCTTTTCTCTCTGTTTTCATTTAGAATAGTAACTTTTTTCTTCAGCATGAGCAAACAAATTCACATATTTGAACAAAAAAAAACCATCAACAATATCAAAATACGCAAACATTTTCATCCTTTAATAGTCAGTTTTGCTTAGTTTAATTTTTTTAATGTATACTAAATGTAGGTAGAAAAAAGCAAATGTTGGTAAGATAGCAAGTACCACAAAGCACTGTTCGGAGCCCCCAATTAGGCTTGGGCAGCCCTAGTTTTTGAGGGGTAGTATATACCGGTCCTGTGTGTGTAGGTCTACTTTGTACAGTATATGCTGAAAATTTTGCCAACAGTTTGCTTTTAAATTGAGTATTGCTTTAAAAACAAAAACAAAACTATTCCCCGACCCTGACCTAGAAAGAAGTGTGTGTGTGTGTGGGGGGAAGGGGTGTCTGGTTTTCATCGGCAGTAATATTGATCTGATTAAAGCTAGTTAGAATTTAGCTTTGTACAAAGGAAATCATCTTTTTTTAATTTTTTAATATGTCTTTATTAAATGAGCCACCACATGTATCCCAAATTTTTTGCTTATCTCTATTTTACAAATTCTGTAGGTTTCTTTTCCTTTTTTTTTTAAATGACCTATTAGTACTAAAAATAACATCTAGTATCCCCCCCCACCGCAGTCGTATCTGACAGTCTGCTTTCATTCTTTAATGTTTATTATTGCTTTATTCCTATTCATATAAATTCTTTCATTTTTATTTTAGTTTTGGATACCAGTTAATGACTAATAGGCTACCAAATGATTTGGGATACTCGTGACTTGTTTCAGTGTCATCTGGTGAATGCAATTTTATATATACTAGTTTTAACCTGTGAAACTTTCATCATGGCTTTATCTATTTTAATATTCTGACGAATCTTAATTCTGAAGTTAATGACCGAGTAAGCTCATGGCAAGTCCGAAAATAACATATCCAGAGAAATTCTCCTTTTGCATTGTTAAATATTTAAGCTTAACAACTTTAACAAAATATTACAATAACAATCATAAATATGAATGCTAATCATTATTTTAAGAAGTGGGTACAAATGAAAAGATTTTCCCATTTCACCAAAACAGCCATTAAAAAACTTCATCTTGTCTTTTTTACACTGAAACCAAGTAGCGTCTCTGTCTTTTGTCTTTCCACACAGTCAAAATGGAATGGTCCTTTATTTATAAGTAATTAGCAGGATATAATGGTTGTTCAAAATAACAAATGGAGGGACAAGGAAAATTTGACATATATATATATATATATATATATATATATATATATATATATATATATATATATATATATGTATGTATATAATTAAGTAAATAAATCCAAAATTACTTCATATGGGAATAGCCTATTTTGGCAGACAATGATATTATAAACCATCTGTCTTGTCAAGCCTGGAATGGAATTGTCTGCTGAAATAGGCTATTTCCCGTATAGGGTAATTTTGGATTTATTTAATAATTATATTGCTCTTTAATAATAAATACATTGAGCTCTTTTTGTGGATCGGTTTTAATATTTTATATTACTAGGATCCACTGGGATTATATACCAATCTTTACTATATATATATATATATATATATATATATATATATATATATATATATGTACACACACACACACACACACACACACAGAGAGAATTAGGATTAATAAAAGTAAGTTTTGTCACTTAGGTGATTGATGCTACCTTGTGTATATATGTACACACACACACGCACAGACATGATGGTTGTCCTGCTCTTTTCAACATATGATGGTCTAACAATTCAACTCCTAGACTGAACAGTCAGATTAATTATCCATATCTATCTATCTATCTACAGTGTAACCCGGATATAAGAGAGTTGTCGGGACTGGAGAAGAAGTCTCTTATATCCGGGTTTCGTCTATTATATAACACAGGCTCTAATTTGGGACCAGAGAAAATCTCTCTTATATCCGGGTTACACTGTATATATATGTGTCTGTTCATATCTATCTATCTATGGTTAAAACTCATAAGAAGTATGATGTGAGAGAAGAAACTGTTAGTATAGAACATCTAGCAATTTTAACTGTTAAAGTGAGACCTAGCTGCCAATCTAGTACAGTCTGTAAAGTTTAATCTTTAAATAAATAGTAGAATCACCAGACCAGATGTAGCAGAAATATTCAATGCATGATTGAATGGTTGACCTGCAAATATGTAAGATAGATTCTGGTGAGAAAAATTGTCTAGCACAGCATCGTGAACCAACTTACTTAGCAGCAGAACGAGCAATTGATTCAATATAATCTTTCCACTTCTTGTCTAGAAAACATTAGCCTGAGAGTATGCAAGATTAGAATCAGCCAAGGTGATGGGGGACAAAAAACAGTTTCCTTTTCTTTTTCTTTTCTTTTTTTCTTTTCTTTTTTTTCTTTCTTTTTTTTCTTTTCATTTCTTTTTTTCTTTTCTTTTGCTTTTCTTTTCTTTTTTTCTTTTCTTTTGCTTTTCTTTTCTTTTTTCTTTTTTTTTGCTTTTCTTTTCTTTTTTCTTTTCTTTTGCTTTTCTTTTCTTTTTTTCTTTTCTTTTGCTTTTCTTTTTTCTTTTCTTTTGCTTTTCTTTTCTTTTTTTCTTTTCTTTTGCTTTGCTTTTCTTTTTTCTTTTCTTTTTTTCTTTTCTTTTGCTTTTCTTTTCTTTTTTCTTTTTGCTTTTCTTTTCTTTTTTTCTTTTCTTTTGCTTTGCTTTTCTTTTCTTTTTTCTTTTCTTTTGCTTTTCTTTTCTTTTTTCTTTTCTTTTGCTTTTCTTTTCTTTTTTTCTTTTCTTTTGCTTTGCTTTTCTTTTCTTTTTTTCTTTTCTTTTGCTTTTCTTTTCTTTTTTTCTTTTCTTTTGCTTTTCTTTTCTTTTTTTCTTTTCTTTTGCTTTTCTTTTCTTTTTTTCTTTTCTTTTGCTTTTCTTTTCTTTTTTTCTTTTCTTTTGCTTTTCTTTTCTTTTTTTCTTTTCTTTTGCTTTTCTTTTCTTTTTTTCTTTTCTTTTGCTTTTCTTTTCTTTTTTTCTTTTCTTTTGCTTTGCTTTTCTTTTCTTTTTTCTTTTCTTTTGCTTTTCTTTTCTTTTTTCTTTTCTTTTGCTTTTCTTTTCTTTTTTTCTTTTGCTTTTCTTTTCTTTTTTCTTTTCTTTGCTTTTCTTTTCTTTTTTCTTTTGCTTTGCTTTTCTTTTCTTTTTTCTTTTCTTTTTTCTTTTCTTTTTTCTTTTCTTTTGCTTTTCTTTTCTTTTTTCTTTTCTTTTTCTTTTCTTTTCTTTTTTTCTTTTCTTTTGCTTTTCTTTTCTTTTTTTCTTTTCTTTTGCTTTTCTTTTCTTTTGCTTTTCTTTTCTTTTTTTCTTTTCTTTTGCTTTTCTTTTCTTTTTTTCTTTTCTTTTCTTTTGCTTTTCTTTTCTTCTTTTCTTTTTTGCTTTTTTCTTTTGCTTTTCTTTTCTTTTTTCTTTTTTCTTTTTTCTTTTCTTGCCAACAGATTGTAGGAAACTTTTGAGATCAGTTGTTAATCTGACTTTATCGAACCACTAACCCTTACCATAAAGACAGGAGTAAATGGTTGTGTCATCAGGCATAGACACTAAGTTCTATTGAGATGATAGTTTAGACATTTTCGAACGAGTTGGGTCAGCTTGTACTACCCCTAAAACACACTGAGGAGGCAATCCTGATTGGGGGGCTCCAGGGAGTGCCATGTTATCAACATTTTGTTTTTTTACTACCTACATTATAAATTAAACATTAAGTATACATTATAATTTAAACTAAGCACAATTGACTACCAAAGGATGAATAATTTTTGCAGATTTTGATGTCATTCTGGGTTTTTTTTCTTTTTTTATGTCCATATCTGAATTTGTTTTGCTCATGCTAAGTCTCAAAAAAACACTATATAAAAATAAAATTCACTATATTTTTTATCTATAATGTTGAATATGTTAAAATAATTCAACTTTTTACAAGAAAAATCACAAGTTGTTAAAAATTGCCACAAAACATTGTTGATTTAAGATCGACTGATGACATGTCTCTAATTTGTATTTTGATACATTGTATTTATTTTCAATTTTTCTAGATGAATTGTTCACCTATATGATCCATTATTGTTCATAATTATATTGCAATAAAATTTGTATTTTATATGAATACTACCTTATGAAAATTGAGATGTAGTAGAGTGGGGGTCATTTCATAGATTTGGTGCAAGGGCATGAGGTATTTGCATTGACCCTAATGCAAAGTCTAGATATGTCCAAGCCTTTTAAGAACATGACTTGAGTTCTTTAGTTAATATTTTTGTGTTGGACATAAGTAGTCGTAGTGCAACTAGTGTTTAAATACAATAATAATAATATATTTGTGTATGGAAAGAAAAAAAGTTTTAAATGGCTAGATCAGACATTATACTCCTGACAAGTCTACCATTGCATGTGTACATCTTTTTCAAAATTACTAACGTATGTAACAAAATAATTAATGATGATAGTCAAGTAAGTAAATAAGAAGACTTTGCTTTTTACATGTCATGTGACAAAAGGTAAATAAATAAAAAAACCATCGGATCAAAGCATAAATAGGACAATTATATTTTGTGTGATTGCAAAACTTACTGCTTTAAAACCTGAATTGATTGTAAGGTATATTTTTAACTTTATGTCTATTAAACAAAAAAAATGTTTTTATGATCTTTGGTGAAATGTCATTTTTACAGCATGGCTATACACGTTTTTTGGGGTTTTTTTTCTGTTTTTCCTTTTTCAAAATACAACAGACAATTGCCACTAGCTGCATAAGGCTCATTTTTAAAAATTAATAAAAAAAAATGAATAAACTATATTATAATTACTGTCAATAAAAATTTAGAGACTGGAATTTTAACACCATAGTGTTAGTGGATCATTATACATAAAATTTAATTTTAAATGAGTAAAGCCTTTTATTTGTTAAACTTTACACACATGTACAAAAATAGAAAAACAAGGTAAGTCAATAATTACATTTTATTGGTCATTCATAATAATGAAACCTTTTATTTATAGACTGTCTTTTGTTTTTATCAATATTTGTTTTCTCTACAAGCAATTTCTCACAAGCAATTGACAACAGTGCCCCTGTTTTTGAATTTTATTGACTATCAAACTTCAAACATCTGTTACTTTCTCTGTTGCCATTAGCGTGAGTATGACTCATTGGTAGTTATTACTTTCTCTAAAATACCAGTTAACAAGCACTAAACTACTTTTTTATTTTATACTCTAAATTAAAAAAATCTTTTTGATAAGAGGACAATAATGGATAGAAATTTCTTGATCACCAAACACACTAGTCTATGAATTATGCAAAAGTTTCTTTTGTTCTTTTATACTAATGTTCACCCTATACAAGACCCAAGAGCCACTCAAGGTAGAGGATTGCTGTGTGGTGTTTTATGAGTGTAAGAAAGAGCAAGAAGTTCACAGGACTATGCAGAAAAGATAATGGTTAATCCTAGACTTGAAAAGGTGGAGATTGTAGTGATTAGGGAAACATTCTACCGGGAGTCTGCTCCACAAGGCAGCAGTTCTTTGGAGGAACTTACTATAGGAAATCGAAGGGAATGGCGATGATTCACTATTGTGTTCGTGGCATTGTGGGTCCCACTTGTAAAGGTCAAGGGTGATGGAACTAAGGAACGCAACTTGTCTAGCATTTTTAAAAAAAATAATTTCTCAGTAAAACTTTGATTTAAAGAACTAATTGGAGGAGAGTGTGTTCCTTAAATCTAACAAATTCAAGGTGATCCTTAATGTATAAGGATTGCCTTGGATAAATCCCTTATTTTGGAAAGAAGGAACAAATTCTGTGGATGTTTGTGTTCAAGAAAAATCCACAGCAGATAGCACACAAATTAACAACATAATGTAAAATTGTATAAAATATTAAATAAAATAATCCTCCATATCTTTTTGTTCTTCATATTGAGAGGATTTTTTGAATTAGTGCTGTAGATGTAATCTGCACTGGAATTTACTTTGTACTCATAACCAAGGCATAGATAATTTCCAAATCTTTATATGTAAATAATCCTATCAGTTTTTACAGGTACGATACTAACTGGGTTGTCAGCACTGGCTTTTGAAACTCAGCTGAACTTTGTGGAAACCTGCTTGGGTTGATTTTCTTTTTTCAATTAACAAAATTTAGGTTTGGTTTATTTTGTTTTATGGCATATCAACACCTCAATGGGTTATTTAATGCTGACAAGATTTTTATTGCTGGTAATTTTTTTTTTTTTTTTTTTTTTTTTTAAATGTATTGCTGGTAATAATTTTTCTTCAAAAATTTATTATTGGTAATAAATTTTTACAAAATATTTCTTGTATTTTTACACTTTCATAGTGTTTTGACTCTAGTTTGGGGGTTAACTATTTACCCACAGCTGGGACCCTAACAGGTGCTACTATGGCTGGTCAGAGTGGACCTGGGAACATCAGCAAATAAGAGGTGGTTCCACACTCCTGAAAACCTCCTGATCAGAGGCCTTGTTGTTAGATGTAGTTTATCGTCTTACCCAGGACGTAGTTTATCGTTTTACCCAGGACATAGCTTAAGTAGTTTATCATCATATTCAGGACAGAACAAAATTTAATGATTTACACTATTTACTTTGTTCAGACTGTTGTCCTCATCTTTGTCATATTTTCAACGTTTCAGCTGTTGTATACTCTGGCCTTCTTCAGTTTATTGGAATTTTCATGCCAAACCCTTTATTTTGTCCTAGGTTTTATGGCATTGTGCCAACTTTCAGTTAAATTATCCTATTAAAATTGTGCTTGACCCTCCCTTCGTTAGTCTGCATGGCTGTTACACCCTCCTGTCAATACCTCATAAATAATGGACCATTTTGATTGCATAGAAAGAAGGGGAAATACACTATTTTGTTTCAGTGAGAAAATGAAAGGAAGAAGTCAAGATAGCCGGTTTAACATCTATTTCAGCAAAATGGAAAAAGTTGTCAATTTAAAATTTTTTTATTTGTACCCACTTCTTAAAATAACAACCAGCATTCATCTTTATAATTGTTATTGCAATATTTTGTTAAAGTTGTTAAGCTCAAATATTTAATGATGTGATAGGGGAATTTTTATGGATATTTTATTGTCGTAAAACTCATCACGAGCTTACTTATTCATTAACTTAAGAGTTAAGATTCATCATCTGGATTGAATAGCCATGGTCAAACGCAAAATAAAGAACAGAACTGTCTGACAAAAAGAAAGTTTGCAATGAAAAGAAAAAAGAACAGGGCAAAAATGAAATAATATCAAGCAAGCAAGACAATTTAACAGTAAGAAGGTAAAAAGTTCCCAAACTAAGAATTGGCATTGACACACAAAAGCAAGTTTGGACAAGTGAATGTAGCATTCTGTCTTCTAGAAAATGTTGATCTGGACTGAGGTTATTTACCTAGTCTCCCCACAAGGCAGGATATGGCACAAGGGTGTTTTTTAATGTGGGGGCGAATCCAAACCTGTAGACTTGGGCAAAAATTCCCTGTAGATCTTGCATACACGGAGTTAGGCTTGTCTACCTTCCCAGACCTGACTCTATCCTGGGTTCCTCTGTGCCTGAAAGCAGAGAGTTTGACAAGTTGGCTTGAACCAACTGAAACAGAAGATCTGGACTGAGTCTTGTCAAACTGCAAACCGGCCTATTATTATTCAAGTATTTTCCACAACATCTGGGCTTTTGTTGCAGGTGGTATAATGGCCCGCAAACAGATGTTAAATGACAGAAGAAACAACACACAAAATGAAGATGAGTAAAAAAAAAAAAATAAATACATTTATTATTGTTATAGAAAATACATCAACAAAAATAAGGTTACAGTGCACGAAGCAAAAAAAAATAATCTCTGCATGTTCATATAGAGAGTGAGAAGAGCATTATCCTGAGAATGACAGTTTTGTAGTTGTTAAGAATTAGTGTCCTGAAAAGGACAAAGGCGTAGTTGTTGAAAAGTGTTGTCCTGAAAAGGACAGTTTTGCAGTTGCTGAAGAGGGTTTCACTGAAAAGGACAGTTTTGTAGCCAGTGAGAATTTTTGTCCTGAAAAGAGCAGTTTACTGCATATCATTGCTACTAGCGAAGATGGCTGAGTGGAGCTGGAGGCCTGCTGGAGATGGCTGGAGTGGTGGCTGATGTCTGGCTGGCTGGAACTGTTACTACACTTTGATCCTCATCATCCAGGCCACGGAAGTCGTTATTTACTTGCCCCCCCCTCTCTCCGGGGAAAGATGTGGCACAAGCTCAGTCAAAAAATGCCTGTAAAAACAGAATCGGGTTGGTCAACCTCCCCAAACGAGATTCTGCCCTTTCGCGGAGCCTCGTCCGGGTTCCTCTCTGCCCGAAGGCAGAGAGTTTGACCGTCTTGCTGGAACAGATTCCAGAAAGTCTCCAAGGCCACGGAAGTCTACTATTCAAACTTTGAGGCCTTTTTATATCTTGAATCAGTTTTACAACAATTGGTGGTTAAGAATTTTCTTCTAGTAGATTTTTTTTTTTTTTTTTAAATGTGGGAGTGCCAACAGGATACAACAGGCTATTTCCATCTGTGGCAGACTGCAAACTCATATTTCGTTCTTTTGTTTTTTCTTTCCTTTAAGAATTTCAGGCATTGTGTATTTCTCAGGCTGACACATCCGCACGAGTCGCAAGGCTGGAGGGGAATGGGTGTTGTGATCAGAACACCATCTCTATATAGAATGTCAACTGAGGCACTTCTATCTGGTCATTAATTGAGGACTTGTGACCAAGTACTAGCTTTAACCATTGATGGATTACTAAGTTTAATCTACCCAATTTCACTTGCAAAGTTTGGGTGTGGTTTTCAGTTACTTACTAATGGTGCCACATGCTGGTATTGTCTCTCCACATCGATAATACCAAGAAGTTATCTCCTATGATTATTTACACTTTTTATATTGTTCGGACTGTTGTCCTCAAGGACACGTGGCCCAGTGGATAAAAGTGTTGATTGAATCCAGTGACTTAGCCCAAAGAATTGTGAGTTCAATACCTGGCTACAGCAGAAGTGAACAAAAACATTGAGAGCTGAGTTAAAGGGAGCTAACTGATACTGAGACATCTGGAAGAGGCATGACATGTGGGACTAGAACAATCTACATTGGTGAACGAAATAAAAGTTTCTGTTTGAAATTTCCAATCACTCTGAAGAAAGCCAGAGTGTACAATGGCTGAATCGTTGTGAATATGGCAATAAAGATGAGGACAACAGACTGAATAGTGTAAATAATTACAATACCTCATCTCAGAAATAGACTCCTATGACTAATCGACTTTAGTGAGATTTGAACCCTGTATTTTGTTTATCAATAAAAAACACAATTACAAAATATGCAACTATCAGTGGTAAATATTGACATTTATTACTATGACAAAAGACCAAATTGGGGAAATGAAAATGGGAAGAATGTGTTGCACCAGCCTTCCTAGTTGGGAGTGTGTTTGCTTACCTTGAAAATCAGTATTTGCAGTCTAACCTAGGCTTTGAATACCTGTGTGGCTGATTTGGATGAGAAAGAAAAATAAACAATCATTTTGGTTACCAAGTAGGATCAGGTGGATACTTAGTTTCTGATAATTACGTTATATAAATCTGATTTTATTTTTACCTGTACTCACAAAGCTGATATTTTTTTTTTTATGTGTTCTTTAATCTGTGGATTAAGTGGATTAATATTCTCATCAAGGATTAAACTGCCTTAGTGAGAATTTTTTTTTCTGTACTTCAAGTTCTGAATTTGTTATTAAAAACAATGGCCAGATTTTTTTCTTAGTTTTTCTTTCAATTCCCACACAGTGGCTCTTGGTTGGATAGGGGGGGGGGGCAATATTGTTGTTCATTGTGTCTGTAGTCACAAGTAAGTAACTCACACCTTTCCAGGGCTTAATACTTATTGTCTGGGTGTGTATACCATCTAGAACTATAGGTAATGGAGGCAGGCATTGTGTTATATACGGAAATGTTTCTTGTTACTATGAATGTTATATTTAGCGAAAACACATGTTTGAGTAGACATCTCAAAAGTATTAATAAAGAATTAAGATATTAATTTAACTTTTTTTTTTATTGTTTAAATGTCTACACAAACACATGGACCCACTAAATATAATATATATATGTTTATAGTAATAATAATGTCAGATTAAAAATATATCTAATGAATTGCTTAAAAATAATTGAAATGAGTGAATGAACCTCTCACACACACACACATTGACATTTGAAAATATATGCAAAATACAGTATCGGATATTATTTTCGAAACATACTTTCATGAACGTTTTTACAAATGTCAGTAACTTATAACTTTGTTTGGATTACATACCAAAATTATATATATATAATCTCCAGCTATTGGTAAATAGCAGGACAGACTGGGTTCTATAGCCTTGGATGGCAACTGGTCTAGGAGAAGGACAACTCTAAATTCAAAACCTGCAGAGGGTCATTTGGGTGCATTTTAGCACGTAGTGCACCAGGTCTCTGTATTCGGCTCTTCAAAAAGTGTGGGTGGTTCTGCACGAAACCATCACCACTATAATCAAATTTCATGTGCTGGTGTCTGGGTTGTCGGTTCCTAGGAACTGAGGTGCCTGACCTAGTATGCGTGGTCAACAGCCTGTATTGATCAATGA
Source organism: Acanthosepion esculentum (assembly GCA_964036315.1). Taxonomy (NCBI): domain Eukaryota; kingdom Metazoa; phylum Mollusca; class Cephalopoda; order Sepiida; family Sepiidae; genus Acanthosepion; species Acanthosepion esculentum. The sequence continues at coordinate 64,185,993 of OZ038510.1, forward strand.
CAGGAGAGTCCACAATGTATATGGAGGCATGGTGGCATAATGGCTAGCAGTTTGTATCGAGGAATCAGAGAGCCATGCCTGAATTCCAATTGAGTTCATTACATTCAATTATGTGCAAATACCCTTAGGAATGGTATGAATCCATCTCTTCTCCCCCAAGCTATGGGTAAAATTGCAGGACAGACTGGGTCCTATAGCCTTGTGTGTCAACCAGTCTAGGAGAAAGGAACTCTGAATTCAAACCAGATTGCACTGTCTATGCATGTGGCTGGGGTAGGCTTGTGTATCCAAATGCCCACTGAAACTCCTACTATTACCATGTACCCATATGCGGTGTTAAGAGTAGCTCAATGTTCCAAAGGGAACGAGAGGTGCTAACTATATAACTAACTAAATAGATATATGCATGCATATTTGATTAAAAACCAATGAAATTTCCTTGTTGATTATTTTTTCTTCACTTTTTCAATATTTCTAATCATTTTTCTAATTTCCATTTCATATCTGTAAATATATCTGCCCATGTCTAAACCATGTATAATTGAGTTATATGTATGTATATATAGATGTGTGTGTGTGGAAAAAGTTTTCTTGTGATATATTTCGTCCTTTAGGACTTCATTGGACTAAATTTGTTGAGTTGGTGCGACTACACATGTGCACGAATGAGGCATGCTTGGAATTCAAATTTTTTTTTTTTTTTTTTTTTTTTTTTTTTTTTATATCTAGCTGATTTAATTTAGATTCTTTTTCTTTTTGTTTCCATCACTTTTGCTATTAGATATTCCACACAATGATAATAGAAGATTTGACAGGAATGGTGAAATGTTGCAAGAGCCCGGCCACAAATTTGAACTTTTTATATATTTTATATATGACTGCTTCTGAATTATTATTGTTATGGGCGCTTTTAGTTCTGAGTATGGCTTTGGTAGTGGTTGTGACTATTTTGATGTTGTTTAGATGCGATAAGTTGTTTTGGATAGTGGATGTTATTTAGTTGGTAGGTAGTATTAGATATATATTTTTGTCTAGTCTAAAGGCATATAAAATACACAACCACAACAAAGATAACATTATCTACAACAATAAACTAAAAATCCAGTTCTGATACTCCAATTCCCATCAAAGATGTTTTTACAAGGATAAAATACTGTGCTGTCCATCATATTCTGGAGAAAGTGAGGTACACTGTATCAAGCAAGATTCATCTTGATACAAAATCCAGTTCTGATGCCCCAATGACCATTGAAGTTATTTCTGTGATAGACATTGGTTAACATATAAGAGGCATGAACTCATGAGCTCCTGAAAGTATTTAAATAAGTTACTGAAAAAAACATTGTTGTGGAGTGAAATTATAACATCTGTCTACCTCTCCTGTAAAACTAGACATCTGGACAACCTTCTGCCGCCACTTTAATTTAAAGAGAGTTTGATGTACGTAGGTCCTTACTTTCAGTACAAACAGTTATTTTTATTTCACGGGTGACTTTCATTGGATTTTGCAATTAATTTTGATTATTCAAAATTTATTTCCAAGTTATAAAAATTGTTATCGTACAAAAAAAATGTCACAAAATATCAGGTAAAGAAAAAAAATTGCCAAAAACAATCGCTGTAATGAAAACTTGGGAATCCAAAATTTCAGGATTGTGGATCTGGATCCAGCCAGGAATATTTTTAATTTGCTCATGGAGTTGGCCTGATTCCAAGATGGTATAATATATTGGGCTAAAGCCTCTAGAAGTAAAGTTGAAAAAGTGTGACACAGTGATACACTGACCTTCACATTTATTTTATATATATATTTATTTAGGTAGCATGTTTTCATTTGAACATGTTTTGTTGAATAATATAAAAATTTTTTATCTTATTTTTATACTGATCCTTTCATGTTGTCTAATTAATTTTTTGATATTGAGATGAAATCCATCAAGGAAGGTGCTGTAGTTTTTTTGAATCCAAGTACTTTCTACCTTTTCTAAGATCATCTTCAGGGATAAATTACAAAGACAAGCAAGCTATTGTAACTGCAATATCATGTTCTACATTTACAAGACCCAAAACTGGAGAATGATGAGAGAATTTCAGAAATGTACATATGTCATGTATATTATAAATTAATCAGAATGAAAACTGAATGATTATGACTTTGAGTGTGGGCGCATGTTTAAAATTACATTTTGTCATGTGTGCAAAGATGTAGAAATACCTAGGTTGGCATCCAGTGGGTGCACATGTTTGAGTTGCTATACTTGTATTTTATTTTCTTAAACAGTGCAATTAATAACAACTAGCTTAGACTGAGAAGTCCTAGTAAGGAAAAAAACTGTGCCTCCAACAGGAATCGAACCGTTATCCCTTTTTTCTTCATCTTTGTAGAAATTGTCCGGCATTCACTGCTCTGTAAGAGGACAAATGTCATGTAACAGTTCAGTACTCTTTTCTTTGTTTCTAACAAAGTCTTTCTATTTCTTAATACTCTGCAAGTGTTCTAACAGAGGATGGAAAGTGCAACACTGAAATCTGAAAACGTATTGGGATCATCAAAGACGCATTCCAAAAGCTAAGCAGAGTATTGAGAACATCGAATTAAATTTCAGTAAACTTCAAGAAAGTGCAGCTGGTTTCAAAATAATTTTTTTTTTTTTTTTTTTTTTTTTTATATAATTGAGTTTACCCACATACTTCTGCACCAATGAAAACCCTCTAATTCATAATACAGAAGAATTGGAGCAGACTGTGGAAATTAGGTTAGGAGTTGTAGGTAGAAGGATTTAAAAAAAAAAAAAAATCTTAAGGGTCAGGCCCCTGACAGGAAAACATGTCTGTCAGAAATTATATACAATGGAATTAGAATCCTGCTTCAAAAGCTTATTGTTTGAGGATTTGCATCTCAGTTTATCTATTTTTTTAACTGTCTAGATAACTCAGTTAGATTTTCAGGTGTAGTGTTTTTTGGCTCAAGGTAGCATATTTAATCTGTTGGGGTTCAAGTGATAGCAAGCCTCTTCAGATCTCTTGCCCTGTTCAATACTCTTTATGATTACCATAATATTATTATTGTAAAATAATTATTATTATTATTAATGCTCTCTCTCGATGTCAAGTACTATAATTACAAAGACTGCTTACCTTTAAAAACATTATTTTACAGAAGTACTCACTGTGTCATGCCAGATAATTTTTCTCATCAGAATCTATCTTACGTATTTATATGTCTACCATCCTTCCATGCATTGAATATTGCTGCCACAACTGGTCTGGTGTTTGATTAAATCAGATAAGAATGTTATCAGACCTGGCATCTTGGTTTCAGTCACTTTCTCACTGCTGTTATATAGCTTCCCTGTGCCTTGAGTGTTTTTTTTTTTTTTTAGAATCAAATGGATTGAGGAAATAAAAATTTGACAAAATGTTACTGAACTAGAAATGAAAGTGTGATTGCTGTTTACTTACAAGGAAGCAAAGTTAACATGTGACAAAGATGTGAATTTGAAGTTGAAAAGTTAAACAAAGATGGAAGAGCAGGGAAAAAAAATAACCACGTTTTTGGATGATATAAAAAAGATGAACTTTTACTAGTACAGTTATATGCTGATTTTAAACATTTTAGTTGAACAAGTGAAATGTTGTGGTGATACCATTGACAGCTCTATGCTCCACAAGGAGTCTACAGCTGATCTCTTACCTTGCACAATGGGGGAAATGACTAGCTTGTAACATTTAATACCTTAAAAACCAAACTAGCAACATTCCTTCATCACTGAGTGGATCCTGAACTTTTGCCCATCATGATGAACATGTATTCTTATTCCTTGCCTTGAATGCTTATTGGGACTCGAGCTCACTCTAGACCTCAAGTGGAACATATATATACGATCCATCACTAAAGATGTTGGAAAAAATGTTTAGTTCTTTGCACCACTCTAGTAAGTACCTGGCTCCTCCTGCTATGCTCTATCTTTACAAGAGCCAGATTAGACTGAAAATAGAATACTACTGTCATATCTGGGCTGGAGCTGCCAAGTTCCCATTTTCCTGTCTTGATAGAGTTCAAAAGCATCTGTGAAGTCTTGTGGGTGATGAATTGTTTTCCATCCTACAACCTCTTTCCCACAGACACAATGTCATAAGCCTCTTGCTGCTCTATCGCTATTTCCATGAATTAAATGAATTCTAGTATTAAGTGAATCCTAGAACCACTATTATAATACTGTTAATACTGGTATAATACTTATTGTATACATACTTTTACAGCTCCCTGTGTTTTTGTGTGTGTATGTATGTATGTGTATATATATATATATATATATATATATATATATTTATATATTATAAACACATACAGTCTCCAGCGGTACTACACGCCCCCACTGCACTTCATCACCATGGAAACCAAAAAGCATCATTTTTCATATTTGTTGTGGTTGAAGAAAGTCAGCCCACATTCTATTTTCTGTCCAGAAATATATCAGTACTGACTCTGCTTAGTATCTGTGTTAGCAGCCAAAATTGTTTTAATGTGACTTTTTATTTTATTTTTGTTTGTTTTTGGGGGTAGGGGCAGAGGGGAAACAATTTTGTATTAAACTCTTTTTATTTTTACTTTCTCAATCTCTCTGTCTTGCAGTTTTTTTTTCTCTTTTTTTTTTTTTTTTTCACTTTTCTTTGTTAGATTTATAAAAAAAAAAAAAAAAAAAAGTCTCTTTTTGTCTTTCTCCTATATAGAGTTTCTATTTTCTTCTGCTTTTATATCTAATAAATTTTTCCTTTGGTACCAACACCTCACTCTCTCTCTCTCTCTCACACACAGTTTCCTTTTTCTCTATTTAATCTCTTATTTTTTCTTTTTTATTAACTCTATGTATTTTTCTGCTTTTCTCTTTTTCTTATTTTCAATTTTTCACTGTCTTTCTGTGTTTGCCTGCTTTCCTCTGTCTCCATCTGCTTTTCTCTTTCTCTCTGTCTTTGCTTTTCTCTCTCTTTCTGTCTACCTCTTTCTTTCTATCTTTTTTCTCTACTTGTCTGTCCACCTCTTTCTTTCTATCTTTTTTCTCTACTTGTCTGTCCATCTCTCTCTGCTTTTCACTCCTAGTCTGTTTCTCTCTGTTTTTCATTCTGTTGCTTTTACTAGCTGCTTTTTTTTCATTTTTTTCTCTTTCTCTCTCTGCTTCTCTATCACTCTTATTGATTTTCTTCCCCTCTCATTACACCTTAGTTTCTGTCTACCTTTTTCATCTCTAAGATCTCCAGACACCTTCTACTTACAGATATAGAGTGTCTTAACTTTTAGATTATAAACATAGCTTTACTTAATTAACAAGTATGGGAGCTACATATTTTTAATACCTTGTATATCACACACACACATAGTGTAATGGTTAGCAAGCTTGTCTCACAAGATCAGTTATGATCGAGTACTGAGTTCAATCCTCACTGGGTGCTCCACAATTTCTGCCTTGTGCCATATCTAAGCTACACTTAGAAAATCCTTCAGGCACTTCAATGAGGATTGATGGTTAGCAATCTTGTCTCGTTAGATTAATTACAATGGGATAGTGAGTTCACTCCTCACTAGGTGTCCCATACTTTCATCTTTGTGCCATATCTAAGCTTAGAGAAACACCACACATACTCACACAGACACACATAATGCATGTGTGTCTTTGTATAGAGAAATATGGTGTTTGGCCCATCAAACTGTTTTTCTTGCTTTCATTCTCTTCTCTTTATTCATTCTTTTCTGTTTTTTTTTTTTTCTTTCTTTTTTTGTGTGTGGAGAGGATTCTCTTACTTCAAACTATTACAGTTTATAAATTTCTCTATCTCTATCTCTTTCTCTTTCTCTCGGTCTCTTGGCAATTCATTTGCTAACCTAGAACCATTCTCTATTTCCTTGCCTCTGCCCCCAAAGATGTTTTCTCTTTCTTTTCTTTCAATTTTCCCTTCTCTGTATTTGCTTGGTTCTCCTCTCATCTGCACTCTAAAAACAACTGCCAGAATTTGGCGTCATCTGCTATGTAATATGAGAAGTTGCTGTACAATTCCACTGGCACCCGTATCTGCTTGCTGGATAATAATTCCATATCAACACAGTTGTTTAATACCTGACACCTTCTAAAAGTAGGGGGGGAAATTGGTTTCTTTATTCTGTATATATTTTTCTTGGCTTACCTGACCTCGGAAATAATTCTTTAAAATTTATGAAGTTCCTCACGGCCGAAGTGTCTATTGTGTGGAATGCCTGTGATGAAACCTTGCAATGGTAAGTTGTATAATGGCATCGTCTTTCTTCATTTGCTATGGAACAGGATGTCTTTTTTGTTGTTTTTCTTCAAGGTTAACCCAGATGTCTCTGTTCCAATTATTCTATACAGAGCTGAATTTACAATGATACATATATATATATATATATATATATATATTAAATAGCTCTGCATTTTCGATTTTTTGAACTGTGCATTGAGCACTTTTTTAATATAACCCTTTCCCAGACAAAATATACATTCTTTGTAAAAACATTTTCATTGTATATATATATATTTTTTTTAATATGTTGAGAAATATGTTGCAGTATAGCTGCTTATAAATATTTTTATAATCTATATATTCTACTTAAATTGCTATATGCTATGTCTCTTCAGGATGGAGAGAGTCATGGCTCTCCATAGCTTCCTGCCTTTTGTTGGTCTTAAATATGATTTTTATAAGGCCCTGAGCAGTTCCAAGAAAATTATGCCACTGAAGAGGATGTGCTTTCCTCTTTTTTTTTTTTTTTTTTTTTTTTTTAGATAGAACCTTGATCAAATGGTGGTTTCTCCAACAAAGGGAGATGCAGGTTCAAACACAGCTGGAGAATATATTTTCTTTATTAAGGTTTTTCGAATATGCAGGTTGATAAACATAATACACACTGTTTATAAATTTAAAAAAATGGGATATTTATTTCAAATATGAAGTATCCATTATAATAATGTTTGAAGATACATACATACATTCATATATACACATATATACACACACACATATATGTATATATATAACACACACATGCTATATTTATGTGTAAAAGTACTGAATATCAGGGATAGAGTGTATGTAAATATATAAGTGGGCACTGATGTCAAGCATGAAACAGGCTGTCATCACCTGGTTTTAACCTCAGTGTCCACTTATATAGGATTAATACAAATATACAATTTGTCACTTAACTGTTTGATGTTATATTCAGCACTCCTGACTCCATAGTAATCATTTGGTTCACACATTAGGAGGTTTTAACAAATGCATACATTATATATATATATATATATATATATATATATATATATATATATATATATATATATATATATATATATATACATATATATATATATATACATATATATATATATATACATATATATATATATATACATATATATATATATATACATATATATATATATATACATATATATATATATACATATATATATATATATATATATATACATATATATATATATATACATATATATATATATATATACATATATATATATACATATATATATATACATATATATATATATATATATACATACATATATATATATATATATATATATATACATACATATATATATATATATATACACATACATATATATATATATATACATATATATATATATATACATACATATATATATATATATATATATATACATACATATATATACATACATATATATATACATACATATATATATACATATATATATATATATACATACATATATATATACATATATATATATATACATACATATATATATATATATATATATACATATATATATACATACATATATATATATATATACATATATATATACATACATATATATATATATATATATATACATATATATATATATATATATATATGTGTGTGTGTTAGGAGGCACGGTGGAGTAATGGATAACGGCTTGGATTGAGGAATCGGAGAGCCGAGTTCGAATTCCAGTCGAATCCATTACATTCACTTACATGCTAATACCCTTGGGAAAGGTGTGAATCCTCTTCTTTTCCCTCCAACTATGGATAAATAGCAGGACAGACTGGGTTCTATAGCCTTGGATGGCAACTGGTCTAGGAGAAGGACAACTCTGAATTCAAAACCTGCGGAGGGTCGTTTGGGGACCTTGTGGCATCCGTTGCACCAGGTCCCTGTATTCGTCCCTCCAAAAAGTGTGGATGGCCCTGCACAAAGCCTTCACCACTATAATCAAATCCTGTGCGGGTGTCAGGCTTTCAGTTTCTGGGACCTGATCTGTCTGACCCTCATACGTCGAGTTCGACGGGCGAGTCCATCATATATATGTATTTGTTAAATATAACAGACAACAAATGTCTATTATGTTTGATCATGAGCCGTTCTAAGCTTCGTATAGTTTCTCATATTTTAGAATGGCTCATGATCATACAGACATTCATTGTCTATGATATTTAACAATATATATTTGAATAACGCTCTGTTGCTAATATGTATTCACACACACACACACACATATATATATATATATATATATATATATATATATATATATATATATATATATATATATATATATATAAAATGTTAATAAATACATATATACCTATGTTTGATGTGTACCTTGAGTTCTGTTGGTTACCCAAGTCATTGGGGACAAGATTTCTTGCGTTGGGTAACCAGCAAAACTTGAGTCGCATATATCTCATTTACCTAACCCTATACCTGTGTGTGTGTGTGTATATATATATATGTGTGTGTGTGTGTGTAAAAATGTGTAATATATATATATGCAATCTATATATATGTTATTTATATATTACATATGCGTGCTACTTATTGGAAATTGCTCAATATCAGTGATAGAGCTAACATATTTAGTTGGATTGATATATATATATAAAATTTTCATAAATTGTACATGTGACTGGCCACTACTCAATGTTTTGTACAAGTAAGACATGCTGTAAAAAAAAAAATATGCGTTCTGCACATAAGATGCACAGTCATCCAGTAGCTGATGACAATTTCTGGTTATAAGGGCATTTACACCACCTTGATTCGGTCAACCCAAGGTGTTACACTAAGGGTAGTTGGTGTATACACACAATGTGCACGCCAACTAAAATTGCCAAGTAGCGGGGTGGTGGTGTAATATACATACGGCAACAGATGGTACTGCCAATAGCACCAGGTTAGCAAGGAAGTTAACCCACTTTAAGCAGAGAAGGAGAGTGAGAGAAAAAAAAATATATAAAGTTGGGTAATTTCAACATTCACGTTTCACCTAATTTGTATTCACATACACACACCCACATTATATGCAAACATTATACAAAGACGAATCAATTAACTTATTGTCTGACGTAGTTATAAGCGGAATTTTAATCTAGAATTTTTAATGAATAATACTCAATCTATATGATAAATGGAGAAATGTTGGCTTATGTTCATTGACACCATCTTCTTTTGTGTTAAAAATAAATATTTGTTGTGTAATATACTTTTATTTTTATTATTGGGCTATAGAGTTATTGATATGGTAATATTAGCCATTTCCTTATAAGGAAACATTGGACATTCATTGACCAAGCAACCATTACTACTATTGGTTGAAATTTCTAAAATTTTTGACTTAAAACACTGTTTTAGAAAAATTGGTTTCTCAAGTCCAGTAGCTGTTATTGCTCCTTCCAGTATTGATGGATGTTTCCTTCCTAACCTTTTGTTTGGAGTAGTGTGAAATGTCAACATCTTGATTATGTCATTATTTTCTCATTGAGTTACATGTGCTATTCATTTTAGTTGTTACTGCTGTTGGTAGTCCTCAAGTAATATCTCTTCTTTTATCTGGTACAGTTCGTTTTTATGATTCTGTAGCACTCGTCTACAAGGTTATAAAAAAAGATGGCCTTTGCCAAGATCCACAACAGGCTTCACTCACTGAAAGTCATTTTGAATTATTGATCTTAGAAAGCAGTTGTATGTACAGCGTGAGATGGATAAATTATCTAAGTTATACAAAAATGAAAATAACATGAACAAGTCATTTTAACAGATATATGTACCAAAATTACACAAAAATCTTGAAATACTAAAGAGTAACTTTATTCAATATAATTGCCATTGCCTTCAACCATGGTCTTCAGACAATTTTTTTTTTCAGTTTAGGTGTTAGTAATGTCAACAATAATAATAATAAAGTATTTTATTATATGTTATAAATAATGACTTCATACTCTCCAAGTATTTTAGGCTTAAAACCTGATTTATATTTTCATTTTTGCCTTTTGCTATTTTTCCCAAAAATTAACAAAGTTTTTGATATTTTTGTTTATTTATAACTATTTCATAATTAATCTTACTTCCTAGTGTTTTTGTTTACCTAATGTTTTATATATTTAAAAAAATGTTAAATTTTGGGGAGCTTCTAAAACACGTAATGTAGATAATGTTTATATACATACATTATATATGTTCAAAAAGGTTGTCACAACGTGGATGATTGTGGCTCCCACTGTCCATCAAATGCTTCCATAGCATGTGTCTCAAATAGCTTCCGGCAACTAAGTCCAGCTCCCAGCTGGAGAATGGGTGAAGGCAGAAAATTGGTGCCTTATAAGTAGCTGCTTTAGGCAGATGAAGCTAGACAGCTGAGGATAGCAGTCCATCCAGGGGAAGGAAGACCTTGATTTCAAACCTCTGTTGTCATGTGGTCATATCCAAAACATGGAAAAGGCTTTGGAAGCAAATCTAGACAGAAAACCCTGAGTTGAACTGTCAACACTCAACACCTTTCTGACATCTTCTGCAGCCAAACCATCCCAAATGTAAAGCCATGTATTTTTTAGGATCTTGTATGCCCAAAAGTGGGGCCAATTAGTCTGGGCAGTGCATGGCTTCATATATCATCACCCTGAAGAGGTCACCAGTTTCATCAGTAAAGGACTGAATTTTGACTAAACTGGGTGCTACCCTTATAGATAAATAGATGCTTATGTAAATATATATTCATTCACATATACACTATATAATATGTACACAACTTTGTATTTTTATATTCAGAATAGATCACGACACTCACAAGTCCCATAACCTGTTAGGGTTGAAGAGGCACTATATGTACTGCAGCTAGAGCAGCAGTTGTGTGTAGCCCAACCTCTGCAGGCTAGTTTGAATTCCGTGTGGTCCTTCAAGACTGACTGCCAGCTGAGGCTATAGGACCCAGTCTGTCATCCTAAAGAGTGCCCCAGTGTTACAGTTATTTAAAGCAAAAGATAGATATTTAGTAGCTTAAAACAGAATAAAAACACAAATGTTAGATGTGATGTTCAAACTAAAGAACTCTGGCAAAATTTCTTGACATTTTTTCATCCCCCAAGTTGGATGTTCTTTCTTAAAAAGAACAATCACCTCGTGTTGAAAATTTGATAACTTCAGCATCCTGGAACAACAAATGTTTAAAAAATTTATATGTTAGTTAATGTTTTTAGTTCATTCAAATAGTAAAATATATAGTTAATTTTTTTTTATATGTTAGTTAATTTTTTTTTTATTATATATAGTAAATCTAAAAATTTTTTTTTTTTTTTTTTTGTAGGGCACCCTGTATTCATTTATATCAGGAAAATATCTATATAATAGATACGAATGTCAGTGTGTTACTGAGTCACACTTTTACAATTAAAAGGACACAACTCTCTACCTTTCAATAGCTCATGTTACAGAAGTCTTAATTACTGTGATTGTTTTGGGGTTTTTTTTTTTGTTTTACATGATTTTTTTGCAACAAATGTTTTGGTACAATAACAATTTTTATAACTTGGAAATAAATTTAGGATTAATGAAAATGAATTGCAAAATCCTGTGAAAGTCACCCATGAAATTAAAATAATTGTTTGTATGGAAAATAAGGACCTATGTACATCAAATTGTCTTTAAATTAAGGGTGGCAGAAGAATTAACATTGAACTTTTAAAAGGTAAGCTCAAATATTAATGCAATACTTAAATGCAGTGATGAATTTGGAGTTCTTCTGTAGTTTATTGTTGCCTATCACATACAGCAACAGTATGCCTTGCAAAAAGAAATCTCTACCAACAGAGGACCAGATTTCAATCAAAAGTGCGAAGGTGGCAGTGAAGAAAAGAAAGTCCCATGCAAATGAAAACCAAGATTAAACGGCAGCCAGGAGAACTTCCAATGCTGAGAATATGCAAAGACCTAGGGATCCTCAAACCCCTGAACAAGCAGAACACCCAATTGAGATCTCTGCAGATGCTATCTTAAAACCTCATAGGGTGGCATTTAAGCTAGTAATGAATATAGTAACAACATAAGCTGGTAATGAAAATGGCCTTTTGATATTCTTAGGTGTCATTCCCACACAGTCACACACCTCATCATTATGATGGTGTTGTCATACATATTTCAGTTCACGGTTCTTCTGTTCATTATATCGCATTCATTAATTGTATATCAATGACTTTTAATATGAGTGAATAATTGAAAAATGTAACCATAAATATAAAATTAAAATGAAAATGTTTAAAAAAAAATTTTTTAAGAGTCGGATATCCCAGCAGTCTAGTTTGAATTCAGTGTTTTCCTTCAGCTGGTGAAGAAGAGATGGCTTCTTCTCTTTTCAGAGGGTATCTGCATGTAAGTGAATGCAATGAAGTTTACTGGAATTTGAACACAGCTCTTTGATTTCTCATTCCGTTACACCATTCAAAATAGATACAAGATGCTTTGTGTTGACCTAATTTTGTACTTTTCAACTTCTTGATTTGCAATACTGAAAATATCAACATATCAATTTTTTCTTTTATCCACAAGACTCATTGTGGAACAGTTTAAGACCAGAAATCATTTACTTCTAATAATTTGCTTACCTTTGTATTGATTAAGCTACCTATTCAATGTGTTTGTATGCATGCATGCATATATATATATTTTTTTTTTGTCATCCACAGACAGACTGTTTCGCTGTTTCACAGCTCATCAGTGTGGCTAGACGTCCGGTTGCCTCTAGATAGGATCGAAACCCGACTGAATTTGCGTCAGTCGGAACTTCTCCCACTAAGCTGTTGGCGCACGGCAGGGATGAAGGTGAATTTTAACGTGTTTATTTTTAGATTTAGATAAACACACAGTGACTGACAGTGACTCAATTCTGCCGAAGAGTCGTGCAATATTAGCTTAAATAGTCACTGTTTACAAATTCACACCTCAAACCATATATATATATATATAAAACAATAGCTGGCCACTCATATTCGAGGATAACCATCTACTATATGTACAGAAGGCACATGCTATCAGTAATTACTCAGGGTAGGCAGCTTGCGACCTTTATGTAGTAAATCTACAAAAAAGTGAAATATTTTGCATTTTATGCATAATAATCAGAGTAACCTTCATAATTTTGTTGGATTAGGTGCATATTGTACCACAGAAGGAAAATGAAGGTGTTGATCTATTTTTTTCAGGGTAGACACTGCCTACCTTGGCAACACACCCCTGATAGATATATATATATATATATATATATATATATATATATATATATATATATTTCAAAGCAGTTTGAAATTTATCTGTTTCTGAGATCTAACACTAGGAATCCTAATTGTTCTATCTTGGTAACCTAGGCTTAGAGCACTGTTTGCTATCATTTTTTAAAATTTTTTTATATATAGTTTTTTCTTGGTTCTTGGTTTATTTGTTGTTAGTTTTTCTTTTTAAGATTCCTTTTGGTCACCTGGCAGTCTTTCTGTTGGTTATACTTTTTTATTTTTGTGTGTGTGTATGTATATATATATATATATATATATATATATATATATATATATATATATATATATGTATATATTACAAACCCTAACCTTTTCCATGGAAAGGTTAATGTTTGTAATATTTTAGATCTTTAACTAGCTCTACACTTTCTACTTTTTGAAGTGTGTATTGAGCACTTTTTAAATATAACCATTTCCTGGACAGTGTAAACCTTGTCTGAAAACACAATTTTATTTATATATATATATATATAAGAAATATTTTTTAGGTATGCTATATTTAGGGGATAAAGTGTTCAATATCAGAGAGAGATCTTATGTAAATATAAAAGTGAACATTGTAGTCAACACTCAGAGGCGGCAGACTGTTTCATGCTAAACGCAATCATCAGGCCTGATTTAATGTTCACTTTTATAGGAGATTAGTTTTTCCTTCTGCTTGTTGTTCCTTGTTGTTAAGCATTCTGGGGAGACAGTCATCTGTCAGTGACAAGGTGAGTGGCCTGGAGGAGAGATATCTTGTGGGCTCTGAGAGTGTCTGCCACTGAGTTGCTCCAGCATCTTCTTGGTCTGCCTCTCGTTTTCCAGCCAGAGTTCCTGAGGGTTTTTGCTCGTAGGGCTGGTTGGTTCATAGGCATACGAGTGAGGTGTCTGAACCACTTGATCCTATGTTGTTCGATGTGTTGTTTGATTGGTATTGCCCTACCATATCTCTTATTGCTTCATTCCTGATCTTGTCTCACCTGGTCTTGTTCACTGCTTTCCTCAGGCATTTCATCTCACAAGTGATCAGTTTCCTCTCAACGGTTTTTGTTAGGGGCCATGTCTGGCACTGGTATGTTAGAGTTGGTAGGAAAATGGTGTTGATAAGATTTGCCTTGGTGCTCATGGAAATGCTAGGATGTTTTAGAAAAGGAGCAACATGACCAAGATCTTCATTTGGTATTCATGGATCAGGAAAAATCCTTTGATTTAAAAACCCTTGCCCAACCCTAGATGTTACAATAAGGATGGCTGGTGAATACAATGAACATACTCACCAACTAAAATCACCAAGGAAGGAAACAGATATATCGGATAATAGAATTGCTGAAAAATCACCTCCCCCCCAAAAACACCAGTATGAATTTATAAGTGTGTACTTGAACTCAGTGGCAACTGGTGAGGAATACCTGAGCAGTACTATAAATAAGAACTAGACAATATCCCTAATCATGGGCAATGGAATGAGAACAGTCTGCCACCATAGAATTAAGTAAAGGGTTCACTTCACAATTTCCTGTAGGTTACCCAGATCAATATACACTTGAGGGGGGCCAGTGAACACAATAGCCGAAACGTTGTAATAACAACAAATGTAAGGAAAATCATTCTATATCATCTTCTACATGTTGTGTCTCTTCAGGATGTAGGTGATCATGGCTCTCCGCAATTTCCCATCCTTTGTAATTCTTAATAAATTTTATCTTGTTGTTTTTCCTAATACTTGTTCTGCCATCTGTTTACTCAAGCTCACTAAGTAAATTATGTGTTGTTTTCCTTTGTCCCTCTTGCCTTCAATCTGTCTTGTGAGTATCAGATTTTCCAATCCTTCTTTCCTTATGTTCTTAGAAATTTCAACTGCCTCTTCCTGATGTTAAGTATAAGTCTCTTCTTGTTTCCATTTTCTTTAAAACTTTGTTGTTGCTCATATATTTGGCCCATGGTATCCTTAGCATTCTTCTGTAGAACCACATTCTTGCTGTTATTTCATATGTGAGGAGATTGTCAAGCATTCACTGCCATGCAGGCGGACTGATATTATGCAACACTTCAATACACTTTTTTCTGTTTCTAATGAAATTTTTCTGTTTCTTGCTTAGCTTTTGGAAGACATCTTTTCCTATCCCAATGCACCTTTAAATTTCAGTGTTGTATTTTCTGTCCTTTAAAACACTTTCCAGGTAATTAAAATTTTAAATGATGTAAATAATGATAACTCCTCCTTCCAGAAATTCAGACAGGAATTTGTGTGTGCCATAAAAAATTTCTTGATAGCAAGGGAATAACAAAACTTTTGTAATCAAGAATAATGCAAAAAGAAAAAAAATGCATACAGTTTTTTCTGGTGTTCCATTTTTTTTGTCTATTTTATATATATATATATATATATATATATATATATATATATATATATACTCTGGCATGGGGGTGCTATAGACCTGTTATTGTCAAGCAGCTTTTTTTTTTCACTGCTTTCATCATCATCTATGAATTGTCTTAAATCACTGGTTCATTGCTGGAATAACAAAATTTAAGACGAAAAGTTCTTTCATGACATTGTTTGTTACTCCAAGACATTGCTTTCACTGCCTTCATCTTCATTTGAAAATTATCTGAACTTGACGACTCATTCACTGCCAGAGTAAGAAGACCCAGAATTTGCGATCATATCAATTGATTGATAAATCAATTACTTTTTATGGCTTTGTAGGTTATTTAAAGCCAAAACCTCTTTGAAGAATTTTTTTTTTCACAATTGAATATTGTATTAACAATTTTGTGGGGCAAATAACAGTGATTCTTCCAGATACGAATCTTACTATTTAATCCATAATTGGAGGAATAATAATCATACCTTTCCAAAGAGCATTTGCACATAAAGGAATTTAACAAACTTGACCAGAAGTTGAACTTGGCTCAACAAGATCTCATACAGAGCTGCTACACATTACTGCACATGCACATCTGCAATAATATCAAAGTTCTTCAGATGTATATGCTTGACATTTCTTCATGGGTGTTGCCGTTTTTAAATTCTAGGATATTGTTTAGTAAATGCTCTTTAAATTACATTTACCAAAGGTGCACATGAATGTCACCATCTTGTAAACATATTTTGAATTTTTTATTATACTTTTTTCTGTACAACATAGTTTCAGAATCTGTCAATTTCTGAAATTATCTATCTATCTATATTTCTGAGATGAGGTATTAAGTACCAAATTTACATTATTCGGACTATTGTCCTCATCTTTGTCACCATATTTATTACAATGTTTCGGCCTTCTTCAGAAGAAGGCCGGAGCATACAATGACTGAAACGTTGTAATAAATATGGTGACAAAGATGAGGACAATAGTCCGAATAATGTAAATAGTGTTCTGAAATCATGTTTATAATATTTCTCATCAATCAGACAAGCGTTGCTTTCACTTGCTTCATCTTCATCTATGAATTTCTTTGAATCACTATCTAATTCAATGTCAAAGAAAACTGAAAAATCGGAAAAATATAATAAAATTCTTTAGAAGTTTACTAGCAGGGATACCTGGCTTTACAGATAACTTTAAATAGAATAACACAGTGGTTCCTTTTCCTAAAGTCTTCTTCTCTTTCACTCTCAGTAACCCCTTGCATCTTAGTGGCATTATTACCTTGCTTGGGGTGAAATGTCTTTAATAAATATTAGGCATGGACATAGAGGCGTTCACTGTCTTCTCTAACACCCAAGTTAAAAAGATTAACAACAAGAATTTTTTTGTTGGCATTACTTGAGCAGAAAAAATATCAAGTTATGGAAAAAGATTTTCACTCATTCATTCATTTCACTGGGGTACTCTGACATGGTGTAATAGTTAGCAGGCTTGTCTCACTAGAACAGTTACAACTGAGTAGTGAGTTCGATCCTCACTAAGTGCCCCATACTTTCGGCCTTATGCCATATATAAGCTACACTTAGAAAATCACAATTCACTGTAAAATTTTATGGCATGTCAGTAATAAGATCTTTTTGTAGAGATATCTGGCTATAGGAATCAGTGGAAGAAGTGTATTTAGGTTAGTATCTTTCCTGAGGTCATTAGTTCAAAAGAAAGATTTCAGCCAGAAATTAAACTCTGTCCCTGATTTTTTTTTTTTTTTTTTCCTTTCATTTTATACGCTTTTCTTTGGATTATTTTTTACCTGTGTTAGTTGGCTGTGTGCCCTCTGACCTTCCCTGAGTGTCTATCAAATGTTCTTGAATTCTCTTTGGGAAGTGCATATAGATCTCCTCATACTGGTCATGTCTGTTTTTTGATTCCCTTTGTTCACAGGGGTTCCATCTTCTCCTGACTTTGGTGTTGACCTTGTGACTGCACCTTGAACTTTGTATCTTCTACTACGATTATGAAGCCCCAAAATGTCTGCTGTTTCTTCATTAATGGTATCTACATATTACAAATATCAATAATGTTTTTTACTTATTGGACTCATCCAGGCTGAAAGTTAATGTAAAGTGCAGATAAACAGAATGTGTGTGGTGACCTGCAAAAATGTACCGAATTGTTCTACTTTTTATTTTATAGCAGTTCTGCTTATTACATGGGGGTGAAAAAAAGCTTACAAAGTCAAGGCTAATGAAGCTTTTTTTTTTCTTTTTTTTTTTTTTTCATGCAAAGATAATTATCATAGATTTACAAGAGTGACATTAGCAGATGTTTTTTCAACCATGTATTCTTCATTAGATGATGAAAATGGATTTTATACTATAGGAATGTTCTGAGAAGAGGCATTTTTAGAATGGGAATATATTGAGAAGGGGCATATTTTGTATGGGAATGTATTGAGAATGGGGTATTTATAGTATAGAAATGTATTGAGTGTAACCCCTGAGTTAATCCTAATCAGCTTACACTTTGTCTTGTACCACAGGCTGCATATAGGTGGTGCTAATCTCTCTCTCACTTTCTTCTCTTTCCTGGGCTGGAGTGACAAATCCAATTTGCAGATGGCACAGCAAAAGTAAAAGGGATTTTAGGTCAGTAATCCCTATCTATCAGCTTGCCCCATGCTGGGATCTTCTTGATCAACCACTCAAAAATACAAAAAAAAAAAAAAATTTTTTTTCACTCTCCTTAAAACAAAAGTTTATCTTTTCTCTGTCTTATGCCTGTTTTATGATCAAACAGACCATCTAGCCTTCTTGTCTATGGTCCCTTCAAAATTCCTTACCACTTGTATCCAAAGGAGTCTGAATTAATGTTTGGATATAAAATTTTCTCTGGATGAATATCATCGAAATCATAATGATGAATACATCCAGTCAGTCTCTATCTCTGTGGGGGTACTTTTCTTATGGGTGGCTGATTCAAAACAAATGTTTTTTTTTCTGTCAAGAGGAATCTTGAATGTTATTTATTTCCATGACTGCCCTGGTTTCTTTATTGCCAACATGTTTTTATTTTATCTGACATCTTCATGGATACCTTAATGGTTTATTTCTTAGTGGCAAGAAGTGGGGAAGGCCTGGTAGTCTTGGATTTGCTCAATCCTACTGAATTTCATCTAGTTAATCTTGGGTTCAATTCTCTTTAGAATTATTTCAAAACATGATTTTTCAACACATTTTGTTTTTAATTTTCTTCTCAACTCTTCAATTCATCTTCAACAATTAGCATCCAGTTAGTAGACCCTCACTTTTTTCTTCCTTCCTTCCTTCCTTCCCTTTTTTTTTTTTTTTTTTTTTGATTAACCTGCAGAAATTCCAGTGTCATAGAGAAGGGTCATTTTTAGAATGGGAATATTTTGAGAGAGTTTATTTAAAGTATGGAAATATATTTGGGAAGGGGTATTTTTAGGATGGGGATGTATTGGGAAGGGGAACTTTTAGGATGGGAATGTATTGGGAAGGGGCATTTTTAGGATGGGAATGTATTGGGAAGGGGCATTTTTAGGATGGGAATGTATTGAGAAGGGTCATTTTTAGAATAGGAATATTTTGAGAAAGGTTATTTAAAGTATGGAAATGTATTGGGAAGCGGCATTTTTAGTAATGGAATGTATTGAGAAAAAGCATTAAAATTTTGCTTATTCAATCTTTTATTTTTTTATTTGTTTTTCTCTCAATATTCCTTTACTATACCAATCCAACTATGACACTATGTTGTAGTAGGTGGTTACTAAAGACAAAAAATTTTTTTTCCACAAAAATTTCCAAAATTAAACAATTTTTTTCAAGGTTTTTAGCATATAATAATTTAGAATATTCCACGTCATCCAGTTTTAAATTTCCGCTTTCCTATGTTCTGAAAATATGCTATGACAAACAAGCCAGTTAAACTGAACATGAAAAAATCTTATTTCATTAGGAAAGTGCATGCATTTATTGTAATGACTCGAATGTCATGAATGCTAGTATGTAGAAAAATTTGTCGTTGATGTTTTTCATATTAAAAACTTGAATGTCCAAATTCTAAACAATAATAAAATAAAAATAAACAAAAATTCGATATGCCTGTTAAATAAATCATTTGTTTTTACAATCATATGTACATAAATTCAAAAGAGTCAAAAAGGAGTGAAAATAGCCTTTAGTTGAGTTAAAATTTTTGGTTAGTCAGTACACCAAAACGGTTCTAGTTTTGAAAAGACTTAAATAGTTGGCCCACAGAAAAAAGCTTTGGTTGAAAAAAGGCTTTTATTGTTAGTGAAGATTCATTGACCATCGTAGTTGTTGTTGTTGGAGATGATTTGTTTGAAGTTGCACAGACAAGCTGTCTATGCTGTTGTTGTTAGTGATAAATCATTTGATATTACCAAAATGTTTCTTTCAGCACAAGATGTTTTTGTAGGGATCTCCGGCAATAGGAATCAGTGTAAGACATGTATTTAGGTTGGTATCTTTCCTGAGTTCAAAAGAAAAATCACAGCCAGAAATTAAACTCTGTCTCTGATTTTTTTTTTCCTTTCATTTTATACGCTTTTCTTTGGATTATTTTTTATCTTTGTTAGTTGGCTGTGTGCCCTCTGACCTTCCCTGAGTGTCTATCAAATGTTCTTGAATTCTCTTTGGGAAGTGCATATAGATCTCCTCGTACTGGTCATGTCTGTTTTTGATTCCCTTTGTTCACAGGGGTTCCATCTTCTCCTGACTTTGGTGTTGACCTTGTGACTGCACCTTGAACTTTGTATCTTCTACTACGATTATGAAGCCCCAAAATGTCTGCTGTTTCTTCATTAATGGTATCTACATATTACAAATATCAATAATGTTTTTTACTTATTGGACTCATCCAGGCTGAAAGTTAATGTAAAGTGCAGATAAACAGAATGTGTGTGGTGACCTGCAAAAATGTACCGAATTGTTCTACTTTTTATTTTATAGCAGTTCTGCTTATTACATGGGGGTGAAAAAAAGCTTACAAAGTCAAGGCTAATGAAGCTTTTTTTTTTTTTTTTTTTTTTTTCATGCAAAGATAATTATCATAGATTTACAAGAGTGACATTAGCAGATGTTTTTTTCAACCATGTATTCTTCATTAGATGATGAAAATGGATTTTATACAATAGGAATGTACTGAGAAGAGGGATATTTAGAATGGGAATATATTGAGAAGGGGCATATTTTGTATGGGAATGTATCGTGAAGGGGCATTAGAAAAGATTCTTCTAGCAACCACCCTCTTGAGACAGGGCAGCACTACATCTCTGGCTATGGACCTGATTGACTTGAAGGGATCATTTATTTCACCAACAAATTCAGGAATACTTTTCTCATCAGAATGATCAGAGTGAGTTTTCCAAGCTGCTGTACCTTTGTAATCACCATTAGACTCCTCCAACTCTTTCTGAATCCTCTGCACTGTCCTCAGATTGACGCCCAAACACTCTGAAATGTTTGTAATTGGAGATTCCCACAGAATGAACGGAAACGGCAATATTCGTCATTTCCTTAAATTTCAGCATTCATTGACTGAGCAGCCAGTGCTACTGTTCTTTGAAAACAATTTTTCAGGAAAATCGATTCCTCAAATCAAGTAGCTATCATCGCGCTTTCCAACATGAATCGTGGTTTTTCTTCCCAACTTTTGTATTTGAAGTAGTGTGGAATGACAACATCTTGATTATGTCATTATTTTCTCTTTGAGATACAGGTGATATCCATTTTAATTCTTGAGACCCTGTATATTAAATCCAAGCGACCTTTCCTCTGTAAGTAGAAGGGATGGCTGCTCGGTCTTAATATAATCTCTCTATGATCCATAATGCTGGCTCTCTGCTTCTGCTGTTGAAAGTCTTCAAGTGATGTTTTATATGGTACAGTTCTTTGTTTGTGGTTTTATAGTGCCACTCCTCAAAGTTCAGGGAATGAGTTTGGTGCTATGCATGGCATCCATATGAAAGTCTTGTTCAGGTGAGGCTATTTTAGAACATGACTCAAGTTTTCAGTTTAATTTTTTGGTTTTATAGCAATTTGCAATGTTGGGTGAAAGTAATTCTCACACAGTCTATTCTATGTTCATTTCCCTTATCTGCTATACTAAATTTAATATAGCTGATCCATATTCTGAGGTGTTTGGGGGTCTGCATCAGATGAAGTGCATCAATTTTAATAAAAAAAATATTTATGAAATACTCCTATATTGGTAAGGAACATATAGGAAATGCTTCTAAGTCTAACATGTTTCAATTTTAATTAAAATCCCATAAGAGAATGAAATAAGGAGGAGAAAAAGAAAATTCTGGTATTTTTAATTTTATTTTTATCTTTAGCTACATTGGTTAAGTAGACTTTCATTAGTTACATATTTCCATCATCAAGCAGCATTTGTGGGTATAATTCACCCTTACGCAAAACATCCACAAATCAACATGTGGACAACTACCAAACACAGATAAAGATACCTATGAGACACACACACACACACACACACACACTATAATCTTGCATAGACAAACTAAAATTATGATACAGATAATAATAGCTGGCCACTCATATTCGAGGATATCCGTCTATTAGGGCAGCTAACCAATCCCTATTGCAGACACTTGCTCAGGCACATTTGTGTTTTGTTCAACACCCACAGAGCCAACCTGTGGTTTATACTGCAAAGAATTGTTGATCACGCTACATAACACACTCTCTCCCAGAAACTGTAATTAAGGTCTGCTCAGCATAGTTGCAGTATAAACCACGGGTGGGATCTGTGGGTGTTAATCAAACACAAATGCACCTGAGCAAGCATCTGCAATAGGGATTTGCTAGCCACTTTAGTAGACGGATATCCTCAAATATGAGTGGCCAGCTATTATTTTATATATATATATATATATATATATATATATATATATATATACACAAACATGTATTAAAAATTTCAGAAAAGGCTATATGAATCTCTTGCTTTCAAGCCATTCTGAAAATGAGATGAGGATTTACCTTTGATTTGATACAGAAAAGCTGGGAAAAATATGTTAATAACTTTTAACATGAACTACGAATTATAAAGAAACTAGCTTAAAAGCTGCCCTATCAGGGTGGCATTTAAGCTAGCTTCTGCGGAGGGCTTTGGGCCTTCACCACAATAGGTAGGGAAAAGTAGATGTGATGGGCAACAATAAACTACAGAAGAACTCAAAATTGATTGTTGCATTTAAGTATTGCATTAAAATTTGAACTTACCATTATAAAGTTCAATGACAATTCTTCTGCTGCTACTTAATTAAAAGGCAATTTGATGTATGTAGGTCCTTACTTTCTGTACAAACAATTTTTTTATTACATGGGTGACTTTTGCTGGATTTCACAATTAATTTCAATTATTCTCAAATTTATTTCAAAATTATAAAAATTATCATACAAAAAAATTAATTGCAAAAAAATCACATAAAAAGATTGCTGAAAACAATCACAGTAATGAAAACTTGGGAATCCAAAATTTCAGTAAACCTGAACCTGAGTCAAGCTGATACGAAAATGGTATGATATGTTGGGATATGGCCTCTAGGAGTAAAGTGGAAAACATGGACAATTTTATTTTGAAACACTTTAATTTAAGAACAGTAGTTTTTTTTTTTTTCATTTGAATATGAGTTATTGAAAGTTTAGAGAGTTAATTGTTTTTATCAGTAGAAGCTGGCGGAATTCCAAAACAATTGCAGTAATAAAAACTTGGA
Organism: Acanthosepion esculentum; assembly: GCA_964036315.1. Classification (NCBI taxonomy): domain Eukaryota; kingdom Metazoa; phylum Mollusca; class Cephalopoda; order Sepiida; family Sepiidae; genus Acanthosepion; species Acanthosepion esculentum. The sequence continues at coordinate 64,209,756 of OZ038510.1, forward strand.
ATCTAAAATTTCAGGATTGCGGGTTCAAATTTGGCCTGGAATGTTTATCATTTGCTCACTGAGTCAGCTTGATTCCAAAATGGTATGATATGTTGGGCTATGGCCACTAGGAGTACAGTTGAAAAAGTGTGACACTGAGACACACTGACATTCGCATTTATTATATATAAGATACAGAATAAATATTAATGGCTTTTTTAAAAGTCACTTAATTTCTTTCTTTTCTTTAATCACAAGAAATGCCAGCTCAGGGGAAAAGTACTATGATTCATTATTTAAACATACACACACATTTCTTTCTTTTATTTTTGGATCTGATGAAACCTGGAAGGGCTAAACTAAACACATATGGTAATCAAATCTAGTTTCAATAAAAAGATTTTCCATTTGTCAAATTTCTTAAAATATATATCTCCTCTGATAAGTGAACTAAGTGATTGCTGGAGGGTCCATCTACAAAACTCTAGACTTTGGATGCAGAAGGTAACACCAATCAGTTAAGTGACAAACTTTATATTTCTATTATATATATATATATATATATATATATATATATATATATATATATATATATATATATATATATATATAACACACACACACACCTGTGTATGTGTATGCTTAAATCCAATATCTTTTCCTTTTACCTGTGACTTTCTTTTTGGTCAACCGATACTAATTGATCCCTTGATAAAAATAAATGTGAGACATTCACAACCAGTGTCCACACCTCACCCACTCTCCCTTGGGACACATTTGATAGTAACAAGAGACCCAAACAATGATTGCTCATTCTTTTATTTTAACAAGCTATCATGACTGGACCAGTCAGCACACAATAGTAGTAGTGGTTTAGTTGAGAATTTGTTTGTATAATAATAGCATCGTTTCGACAGGTAGAAGAATCTGCCTGTCCTTCTCTCTCTTTTTATTTTTTAAAACCTGTGTTAAGACACAAGCATTTCTAACAGACACCAAAGTAGGTTGTGTATTGTAAGAGAAAAAAAAAAGGAAAATGTAAAATAACATTTAATGAGGAGAGAGAGAAAGATATAGACAGACAGACAGACATTACAGTCGAAGAAAGAAAAGTGAATTGATTTTGAACTATTGTTACTTTTCAAAGTGCTGGCCAAGTTTTGAATTTTTTTTTTTCCTTGGAAAAGTGACAAACTGAACAATAGCCAGAGGGAAATTTATATAAAACTCTTCGTAGATTTAATTCAGTTATGTGACGTGATAAATTATCAGTTTTTGTTAACCATACTGAGACACAAGGAAAAAAAAATTTTTTTTAAATACTTTGAAAAAAAAAAAAGAAAAGATTTTTAAAACGCCTAAAAGAAATATTTGACTGAATTTTAAAGACATTTAAATAAAGCACAAAAGACCCCCTCCCCACCAAAAAGAGTTGCAATGGATGAGTCGAAAGACTCAGAATCTTTCTTTGACCATGAAAAAGCATCTGTAACTAGGCCTAAGCTAGACACATGGGTTCTGTATTTCCTTTCTCGGTGTTATCTTTCCTTCGGCAACCCAGCTACTCAAAGAAACAAGGGCAACATTATTCCAACACTGACTCAAAGACCCAAGTTTTAACTTTGAAGCCGCACAAAACCAGGATCCTTCCATCACTTGTCTGTATTTTGAATGCAGTCAGGGATCAAAATTTTCTTTCCTCAATTCGTGCTTGTCGGATGATCGATCTAGGAACAATGGCTACTTCCATGTTTTTCAAACTTTTCGGCATTTGTCTGTGAGTGATTCCTTTTATTTTTATATATTTTTTATTTTTCTTGCTTGTCAAGATTTTGGGAAATTTATTCTAACTAGCAGTACCCATGAAAATTTCAGTTTTCCACTTTGAATTATTCCGCTGAATCGTAATTCTTAATTTAACAATTGAATAAGCTCCTTGTGAGTTTAACGACTTTATAATACCCATGGAAATTCCACCATTGTATCATTAAATATTTGAGCTTAACAACTTTAACAATATATTACAATAACAATCATAAGTGTAAATGCAGGTCATTATTTAAAGAAGTAAGAGGGTACAAATGAAAATATTTAAAATTGACAAGATTTTCCATTACACTGTTACATTTTCCCTTTTTTCTTTCTTATTATGGATGCTTTCTTTTTCTCACTAAAATCAAACAGCATCTCTTTATCTTTTTCAATTTGTCTCACAATCAAAACAGAATGGTCCATTATTTATCTGAAGTAATGACAGGATATTACATACATGCTAACTACTAACATAAGAACAAAGTGAGTTATAATGATTATTTATTGCAACATTTAGATGTGTAATATCTGAGGTTCCTTTAGGACTTCTTGTTTGCTAAACAATACAGTTTTATAGATTTATTTGGTGTCAAGTTAAACTGCTTATGGTGCATGTCACATTTATTTCATCTGTTGTGTCTTGGTAATTTGTGTGCATGTGTATTTGAGAATGTGAAGAAAAGTTCACTCATTTCACAATGACTAACAAAATACCAAATAGAATTTATTTAATTTTTTTTGACTGGACTGAGAAATTTTCAGTATTCTGTGTGTATGCTATATATATATATTATAAAAAAGTAATTATACAAAGAATTAATTAGCAATGTTAATGTGATTAATTGCGGAATCACTTTGCTAACAAGTCTTAATGAGACATTAACTTACTATCAATTAATTGAATAATACAATCCATATATTTGAGTTGTTGTCAGATGGAATTGATGAGCCTAGTACTTTCAACAATTTCAAATTGTCATCTTCAGGGCGTAATATTTACAGGCAAACTCTAAGATGAAAAATATATAGTGTAGACCGAAAGATGTTATTTTTCCATCTGACAAAAACTCAAATATATGTATCATATTATTCAAGGAATTGATCGTAAGTTAATGTCTTAAGTGCTGTTAGTGAAGTGATTTCTTCATTATTCACATTAACATTTCTAATTAATTCATTGTATAATTACTTCTTTATGATATAATATATACAAGGTAACCAAAAAAGTTCTGTCTGTTTTTTGATTAGTCATTAAATGAAGTTGAAATATATACAAAATGCGTGCAGCAATTGTTTTCAAATTCGGACAGCTGGAAGTAGGAACATCAGACGTTATAAAAAACATGCACACCGTGCTCGGCCATCAGTTATAAGCCGGACAGCTGTGAGAAGGATGGAAGTGTCTAGAGATCTCGTTCGGGGCTGTTTGCTTTATGACTTCAAAGTGGGCTTATCAGCAGCTGCATCAAGTCGCCACATATGTCAAGTGTTTGGGGATAGTGCTGTGGATGAACATACTGCAAGGCGTTGGTTTTGAAAATTCAAGTCGGGAGATTTGTCTATCCATGATGAGCCTCACAGTGGATGACCACAGGTCTTGAATGATGGAGTCCTGAAGGCGGACATTGAAGAGGACAATAGTCTAACGTGTGGTGAACTTGCAAGACAGTTCAATGTTTCCGATGAAACAGACTTCACCTGCACTGCCTAGGTAAGATGTGCAAACTGAGCAAGTGGGTTCCGCAAACGCTATTGGAGGTCCACAAGGGACAATGAGTGGCAGCCTGCATATCGCTGCTTTCTCGCCACCGTACTGCATACTTATTCAATCAAGTACTTACCAGTGATGAAAAGTGGGTTCTGTTCAAAACTCCCAAGCGTTCCAGACATTGGTTGTCTCCTCAGGATGCTGTACCTCACACCACAAGACCGCCTATGCACCCACGCAAGATTATGCTTTGTGTCTGGTGGACAGGTCGTCAAGTGGTTCATTATGAAGTGCTACCAATGGGCCAAACGGTCACTGGAGACCTATACTCACAGCAATTGAAACGTGTGCAACAGGCATTGTGCCAGAAGGAGCCAGACTGGTGAATAGCAAAGGTGTGCTTTTCCTCCATGACAACGCCAGGCTGCATGTCGCACGAGTGGTCAGGGATACCATACAGCAACTTGGGTGGGAGACTTTGTGCCATCCAACTTATTCACCTGACCTTGCACCATCCGATTACCACCTCTTCCACTCCCTGGATAATAATCTTCGTGAGAAATCCTTCACCAATGAAGCAGACTTGCGCAAAGCCCTCACAGACTTCTTTTCATCAAAACCCCCAGAGTTCTACCGCAAAGGCATTGAACAGCTAGAGACACATTGGCAAAAATTTAGCATACCTAATTTTATATATTTGTCATATCTATATATATATATCTATATATATATATATATAAACCTGGGTTTGAATCTCACGATGGTTGATTTGTCAGGAAGGAGACTTCATGACGTTATTGGAATGGATCGAGGTCAATCCCAGTGTGCGGCACATTTGGAAAGTTCCTGAAAATCATACCATGGGTTGACCCAAGCCTTTTTGAGTGAAATTGGGTAGACAAAACTCATGAGGGCTGTTGATAGCTGTGCTAGTACAAAGCCACACGTCATCATGGCTGAGAGCTTGAGCGTGCTGGCCTTGTTCAAATTGTTGATCACGCTAGATAACACGCTCTCTCCCAGAAACTGTAACTAAGGTCTGCTCAGCATAGTTGAAGTATAAATCACAGGTGGGCTCTGTGGGTGTTAAGCAAACAAATGTGCCTGAGCGAGCGTCTGCAATAGTGATGAGCTAGTCACCCTAGTAGATGGATATCCCCAAATACGAGTTTTATATATATATATATATATATATATATATATATATAAATGTATATATATATATATGTATATGATGGACTCTCCCATCGAGTTCGATGTATGAGGTTTCAATGACTACAAACTAATTATCTGCAGGCTTATGAGAGTTTTATATATATATATATATATATATATATGTATATGATGGACTCTCCCATCGAGCTCGATGTATGAGGTTTCGATGACTACAAACTAATTATCTGCATGCCTATGAGAGGCATGACTTTTGAGACCAGCTCAAGAATTGCACAAAAGACCACAAACCGTACAGGAGAATGTATTGTATCCAAGTGCAGCAGGATCACTGTTAGCTGTCTTATTTTGCTTTCGTGTTTCACGCAGTCGACTGATGCTTCTTGCTTGATGGTGCATTATTCCTGAATGGCAGCTAGAACGATACTCTGATCTCTTCATAGCTAACTCTTCAAAGTTCTTGAATGGAACGTTGACGCAAGAAAGGTTGCTTTTCAGTTTATCTTTATACCCGAGCCAAGGTCTACCAACATTTCTATGATCCCTATGGAAAAGAACATTTGGTATGTGATCATCACTCATTCTTGTTACATGGCCAGCCCAATGTAGTTGTGGTTGCATTATGAAAGTCTTGAAGATACCAATCTTGCATTTCTCAAAAAGGTTGGCATTTGACACTCAATCATCAAACATTAGGCCACAGATTGTACGGAGACAACCTTTATGGAAGACATATAATTGTTTAATGTGCCATCTATAAGGTGTCCAATTTTCAGTGCCATAGAAAAGAGTTGTTAAAATGACAGCTTTGTACACTTGGATTTTAGTGCAAAGCTTTATTCCCCTTTCGTCCCACAACCTATGATGCAGCGAACCAAAGGAAGCACTGGCTTTTGCAATGCGATTAACAATTTCATCACCATTGATGCACTTGAATTTACCATACTCCATCAGCTTGCAAAAGGATCTCAGGAAACTTACAAACAAAAATTTGCTTCGGTGTCGGGCAAGGTTGATGAATAACTTCAGTTTTCTTGATGCTGATGGTATGTCCGAATGCCTTGCATACCGCAGAAAACTGGTTGAGTAAATCTTGAGCTTCCTCTAAAGAGTTAGCTACAAGGACAGCGTTGTTTACAATAAATATATTGAGTATAATACTAGTATATAGGAGTGTTTTGCACTTAAACCGCTGCTGGCTAAACAGTCCTCTATTAGTTTGAAAATGAAATTTAATGCCAGTTTTTATATCCTGAAAAGCATACCTCAGCATCACCGAGAAGAACAGTGCAAACAAAACGGGCACCATGACACAGCCTTGCTTAGTTCCATTAGCAGCATCAAACGGATGAGAATGTTGACCATCAAATATAACACTGGCTTGCATTCCAAGATGAAATGATGACATTCAACATGTCAGGAATACAAAGTTTTTTCAGAACTTTCTAGAGTCCTTCTCTGTTTACAATGTCAAAGGTCTTAGTAAGGTCCACAAATACCATAAATAGCTCCTTGTTTCACTCACAAACCTTTTCTGCAACCTGATGTAGGGCAAAAATCATGTCAATAGTGCCACAACTGGAGTGAAATCCACACTGAGATTCAGGGTAGATGATGTCGACAATGTGTTTTATAATTCTGTTGAGAATGAGCCTTGCCGAAATTTTTCCATTGATAGACAAAAGTGAGATGCCCCTATGGTTATTGCATACTGTTTTAAAACCTTTTTTCTTGTAGAGGTGTTGCACGGAGGCATTTTTGAAGTTCTGAGGAACATGGCCTATTCTCCAAATTTGAATGAACAGATCGTGCAGTAGCTTACAATGTGTATACCCTTCATGTTTGTAGATTTCAGCAGGGATATATATATATATATATATATATATATATCTGAGATAATGATATTTTTATTAATCAAGAACAATATTGGGAAAAATGTATGAAAAAAAAAAGTTTTTGTGCAACGTGTTTCATCCTTTGTGACTTCGTCAGACTGGATTTGTTATGTTGGTGCAGCTGCACATGCATGTGAATGAGGGGTGCTGAGAATTTTAAATTAAATTTTTTTTCATATATATTAAAGAATTAATGGATTTATTTTTACTTCGACATTAAACATTATTAGTGGATACTCATGTTTGAAATAGATGTTCCATTTTAGATTTTACTTTAAACAGTGTGTATTGCATCTATCAATAGAGAAAGATAAGCACACATATCTGTTTGCAGTGGGCTAAATTTCAAATGCAGCAAATATTAATGGCTTCAGTGTGAAAACCGACTTTCTGACTGCTAAGAAACTTTATTACCTCTCCTCCCCTTTTCCAGTACCCTTTTCAGGTACCCAGCTTTGTTTCTCATCCCAGCCTGAAGATGCTTTCAATATGGATCGAAGCATATGATTGAATAACTTTTTCACTTTTGTTTGAATATTATTCTCATTATTATCATTTACTACAACAAATTCAAAATGTCTAATCTAATTCTTAGAGATAATTCAGCAACTTCAAAATCCACCCTATGTAAAAATAATGTTTATAAATTCTCATGTCCTTTGATAGATTGTATCTCCAACACTAACAACCAATGAACAATATTAAATTCTTACATTGGCTCCACATGTGCCACACTCTCTCGTAGGTTAACTTGTCATTTCTCAAAATTTAGTGCAATTCACTCACATGTAGATCAGCATATCACAAATAACAAAAGTAATATTAATGTAGGACAAATTTTAATCAATAACACCAAAATATTATATAGGACTCAATGCAAAGAAAAGTTATCTTTCTTTATATGAGAAGGTATCAGTCAGTTAGGTGCCATGCGTGATACATGCTTATGTGATCATGTATCTTTCGATACATGACTGACAAGGCAAATTTTTTCCCGAAAGTAGGTTGCCATTTCTTTCTGTGGTAGACCAGTTGCCATCCAAGGCTATAGGACCTGGTTTGTCATGCTATTTACACATAGCTGGTGGGGAGAATGAGAGGATTCATACCTTTCCAAAGGGTATTAGCACGTAAGTGAATGTAATGCTACTGGAATTCGAACTTGGCTCTCTGGCTGCTATCCATTACTCCACCGTGCCTCCTAAGAGATGGTATAAGTGTGTTAAAAAAAAAAAAGGATGTTTGACAATTGTAAATAACATTGCCTTTAAATGATTTGAAATAGGTTCCAGCAGACTAAGAAAAACAATAAAATTAATGTCATTTACTATTGTTTATTAGACATTAAATTACGTCCCTTTTCCATAATTTACCTAGACTTTTCAGTTAACCTGATGAATATGTAGTAGTGTCTCTAAAATTTAAAAATTTAAAATCCCTATGTTTGCCTTGATAAAGTCCACCAGAGGACAAAGCAAGTCGACTAAGATAAGATTTCGTTATTCGTATTGTCCTTTTATAGATATATTGTAGTTCTGTCTGAATTTTTGACATATATAATTAAATCAGAAATAACAAAAGTTCAGTAGTTATCAGAGGTCATCTTTGCATTTCTTAATTTCTCACTGATCAGGACTTTTGATATGAATGATTATATTGATAACAGAATACAATGAATACAATCATTATTGATCAGTTAGAAATTACGAAACTCAGAGCTGACCTTTGATAAGTGTTGAACTTTATTATTTCTGATTCAATAATTGCTGATTGAGATAACTATTGACCACTTTATTGGTAGAAATTCTGTTCACTTTGATATACATTAAATTATGTAAGTTTAATGTATATCAATAGGTAGCATTATTATTTTATGTAATAATAATAATATGACTGAAAGTTTTTTTGTTTTTTTTTAAGGCTACCAGAATTTTTGCCAAAAAGTGTTCAATAGATAACTAGAGCTATAATATTCAATAAATGAAGAAAAGTTGAAGAAAATGCCAATGAATGGCAGTGGCAGTGTGTTGCACATGTAAGAACAATAGTAGCTGAGAGGAGGCACAGTGGAGTAATGTATAGTGGCTTGGATTGAGGAATTGGAGAGCCGAGTTCAAATTCTATTCGAATCCAATACATTCACTTATGTGCTAATAGCCTGTTCTTCTCCCCCGAGCTATGGGTAAATATCAGGACAGACTTATAGCCTTGGATGGCAACTGGTCTACTGCAGAAAGAAATGGCAACCTACTGTGGGAAAAAAATCTGCCTCGTCAGTCATGTATTGAAAGATACATGATCACCTAAGCATGTATCACACATGGTACATAACTAACTGGTAGCTAGCTGACACATGGCACACAAGTTGATATCTGATCAGTATCAGCTAGATCACTGTGGGGAGGGGGTATGATGTTGAAAGACCCAAAACTCCTAATGATCCTCAGCTAAAACACATCGCTTGTGATATGTGCCAAAGCATCAAACTGATGTATTTCATGAAAAAAGAATTTTTTTTTTTTTTTTTAAGCTTTTCACCCCAAGCAAGGCTGGAAGCCACTAGCACTCAAGGGGTTACAGAAGGTTTGGAGGAAGAGCAAATAGGAGTGGTAGAGGAAAGGATGTGGAGAAAGATAGTGGATCGATCAAGGCAAGGGGGTTATAGAAGATTTGGAGTGAGAGCAGATAGGAATGAAAGGGGAAAGGATGTGGAGAAGGGAAGTGGATAGATCAAGGCAACTGGAGATGTCAATTGATGTTACACTTAAATAGTTGGAGATTATATTTGTCAGGGAAACAGGAATAAGGAAGGGAGTTCCACAGGCGAGAGGTGCAAGACATGAAGCTATTGGAGTAGAAGAGACGTCTACATCTAACATTTTCAACAGTGAAGGGGTGGGAACGGGATGCCAGCCTTGTAGGACGCTTAAATTCATGGGGCCTGGGAACCAGTGAAAGCAGCTCATCAGAGCAATTACTGTGAAAGTATTTGTAAAAAAGACAGAGCAAGGCAATGGCACGTCTGTGAGAGAGCGACTGCATTAACTGACTCAAGAATTTTATGTGAAAATGCTCATTATGACCGAAAGTCAAAAATACAAGAATAATGTTGATTGATGATTAATTTAAAAATAAACAAATAATTGATAAGATTGAATATTATAAATTATATAATACTTAGAAATTTGCAATAATGTTGAAATTATGTGTAAAAATAAAATCAACTCATTCTAAATTTAAATCTTGTGATATTTCTAATGAAACTCTGGCATTTTAGGAATTCCAATTTTTAAATGTGGAATTAGCATCTGTTCTTTCAGAAAAATCTGATAAGTTTAATAGATTTATCTAACATCTGGTCTTGATAAGTATTTTGACGCAAAACTCTTGATTTGCCTAACAAGCAGTTGCTTATATATATATATATATATATATATATATATATATATATATATATATATATATATATATGCACATTTCATTGAATACGACAGACAAGGTGCTTTGATTTAGGTTTTTATACAATTTCCCATGTGATCTAATAATTTTTTCTTTTTAGATAAATTATATAAAAACTGTTCGAATGTTCTTTTTTCCAAGCTCTTTCAGCTATACATTTAGCCATTTTCAAGGATGAAATATTTTAACTATTTCTTATTTAAAAGTTTAAATATTTCATCCTTGAAAATGTGCATGAAAGAAGGATTGCTGCCTAAATGTACAAATTTTATATATATATATATATATATATATATATATATATATATATATAAAGAACAATTTTAAGGGAAAGAAAGCATAACAAATTGGAAAGGGTTTTCTGAAAGGACGAAATGTGTCACACAAAAAACATTTATACTCTGTTGTAGTTCTTTCCCCTAAAATTATATATATATATATATATATACACACATTATCCTTCACTGCTAGCACAATTCTGAGTTACATGCACAACACAGTTCATACTCAGCACCTGAAGATTGACTGTTATGCAATTTGACTTACAATATGTCTGGTTATCACAATGTTGGCGGCATATATTATGCTGGGATTACGTTTTTTTTTATTTTAAAATTTTAAAATTACATTTGGCAATTAAAATAAGTGGGATTTATATATGTATGTAAAAAAGATTATTAAAAATTATATTTTTGAGTGTTGAATATTCATATTTAATTTTTAAAAACTTTTTAATTAAAGGCAGATTACTTGTTCTTATTTAAACAAAAAGCATAAATTTATATTCAAAATAAATAAATAGTAATTTACATTAAAAATAAACCTTAATTTACATGAAAAAAATAAATCTGATTCAACATATTGAAGCAGATTTTTTTTATGTCTACATGTAACCATCAATTCATTTCTCTTGTTTAATAAGCTAGGGTTATTTAGGTGTTTTAAGATAACCAATTTTTCAACAAGACATAAATTGCATCTATTTCCTTTACTGTTATAAGCCTTAGTTCTAGATATAATTTCACATTTGATTAATGGTGAGATGGCATCATTCTTTAATTGCCGGAAATATTTGGAGAAAGCTGTTTTTGTATTTTATATTATTTAAGGTCATTCAATGATGGTAAAAATGAAATTTCCAAGCATTTTCTCTGGAACCAAAATAAAATTTAACATCATTACCAGAATGTATATTTTCTCTGTGTACAATATCGGTTGTACATTGACCGTTTAAGGGACAGATCACATTTTTTTTGGCAGTTGCATTCATTTTTAGAAGAATTTACGTCATCTTTGTTGGAAATACATTTGTTTATTATGTTATGATGGGAGACGGTTGTGTTTATGTTATTAATGCAGTTATAGCTGATCTTAACATTGTTTTTGTTAAAAATCTTTTTTTAGTGTTGGTGAATGCTTAAAGTGTTTATGAATTAAATTTAGAAAAATTCTTCTGATATTATTTTTGACATTACAGTTGAAGGGTGGATTGAACCGAATAATGTCGCATTTATGTTTCTACTTATTTTTACCGTCTTTGTTTATTTCTAAAAACTCCAAATTTACTTTATGATGGCTTAGTTCTAAAGCCTGTATATACAGTGTAACCCAGATATAAGAGAGCTGTCGGGACCTGAGAAGAAGTATCTTATATCCGGGTTTCTCTTATATCGGGGTTTGGTCTGTTATATATACATTAACACAGGCTCTTATTTGGGACCAGAGAAAATCTTTCTTATATCAGGGTTTCTCTTATATCCGGGTTACACTGTATTTAATTTTAGACTTACCAAATATTTCATTATTGCTAGAGTTGGTGGATAATCTAACTTGGACTGATTTATGTAAATTATCTAGAATTTTATGATGGTGGATTGATTCTTTATTGATGTATCTATGGTCATATAGATCTTTGGTATATGGTTTGTAATAACCATTATTCAAGTCCAAGGTCACATTGAGAAAGATGATCACTTCAGCATTCAGGTGGTGGTGGTAATATTTAATTTGTGATCTTTAAAAAAAGTTTTATCATTCCTTTCTCAATCAGTCTCTCTTTTGTGGGCTATTTTTTTAAAGAATGTGTTCTCTCTCTCTCTCTCTCTCTCTCTCTATATATATATATATATATATATATATATATATATATATATATATATATATAATCAATTGTAACATCAAAATTGTCCAATTATTAGATTAAGCTCTAAACTGTTGTATCTTAGAAATGATTAAAGATATCTTACTGGAATTCTCCAACAAGGCTTTTATAACACTATTGAACTCTACTTTGAGCAACAAGAATATATAATTACTCTCCAAACTTAAGAGGAATTGTGATGAAATCGATCATAAATGAAAATGACATGTTCAACATTAATTAATCATAGCTAAGGATTGGAAGCCCATTAAGTATTTAAATAAAGTTCAAATATATATATATATATATATATATATATATATATATATTATTCCAGGATCATTTTCCAACTTATTCAAGATGATCTTCACCCTCTCTAGCCTAACCTTCTGTCCTGGAGTAACAAGGTGCTCATAGGTTTCATATACAATTTCATTTTCAAGTCTTTTTTCACTGCTCTTTTAGACTGTCATAACTGAAACTCCTCTCTCACATGCCAAACGTCTTATGAATTGAGTTGGATCTTTTTGTAATTGATCTTGTTAGATCTAAGTTGAAATAATGATCCCTCTTCCTGTTGTGACCTCCTGATCAAGTTTTCCCCTGTACTGTTCTCTCTTTTTTAATCTTATTCACAGTTCTGTTGATGGTTCTTGAATGGTCTTTGAAGATAGAAGCCAGAGTATGAATGTTGGTACCATTAACTGAAAGCCTGAATGATCTTTTTCCTCTCACCATTGCTTAGTTGGGAAGACAATGGATCTGACACAAAATAATTTTAACCTACTCTATTTTAGCTAAATAACTCAAAGGTTTTTTCAGTGATTCTTATGAAAAATGGTGTCAAGATGGCTAAACATCTAAAACCTGGAAAAAACAAACTCAATTAGTTTAGTGTTTTTTTTTTAATATTTTGTGGGATGGATAATTATGCTGTTATGTGATTTGGACAATTTTGCTGTCACACCGACTGTGTGTGTGTGTGTGTGTGTGTGTGTGTGTGTGTGTGTGTGTGTATATGTATATATATATATATATATATATATATATATATATATATATATAATAATGCAAAGCTCTTCAGTAAAATGAATTGGAGCACTCCAACTGAATGGCTTTGTTTACATTCATAAAAACAATATGCTAGAATTAGCTGTTTCTCTCTGCTGAATGAAGATAGCTCAGTGGTAGAAACTCTGACTGACACCAAATCTGTCAGGTTTCAATCCTGGCTTGAGGCATTCGGATGTCTAGTTGCATTGAGGAGCTGTGATACAGCAAAACAGTACTGTCTGTAATTGACACACACACATATATATATATTATTTACATTATTTGGACTATTGTCCTCATCTTTGTCGCCATATTTATGTTTCGGCCGTTGTATACTCCAGCCTTCTTGGAGTGTCGAGCTGAACCCTTTATTTTGCTCACTGGGGTAGATTGTTCTAGTTCTACGTGCCATGTTTAATGGATGTCAGTTATCAGCTATCTCCTGTTAATTTCCCTCTGAAAGTTCTCCACTGCCTTAGCCGGGTATTGAACTCATACTATTTGGGTCCTGTCACTGGATCTAACTAATGCCTTTATCCACTGTGCCATGTGTCAGGACACATGGCACAGTGGATAAAGGCTTGAAATAACCTGCAAAGGGTTGATAAGCTGTAAAAAAAAAATCATACTAAAACATGATTATGCCAAGTATAACCTGTATAGTTTTTTTTTAAATCTCCAGTTGACTTGTGGTTGGAGAACTGAAGGAAAAAGCAAATAAAGAAAAAATTGTTTTAGATCATATGATTGTCGCATAGTTGAGCATGTGTTTTTTGTGGTGGACAAATGGTAAGATCACAAGAGATCGAGAAGAGGAAAGAAGAGATTTATTTTACTAAAGCAAACATAAAGGACCGACAAGAAAGACAGCGAAATTGATTCTCTCACAAGTGGACACAAACTACAAGAAATAATTATTCTTGTAGTTTTATTATTTCTATTTATCATTATTTATATTTGGGCTAATGTCCTCATTTTTGTTGTTGCTATCACAACATTTCAGCCCTTGTGCCTCCAACAACCTTCTTCATATATTGGTTGAGCCATGTAACCTTCAGTGTATTTTAAACTAGACCCTTCATTTAATATACAGTAATAGAATATTTTTCCTTTTATGTGCCATGTCCTTTCGGGATGTAGGTGATCATGGCTCTCCACTTCACCCTATGCCTTGTGGCTCTCAATAGGTTTCGTCCTTCTGCCACCTCCCCTAGACCATGTTCTGTCATCCACTTGCTCAAGTCTGCCAGGTATGTCATGCATTGCTTTCCCTTGTCTCTCTTTCCCTCTATTCGACCTGTGAGTATCAGATTTTCCAGGCCCTCCTGTCTTATTACGTATCCCAGAAATGTTTTTTGTTCCATTAATCCAGGTCTTAGGATATCTCATCTTATTCTTATTCAGCACTGCTAAGTTATTGCTCACTCTATTTTCAAGGAAAAAGCAAATAAAGAAAAAATGACTTATTGCCGGCACCAAAGATTTTTCATGTGCATTGAATGTAAAGAAATCCAGAAAAAAAAAGATGGCCGCATAGAAGGTAAATATTTAAGAACTTTACATTCATGCAAATTCAAGACTTTGCTGATAACATGCAAATTTCCCACCATCGAAAAGAATATAAAAATCACATTATCGATGGGAGAAGAGGCAATTATTTTAGATCCTTACGATCATTGCATAGTCGAGTGTAGGTTTTCTGCAGTGGACAAATGGTACGAGCACAAGAGATAGAGAAGAGAACAAGAAGATGAAAGAAGAAATTTATTGTTGCCAAAACAAACATCAAAGAACCCACGAGAAACTGAAATTGATTCTCTCACAAGTGAACACAAACTATAAGACTCTTTTTTTATGGCTGTAAGAGGAAAAATAATTTTAATCTAAATGGATAATTACTCTTAAAACTATTATATTCTTGTTATTAGTGTTGACCCCCTAAGATTATCCATTATCTCATACCACAACTCTTCACTCCCCACCTTTGCCCTTATCTTTTTATTTTATTTCTTATCCTTTTCCATCTTCACCAGCCATTTCCTTTATTATCTAAACACTATACAAACATGTGTCAGTTTCACATGCAGAAAAGAAACAGGGAATACATAGTTTCTACTACACCATCTTTGTTATCTTTCTTTCTCTCTATCTCTATATAAATAATTTTAATATCGTCTTTCTGTTCTTACCTGCCTTTTATTATACATTGACCTAGTCTTATGATGAGACAGGAAGTAAGAGTGAATAAGAACCTCCTTGATTATATTTCAACTCTGATTTCATTTGAGGGAAGTTACAATTCACTTACCCTGAAGCTTCAACCCAAATAAAAATCATCTTTATCTTTATTTGAGTTTAATTGTTTGACATGACAGTATTTGATCTGCCATTGTCTTTTTAGTAGATCTTTGCAAAAGTTCATGCCTGATCAGAAAATTATAAAAACAAATTTTACATCCTCAGAAAAAAGAAAAAAAACTATTCGTCAAGTACATCGGCTCCATTGTTTTTAACAGTTGTCCTCCATCGTTGTACAAAAGCTTGTTGATGACATTTTCATAGAAACTTTGTGGTTTTTATTAGAAGAAGGTTGTGAGGTAGTTTTCAACTGACTTTAGAGTCAAATTTTTTATCATTTAAATTGCTTTATAGAGACTGGAACAAAGGAAAATCTGAAGGAGCCAAGCCAGGAGAATATGGTGGGTGCTGGAGGGTTTCATATTTCAACGCTTTAAGCTTCTACAAGGTCTGTTTTGAAATATGCCTTGTGTTGTCATGGTGAAAAATGAAACTTTTTTTAATTTGCCAAAATTTACCATTTTTCTTGAATCCAAGTCTCTTCAAATGGCAAATGGAAATTGAGATTGAAGAAACCAGTTTGAAATATTAGTTGGTTTTGTTTAACAGCATATCAAACTCTGTTATTTAATGTCAAAATCTAAATATTTTGAACACAGTTTTATTGATTCAACTACAGATAAAATGTATTGTTTGTCACTTTGTTGGTAATTCTGCTTTAAAAATGTATTGTCAGTAATTTTATTATAAATATTTATCGGTAATTTTTTTATATAAAAATGTATTGTTGGTATTTTTACTATGGAGTGCTCCACAAAAAACAGGAAATTTAGTACAGTTTATTTAATTTTTTGAATTTTTATTACAATTATTTGAAACAAAAGCAAAGGATAGAAATTTAGTAACTTAAAACAGAACAAAAGTACAAATGTTAGATGTGGTATTCAAAGTAAAAAAGTTAATTATTTTTATAATTAATTAGTTAATTTTTTTCATCATATAGTAAATCTAAAATTTATTTAGATATTTTATATCTATGTAGATAATTTATAATTGTGGAAATTTGCCAAATCTTAAAACACTCCAACCCCAACCTTAGGAAATCATATTTTTCACTGCCAACATTTTCCTGAATATCTACTTCTCTTAATCATTTGGAGACAACTGAAGAGATATCCTCTGGAAAATGTTTTTGTGTTAGGTATTCTTATTCTGGTAGTAAATTTGGTATAGATTCAATGCAATTATTTTCTTGGATCTGTCGAGACGATGAATAAAATTTATTTTGAGCTATTTTAATAGCAATCAACAGCATTCTTGTGTGAGACAATATGAGAGACAATATTCTATCATCCCTTGTGAGTTTATGGCCTTGCTTGACTTGAATTGATTTAAAAATGATTCGGTTAGAATAATAAATGTACTGAAAATATACAAATAAAGTACTGAAATTATTTGGTTGATGTGTGCGTTTTCTCAAAGGTAAAAGCTGGGCTATATTTCAGTGAAAGACTTGCAACTTAAACATGATGAAAATTTTTTGAGTCAAATTGTGTCAGGTGATGAACAAATATATAAAAAAACATAGAATGCAAGAGGTTGTGGGGCAACCAAAATGAATCGCCACTAATCATAGCAAAGTCTAAATATTTTCATGATAATTCTTCTGATGACCTTTCTTCTTTGATACCGAGATGTTATGAATTCAAGTGTATGACTAGATTGGTGGAAGGGCTTCATCAACTTACAGTTGAAATGGCTAGATGTAACTAAGTTCTATGCTGACATTTTCCTCTCTTGCACTTCTTCCTTATGAAACTCTCTTCTGTCTTCTTACTTTCCAGTCAACATTGATCTACAGATTTTCAAAGATTTATTCAATGTCAATTGTTATCTTCTGTCTTCTTAATTCCTCTTCTTTTATTGTTCTCTCCCTTTAATAGTGTTTTTCTTTTTCTCATATTCTTTCACACTCAGTAACTCCTTGCGTCTTAGTAGATTTATTGCCTTGCTTGGGATGAAATGATTAAATGCAATGTCAATTGTTATTTTCTGTCTTCTTAATTCCTCTTCTTTTATTGTTCTCTCCCTTTAATAGTGTTTTTCTTTTTCTCATATTCTTTCACACTCAGTAACTCCTTGCGTCTTAGTAGATTTATTGCCTTGCTTGGGATGAAATGATTAAATGCAATGTCAATCGTTATTTTCTGTCTTCTTAATTCCTCTTCTTTTATTGTTCTCTCTCCTTAATAGTGTTTGTCTTTTTCTCATATTCTTTCACACTCAGTAACTCCTTGCGTCTTAGTAGATTTATTGCCTTGCTTGGGATGAAATGATTAAATGTAATGTCAATCGTTATCTTCTGTCTTCTTAATTCCTCTTCTTTTATTGTTCTCTCTCCTTAATGGTGTTTTTCTTTTTCTCATATTCTTTCTCAATCATTAACTCCTTGCCTTGGATGAAATGATTAAATGCAATGTCAGTTGTTATTTTCTGTGCTATTAATTCATGGTCTTTTATTGTTCTCTCTTCTTAACAATGTTTTCTTTCCTCATATTCTCTCACACTCAAAAATCCCTTGTGTCTTAGTGATGTTATTACCTTCTTTGTTGTGAATTGATTAAAAAAAAATCAAATCAAGACATTAGGTAAAAATAATCATCATACTGAAAATATCCAAATCAAGTACTGAAAATTACTTGGTTTTGTTAGTCACGTTGATGTGTAGCTTCCTTATAAGTAAAAGAAACACACTGGACTGTATTTCTGTGAATGACTTGCTAATTAAGTATAAATGAAAGTTTTTATTTTTTTAATCAAATTGTGTCAGGTGAAATATATAAAAAACATACAATGCAAGAGCAATAAAAATGAGTCACCACTAATCATACCAAAGTCTGGTCTTTATTCAAAGATAGCAAAAAGACAAAGGTTACTAAGAGCTTCAAGAGATAGGAATTTGTAGAGGGCGATCATTGCCCATATTCCGAAGAGTCATATATAGAATAATAAAATGTTGTTTGAAATCGTGAAATGAAGAATTATTATTCATTATTTCTCACATTTTTCATTATTATCTTTATTTTTTTGCTGTTTTTTATCAAAATCAATTTTGATAGTGAACAAGGTCAGTGCAAAGCTCTTGTGCCCCCCCCCTACCCTACTACATCTCAATTTTCATAAGGTAGTATTTATATAAAATACAAATTTTATTATAACCTAATTATGTACAATAATGGATCATATGCGATATAGGTGAACAATTCAACTAGAAAAATTGAAAATAAATATAATGTATCTAAATACAAATTAGAGACATGTCATAATTGATCATTCCATCTTAAATAAAACAATAATGTTTTGCAGCAATTTTTAACATCCACTTGGGATTTTCCTCGTTAAAAGGTTGAATAATTTTAACACATTCACCATCATGGATAAAAAATACCTGAACCTATGATACAGTCCCTCCAATCAATGATATGGGTCCCCCACTCTGCTACATCTCAATTTTCATAAGGTCGTATTCATATAAAATACAAATTTTATTATAACCTAATTATGTACAATAATGGATCATATGCAATATAGGTGAACAATTCAACTAGAAGAATTGAAAATAAATACAATGTATCTAAAGACAAATTAGAGACATGTCATAATAGATCATTCCATATTAAATAAAACAATAATGTTTTGCAGCAATTTTTATCATCAACTTGAGATTTTTCTTGTTAAAAAAAGTTGAATAATTTTAACACATTGAACATTAGGGATAAAAAATAGTGAATTTTATATCGTGTTTTTTGAGACTTTAGCATTAACAAAAATTCGAGGATTTGGACGAGAGAAAAAGGCCCCAAAAAGATGTCACATTCCGAAAACTTTTCATCCTTTAACAGTCAGTTGTGGATAATTTAATTTGTAATGTATATAAATGTAAGTAGCAAAAAGCAAATATTGATAAGATAGCGAGGGTCACAAAGCATTGCCTTGGGGGTACCAATTAGGTTTTTCCAGTTGGGAGTGGTGGGGGGAGTATGTACCAGCATATATAGTGAATGTCTGAAATTGTGAAATGAAGAATTATTATTCATTATTCCATACATTTTTTTATTAGTATCTCTGTCTTATTTTATGCATTTTTATCAAAATCAATCTGTTTGTTCTTTATCACAAATTTTGAAGACCTATTACAACCTACTAGTAGAAGACCTATTACATCCTACTAGTAGAAGACCTATTACAACCTACTAGTAGAAGTTGTAGTTGTTTGAAATTTTCAATGTATTATTTTCTTTCTCTTTTCTTTTTTTCTATTTATTGTTTTTGTTTATCGTTGCTTACATCTCAATGTTCTTTGCTCTTTCTCAAACTCATTGTGAATTGGTCTTTGAGAAAAATCATGTGAAATGACCTTGTGCCATTCTAGATATAATTTATGATAGTTTCTAAGTTTAAGAATAAAATCCAGACAGATGTTTGTTCTTTTAAAGTGAATTTAAATTGTAATTCACGCTGTTGTTTGTTTTCCGTCTGTCAGACATGGCTCTTTCTTTTAATAAAACTGGCTTGTTGCCAACCACTTGGCAGATCGACAAAGTTTTAACTGAAGCCATAGCCACAAAGGTTTACTTTGTGGCTGAGGTACTTCCAATTGGTGTCGGAGGTCAGTGTTCATGCCAAGGTTAAGGTCACAGTTTCAAGTTCTGAATTTAAGTCAGGCATGTCTTTTTCTACAGTCTGAACAACATTAGATATGACACAGCTGATGGTATGCACAGAAAGAAAATTGCAGGAACTCCTAGACAAGGAGAGCAAGAAGAAAGGACTAGGCAAGAGAACAAAATAGATGACCATTAGCATGTGAGACAGCCCAAGATACGACCTACAAATTGGAGATGTTAAAATTAAGCCACTGTAAAAATGTGGATGAAAATTTAATGATGACTGATGATTGAAAATGTGACCCAGAAAACCTGAAAGAGCATTGAAATAACGGAAGATGCCTTCAAAAGCTAAAAAAGGTATTAAGAAAAGGGAAAATTTTGTTAGAAATAAAGAGTGCTGAATTGCTCTGTAATATAAATCCTACCATAGGGTAGTGAATAGCGGACAATTTCTTCACAAATGAAGAGATCAGAAAGCAACAGTTGTAAGATGAGGACAACAGTCTGCATGCAAATAATTTCCTCACAGATGAAGGGGAAACTTGAGGCATGTGATTCTACAGAAGGATGCTGAGAATATGTGAGCATCAAGGAAGTTTTAAGGAAAATGGAAGCAAAAAGTACAATTGTGCTTAGAATCAGAAATAGTTGAAATTTCTGAGACATAAAATGAGGGTAGAGGGCTTGGAGAATTTGACACTCACTGGAAATATTGAAAGCAAGAAAAATTGGCACAGGAGCTTCCTAACTTGCATTTCTCCCCACATGTTAAACTATTGCAGACATTAAACATTAGGGTGATGAACTTTTTTCTAACCCCTATGTTTCTGTGTCATAAATCGAACTTTTGTCGAAAAGTAATTAAAAAGTGTTAATTTGTTTTAGTTCTTGAAAAGGTTACCCCAAACTGAAAATTTGATTTTACCATTACCCAATAAGGATAAAAGAAAAATCAAAATATTTGAAATGCTTTATTTTTCAATTTGCTAATGATGTAATTGGATAGTACTTATATATTTTTTAATGAATTTAACAGTTTATAGCTATAGCATAGAAACTTACAAATAAACAAAACAAGTTCTAGAAGGTTCATAAAGTTCTAGAAAGTCATAGTACTACTATACTTATATATGGTTTTATAAATTTTGTGTTGGGGGTGACATTTAAAAAAAAATAAACTATTAAACGCTTCATTATTTTTTAACAAAAGTTGATTGACTTATGATACAGGAAATCAATTATTTTACAAGTCAAAAAATCATAAGCATATATTTATCTATGTCTATAGAAAAATGTGATTTCAATTTTTAGCATTAAAAAAACTGTTTATTATTATTCCATTGGTTGCTGGTAAGAAGTTTTTCATGTGACCACTTTTGACTTAAGAAAATAGATCCATTATTTCTTTTTCCACTGACATGTATTCAATATATTCTTAAAAGTTTGGGCAAGCAGAGTTTTTGTACAGGCTCTGTTTCCAAATCACAATCCAATATCTGCAAGATTTTTTCCCATACTTTTTTTGTACAGAACTCCAGTGTTCCAATGATCACTGGTACTGTAATTACTTTGCAAGACCTTCTCATACTTTCAGAATCTCTTGCTTTAAACTTTAAATAATTTTTTTTTTATCAATTCATCCAAAGCAAGGCGATAATGCCACTAAGACACAAGGGGCTACTGGGAGTGAAAAAGAATAAAAAAAACTTTAGAAGGAAACCAGAAACCCAATCTTAAACAGGAAACAAGGGATAAACCTCTACTCCTTTTCAAAAGACCAGGGAGGAGTGTGAACCAGATGATAGGTAAACCTATCTAATTCTATTGAGGAAAAAAAGTAAATAAAATTTCAAATTTTAGATGGCAACGTCAGAAGTATAGTTGAAGTAGACTTTAGAAGTAACCAGAAACCCAATCCTGAGCAGCAAACAAGGGATAAACATCTCCTCCTGTTCAGGAGTTTGAACCAGATGATACTGCATGTTTCCTGTTTAGGATTGGGGTTCCAGTTTAAATTATTATTTACAACAGGCTTTATATTTAGAAGATATATTTTTAAAAAGCTTTCTAACTTTTAACTTATTATGAGGAATCTTTTTGTAATAATGGCTTATTGCCAGCCAGTTGGCATTGGGACAACAATTTGATAAGTTACAATAGGCAGTTGTCTATTTTTACTAGAAATTAGGCTACAGAGTTTAATAATAAAAACTGTTTTTTTTTTGTTTTTGTTTTTTTTGTTTAATTGGCTTCATAATTTGAACATAGAAACTATTTTTTAAAAGTGTCTTGTTCTTAGACTATTGTAAAGAATACTGATCTCTTGAAACAAAATGGATGTAACCTATTTTATTTATGAAGAGTTTTCTTAACTTCTTTTCTTATTTGGTGTGTCTGTATGATTACTTAAAATGAATTTTGGTATTATTTGGTGTCTGACACTTAGAGTTAAGCCAGTTTTTAGTGTACTATTGTTCACCCAATACAAAACCCAAGAGCCACTCCAGGTAGATGGTTACTAAATAAGATAGTTATCAGAACATAAAGAGTAAGTAAGAAGTACTATGGGGATATGCAGGATAGATAACAGTTGATCCTAGACTTGAAGAGGTTAAGATTGTAGTGATTGGTTAAGCATTTTCTTGGGTGTCTGTTCCACAAATTATTAAAGATAAATAATAATAATTTAAACTGGAACCCCAATCCTAAACAGTATCATCTTGTTCACACTCTTGAACAGGAGGAGGTGTTTATCCCTTGTTTGTTGTTTAGGATTGGGTATCTGGTTACTTCTAAAGTTTACTTTAACTATACTTCTGACGTTGCCATCTAAAATTTGAAATAATTACAGACATTTTGGCCAAAGCAGAATTTGGAATTTTTTGTTCTGAATAGAATAGACAGGTTTAAACAAACAATGCTGGAGCATAAAAATCCTCACTTTTCTCTTTTTACAAATTTCAATTATTCAAACATGAGACTAAACTTAAAACACAAAAACTGGAAAAAACATAAAGTGGAGATTTTTTTTTTTTTCACAACCAAAAACGTGAGCCAGAAAATGAGAAAATTTAATTCTTTTTATCATTAATTAAGTTAAGCAACATTGAGCCTTGTCAGTATCTATACGGGTGACAAAAAAGTATTTTCTGGCTTTAAAATAACCTGCAAAGGGTTGATAAGCCATAGTAAATGAATGAATCAACTACCCTCTGAGAGTGCTTGAGACCCTATATATTAAACTCAAGCAACCGTCTCTCTGCAAGCAGGAGGGATGGCTGCTGGGTCTTAATATAATCTGTCTGTGATCCATGATGCTGGCTCCCTGGCAGTGTAGGTAGGAGGAATGGTTTTATTTTTTTTTTTATAACAAAAATGTGGACCGTAGTCTGGATGTAAATATTTTGATTCCATTTACCATTGTGCCTTGAAGAAGAAATGTGTTTGTTTCATTGATGTCCTAAACGTATAAAAAGTTAACAAGAAACATGAAGCCTATATTTCTCATTGTTAATGGTTAAAAAAATAAAATGAATCAATTAAATCAAATATAAATGTTTTACAAGCATTCAAATGTTCATATTCTCTTTTACTCTCCCATACTGTATATAAAGGGAGGCATGGTGGAGTAATGGATAGCGGCTCAGATTGAGAAATCTGAGAGCCGAGTTTGAATTCCAGTCAAATCCATTACATTCACTTACGTGCTAATACCCTTGGGAAAAGTATGAATCCTCTTCTCCCCCCCCCCCCAGCTATGGGTAAATAGTAGGATAGACCAGTTTCTATGGCTTTGGATAGCAACCTACTGCGGGAAAAAATCTGCCTCGTCAGTCATGCATCAAAAGATACATGATTGTCAAAGCGTGTATCATGCATGGTACATAACTGACTGACTGTATATAAAGCAATTGTTTCAATATTTATAGAGATGCTTAGAGTTAGTTGATATATTAGGCAACATTTTTTGCTTTTTAGACAATCTATTTTTATAAAAGGAAAAAAATAACAATGACATGATGAAGTTGCCAAATTTATTGATTGAACATTGTTTGACAAGTGGGGTTTTTAGTCTATTATGCAAGTTAAACACTACTACTTATACTGTAAACAAAATCTGTCAGTAATATATATATATATATATATATATATATATATATATATATATAGATATATATATATATATATATATACCTCCAAATGAGAGAAGAACAGATGGGGTTAAAATCCGCAGTTTGCAGCATTTACTTTTAAAAAAGTGCTCAACACAATTTATCTTTTTACCTTAAAATATAGTTAAAAATTTAAAAAAATTACGTATTACTATTTCTTACAGCCATAATTTATTAGTATATAATGGTCCGCCCTCTACAGGTAATCACCTTATTTTGTTTATTCAGCTTAAATATTGCTATGAATTGCCATCTAGTTAGTATTATTAATATCGTACATAGATATTTCACATATCTACAGGCCCCATTAAGAAGCTTTCTGAATATAAAAAAAAATCTTTTTTAATTTTTTCTGTTAACTTTACATTTGATTAACCCACACCTCCATTCAACAAATTGAACATGACATATTTGTCTACAATCATGATATATTTGTTGCTGCTATATTTTCTACAGTCGTCAATGATGACATTTCTATATGTCAGTTATCGTGACATGAAAAAATAACTCGTCCACCTCCACCCTCTGAGCTTACGTTTCTATTTAGTGTAGATCTGACATTTAATTGGTTAAGCTAGACATACCCACAAGTTTATTTTTAATTCTGACCTTATGCCTCTACCCCTTTAACTTTCGGAAAAGAGGTAACACTTTGTTTTTAAATTTCCTTAAAAATCATTTAATCACCAGTTACTTACCATCGCCTGAAGAAGTACAAACATGGTATTGAAACATGAAAGCTTTTGTCTAGCGATTTCAAAAAATGTTTTTATTATAATCTCTTATTTTTATATATATATATATATATATATATATATATATATATATATAAGGGTTAAGAGTAAAATCATTATGTGTTAGTGTTATAGGCTGGGCGGGTTTGTTTTGCAGATGTAAAGTGGGGACACATAGGCAAGATTTAGCCTTACACAAATTTATAAATGATAACTCATTTAAATTTAAAATAAGTATATGTATTGAGAGTATATTAAATACTTTTTAAGCATTCAAATAGAATTATTCCTTTTGACTCCTTCACACTATATAATGCAATTGTATCTATATTTATGTAGATGCTTAAAGCTGCTTTGTGTATGTGTGTGTGTGTGTATATATATATATATATATATATATATATATATATATATATATATATAGTTTTTAAGGTATGCTATATTTATGGGTTAAAGTGCTCAATATCAGGGATAAATAGAAATATATAATCTGATGATTGTGTTTAGTTTAATCATGAAACACTGTCATCTCTGGGTTTTGACCTCAATGTCCAATATATATATATATATATATATATATATATATATATATCTAGGATTTATGCAAATATAAAATTTGTTACTTAGCTGTCTTAGCATCCTGCCTGTAGAGTTTCGTAGATGGACCCTCCATCAAATGCTCTGTCTACTCGTCAGGAGATGAAATATAAATATTATATTATTAATTCCTATTCTTGCATTGTTCTCTCTTCTTAATGTTTTTCTTTTTCTCATAATCTTTCATCCACAATAACCCTTTGCATCTTAGAGGCTTTATTGCCTTGCTTGAGATGAAAAAAATTTAAACACATTTTTTTCTCACTTTTTTGATTTAAAAAAAATAACTAGGGAAATTATAATATTAATAATAAGAATAATAAAGACCTCAATAATTCCAGTTGTGGTCAGAGGGCAGCATTTGATTGGGAAAAATTCTAATAGATTCATTGAAGGGATCTCTGGCAGCTCATGTCTTAAGGAAATACAAAAAATTGTTCTCACAAGCACAGCTCATGCTGTAAGGGTTTTATCTATGTAAAATGTATATGTGTTTGTAGGTTGTTTTTTTTTTTTATTTTTTTAACATAAATGTACAGTGGAAAATGGCTAGATGCCATTTCTTTCCAGTTGGGACCCAGGAAATATTGAGTATACTAAATGAGTATTTAACTAAATGAAATGATGATGATGTTAATAATAATAATAATAATATGACAATGAAAAACTATTTCATTCTTTATGGATTATGCACCTGAACATAAGTATAGAATAAATTGATCAAAATATTATGATAGCAAAATGAGTAAGCCCACCCTACAAAAAATAGGTCAACAGCCCAAGAAACTTATAAAGTGTGCCTGTCTGAGACTATAGACAGAAAAACTACTGAATTTTGATACTCTTCTTTTTTAACACCGCCTACTCAAAAAAAATACTAATTGAACAGATATGTGTAGAAATGTTGTCATGTGTTATTATTAAATATTACCACGCGGACTAATAGAGAAAATGATAACTGCATTTTTCTGAACCTCTTAAAATAAAAAAAGATATGCTTGAATATAATAGTATCTGGTTGTTGTTTTCTCAGTATGCCTGCTTGATGAGATAGCTAACCAATCCCTGATTCAAATGCCTGCTCAGGCACATTTATGTTTCTTTAACACCCTCAGAGCCAACTTGTAGTTTATACTGCAGATGCATTGAGTGAACCTTACTCATAGTTTCTGGAAGAGAGTGCATGCTCTTGTGTGATCATTAGTTCAACAAGACCATTGTGCTTAAAATCTTGGACACGATGACTTGTGATTTCATACTAAGATAACCATTGAGGGCTTCTAAATAGTTTTATCTCCCAATTTCACTCACATGGCATGGGTCAATATTGGTAGGGTTTTCAGGCACTTCTCAATGGCACTTGATGCTAGGATTGCCTCCCCATGCCAATATTAAGAAGTCACCTTGATAAACTGAGCATGGTGAGATTTGAACCTGGGTATTATGGCGGGAATGATAATATTCGAACTAAAGGGTTTTCCAATAAATTGGACCGATTTTAAATGTGAATTAAGTTTAAGCATCTAATGATATTTTTCTTTTTCTTTCAGATTTAACAATCAAACAATGTGTTAAAGTTTCAAGAGTGTAATTGGAAAAAATTGTTTGTAAATTCAAATAAACTGGGTTGATGGCAGGCGTGACAACACCATTGCATGCTTGTTTATGCTGTTCAGCTGAAAAAATTTGCTGCAGTGCATGAGAATGTGGTCGAAATACCAGACCCCTCTATTCATCATCGTGTGCAGGAACTGAACTTCTCCACAACAACGTTACATTGTTTCCAATTACACTCTTGGTTGGTTGATTATGTTGACCAATAAAATCGCAAAGTATGTGAAATGCATTTCTGTTTGAACATCCATTTTTGTAATAGGCTTTGATAACTTTAACACGTTGTTTGATTATTAATCTTTTCATGGTTGAAATTGCCAAAGACTTGAGCTGTGAAATCTGAAAGAAAAAGAAAAAGTCATTAGACGCTTAAACTTAATTCACATTTAAAATCAGTCCAAGTTATTGGAACACCCTTTACTTCACTCTGTGTGTGTGTGTGTGTGTGTGTGTGTGCATGTATGAGATATATATATATATATATATATATATATATATATATATATATATATATATATATATATATATCACACACACACACACACATATTAAATTTAAAAATTACCAGCATCCCACATTTGTGTGCACATATGGAGAACATTGCTACCTATGTAACGCTATAGTCTCGACACCAAAATAGAATGACAATTGCGTATATATGTTTGCTCGAATGCATGGATGTGTATCTGCGCCTAATCCCAGATTATTTATATGGGTGTGTTTGTATGAACTAAAATGCATACATCCGTATGTATGTGTGTCTATGTATGTGAGAGTGTCATCCCAAACAAACACATAAGAAATTTCCCCCCTTCACCACACACAAATAATCAAACACAAGTAAGCATAAATAGATCCACCTTTTAAAAAATAAACCAGTTTGATGATCACAAAAGTGTGAAATTGCAGATTAATATCTATACAACTGAATATGTTTGCTTTATCACAGATATATGTCTATATTTCTGAGGTGAGGCTTCAAGAACACCAGAAAGCTGTAACATGGAAAGTGGAAAAATCAGGCATGGCTGACCACATATGGAGAGAGAAGGGAGATCACCACCCTCTGTGGGATCAGGTTGAGATCATAGACAAGGAACACCATTGGAAAATTTGTAAACTTAAGGAATCAGCACATATGCTAGGCCACAAAAATCTCCTGAGCTGTCCAAGCATAAAAATGAATACAATATGGGAACCAGTAATAAGGAGTGCCAGAGAAAAGCGATAATAACAACAAAGTTGCAATATGAGCTATGGTAAAAACGTGCATGGTAACAGCAAAAAAAAAATTGCAATATGAGCATTGGTAAAAATGGTTGCTGAAGACATTAGGTTTATAATACCCAGAAATTCATACACAGATGTCCTCAATGACACATGGCACAGTGGATAAAGGTGTTGGTTAAATCCAGTGACCCAAAGAGTGTGAGTTCAATATCCAGTTAAGGCAGTGGAGAACTTTCAGAGGGAAATTAACAGGAGATAACTGACATCCATTAAACATGGCACGTGGAACTAGAACAGTCTAACCACCTGAAGAAGGCCGGAGCGTACAACGGCCGAAACGTTGTAATAAACATGGCGACAAAGATGAGGACAATAGTCCGAATAATGTAATTTATCACAGATATTGAGCACTTTCCATTAAGTACTGTGCATATAAAAATGAATATATATATATATATATATATATATATATATATATATAAAAATTTAAAATTCTAGCATCCTTCATTCGTGCACATAACAGATTTAGTCTGACAAAACATGTCACAAGAAAACTTTTTCCACTTTGTCATACAGTCTTCCCATATATATATATATATATATATATATATATATATATATATATATATATATAAATTAAATCAGTTCACCCCCAAGTAAAGCAATAATGCCACCAAGATGCAAGGGGTTACTGGGTGTAAAAGAGAATGAAAAGAGTTTAGAAAGAACTGGTGGAAACCCAATCTTTAATCAGGGATAACCCTCTACTCCTTTTCAAAAGACCAGAGAGGAGTGTGCACGGGATAAGTGAATTTATCTCGTTCTCTTGAGGTGAGAATAAAATTAGGAAATAAAATTTCAGAGTTCAGGTGGAGATGTTAGAAGGAAGCAGAAACCCAATCCTAAACAGGAAACAGGGGATAAACCTCTATTCCTGTTTAAAAGACTGGGGAGGAGTGCTAACCTGACGATAGTTGAACCTATCTAATCCTATTGAGGAAAAATAAATAGTAAATAACATTTTAGAGTTTAGGCACAGATGTTAGAATTGTAGAGTTGAAGTAGACTTTAGAAGGAACCTGAAACCCAATCCTAAACAGAAAACAAGGGATGAATCTCTACTCTTGTTTTAAAGATTGGACAGTGACATTCCAGTGTGGACTGAACTGAAATTTGGCACATAGTTTTTTTGTTCTGAGGAACATATTAGGCATATTTGATAATTGGTAAAGCTACCCCCCCCCCCCAAATAAAAAAATTAACTGCTAGTTATATTGCTATATTAAGCTATATGTTAAAATAACAGTCAATATGTGCTTTGGAGGTGCAGGTTGTGTAATGGTTAATGGCATCAGAAGTGGATATAGCAAGCAATCTCTAGCTAGGACAGTTTGCATTTATTTTGTGCTAATGTATTTAGGAAAGGCATTTATGTGAATATTATGTTACTTTAAGATACTATCTGCTAACTGAAAGGCAAGATAACAAAACCTTAGCAAAAGTTTAGAGGCCTGAATTCACTTCTCCCTGTACTGTGAAACAAATCAATTTGAGTTAAGGTTGCTTGTATTCTTTATCTGCTTCAATGTTATCAGAGTTATTTGCCCTTGTTTTTTTTTTATATTAACAAAATGTATTCAACCTATACAGTAAGGCAATTCTGATAGAATTAAAAGTCCAAACAGGTTTTATTATTGGTAGCCACAATCTTAACAACATAAGATATGCAGATGTCACAGTGTTGATAGCAGATATGGAAAGGAAACTACAAGAACTCTTACAGAAGTTAGAGAAGGAAAATGAGAAGAAAGGACTAAACTCAGTTGCAAGGAGATAAAATGTATGGTTGTTAGCAAAGGAAGAGCCCAACATGCAAATTACAAATTGGAGATATTAAAATCAAACGAGTAAAAACAATTTAAATATTTGGGAAGTGTGACACTGAAATCCGAAGGTGCATTGGGATAGCGAAAGATGCCTTCCAAAAGCTAAGCAAAGTATTAAGAAATTGGGAAATTTTGTTTGCCCCCCCCCCCAAAAAAAAATTGTACTGAACTGTTATGCAATATCAGTCCTCTTTATGGCAGTGAATGTGGGACAATCTCCTCAAAGATGATGAAGAAGAGACTTGAAGTAATAGTAATGTGGTTCTACAGAAGGATGCTGAGAATACCATTAACTGAATGTGTCAAAATGTAAACAAAAAGGACATACATACATAACATCAGAAAGAGACAATTGAAATTTCTAGGGCACATAATGAAAGAGGGCTTGGAAAATTTGATACTCACAGGACATATTGAAGGCAAGTGAGACATAGGAAAACAATGCAGAACCTACCTAAGGAGCTTAAGTAAATGGATGGCAGAACAAGTTTTAGGCTAAAAATGTCAGGAAACTGTGGAGAGCCACGATTCAGTTAATTTTCAACTATTTTTCTGTAAAAGATTTCTAAGCATAGGTTACTCCACATGATCTTTCTTTTGTTTTTCATTTTTCAACAACATTAAGTTCCATTGTGGTGAATAGAATGTTATTTTAAAAGATATTGTCTGCTAACTAAAAGGCAGAACCACATGATCCTAGAATTGGATTAAAGGCAACTGAAAGGCATCATGTGATCTGAGAGTTTCATAATTGAATTATCTCAAACCAGTTTCTTTCTTTTGTTTCTAATAGCTGATCTATTATCTGGCCTTCCCTGGCTGATTGTTACGTTTAGTAATCTGGAAATTTAAATGGTAATAGTCATATTAACTGTTTCCTTATGAGGAAACATTCTGCATTCAGTGTCTGAGCAGCCAGTACTACTGTCAGTTGAGATTTATAAAATCATTCTCTTAAAACAATTTATCAGGAAAATAGGTATCTCAAGTCCAGCAGCTGTTATTGCTATTTCATGAATTGATGAGCGTTTCCTTCATAACCTTTTATCTGAAGTCGTGTGGAAGCCAACTTCTTGATTATGTCATTCTCTCTTCATGTTACATGTAATATCCATTTTAGCTGTTGCTGCTGTTAAAGTCCTGAAGTAATGTGATTTCTATTATTTTGGTACAGTTCTTTACTTGCGATTATGTAGTGCCAATCCATAAAAATTCTAAGAAATGTAGTCTTCACCAAGACCCCTGGGCTTCACTCACCCAATATATATATATTATGTTTAGTAATCTGGAAATTTTAATAGTAATAGTAATATTAACTGTTTCCTTATAAGGCAGCATTCAGTGATTGAGAGCCAGCACTACCATTGATTGGAATTTATAAAATCTTTCTCTTAAAACAATTTTTCTGGAGAATAGGTATGGAATTTAAAGGTTGTGTATTTGGTGTATTGTACAATGTGCAACGTATGTACTGTTACAAAATTAAAAGCTTATAACTCCTGAAAAATGTATTATATCAGCATATAATTTTAACACAGAGTAAGTATTAATCTGCTAAATAACAGCAGAACATCTTATTCAATATGGTTCCCTTCAGCCTTCACCAGACATTGAAGACTTTCAGGAAAGTCACTGATGGTGGCATGCACAGTTTCCATCGGTATTGATATCTGGTGCTGAGGGAGGCCATTTGTCCTTTATTTTTGTTGCCAGTTCTCAAGAACAAGGAAAATGTATGAATTCACTTTCATATGTTTAGGTTTTATTAAATTTCTAATCATTGTTTTTTAAAACAATAAACATTGCTGAGGAGTGAAGGTAGTTAAAATAATAGTGGCGTCAAGGGAAAAAACCATCCTATTGACACTTATTTGTTTTTGTGGGCACAAAGGTCCAAGATTGCCAAAACTTTTTCATGACCCATAGAAGTATCAATATACCAAAAGATCTGTTATTAGTGCATCATAATTTGAACTTCTCTACCTTGCACCCAATATTAAAATGCATTATGTGACTGATAAATATGTTAGAAAGTAATAAAAGGATAATCTTGTTCATTATAAAATAATTTCGAGGGTTATTGTATTTTTGTTTGTCTGATACAAAAAAAACTCAATGACCCATGTAGATATCAGTGTCAGAAAAAGTTATTTTGTTCTAGACATGTGGTTTGAACCATATGCCTTATAGCCTGCAGTCAAGTCCTTCATCATTCAGATACCAACAGCTGTGTGCACACATGTTTCAAGATGTCATTATACAAATATATTGTATTGATTTACCTGTGTCACCTGCTTGATGCTCATTGCACGGATTGACCCGCAGTTTCATTTGTGTCACTAATCATACCAAGATATGTACAAGTCTTGAAGCGTTCATTTTTTAGGACTTCACTCTCTTCTTACCACACAATGATAGCAAGGGAAGGATTTATTAGACAAATACAAAACTTTCATTCATGCTAAAAAATTGTTTAGATTCTTAAATGAAATAGTTTCATTATGGATTTTTGATTAAGTTTCATTTATTACAACTACTTGCATAGTACTTATAAAAATTAGTGGATTATTTATATATGATCATGTACTTCTGACAAGGATCAGTTGTGTGTGTGCTCTGACTAGGACACCCTAGGAGCAAATATCACAGCACACTTAGCAAAATTTTAAAAGTGTATACATTTAAATGTTATGAAATAAAACCATAGATTTAAAGAAGTAAACACATAAATATGAACTTATTTCAATGTTTCTATTCAATTATTTGTGCAGCTTATTTAGTGTAAAACCATTACTACTTTTACACACCTGCATATATATATATATATATATATATATATATATAGTTTTAAGGTGTGCTATATTTATGGGATAAAGTGCTCAATATCAGAGATAGAGCGTATGTAAATATAAAAGTGAACATTGACGTCAACACTCAGAGGCAACGGACTGTTTCATGCTAGATGCAATCACCAGGCCTTGTGTGTTGGGTTTTTTCTCGACTATTTGTATATACAGGTCAGTGGTGCAATGTGGATAGTCAAACCACTCCAGCCAAAATAACTGTCAAAATTTGGAGGAAAGCTGGGCAGAATTATCCATTTTGATGGTTATTTTGGCGGTAGTGTTTCATGACATTGGTTCAGTTGTGCAGTGATGTTTGAAGCTGGTGACTCTGATGAAATTGTCCTTTGCTCTTGTTGTTGCTTTTGGGCTACCAGCCCTAGTTT
This sequence comes from Acanthosepion esculentum, assembly GCA_964036315.1. Lineage (NCBI taxonomy): Eukaryota > Metazoa > Mollusca > Cephalopoda > Sepiida > Sepiidae > Acanthosepion > Acanthosepion esculentum. The sequence continues at coordinate 64,243,405 of OZ038510.1, forward strand.
GGGTCTTGTTTTGTCCCGTTTCCTGATGTCTCCTAACAGTATAATCCTAACAGTATAATCCACAGTCGTTCTGGGAATTATTAGATTTTTTTAAATTTCTCTGCTTGACTATCCATCTTTTTTTAAAATAATGATCTCTTCTCTTTGTTCAAGTGTAAGTTCGCATGTTTTGGGCATTTTGTTGAGAGAAACAGTTTTGATCCAGAAGAAAGTTACAAAAATTAGGTTTTAATTTTAACAAAATAAGAATAACAGATTTCTCTACTGGGCAAAGTACATTGGCTGCAAAGGTAAAACAAGTAGTATCTAGTAAGGAGTTATTCAACATAATATAGTCTAATGTGAGTTCAAGTGGTGGTATATTTGTAACTTTTGGAAAATGTTTTATTCATGCCGAGTAGTAAAGAAGAAAAATGCCTTCAAATCAGTTTTTCAAAAGATATCTGATTATACTAAGGTCAAAATTACCAAGGAAGACTTGTATTTAGCATAATAAATAAAACCACTGTGGTATTTAACTTGTTTCATGAAAAATAACACTTTTAGGATGAGAAATAAAAATTTTTGAGGGTGGGCAAATACTTTTGACTGGTAGTGTGTGTGTGTGTGTGTGTGTGTGTGTGTGTGTGTGTGTGTATATATATATATATATATATATATATATATATATCAAGTATGTGGTGCGGTTTCAATTTATAATCATTATCTGCTTTTCTTTTTTACCCCTACCTGAAGACGATCGTATGAAACAATTGAAAGCTAAGCTAGTAGTAAAAAAAAGACCTGATAAAACCGGAATTTATAAACAAGGATCATACCATTCATTAACGGACACGAGGTTGATGTATTTTATTATTAAAAATTGTTTGCGAGAGTGATTCTTGCCATATCATTAACTTCATTATCTGCTTTTCGTATAAATGATTTGCGTATTATATATATATATATATATATATATATATATATATATATATATATATATAAATGCACATATACCTACATTTATAGTGCAACTCAGAGTTTCATGGTTACCCAATTCATCAGGCACAAATGATAAATGAACTATTTTCATCAAAGCATGTTTGGTTAAATAATTTAGACGTATCATGCCTATATTTTTTAAGAAATTAATTCGTTAACTTGGAAATAGATAAACATAATACATCTATATTATTTAACTATATATTGGTTAATGGTCAGAGTTGGATTACAACAACCATAATAATATATGCAACCTCTGCAAGAAGAAAAGTTAGGAATTATTGACATTTCCTGTTGAATCAAAGGCCTGAAATTATGGACCGTTGCATTCATACAAAAAAATTCCTCTTAATTTCATATGAGGCTGGATAAAAAATAGGACATTTCAATCACTCCCTCCACCGGTATATTTACAATTAACTTTCTTTCTTTCCTCCTCCACCTCATTCGGATGAAAACGAGAACAGCAACTGAAATGCAATAACAACAACAAAGAATCTGTATGTAAATAGTGTAAATAGTGTAAACTCTTCATCCTTGAAATCCAGACAGAGCAAACAGTTACAGACAGTATAGACAAAAATATTAAATTACATAGCACTTTATTTAATCTTGCAGATGTAACAATAAATCGGCAAACCAAGTTAAAATTACAGCTGAATTCATCACATTCATTTTGGAAAAAAAAAAAAAAAAAGAAGCAGTTCTTTACAATACTGGGAACAGTTTCAATAAATTCTGTAAAACTAAGTCCTGGGTATAATGATAAACTACATCCGGCAGCAAGACCACTGATTGGTAGATTCGAGATTTTGGGGAGCCACCTCTTAATTACTTTTGTTCCCAGGTCCACTCTGAACTGGGGTGGTAGTACCTGTTAGGGTCCCAGCTATGGGCAAATAGTAAACCCCCAAGCAAAAACAACATTATGAAAGTATAAAAATACATTTTTATAGTAAAAATACCATCATTACATTTTTATATAACAAAAATTGCCAACAATACCTATTTACAGTAGAATGACCAACAATACATTTTTTCTGTAGTTGAAGCCATAAAATTGTGTTCAAAATATTATGATTTCAGCATTAAATAACCCATAGAGGTTGATATGCTGCTAAATCAACCAACATAAAACTAACAACAGCATTAGGAAATATGCAAGAAAAACCTTCAGAATATATCATATTTGATGGCATATAAGATGCACTTTTTATTACTAAAAATATCTTAAAATTCCCCTGCCTCTTATATGCCATATGTAGGTTTAAAATTCTCAATAGTCAGCCGAAATTAGTTACCTGGCAACTCCTATTAGCTTAGACTTTAGAGTAACTTTTATATATACATATTGTCATTATTTAAAAGGCTTATGCAGATTAAAGGTGTTATCATTGATAATATTCATTATATTAATTTCTTCACGTTTAATATTAGTACTTTGTTTCACTAAAATTATATGCAATAAATTCAAATTATATATTTGTAAAATATATTTCTTTCATTAATATTTTTCTTGCAATAACTCCCTGTTGCATTGGTATAAATACAATCCGAATTTTTATATCCTAATTATTCCACCAAGACGTTTACAAGATGCAGGTTGTACAGATCCTATAAAGGAAAGTTTTTGACTGAATTTTAATGGGAACTGTACTATTTTGCTCAGTTGTAATGATTACTTGATTTTTATTTTGTTTTCTTACCTTTGGATACAATAAAGTTTTTCTAGGCTTGTGTTCTTTTATTTCTTTTATTTTTCATTTAATTGTAATCAATAATACTTCATAAATATAGCCTATGCTGCACCATTTACTACTAATTTTACTAATTTTACTAATTTTTCTTGATTTGCCCTGCTGAAATTGGGGTGTGTCTTATACACCTGTGCATCTTATATGCCATCAAATACAGTACTTCTTTTTCTTGTCTTATTCCATATATATTTATTTGGTTTTGCCATTAAATTTCCCCTTTCTGTTTTTGCAGGTTGTCTCCCGAACCAAATATGGGGAATGACCTTAAACAGGAGATAAGTGTTGCCAGGCCACGTTGCGGCTCCAAGGTGCTCCTATCCACAACCCGTGATTCATCAGACCAAGGTGGCTGTGCCCACTACATCGAAGGAGATTTTGATTCTGCCGAAGAAGCCATGGAAGAATTGGACTTTAGTAACAAGAACTGTAAGACATCTACACGGACACCCAGTCCTCATTCCATGGGAACTGAGTCTTATCGCTCGGCCAGCCAAAGCTCTCTAGATTCTTCAGAATCCCATAAAGCAGACCTTGCCTATCATCATCATACTGATGAGGACACACTTCCGAACGAATGTTCTTTGGATTATCCGATACGAGTACCTATAATTGGATTTGAGACAATGGAGCAACGTGCAAGATTTACAGTAAGTTTTTTTTTTTTTTTTATTTAAAAATAATAAATTTAAATTTTTGCTGTTATTATTTCCATCTTTGCATCCAGGGTATCTTGTGATGGTAGGTTGTAATCAAGTGACAGCAAGTCACTTAAAATCTCCAGCATTTTCTTAGTATTCTCAAATATGTAATTCATATCATAATCTATCTATCTTAGTCTGTTTTTATCTATCTATCTGGGCCTGTTCATATCTTTCTACCATATTCTTTTCATACCTATCTAAGTCTGTTTTTATCTATCTATCTATCTATCGATCTCAGTCTATTTTTATTCTATCTATCTATAAAATTCTGTGATTTCCGTTAGTCTGTCCATCCATGACACCCTCTAAAATAGCCATACATTGACTGATTGAAACCAGATTTTAGGGAGAAGTTCAAACAGGTAAGTGGGTACAAAGTAGAGTTGGTTTTACTAGGGTGCATAGCTTAGTACAATAACATACAAAATACTCATGCTATTTTAAAAACAACTTAATGATTAAAATAACAAATACTTATTTTTTTAAAATGCAATATTTTTTTTGATATTTCTTTCCCTAAGTTTTTATATATACAAGAATCCAGTTTCTAGTTCACCCTGCATTTACAGGAATAATAAATGAATCACAAGGCCAAACTCTTCAAAAAGTTGAAATTTGGCTCCAGAAAGAAATATTTATGCACGGCTAGTTGTATGTTGCCCAAGAGTAAGAAATCCTAAGAATTTATTCTTTGCTGTTAAAAAGGAAAAAGAAATTATCTTAAAAATTATTGTTTACTATGAACTCCTATTAAATTAAATAAAAGAAATTATTTAACCATGAAGTAGAGTTTTCGTCAAAGTACTTTTCTAAACAAATCGGCTTATTTAAATTTCATTGATTGATTTGCGAAATTGAATGAAACGTAGAGTTTGTAAATCTCAACAAAAAATGTTAGCGATAACTTCAACAATACTACATACTGTGCAAGTTTCAAGTGTTGTAAAAAAATTCTAGTAATTATATAATAGCCATGTTTTTATTAGTAATATTTACTTGAATTCCTAACCACTGACAAAATTGTTTCTTCTTGATTTTTCAATGCATTTCTATAATAAAACTATTAGTAATGGATTAACATTAGGCATATAAACCTATTCTACTAGTAAGCCTTGTATCAATTCATGACCACTGAATCCCCTTCTTCTGATGTTCAATGCATTTCTGTAATATAATGATGAACAATATGTTTATGTTATGCCTTATTCTATCAGTAAGGCTTGCATTAATTCCTGACCACTGACAATACCTTTCTTCTTTATATGTACAGTGTATTTCTGTAAAACCATTAGCATTGCATTTACACAATACAGATAATAGCTCAATTCTGCTACTTTAATTAATTTAATTGAATTCCTGACCACTGACAATCCCTTTACTTATGATCTTCAGAGTAATTCTATAGTAAAAACATTATCAATGCATTTACTTTATTCCTTTTGTTACTATAAATGTTATTTTAGTGGGTACATTTGATTGAGTTGCTACCTGTTTTTATTTTATTAAACTGAAATTAATAATAATCTACCTAAACTGAGAAGTCCTACTAAAAAAGAAAATGGTGCCTCTGACATGAACCTACATCCTTTTTTTCCCATCAGAGGAACTACCTGTCAGAGGCGCAATTTGCTTTAGTAGGACTTCTCACTTTAAGCTGGTTGCTATTAATTTCACTGTTTAAGAAAATAAAACAAGGATAGCAAATCAAACTCATGTACCCACTAAAAATAACCAAATAAATATAGTGGACAAGGAAAATTTTATTAATTTATTATTTAGTTTTTCCGGTGTTCTTACATTTTTCTTTTTGGTGGGAGTGAGGGAGTACAAAAACTACCCTTATTGTCCATTGTCTCCAGTGTTTTTGGCCACATTGTTTTGGTGTTGTAAAAACAAAAAATAGAAAGGGCTTGAGACAATGGACAGTGTGGACATTTGTGGGTGGATTGGAATCAGTTTACGATTAATATAAGGGCTGGAATTGTAAGTGACTGTCTGGTAGGTCCATATGTTCCTCCAGCACATCTTACAGAAACTGTCTAAAGGGACTTTATTTTGAACACACTTCCAGACCTGCTAGAGGATGTACCCCTGCTAATATGAAGATGGGGCTCCAGCACATTTTAGTCACTTTGCTCGTTTGGACTGGTTGACATCTACCATGAAAAATGGATAAATAGGGGAGGACCGGTTCCATGGCTTGAACGTTCCCCTTACCTCAATCTTTTGGATTTTTATCTGTGGGGCCATTTAAAACAATTGGTTTATGTGGCAGACATTAATAATGCTGAGATTCTTCATCAACATGTCATGGGAACCTGTGAAACCATTTGACACTGTGTGGGAGTATTTGAAAGGGTCTGCCAGTCAATGATCCGACAAGTGCACACGTGTGTAGAAGCAAGTGGAGGACATTTTGGACATTTGTTATGAGTTACTGCATTGAGGTACAATGATGACCTTTTGGATATATGTTTATATGCATGTTTTGGTGTAAGGAACCCACCCCCAAATTTTGTAAAGGTATTTTTGGATTGTATCTTGGATTATACATTTAATAGCGCCTACTGTAAACTTAAAACTTATCTCCACCCTGTCTTATATAGGCAGGCACATGTTGTCCAATCTGGGTCTCCAACTGCAAGTTGATTTTCATTACATAGTGTCAGCCTCACATTGTGTTGTAACCTAGAGGAAGGTTACTGAATAGAATAATCAAACAAAGGTTGGAAATGAACAATAATATTTAGAACAAGTATAACATACAAGTTTCACCAGCGGTCTGTAGAAAGTCATCAACTGCTTGAAGTGAGTCAAGTGAATCTCAAGTGGAAGACCACAGTGATTCCAAATGGAAGACCAACATACAGTATTTACTACTGTATTTATAGGAATGGGGACATACCCATTATCATCCACAGGTATGCTATAACACACTCGTATTTAAATTGATATATCACGGAACTACTTTGCAGGTAGATTTTGCCCTACCTGCAAAGTAGACAATTAGAACGCAGGAGTTTCAGGGAGTGAAAGTGAATGAGAAGATTGAAAATGGGGAGGATTGAGGAAAGGACAAAAAAGGAACAGAGTTCAAGAAGATAGAAGATGGCAAATGACATTGCATTTAAATTTTTGAAGATTGCACTTATCAGGGAAGCAAGAAATTGAAAGAGTATTTTTCTCATACTTGCCACAGGTGGGAAGTATGAGAAAAAGACTGTTATAGTAAAAGTGGCATTTGCATCTATCTCGTTCAGAAGTAAAATGGTTGAGACCTAGTTGCCAATCTAGTAACACACTTCATTTCAAAAATTTAAATGCAATGTCATTTGCGGAAGGTTGGTTCACTGTGTTATGCCAAAAGATTTTCCTTGTCAGAATCAATTTATAAATCTACCATTCATCCATGTATTGAATTCTGTTTCCATATCTGGTCTGGTGCTCCTACTGTGCATCTTTAGATTCTTGACAAAATCCAGAGAAGGGTCTGCAACACAACAGATCCTGACCAGACATCTTGTCTCCAGTTACTTTCTCACTGACCTGATGTGGCTTCTCTCTGTTTGTTCTACAAATATTTTAATGGCAACTGCTCAGATGAGCTTTTTTCCTTGGTGTCACGACTAACATAACCCAGTGTACCAACCTTCCTCACAGCAGAAAACATGCTCAATATCAGAGATAGAGCATATGTAGATATAAAAGTGGACATTTAGATCAACACCAGGTGGTCTCTTACATGCTTGAGCACAATCTTCATGGCATGAAACAGACTGTTGCCACTTGTTGATCTCAGTGTCCATTTTATATATATATATATATATATATATATCATTCGCAGACTAGATAACCAAATGCCTCAAGCCAGGATTGAAACCCAACCAATTTGGTGTCAGTCAGAGTTTCTACCACTGAGCTATCTTCATTTGACAGAATGGAACAGCTAAATCTAGCATATTGTTTTTACAAATGTAAACAAATGCCAATCAGCCATAGGGCTCTATTAATTTTTACTGAAGAGCTTTGCATTAGTGCAGGTGGCTGTTGTTTATAGAATTAGTTTGTCATTCAACAGTGCTCAACTGAAATTTATTTTCAAGAGATGTGTGTGTGTGTGTGTGTGTGTGTGTGTGTGTGTGTGTGTGTGTTAGCCATTGCGTCTGATAAAAAGTTTATCTGCCTTTTAGCAGGTCTTGTTTTTGTCATCTTTTCTTGGGACATGCTCCCTTCCTCACCAGCAGCAAAGCTGGAGTTAGGGAGGTGGTTTAGATGCCAATTACTTCTGGTTCTTAAATATGATAAGTTATTTTTTATTTTTTTTATTTTTATTTTTTTACAGTAAGGTTTACTTGAGGTAGAGGGTTACATGAAAGGGTAGTTTATGTGGATAGGAGAAAATAATGGTTGACTCTAGACTTGAACAGGATAAGATTGCAGTGATCGGGGAAACATCCTCTAGTAAGTCTGTTCCATAGGGCAGTAGTTCACAGAAAGAAGCTGTTTGTATGGAACTTACTTCTTGTCGATGGAATACGGAGGTAATGTAGGTGGTTTGTTACTATGTAAGTGGCATGGCAGTTCCTAGCCATGAAGGTCAGACCTGGTGGAACCAGGAGATGCAGTTTGTCTGAGCACATTCCATGGTAGTAGCGATAGAGCAGTGAGAGATTCGTTACGTCCCTTTCATGAGAGAGAGCGGTTGGTGGGTGAAAATCAATTCCTCTTTCACAAAAACTCTGAGACACTTTTGAACAAGACAGGAAAGTGAGGTCTGGGCAGCTCCTGCCTAAAGACTAACAATACTCCATTCCTGGCTTGATCAGGCTTTTAAAAAGGTAATGTTTACCCAGATACAGTAGATTGTCAGTACCAAAGCTTGTTGGCTAATTTCTACCAGGATGTTTTATACTACCAACATTTGTAACTAGTCTAATTCTATAATATTCATAGTTAAGTATTAATAATTAATAATGATTAACATCGTATTATGATTCTACTCGTTCCGTTCCTTTCCTTTCATAGTTATCACGTACGTTACACATTCCCAATACCTCATAAATAATGGACTATACTGTTTTGATTGTGAGGATAGATGGAAAAGACATATCAGAAACACAGTTTGGTTTGAGTGAGATAAAGAAAGAGAAGATAATGCTCTCATGTTTATAATGTCTGCTTCAGTGAAATAGAAAACTTGTCAATTTTAAATCTTTTCGTTTGTACTCTCTTATTTCTTTATATAATGACCTGCATTGATACTTAAGATTGTAATTCCAATATTTGGTTAAAGTTGTTAAGCTTAAATATTTAACGATGCAATCAGGGAATTTGAATGGTTAGTTTATAGTTGTTGAACTTGCAAGGAGTTTATTCAATCATTGATTTAAGAATTAAGGTTCATCAGAAAATTCAAATAGCAAATCCACTGAATTTTCATGGGTATTACTATAATATCCTATTATAATTATGCTTGTCCCACTCTTTGTTAGATCGCACGACTGTTACGCCCTGCCAATACCTCATAAATAATGAACTATTCCACATTTTGATCATGGGTGGAAAAGACATTACTTGGTTTTGGTGAAAAATGAATGAAAGAAAGAAAGAGAGAAGTGTAGAGAGAGAATCAGATTAAGCAGATAAGAACAGATACTACACTTTGATCTTAGTGAAAAGGCCTAGAAGATGAAAGAAAGAAGGAAAGATAGAAGTGAAGAGAGAGAATCAGATTAAGCAGATAAGAACAGATACTACACTTTGATCTTAGTGAAAACGGCTGAGAAGTCATGATGACCATGTAAGGTAATTGCCAAAAAAAACAAACAATTACCATAAATAAAATAACATCTGCTGAATGATTTTAAAATTATTATTAAGAGAAATGTTTGAAAGATGGGGATTTGGTTAGAAACAAGGAAAGATAGAAGTGTTTAATGTCTCCTTCCAATACTTCATAAGTAATGGACTATTCCGTTTTGATTGAATAGAAAAACAAGACATTAAGAAATAAATAAAGGGGAGATAGAAGTGTTTAGCGTTTGTTTCAATGAAAAGAAGTTGTCCATTTCAAATCTTTATTTGTACCCACTTCTTAAAATAATGACCAGCATTCATATTTATGTTTATTATTGCAATATTTTGTTAAAGTTGTTAAGCTCAAATATTTAAGTGATGTGATAGGGGGATTTTTATGGCTATTTTATTGTCATAGAACTTGTCATTCAATCATTAACTGAAGAATTAAGATTCATTCATCAGAAAACTCAAATAGGAAAACCGTGAAATTTTCACGGGTCTTCCTAGTGAAATGTTGCGTCTATTTTATATGGCCTGAGTTCACTATTCTGATATTACCTAGAAGAGATATTCCTGGGTATGACGATAAACTGCATCCAGCAGCAAGACCTCTGATCAGGAGATTGGAGGTTTTGAGGAACCACCTCTGAATTGCTGTTGTTCCCAGGTTCACCCTGACCTGGGGTGGTAGCACCTGTTAAGATCTCAATTATAGGAAAATAGTTAACCCCCAAACAAAAACAAAACACTATGAAAGTATAAAAATAGATATTTATAGTAAAAATACCAGCAATACATTTTCATATAAAAATATTACCAACAATACATATTTACAGTTGTATGACAAACAATACATTTTTAAAGCAAAATGACCAGTAATATATTTTATCTGTGGTTGAAGGAATGTAATTTGCATTCAGAATATTTAGATTTCAGCATTAAATATTTCATAGACATTGCCAAAATTGTGAGCTTTGAACTGGAGACATTAGAATCCAGAATGTTCTGAAAGTTAACTATCTGGGTATTGTAATAACAGAGGATGGTATTTGTGACACAGAGATCTGAAAGAGCATTGTAATAGTGAAAGAGATCTTAGAAACTAAGCAAAGTATTAAGACATATGAATATTTCATTAGAAACAAAGAAAAGAGTACTGAACTGGTATGTCATATCTATCTTTCTGTATGGCAAGGAATGCAGAACAGCTTCTTTACAGATGAAAAAGAATTGAAGCTACAGAGATGAGGTTCTGCAGATGGATATAGAGAACACCATGGACAGAACATGTGAGCAATGAAGAAGTTTTTGAGAAAATAAAAACTAAAAAGATAAACATACTTAAAATCATACAGAGGTAGTTGAAATTTTGTGGACATATTATGAGGAAGGACAGCTTGGAAAAATTAATACTCACAAGATGTATTAAGGGAAGTAAGGATAGAAACAGGGAGAAATTTAACTAATGAGTTTGTGCATATAGATGGCAAAGCAGTGTCAAGAAGGAATGATAAAGAGGTTTAGAACTAGAAGAGTCAGGAAGTTGTGGAGGGCCCTGATTACCCATGTCCTGAATGACAATCATCCAAAGAGCAGATACTGATATTTTTGTTAAATAATGCTGGTGATCATAGTTTATATGATGAATAAAGTTTGCTTTTTTTCTGCATGAAAATATTATTGATTGTATAAATCAAGCTTATGGCCATATCATGTTGAAACACTAGTTCATGTTCAATCACTGAAGTTAAGCAATGTTGAGCCTGTTCAATACTCTAATGGGTGACTCCTGTGGAATTGTTGATTGTATAAATCAAGCTTATGGCCATATCATGTTGAAACACTAGTTCATGTTCAGTCACTGAAGTTAAGCAATGTTGAGCCTGTTCAATACTCTAATGGGTGACTCCTGTGGAATTGTTGATTGTATAAATCAAGCTTATGGCCATATCATGTTGAAACACTTTTTCATGTTCAATCACTGAAGTTAAGCAATGTTGAGCCTGTTCAATACTCTAATGTGTGACTCCTATGGAATTGTTGATTGTATAAATCAAGCTTATGGCCATATTACATTGAAACATCAGTTCTCGTTTGATCATTGAAGTTAAGCAATGTTGAGCTTGGTCAGTACTCAGATGATTGCTGTAAGCTATGCGACAGCCCTAGCAAGCTGGTGATGGATTCAATCTCTCTACTTCTACTAACAGAAGACCATGATATGTGAAACTGTATGAAAATATTGTTGATTTTATAAATCAAGCTTACAACTATATTGGAACACTGGTCAGTCAGTGATGCAATGTTGAGCTTGGTCAGTGCTCAGATCAGTGACCACTGGGGAATTGTTGATTGTATAAATAAAGCTTATGGCCATATTGGAATATTGATTTTCATTTAGTCACTAAGGTTAACCTTTTGAGCTCTGTGTTCCTGAACAATTTTAACCCTTTTGCTTGAGCTCAGGAGTCAAAATTCGCAAATAATTGTTATGTAATGTTTCACAATAGATATAAAAATAGTTACAAGTGTTTACCCACTGTCCAACCGGTGGCTGGGCATTAAGTCATTTTTCTCTACGACAGGTAAAGTGGTGGTCAGGGCTCAAAGGGTTAAGCGATGTTGAGCTTGGTCAGTACTCAGATGGGTGACTGCTGGGGAATACCAGGTGCTGTAAATTATGTAACAGGCCTAGTAAGCTGGTGATGGATTCAATATCTCTACTTCTACTAACAGAACACCACAATATGTGGAGCTGCTTCTGGACTGACGGGTTGTAAGACCTACCTGGAGTTGGGTGTGTGTGTGTAAATCCATTCATTTAGAACATATAAAAGTTGGTTATAATGGGTAGCTTTTGATTGTCAGTGTTCCAGAATGAGGTTTCTCCTCTACAGTATAGTATTTGTGGAATTTGTTGGGGGTGGGGGAGAGAAGTTCCTGCAGAGAAGGAAGTGTGTTCAGAGGCTTTCTGTTTTTTCATTCTTTATAGTGGCGGTGAGAGTGACAGGATCACATGTAAAAGGATTATTCATTCTCCAACACTTTCATGCATACAAATACCTTCATTTTGATATTGCTAATAAATAAGTAGGAAGTGTTTTAATAGAAAACAGAAAGTGTAACAGTGAAATCCGAAGATGCAATGGAATAGTGAAAAATACCTTTCAAAAGCTAAGCAAAGTATTAAGATACTGGAAAATTTTGTTAGAAACTAAGAAAAGTGGAATGAACTGTCACACAATATTAGTCCTCCAATATAGCAGTGAATGCTGGACAATCACCTCACAGATGAAGAAGAGACTTGAAGCAACAGAAGTCCTTCTACAGAAGGATGCTGAGAATACCATGGACTGAACATGTGAGCAATGGCAAAGTTTTAGAGAAAATGGAAACAAAAGGGCACTTATATTTAACATCCAGTTGAAATTTCTAGTGCACATAATGAGGAAAGAGGGTTTGGAAAATTTGATACTTACAAGATATATTGAAGAAACAATGCAGAACCTACTTAGAGAGTGTGAGTAAATGGATGGCAGTGGAAAGTTTTGGAGAGATAACAAAAGGACCAAATTTATTAAGAGCTACAAAGGAGAGAAAATTGTGGAGAGCCATGGTCACCTATCTCGTAAACTGACATGGCACATAGAAGAGAAATATCTGCTTTAAAAGGATGAGTGTGTCTATTGTCAATTGTTGTTTTTTTAAATGCTAACTCTATGACAGTTTATTTTATTTATTTTTTTGTTTTTGGAATTTATTTCAAAGACCTAAATAATAAGCATGTCATAGCTAATCTGTCACCGTTCCTGATTTTTTCTTTTACTCAAATGTTTGTAGTCAATACCAATTGCACAAAGGATAAAAGCAAAGAAGAATTCCTTATTGTTGCTTTTATTGTTTTCTACACTGTCTTTAATTGTGTTCGTAGACATATTCTGAGACACAAAATGGTAATGCTAGTGATGAAAGAAAAATTTAAAGAATTATGAGTCATGTTGTACTGGAACTTTCTTTTGTTTTTTTGTTTTAACTTGGTTTTGTTCAGGAACCAACCAATCGCCTATTTTGTGAAAAAAGAAATTATGTGCAAAAAGTAAAAAAAAAAAAGCCTGTCTGAAATAGTTAAATATCTGGCAATCTTAGACCTTCATGCCTGCCAAAAAGTGTGTCAAAAGTATGGTTTTTACTTTGATTATCAAGACAATTTTGTAATTTTGTAATCATCTGTTATCTTCACTATTTTCACTCCTCAGCAATGTCTATTATCTTTAATAAGTCATTAGAATTTTAATAAAACCTAAACAAAGTGAATTTATACATTTGTTCTTTGAGAATTGACAACAAAAATAATAAATACTATTTATTTACATTATTATATTAATTACTGGAATGCTTGGTATGGTAATAAAATAAGCACATCCCATCTTTCCTCTCACTTGTAACTATCCACTATAATAAAATAAATATTATCAGTGCTAAAGCGTAATTAGTCAAATACAGCTTCATAAGCTTCTATTTAGAGTTGTTGCTATATTACAGTTGTCAAAACATTTTTGTCAGTTGATTTGAGCTTTATAAAATGGTAAATAATAAGTATTTCCTTATATAGTTGGTTCACATATTTTTATAATTTAATAAATGTTTATAAATTTATGAATAATAAATTCTTTTCATATTTATTTCTTTATAAATTGGTAAATAATAAATATTGCATTGCATTAATTTTAATACAATTGTATTAATTTTTAGAATGTTGTAAATATAAAATTTTTCTTGTAAATAAACGATCTAATAAATAAATAGTGTCTAATATTTTTCTTGTAAATTCTTAAGAACAAAAAAAATGTATAAATTCACTTTCACCATATTTAGGTTTTATTACAATTTTAATCATTACTTTTTTTCAAAAAATAAACATTGGTGAGAAGTAAAGGTAGTTAAAATAATAGTGGTGTCAAAGGAAGAATCATCCTTTAAACATTTCATTTTTTTTTCTTGGCATGAAGGTCTAAGATTGCCAGTTTCTTTTTTTAACCCATTCATAATTAATGCTGTAAAATCTGGTATTACAAAACCTAAAATAAGAAAAAACAGTAAAAAAAGGGCTTGGAGAATTTAACACTCACAGGGCATATTGGAAGCAAGTAGGAGAGAGGGGAAATGGTGAATAACTTACCAAATGAACAGTATTTACATTAGTCGGACCATTGTCCTCATCTTTGTCGCCATATTTGTCACAACGTTTCGGCCGTTGTACACTCCGGCCTTCTTCAGGTGGTTGGAATTTCGAACTGATCCCTTTATTTTGATCACTGGGGTAGACTGTTCTAGTTCCACGAGCCATGTTTGATGGATGTCAGTTATCAGTTATCTCCTGCTAATTTTACCCTCTGAAAGTTCTCCACTGCCTTAACCGGGTATTGAACTCACACTGTTTGGGTCTGTCACTGGATCTAACCAACGCCTTTATCCACTGTGCCATGTGTCCAAATGAATGTGTGTAAATGAATAGCAGAACAGGGTGTGGTCAGGATAGTAAAAAGATAGACATTTCTAAGGGTTACAAAGGACAGGAAGTTGTGGAGAGCCATGTTTGCCTACATCCTGAAGACACACAGGATAATTATAGTTTTCTAGGGGACCATATCATGTTGGAACTACAGTTCTCACATGATCATCGAAGTTAAGCAATGTTGAGCCTAGTCAATACCTAGATGGTTGACCACTGTAAACTGGCACGCGTGGGTGATGTAATGGATAATAGCTTGGAATTGGAAATCAGAGAGCTATGTTCGAATTCCAGTTGGTTTCGTTGTATTTGCTTATGTGCAAATATCCTTGGGAAAGGTATAAATCCCCCTCTTCTCCACCCAGCTATGGGTTAATTAATAAGAATTTTATCACTCAACCATTATTATCTCCAAAAAAATTCTTACAATCTAAAAATATTTCTGGCTTTAAATATCCTGTAAAGGGTTGATAAACTATAAAAAAATAAATCAATCAAAATCAAATCAAATCAAATTTTTTTTTTTCAAGCCAGGCAATAATGCTATTAAGACACAAGAGGCTACTGAGAGTGAAAGAGATGAAGAAAGAAAGAGATGGAACTGGAAACCCAATCCTAGCTACTCCTGTTCAAAAGACAGGGTATAGGTTTCTGCCTATATTTATTTATCCATACTTTCAGCTTTGTTCCACATCTAAGGTATGCTTAGAAAACTGCTATTAAAGCTTCAGTTATGTGCCATGTGTGATACGCGCTTAGGCAATCATGTATCTTTCAATACATGACTAACGAAGCAGATTTTTTTTTCTTGCAGTAGTTTGCTATTTCTTTCTGCAGTACACCAGTTGCTATCCAATGCTATATAACCCATTCTGTCCTGCTATTTACCCATAGCTGGGGAGAGAAGAAGAGGATTCATACCTTTCCCAAGGGTATTAGCATGTAAGTGAATGTAACGGATTCGATTGGAATTTGACCATCCCATTTTTGGGGCAGTTGGCACTAATGTTTTAATTTGAAAGCTATGCATTTATTAATGTTAATTTAGAAATTAATTTCATTTTTATTATAATTTGAAAATATTTATTTTTATTAAAATACTTTTGTTAACTTTTAGCATTTTTTTTATCATTTACTAATTACTTTAATATATTTAATTTTATTAAACCTTTTTAATGTTTTTGTCATTTGATTTTATTATTTTATTTTAATTATTAACGTTATTTTAATTCTAATTAGGAAAAAAGAACATTCTCAGGTCATTAGTAAATACAGGGTGCGTTGGGTACAATCTCATCAGGTAGGTGGTCCACTGCCTATCTTTGTTTCTTTTTCCTTTTGATATTACTTGTGAGTGTCAAACTTTCCAAACTCTCCTTCCTCATTATGTGTCCAAGATATTTTAATTATCTTCTTCTGGTTCTGAGTATAAACAACCTTTTTGTTTCTAGATTCCTTAAGCCTACCTCATTGCTTACACCTTCATTCCATAGTATTCTCAGCATCTTTCTGTAGGACCACATTTCTGTTGCCTTCAGTCTTTTCTTCATCTATGAGGGGATTTTTCAGTATGCACTGCCAAATAGGAGGATTGATATGACATAAAAGTTCAGCACTCTATTCTTTATACTTAACAAATTTTCACCCTTTTTTCAGTACTTTGTCAATAATAACACCTATTCCAGAAATCCAGCCAGAGGGCGATCAGGTCATAATAACAGGAAAAATGAGAACATTAGTCCAAATGTAATGATGATACCTCATCCCAGAAATTCAGACAGAAGGTGACCAAGTGATAATAACAACAAAGAGGGAGGATATCGGTCTGAATATAATAATGAAAATAATAAGTCCTCATCCCAGAAATTCAGACAGAAGGTGACCAAGTGATAATAACAACAAAGAGGGAGGATATTGGTCTGAATGTAATAATGAAAATAATAACTCCTCATCCCAGAAATTCAGACAGAAGGTGACCAAGTGATAATAACAACAAAGAGGGAGGATATTGGTCGGAATATAATAATGAAAATAATAACTCCTCATCCCAGAAATTCAGACAGAAGGTGACCAAGTGATAATAACAACAAAGAGGGAGGATATTGGTCGGAATATAATAATGAAAATAATAACTCCTCATCCCAGAAATTCAGACAGAAGGTGACCAAGTGATAATAACAACAAAGAGGGAGGATATTGGTCGGAATATAATAATGAAAATAATAACTCCTCATCCCAGAAATTCAGACAGAAGGTGACCAAGTGATAATAACAACAAAGAGGGAGGATATCGGTCTGAATGTAATAATGAAAATAATAACTCCTCATCCCAGAAATTCAGACAGAAGGTGACAAAGTGATAATAACAACAAAGAGGGAGGATATTGGTCGGAATATAATAATGAAAATAATAACTCCTCATCCCAGAAATTCAGACAGAAGGTGACCAAGTGATAATAACAACAAAGAGGGAGGATATTGGTCGGAATATAATAATGAAAATAATAAGTCCTCATCCCAGAAATTCAGACAGAAGGTGACCAAGTGATAATAACAACAAAGAGGGAGGATATTGGTCTGAATGTAATAATGAAAATAATAACTCCTCATCCCAGAAATTCAGACAGAAGGTGACCAAGTGATAATAACAACAAAGAGGGAGGATATTGGTCGGAATATAATAATGAAAATAATAACTCCTCATCCCAGAAATTCAGACAGAAGGTGACCAAGTGATAATAACAACAAAGAGGGAGGATATTGGTCTGAATGTAATAATGAAAATAATAACTCCTCATCCCAGAAATTCAGACAGAAGGTGACCAAGTGATAATAACAACAAAGAGGGAGGATATTGGTCTGAATGTAATAATGAAAATAATAACTCCTCATCCCAGAAATTCAGACAGAAGGTGACCAAGTGATAATAACAACAAAGAGGGAGGATATTGGTCGGAATATAATAATGAAAATAATAACTCCAAATCCCAGAAATTCAGACAGAAGGTGACCAAGTGATAATAACAACAAAGAGGGAGGATATTGGTCTGAATGTAATAATGAAAATAATAAGTCCTCATCCCAGAAATTCAGACAGAAGGTGACCAAGTGATAATAACAACAAAGAGGGAGGATATCGGTCTGAATGTAATAATGAAAATAATAACTCCTCATCCCAGAAATTCAGACAGAAGGTGACCAAGTGATAATAACAACAAAGAGGGAGGATATTGGTCTGAATGTAATAATGAAAATAATAACTCCTCATCCCAGAAATTCAGACAGAAGGTGACCAAGTGATAATAACAACAAAGAGGGAGGATATTGGTCTGAATATAATAATGAAAATAATAACTCCTCATCCCAGAAATTCAGACAGAAGGTGACCAAGTGATAATAACAACAAAGAGGGAGGATATCGGTCTGAATGTAATAATGAAAATAATAACTCCTCATCCCAGAAATTCAGACAGAAGGTGACCAAGTGATAATAACAACAAAGAGGGAGGATATTGGTCTGAATATAATAATGAAAATAATAACTCCTCATCCCAGAAATTCAGACAGAAGGTGACCAAGTGATAATAACAACAAAGAGGGAGGATATCGGTCTGAATGTAATAATGAAAATAATAACTCCTCATCCCAGAAATTCAGACAGAAGGTGACCAAGTGATAATAACAACAAAGAGGGAGGATATTGGTCGGAATATAATAATGAAAATAATAACTCCTCATCCCAGAAATTCAGACAGAAGGTGACCAAGTGATAATAACAACAAAGAGGGAGGATATTGGTCTGAATGTAATAATGAAAATAATAAGTCCTCATCCCAGAAATTCAGACAGAAGGTGACCAAGTGATAATAACAACAAAGAGGGAGGATATCGGTCTGAATGTAATAATGAAAATAATAACTCCTCATCCCAGAAATTCAGACAGAAGGTGACCAAGTGATAATAACAACAAAGAGGGAGGATATTGGTCTGAATGTAATAATGAAAATAATAACTCCTCATCCCAGAAATTCAGACAGAAGGTGACCAAGTGATAATAACAACAAAGAGGGAGGATATCGGTCTGAATGTAATAATGAAAATAATAACTCCTCATCCCAGAAATTCAGACAGAAGGTGACCAAGTGATAATAACAACAAAGAGGGAGGATATTGGTCGGAATATAATAATGAAAATAATAACTCCTCATCCCAGAAATTCAGACAGAAGGTGACCAAGTGATAATAACAACAAAGAGGGAGGATATTGGTCTGAATGTAATAATGAAAATAATAAGTCCTCATCCCAGAAATTCAGACAGAAGGTGACCAAGTGATAATAACAACAAAGAGGGAGGATATCGGTCTGAATGTAATAATGAAAATAATAACTCCTCATCCCAGAAATTCAGACAGAAGGTGACCAAGTGATAATAACAACAAAGAGGGAGGATATTGGTCTGAATGTAATAATGAAAATAATAACTCCTCATCCCAGAAATTCAGACAGAAGGTGACCAAGTGATAATAACAACAAAGAGGGAGGATATCGGTCTGAATGTAATAATGAAAATAATAACTCCTCATCCCAGAAATTCAGACAGAAGGTGACCAAGTGATAATAACAACAAAGAGGGAGGATATTGGTCGGAATATAATAATGAAAATAATAACTCCTCATCCCAGAAATTCAGACAGAAGGTGACCAAGTGATAATAACAACAAAGAGGGAGGATATTGGTCTGAATGTAATAATGAAAATAATAAGTCCTCATCCCAGAAATTCAGACAGAAGGTGACCAAGTGATAATAACAACAAAGAGGGAGGATATCGGTCTGAATGTAATAATGAAAATAATAACTCCTCATCCCAGAAATTCAGACAGAAGGTGACCAAGTGATAATAACAACAAAGAGGGAGGATATTGGTCTGAATGTAATAATGAAAATAATAACTCCTCATCCCAGAAATTCAGACAGAAGGTGACCAAGTGATAATAACAACAAAGAGGGAGGATATCGGTCTGAATGTAATAATGAAAATAATAACTCCTCATCCCAGAAATTCAGACAGAAGGTGACCAAGTGATAATAACAACAAAGAGGGAGGATATTGGTCGGAATATAATAATGAAAATAATAACTCCTCATCCCAGAAATTCAGACAGAAGGTGACCAAGTGATAATAACAACAAAGAGGGAGGATATTGGTCTGAATGTAATAATGAAAATAATAAGTCCTCATCCCAGAAATTCAGACAGAAGGTGACCAAGTGATAATAACAACAAAGAGGGAGGATATTGGTCTGAATGTAATAATGAAAATAATAAGTCCTCATCCCAGAAATTCAGACAGAAGGTGACCAAGTGATAATAACAACAAAGAGGGAGGATATCGGTCTGAATGTAATAATGAAAATAATAACTCCTCATCCCAGAAATTCAGACAGAAGGTGACCAAGTGATAATAACAACAAAGAGGGAGGATATTGGTCTGAATGTAATAATGAAAATAATAACTCCTCATCCCAGAAATTCAGACAGAAGGTGACCAAGTGATAATAACAACAAAGAGGGAGGATATTGGTCTGAATGTAATAATGAAAATAATAACTCCTCATCCCAGAAATTCAGACAGAAGGTGACCAAGTGATAATAACAACAAAGAGGGAGGATATTGGTCGGAATATAATAATGAAAATAATAACTCCAAATCCCAGAAATTCAGACAGAAGGTGACCAAGTGATAATAACAACAAAGAGGGAGGATATTGGTCTGAATGTAATAATGAAAATAATAAGTCCTCATCCCAGAAATTCAGACAGAAGGTGACCAAGTGATAATAACAACAAAGAGGGAGGATATCGGTCTGAATGTAATAATGAAAATAATAACTCCTCATCCCAGAAATTCAGACAGAAGGTGACCAAGTGATAATAACAACAAAGAGGGAGGATATTGGTCTGAATGTAATAATGAAAATAATAACTCCTCATCCCAGAAATTCAGACAGAAGGTGACCAAGTGATAATAACAACAAAGAGGGAGGATATTGGTCTGAATATAATAATGAAAATAATAACTCCTCATCCCAGAAATTCAGACAGAAGGTGACCAAGTGATAATAACAACAAAGAGGGAGGATATCGGTCTGAATGTAATAATGAAAATAATAACTCCTCATCCCAGAAATTCAGACAGAAGGTGACCAAGTGATAATAACAACAAAGAGGGAGGATATTGGTCTGAATATAATAATGAAAATAATAACTCCTCATCCCAGAAATTCAGACAGAAGGTGACCAAGTGATAATAACAACAAAGAGGGAGGATATCGGTCTGAATGTAATAATGAAAATAATAACTCCTCATCCCAGAAATTCAGACAGAAGGTGACCAAGTGATAATAACAACAAAGAGGGAGGATATTGGTCGGAATATAATAATGAAAATAATAACTCCTCATCCCAGAAATTCAGACAGAAGGTGACCAAGTGATAATAACAACAAAGAGGGAGGATATTGGTCTGAATGTAATAATGAAAATAATAAGTCCTCATCCCAGAAATTCAGACAGAAGGTGACCAAGTGATAATAACAACAAAGAGGGAGGATATCGGTCTGAATGTAATAATGAAAATAATAACTCCTCATCCCAGAAATTCAGACAGAAGGTGACCAAGTGATAATAACAACAAAGAGGGAGGATATTGGTCTGAATGTAATAATGAAAATAATAACTCCTCATCCCAGAAATTCAGACAGAAGGTGACCAAGTGATAATAACAACAAAGAGGGAGGATATTGGTCTGAATATAATAATGAAAATAATAACTCCTCATCCCAGAAATTCAGACAGAAGGTGACCAAGTGATAATAACAACAAAGAGGGAGGATATCGGTCTGAATGTAATAATGAAAATAATAACTCCTCATCCCAGAAATTCAGACAGAAGGTGACCAAGTGATAATAACAACAAAGAGGGAGGATATTGGTCGGAATATAATAATGAAAATAATAACTCCTCATCCCAGAAATTCAGACAGAAGGTGACCAAGTGATAATAACAACAAAGAGGGAGGATATTGGTCTGAATGTAATAATGAAAATAATAAGTCCTCATCCCAGAAATTCAGACAGAAGGTGACCAAGTGATAATAACAACAAAGAGGGAGGATATCGGTCTGAATGTAATAATGAAAATAATAACTCCTCATCCCAGAAATTCAGACAGAAGGTGACCAAGTGATAATAACAACAAAGAGGGAGGATATTGGTCTGAATGTAATAATGAAAATAATAACTCCTCATCCCAGAAATTCAGACAGAAGGTGACCAAGTGATAATAACAACAAAGAGGGAGGATATTGGTCTGAATATAATAATGAAAATAATAAGTCCTCATCCCAGAAATTCAGACAGAAGGTGACCAAGTGATAATAACAACAAAGAGGGAGGATATCGGTCTGAATGTAATAATGAAAATAATAACTCCTCATCCCAGAAATTCAGACAGAAGGTGACCAAGTGATAATAACAACAAAGAGGGAGGATATTGGTCGGAATATAATAATGAAAATAATAACTCCTCATCCCAGAAATTCAGACAGAAGGTGACCAAGTGATAATAACAACAAAGAGGGAGGATATTGGTCTGAATGTAATAATGAAAATAATAACTCCTCATCCCAGAAATTCAGACAGAAGGTGACCAAGTGATAATAACAACAAAGAGGGAGGATATTGGTCGGAATATAATAATGAAAATAATAACTCCTCATCCCAGAAATTCAGACAGAAGGTGACCAAGTGATAATAACAACAAAGAGGGAGGATATTGGTCTGAATGTAATAATGAAAATAATAACTCCTCATCCCAGAAATTCAGACAGAAGGTGACCAAGTGATAATAACAACAAAGAGGGAGGATATTGGTCGGAATATAATAATGAAAATAATAACTCCTCATCCCAGAAATTCAGACAGAAGGTGACCAAGTGATAATAACAACAAAGAGGGAGGATATTGGTCTGAATGTAATAATGAAAATAATAACTCCTCATCCCAGAAATTCAGACAGAAGGTGACCAAGTGATAATAACAACAAAGAGGGAGGATATCGGTCTGAATGTAATAATGAAAATAATAACTCCTCATCCCAGAAATTCAGACAGAAGGTGACCAAGTGATAATAACAACAAAGAGGGAGGATATTGGTCTGAATATAATAATGAAAATAATAACTCCTCATCCCAGAAATTCAGACAGAAGGTGACCAAGTGATAATAACAACAAAGAGGGAGGATATCGGTCTGAATGTAATAATGAAAATAATAACTCCTCATCCCAGAAATTCAGACAGAAGGTGACCAAGTGATAATAACAACAAAGAGGGAGGATATTGGTCGGAATATAATAATGAAAATAATAACTCCTCATCCCAGAAATTCAGACAGAAGGTGACCAAGTGATAATAACAACAAAGAGGGAGGATATTGGTCTGAATGTAATAATGAAAATAATAACTCCTCATCCCAGAAATTCAGACAGAAGGTGACCAAGTGATAATAACAACAAAGAGGGAGGATATTGGTCTGAATGTAATAATGAAAATAATAACTCCTCATCCCAGAAATTCAGACAGAAGGTGACCAAGTGATAATAACAACAAAGAGGGAGGATATTGGTCTGAATGTAATAATGAAAATAATAACTCCTCATCCCAGAAATTCAGACAGAAGATGATCAATTGATAATAACAACAAAGATGAGGGTATTGGTTAAAATTTAAATAATGTAAATATTGATAACCTCTCACCTCAGAAATTAAGACGGAATGAATTTTAATTGGATTGTTATTGTAATCAACTTGAGATGATTAGAAATTAAAGAGAAATGTGATGATTACAAAGGAGCAGTTTACCTGTTTATACCGAGAAATTATAATGCATTAGCAAATAATCAGATGAGAAAAGTAGTTTATTTATTTATAAGTATTTCAAGTTGTTCTGTGGGTGGGTACGGGCAGATCAAACCAGTTTATAGATATCTGCTTTAGATGTAGTGTGGAAGAAAATTATTGAAGTCAATATATTTTGAATGAAAGTGTCTTGTGACACATATTTAAAATAAAATGAATTCATAATTTCTGTCCAAATTTCTGTGTATTTATTTTATTTACATTCAAACTAATATCCTCATCTTTGTTGTTATTATGACCTGATCGCATTCTGTCTGAATTTCTGGAATGAGGAGTTATCATTATTTAAATTATTTACATTCAAATTAATATCCTCATCTTTGTTGTTATTATCACCTGATCACCTTCCATTTGAATTTGAGTTATTATTTATATTTGGACA
Source organism: Acanthosepion esculentum (assembly GCA_964036315.1). Taxonomy (NCBI): domain Eukaryota; kingdom Metazoa; phylum Mollusca; class Cephalopoda; order Sepiida; family Sepiidae; genus Acanthosepion; species Acanthosepion esculentum. The sequence continues at coordinate 64,267,516 of OZ038510.1, forward strand.
AATATCCTTACTTTGTTATTATTATCAATTATTATATATCAGAAATGATCTAATTTCTGTCTGAATTTCTGGGATGAGGAGTTATTGTTGTTTATACTGAATCGCAGGACTAACTGAATTGTATAGTCTTTGTTGCCAACCAGTCTACTGCAGAAAGAAATGGCAACCAACTGTACAAAAATTTTCTGCCGAGTCAGTCATGAATCAAAAGAGATCGCAATGTAATTATCTTTATTAAAAAATCTTTCACAAATAAAATATACTTTTCTGAAACTTTGAAGAACTCAAGTGCCTGCAAACTGATAGGGTAAGAATATCAGCAAAATTTCTTCAAGAGAAACCAAAAATAATAGAAATTTGCTATCCTAATGGTCATCGTATTCTTCTATGTGTCATGTCCCTCCAGGATGTTGGTGATCATGGCTCTCCACAATTTCCTGTCTTTTGTAGCTCTTAATAAATTTTATGTTATGTTATCTCTTCTATAACCAATTTTGCCATCCATTTACACAATCTTGTTCTTCTATGTGCTATGTCCCTTCAGGGCATTTATGATCATGGCTCTCCACAACATCATGCCCTTTGTAGCTCTTAATAAATTTTGTCTTTTCGTTATTTCTCCTAAACTATTTAGTGTAGAAAACAATAAAAGCAACAATAAAGAATTCTTCTTTACTTTTGTCCTTTGGACAGTTGGTCTTGACTGCAAAAATAAACAGTGGCAGGTTAGCTATGATGTAAGCTTAATTAGATCTTTGAAATGAATTAAAAAAGAAAAAAGGAAAGAAACTTTGGCACAGAGTTCTTTTTAGAGCAGACATCTCTCTTCTCTGTGCCATACCCCTTCAGATCCACAACTACCTCTCCTTTGTAGCTCTTAATAAATTTGGTCCTTTTGTTATCTCCCCAAAACATTGCTCCACCATCCATTTACTCAAGCTCGCAAACTCAAGTAGTTTATGCATTGTTTTTCTCTGTCCCTTTTGCCTTCTGTATGTCCTGTGAGTATCAGATTTCCCAAGCCTTCTTTCCTCATTATGTGTCCTAGAAATTTTAACTCTCTCTGCCTGTTGTTAAGTATAAGTGTTCTTTGTTTCCATTTTCTCTAAAACTTGACAATAGACACACTTATTCTTTTAGAGCAGATATTTCTCTTCTATGTCCATTCAGAAGATAGGTGACTATGCCTATCCACAATTTCCTCTTTTTGTAGCTCTTAATAAATTTGGTCCTTTTGTTATCTCCCCAAAACATTGCTCCACCATCCATTTACTCATGCTTTTTAGGTAGGTTATGCATTGTTTTCCTATGTCCGTCTTTCCTTCATTATATACTGTAAGTATCAAATTTTCCAAGTACTCTTTCCTCATTATCTACCCTATAAATTTCAACACTCTCTTCCTGATGTTAAGTATAAGTGCTCTTTTTGTTTCCATTTTCTCTAAAGCTTTGTTCAGTCCATGGTATTTTCAGCATCCTTCTGCAAAATCACATTTCTGTTGCTTCAAGTCTCTTCATCTGTGAGGAGATTGTCCAGCATTCAGTGCTATATAGGAGGATTGTTATTACACACCAGTTCAGTACTCTTTTCTTTGTTTCTGTTGCTTCAAGTCTCTTCTTCATCTGTGAGGAGATTGTCCAGAATTCAGTGCTATATAGGAGGATTGTTATTACACACCAGTTCAGTACTCTTTTCTTTGTTTCTGTTGCTTCAAGTCTCTTCTTCATCTGTGAGGAGATTGTCCAGAATTCAGTGCTATATAGGAGGATTGTTATTACACACCAGTTCAGTACTCTTTTCTTTGTTTCTGTTGCTTCAAGTCTCTTCTTCATCTGTGAGGAGATTGTCCAGAATTCAGTGCTATATAGGAGGATTGTTATTACACACCAGTTCAGTACTCTTTTCTTTGTTTCTGTTGCTTCAAGTCTCTTCTTCATCTGTGAGGAGATTGTCCAGAATTCAGTGCTATATAGGAGGATTGTTATTACACACCAGTTCAGTACTCTTTTCTTTGTTTCTGTTGCTTCAAGTCTCTTCTTCATCTGTGAGGAGATTGTCCAGAATTCAGTGCTATATAGGAGGATTGTTATTACACACCAGTTCAGTACTCTTTTCTTTGTTTCTGTTGCTTCAAGTCTCTTCTTCATCTGTGAGGAGATTGTCCAGAATTCAGTGCTATATAGGAGGATTGTTATTACACACCAGTTCAGTACTCTTTTCTTTGTTTCTGTTGCTTCAAGTCTCTTCTTCATCTGTGAGGAGATTGTCCAGAATTCAGTGCTATATAGGAGGATTGTTATTACACACCAGTTCAGTACTCTTTTCTTTGTTTCTGTTGCTTCAAGTCTCTTCTTCATCTGTGAGGAGATTGTCCAGCATTCAGTGCTATATAGGAGGATTGTTATTACACACCAGTTCAGTACTCTTTTCTTTGTTTCTGTTGCTTCAAGTCTCTTCTTCATCTGTGAGGAGATTGTCCAGAATTCAGTGCTATATAGGAGGATTGTTATTACACACCAGTTCAGTACTCTTTTCTTTGTTTCTGTTGCTTCAAGTCTCTTCTTCATCTGTGAGGAGATTGTCCAGCATTCAGTGCCATATAGGAGGACTGATATCCTATAACAGTTCAATACTCTTTTCTTTGTTAATTGTAGCTGATTAAAAACAGTGCTGAACCACAAAGTGGCAAATTAAAGAGGTCAGACTGTACTGGTTAGTTTTGTTATGTTAAACTTCTTGGTCAGTTGTGTGTTTGTTTTGTAGTTCTACTTGGTTACTTGATCCAGGTTCAGTACACAACACAAATGTTTTGGTAATTTTTCCTAGCATAATTAACATGTTGAAACAATTGACTCACTCAGTGACATAGTTTTCAGCTGGGCAGGAAGTTACATCATCCCTGGCAATTTTTATTTACCAAAAGTAATTTTGTGGTCACTCACTTCATTATTTCCTTATATATCTCAGACCTTCCCAATCATTAGTTTTTGATATTTTTTTTTCTTTTGCAACTTGTAATTCTTTAATATTTTTATAATCTGTCATTTCTTTTTAAAACCAGTCATTTTTTTTTTTTTTAATATTTTTGGTTTTGGATTAAATATATTCCTTATGGTTGCAGGAACCATGTTTTCAGTCTACTAATTATTTTTTCAGTGCTTTGCAGAACCATTTCCGCTTTGTTAAATTTGAGCATGATTTATACAAAATGTATTTCACAAATTTAGTACAGTTCATGTGATCATTCTTCATAAGTTCCATGTTAAAAATACTTTAATATTATTTTATTTAAAAGTATGTTATTTAACAATACTTTACATAAAATACTTTAAGAATATTTATTTAAAAGTACTTTAAGAATACTTAAAAATACTTAAGAATATTTTACTTAAGAATACGTTAATAAAAAATACTTTAAAATATTTAAAGAACTTCATTGAAAAATATCTAAGAATACTTTATTTAAATGTATGTTAATAATATGTAACAATATTTATTTAAAAGTACTTTATTTGAAAATGTTTAAGATCACTTTAAGTATTCTTGATATACTTTTAAGAATAAAAATACTTTTTACAAATACTTTACTTAAAAATATTTTATTTTGAAATACTTAAGAATACATTATTTAAAATACTTTAAGAATACTTAAAATACTTTACTCAAAAATACTTTATTCAAAAGTACTTTAGAATACTTTATTCAAAATACTTAAGAATAGTCTATTTAAAATACTTAAGAATACTTTATTTAAAAATACTTAACAAGTTTTTTCTATTTGTAAATATGTCCCATTTTCACTAAATCTTCTAAGTTTTGTTTTAACCTGAAGAAGAAATACTGTCTTTGAAGCCAAAAACTGGTATTTCATTTAGTCTTAGTTATATTAGTTTGAAATATTTGAATGGTGGAAAGGGCTATATGCAACTGGAATTAAGAAGAAATAAATGCCAATAACAAAGCTTTATCTAAAAAAAATACAAATAATATTACATGTAGTACTTTTAGACATTTAGGAAAAAGAAAGAATGAAAACTATATATAGAGAGATTTGAATTACTGTAGTCAGTTGGTTTCCATAACCTAATCGGTAAAGCGGCTGGCATTGAACTTTCTCTTGTAGGTTATATAGTAGGTTTTGCCTGCCTGGAAGCTTATTATTTATTTCTGATTGATGTTATTTACAAAAGATTTGTGGAATGATGATCTGGGAGTTGTGATTAAAAAAAAATTATAAATACAATAAAACAAATTAAGATGAAAGAAATATTACTATAAAAAATTAAATTAAAAATATTTTGTGGGAGGCATAAAATTTTATTATGGTTTAAAAAACATATTTTAAAAGTATTAAAACAGTGAGAAGAAGCACAAGAAAAATAAAAATATTGTTCACTGTGAAGTGATAGATAGGGTGTTTCATTAAGATGGATCAAAGTCAGCAGTAAATAAATCAGTGTTATTGGTGAAAATTCATTTATTTCTCTATTGGATCATGTTATTCAAGTCATGGCAATTATATGTGAAAAATAATATCGCCCAAATGTCCACTAAGGCTTCGGCGGCACACCTCCACTCGATAGTCAGAATTTTTGATGACGTCTCTGCATAGTTGCTCCTCGATCTCACCAATATGCCTTATTATCTCATCCTTCAGCTGTTGAATTGTTGTTGGCTTGTTGGCATAGATCTTACTTTTGAGATGACCATAAAGGAAGAAATCTAAAGGCGTCAAGTCACATGATCATGGTGGCCAATTGACTTCACTGTTTTGAGAGATGATGCGACCTGAGAACTTCTCATTCAAATTCTGTTTGAACGTCTATTTTCGTAATAGGCTTCGATAACTTTAACACATTGTTTGATTGTTAATCTTTCCATGGTTGAAATTGCCAAAGACTTCAGTTGTTAAATCTGAAAGAAAAAGAAAAAAAATCATGAGATGCTTAAACTTAATTCACATTTAAAATCAGTCCAAGTTATTGGAACACCCTATAACAAAAATGTAACAACACAAAAATTTAACCAGTTATCACTCCTCTCTCTTCAGAGGTCAATCAAAGACAAAGCATATAGATGTACACAATGACTAAAAAGAGGGGTAAGAAAAAATATTACCAGAGAATCAGCACAGACAGATTAAATTAAACTTGACAATCCTTCATTATGCTTACAGAAGGAAGGTTTCCTAGACTTAGTTTGTTTTGTTTAATGGCTTATCAACACCTTATGGGTCATTTAATGCTGAAATTTAATTTTCTTGGGAACTTAGAAGTAATGAAAATATATTTTATTCTGCTTTCACAATTGAATACATGGTAGATGATACTCAGATATCAAACTCTATGGTTTATTTAATGCCAAAATCTAAATATTCTGAATGCAATTGCATGCCTTCAACTAAATATGAAATGTATTGTTAGTTATTTTGCTATAAAATGTATTGTTGATAACTCTACTATGAATAGGTATTGTTTGTAATTTGACTATAAAAATGTATTTTTATACTTTCAAAGTTTTGTCTTTGTTTGGGGTGGGGATTCACTATTTGTCCATAACTGGGACCCTAACAGGTGCTACCAATCTCGGATTAGGGTGGACCTGGAAACAACAGCAATTAAGAGGCGGTTCTACACTTCTCAAAACCTCCAATCTCCCAATTAGAAGCCTTGCTGTCGGGTGTAGTTTATCGTCATACCCAGAATAATTGCTGAGACTTACAGGGTCTCAAACAATTTCAAAGAGTAATGTTAATTTTTTTTATTTAAATTTATTTTTATTTTTTAATTGATTTTTAATCAGATATAAATTTGGTCTCATTTATTAAAAGAGTACCTTATATTTAGGTTTATAAGATACACCTGCCATCTATATATTAAATTCTGGGACTTCCGTTAGTTCGTCCATCCATCACACCATCAAAAATATCCATATATTGACCAAGCAAAACCAAATTACCAACCAATAAAAATGGACAATACTCAATCTCATCCTCCATATTTTTGTTCTTTCTTGTCTTGAAGTTAGGTTACAAAAATAGCCATAAATTGACCAATCAAAACCAAATTTTGGGGAGAAGTGCAAACAGGTAAAGGGGTACAAATAAACTATCCAAATATCTTTTCAAATGGTGTTATGTTTGCATGAGTTCTGAGGACCGAGCAATGCATTTGTTGATTGGAAATAATTACCAAGAACGTTTTTAGTTTTACAGCATTTTATTAATCACTAGATAAACTGAGTTAATACTACTCTACAAAAGAATTAGTGAAATATGGAGAGACGTTGCCACACGTGTGTCGGTGTAGTCCGCCATCTTGGATCTCTCTCGCTGTATTGCCACACGTGACGTCTGACGTCACGATGTCCAAAGCAAGTGGGATAACTCTTATAATACTTTGGAGTTATCTCCCTTTATGTTTCCTTCCAACAAATGGACAAGAATCCAGTCTCCAGTTTGCCCTGTATTTGCGAGAACTATAAACAAGTCACAAGGCCAAACACTTCAAAAAGTTGGAATTTGGCTCTAGAAAGAAATATTAATGCATGGCCAGTTGTATGTTGCATGCTCAAAAGTAAGAAATCTTAAGAATTTACTCTTGGCTGTTAAAAAGGAAAAAGAAAATTTCTTAAAACATTTTTTGAAATGAAGTCCTATAAAATTAAATTAAAGAAACTATTATACTATGAAGTAGGGTTTTTGACAAAGTATTTTTCCAAAATGTAAAGGTTGTAAATCTCAACAAAAAATGTTAGTGATAACTTCAACAATACTAAATACCGTAAGGATATCAATATGTGTCTGTGTATTGCAAAAAAAAAAATCTAGTTTTAAAATATTTCCTTTAAATATAATTACAATTGTTTTTGTTCAATGTTAATTCAACTTTTGTCTGCAACAGCAATTCTCTTGGTAAATTCTTAGTAAATTATAAGATTTTTAAAATGTTCAGTTATTGTGCACAATCAGTATAATTTGAAATAGACTAACTTTGGCATGACACAAAGCTCCATTGTTAGAGCCCTCAATCAGAGTCTTACTCTCAATAGTGGTTAAGATAAAACAGGCATGCAACAAGGAAATTTTAATGAAAATGTGGGCAAAAAGAACACTTATACTTAATCAGTAAGAGTTGAAATTCCTGGAACACAATGAGGAAAGAGGGCTTGGAGAATTTGACACTCACAGGATATATTGAAGATAGAAACAGTATAATGAATAACCTACATAATGAGTTTGTGCAAATGGATGGCGGAACAGGGACTGGGAGGGATAATAAGGGGACAAATATTGCTTAGGGCTACAAAGAATAGGAAATTGTGGAGAGTCATGATCGCTCACATCCAGAAGTGATATGGCATACCAGTTTCAAAATTGCACTTTTTCTCAGTTTAGTTTGTAATTATTTATTCAGTTAAGTTAGCTCGGATATTCATGAGTCTATCACGCCAACCATCAAAGTCCTGCATCAAGGTTGGAAGGTCATTAGGGTGGCATTCTGTGTCATAACATAGCCAGTCAATGTACGTAGTTGCTAGGTGACTAACTCATCTTGGGCCATGGCTAGGTGCCCAGAACAGTAGATCACTCACAAGTTATTGTTTTGCTTGTTGGCAGTGTCCTGCAAAATACATTCTGTGTTCACATAAGATTGTAGAAATATCAGGGATGTGTCATTAGAACTAGTTGGATGTTGTCTCCAGGAGATTTTAAGTATGGCTCTCAGCATCCAATTGTAGGTTCCATCAAGCTTAGACTGTGGTGTTTTAGTTAATGTCCAGGCAGTGGTACCATACATTAACACTGCCTCCACAGTAGCTTGAAAGAATCTCTGCTTGAGATTGTCTAGTAGATCAGATTTCCAGATTACATCCATTTTATTAGCTATGCAAATTTTCACATTCTTTTCAGTAGATATGTAAAATATTTGACAGATTTTACTGATTCACCTGAAAAACAATATAGGAACTCTTCAGATATGAAGTTAGCAAAAGCAAACTTTAATCTTATAACTTTAGTTGCTTTCTCGCTTAAATTAATTCCAGTAAATCTCTACCAAGTCCTGCTTTTATGCATTTGCATAGTAAAGACGTAAGTGATATTACTGGATTATATAAAATATCCTCTGGGTAAGGATTAGCTATTTTTACTGCCTTGGCCTACAATTATGTCTAAGCTATGTTGGGCTGGGCATATTATTAAGGATGTTATATCTTTTCTCGTTTTAGCAAATATGATTTTAAGTAAGGTGATTCCATATTGTCTGGCGAGAATAATTTCTTTTAACCATAATACCAATTTTGTTCTCTGATTACTTTTTCTGAAGTTAGTTATGGGAAAAATAAGCATGCACACTCAACAAAGTGAGATGATATTTGATTTTATCAACTCTTGTTAAATGTGAGGGTAATTTTTATGAAATTGCTAGAAAGTGAAATATCAAAGAACCTTACTATGGCACTTCCATAGCCATATAATTTTTTTTTTGCATTGTATTCTGAGGTCATTATTTTCTTAATGGGCTTATATATATATATATATATATATATATATATATATATAATGTTTTCAATCCTGGGAATGACTGCAAAGAGCAGCCCCCCCCTCCTGAATTTATAGACAAATCTCACAGATGCAATTTTTTTTTTAATCATTTCATCCCAAGCAAGGCAATAAAGCCAGTAAGATGCAAAGGGTTACTGAGTATTAGAGACTATGAGAAAAAATAACAATTATAGAGAGGAAACAATAAAAAAAATGATAGGAATTAAGAAGACAAAATAACGATTGACATTGCATTTAATCATTTCATTCTAAGCAAGGCAATAAATCTACTAAGACGCAAGGAGTTATTGAGTGTGAAAGAATATGAGAAAAAGAAAAACACTATTAAGGAGAGAGAACAATAAAAGAGGAATTAAGAAGACAGAAGATAATGATTGACATTGCATTTAATCATTTCATCCCAAGCAAGGCAATAAATCTACTAAGACGCAAGGAGTTACTGAGTGTGAAAGAATATGAGAAAAAGAAAAACACTATTAAGGAGAGAGAACAATAAAAGAAGAGGAATTAAGAAGACAGAAGATAACGATTGACATTGCATTTAAACATTTCATCCCAAGCAAGGCAATAAATCTACTAAGACGCAAGGAGTTACTGAGTGTGAAAGAATATGAGAAAAAGAAAAACACAATTAAGGAGAGAACAATAAAAGAAGAGGAATTAAGAAGACAGAAGATAACGATTGACATTGCATTTAATCATTTCATCCCAAGCAAGGCAATAAAGCCACTAAGATGCATGGAGTTACTGAGTGTGAAAGAATATGAGAAAAAGAAAAACACTATTAAGGAGAGAGAACAATAAAAGAAGAGGAATTAAGAAGACAGAAGATAACAATTGACATTGCATCTAATTTTTGAAGATCAAAGTTGACTGGGAAGCAAGAAGCCAGCAGAGAGTTTCACAAGCGTGAAATGCAAGAGAAGAAACTGTCAGCATAGAACTTACGGTTAAATCTCGTCATTTCAACAGTAAAATGATGAGACCTTGCCACCAATCTAGTACTGAACTTAAATTCGTGAAGCCTAAATACCATAGAGGAAAGTTCATCAGAACAATTACCATGAAAATATTTATAGAACATGCATAGGGAAGCTATATTACAGCAATGGGAAAATGACAAAAGGCAAGATGACAGGTCAGGACAAATAACATTGCAGATTTTTCTTTGAACTTTATGAAGAATCTCTAAATATATAGCAGGAGCGCCAGACCAAGTATGTCACTAATATTCAAAGCATACTGGGATTTCTTTCTAACCAATAAAAATGGACAATACTCAATCTCATCCTCCACATTTTTGTTCTTTCTTGTCTTGACGTTAAAAGGTTACAAAAACTTCAATGTATTCATTTTGCTTGTGAACACAATTTTTGATTTCTGATTTTTTGCCTTATTACTGTTGCTTTGCCTTGTTTTCTGCTATATACCATACCTATGAACACTAATGGGTATGTTCCAATCCTCATAAATACGTCGAACACTATTGTAAGTGGGGGTAATATGCTGTCTAAGTAGTCCACTTCATGCCGCTAGCAAGTATTGTATTTTGTTGATGTTATAAAGATTAACATTTCATTTCCAACCTCTGTTTTGGTTATTCCTCATTCAGTAACCTTTCCTAGGTTACAGCACTTTCCCACTGTCATAAGGAAGCTTCTCTCTTCCATTTCTATAAATACTATGGTACCTAGACTTTCTGAATTTAAGCACAGTACTAGATTGGCAGCAAAGTCTCATGGTCTTACAGTTAAAATGGCTGGATGCTAACAGTTTCTTCTATCACACTTCTTGCTGAGGAATTCTCTTCCAGCTTCCTGCTTACCAGTCAACTTTGATCTTCAAAAATGTAAATGTAACATTAATCATTGTCTTCTGTTCTTTTATTGTCTTTTCTCTTTAATAGTATTTTTCTGTTTTTCACATACTCTCTGACATTCAGCAACTCTTATGTCTTAGTGTCTTTATTGCCTTGCTTAAGAGTGAAATGACTAAAATATATACAGGGTGTGATGCGTAAATTTTCTTCATTTTATATTTTTAATTTTGCGCATGCACATTGTTTGTTATATATATATATATATATATATATATATATATATATATATATATATATATATATATATATATATATATATATATATATATAATATATATATATATATAATATATATATATATATATATATACACATGCAGGGTGTGATGGGTAAATTGTTGTCATTTTATATTTTAAATTTTGCACATGTGCATTGTTTTTTATTTTGTTGACTGCACAGTATATTAGGGTCAGTTGGACACTGTCTGTGCAAAAAAGAGCACCATTATGAAATTCACTCTGCCAAAAATTGGGAAAATCATGCTGTACTGCTTGTCATTCACATTGGAAGATCTAATACGAACATTTCAGAATGCTTGGGTGTCAATCTGTTTGTTGATCATTTTGCCAATTACACTCAACCATGGCCAGTTATTTCACAATAACATTATACAAAAATAATTGATATGCATCTCTGTGTCCATGATACACTAATATGTTCTGTGGTATAAGGTTTCATCAATTATAGATAATTTTTAAAATTTTATTATGTAATAATATGAGAACAACAGTCTGAATAAAATTTCAGATCTAAAGTCAGATATTCTTCTATGATAATGACAATTTGATGTTGATATGCTTTCTAAATGTTTACAAGTAATATTTTATTAAACTTAAAGGTTCTTATTCATGGAGTCTAAAGGTGATATAATGCCAAATCTCTGTCTTACGAACATTTCTCTTAATAATAATTTTAAAATAATTCATCAGACGATGTTATTTTATTTATGGTAACTGGATTTTTGGCGATTGTCTTTTTTTTGTTTTTTTAAGCGTATCACCCCAAGCAAGGCTGGAGGCCACTATCACGCATGGGGTTACAGAAGGGTTGGAGGAAGAGCAGATAGGAGTGGTAAAGGAGAGGATGTGGAGAAAAAGAAAGACGGAGGGTCGATCAAGGCAAGGGGGTTACAGAAGATTTGGAGTGAGAGCAGATAGGAATGAAAGATGAAAGGATGTGGAGAAGGGAAGTGGATAGATCAAGGCAACTGGAGATGTCGATTGATGCTACACTTAAACCGTTGGAGATTGTATTTGTCAGGGAAACAGTAATAGGGAAGGGAGTTCCATAGGCGAGATGTGCGAGACATGAAGCTATTGGAGTAGAAGAGACGTCTACATCTAACAGTTTCAACGGTGAAGGGGTGGGAACGGGATGCCAGCCTCGTAGGACGTTTAAATTCATGAGGCCTAGGGACAAGCGAAAGCAACTCCTCGGAGCAATTACCGTGAAAGTACTTGTAGAAAAGGCAGAGCGATGCAACATCGCGTCTGTGAGAGAGCGACTGCAGACGAGATGACAGATCAGGGCCAATCACATTGCATATCCGTCTCTGGATCTTATCAAGAACCCTGAGGCAACCAGCAGGAGTCCCAGACCATATATGGCAGCAATACTCCATGCAAGGGCAAATGGTCGATTTATAGACTTGGAGGATCAATTCCGAGGAGAAAAATTTCATGGCTCAGCACAGGGAACCAACTTTTCTTGCGGTGGATGATGCAATTAACTCGATGTATTTGTTCCATCTCAGATCAGCAGACAGCGTGAGACCGAGCAGCCGCAGAGAGGAGCTCTCGAGAAGTTGGTCTTCAGACATTCTAATGGGATGCAGGGATGGATCCTTGTGGTGGTTAATGGAGAGCAGTTTTGTTTTAGAGGCGTTAAAGTTGACCATCCATTTCTCTCCCCAGTCCACAACTTATTGGAGGTCCTTTTCAATTTGAGCTGCCAGGTTAATTTTGTCCGCCTCACTAGATTTGTGTTTGAGGCAGGAGTAAATAGTGGTGTCATCAGCGTAGATACCGACTTGGGAGTCTATGGCATCAGGAAGGTCGTTTATAAATATGAGGAACAGAGTAGGGCCAAGGATGGAGCCTTGAGGAACACCTGCATTAGTGGGATAGGAGCTGGAGATGAATCCACTGAGAACAACCTTCAAATCCCAGTTTGACAGAAACGATTGTATTAGGTCAAACAATCGACCTGTGATACCATAACCCTGGAGCTTGCGAAGGAGGCCGGCATGCCAAACTCTATCGAATGCTTTGGAGATGTCAAGGGCCACGGCACGAGCTTCGCCGTTATTATGGATAGCTTGGTAGACAAATTCAGTGATGGCCGTAAGCACATCGGCAGTGGATCGGGCAAAGTGGAAACCATACTGCTTGTCTGAGAGCAGATCGTGGGATATCAGGTGATTAATCACTTTGGCGTTGATAATGGCCTCAAAGACTTTGCCGAAGAAGGGCAGGAGACTGATAGGACGGTAATTGGAAGGGTTGGAGGGGTCGCCAGAGTTCTTAAAGACAGGAACAATGGTTGAGGACTTCCAGCAGTCAGGAAAACAGGACTCCTTGAGGCAGCGGTTGTACAATTTAGAGAGGGCAGGCGCCAGTTCAGGTGCGCATTTCTTCAGGACAATGGCTGGTATTCCGTCACCACCGGTAGCCTTGTGGTGATCTAAGTTAGAAATAATGCCCAGTACTGACGACGGGATTATGTGCAAGCCTTCCAGGAGGGCCTCAGTTCTGGGAGGGAAATCAGGCAAGGGTACCCCTGAAGAGTGAAGCGTAGAATTGTCTTGTCGGCAGAGGTGGTCAGGACCTCAAACTGATTGAACAGGGGAGGAATGGAGGGTTTGTTATTATTCAGAACGCTCTTGCAGAGGCGCCAATAGTCTTTGGAGCCAAATTTGCGGGATGCAATACGTTCCTTCATCCGAGCAGCAAATAGTGACTTGGCATCGTCGAGGGTACGCTTACACTCATTGCGTGCAGAGGTAAATAGACGTCTGTTGGAGTTGGACATATCACTACAAAAACGGTGGAAGAAGTGGTTCCTATGGGCAATGGCGGCTGAGCAAGCAGCTGTGAACCAGGGGGAGGAGCACGGTTTGACCTTGAATTTCCTGGAGGGGATGAAAGCTTCGATACCGGCTTTAATCCAGGAAGAGAACTCAGAAGCACAATCATGAGTGGGGAGCTTAAATACAGCATCCCAGGGGACATCGCGGAGGAAGTCACGAAACGAGTCCCAGTCAGCCCGTTAGTAGCAGAATGTGGTTCTGGTGGTAGGAGGCTCTTTGCAGGGGGTGGGGCTGAAGGAGATGCTAACAGACACGACAGCATTATCGGAGTTACCGATAGGACAGAGCTGCGTGGCACTACAAGACTCAGGGATGAAGGTAAAACACAGGTCGAGGAGTGAGGCCTGACAGTCACGATTGTAGGAAAAATGTGTGGGGAAATCGATTATCTGGGTGAGGGATTGAGAGACTGAAAAGTTGAGAGTATGTATGCCTGCGAGGTCAGTGATAGCGTTCTTTAACCACTGGTTGTGATGGGCATTAAAATCGCCTAACACAAATATGTGAGCGTACGGATGGACAGAGAGGGCCCTCGGTTTCTGTCATTCAATACTGTGCATTTGAAAATGGCATATTTATTGCAGTCGCAATAACTTCTCATTCTTTTGGCTAAGATCAAAGTGTAATATCTGTTCTTATCTGCTTAATCTGATTCTCTGACTTCTATCTTCCCTTTTTTCTTTCTTTCATTTTCTCACTGAAACCAAGTAGCGTCTTTTCCTCTTTTTACATGCAATCAAAATGGAATAGTCCATTGTTTATGAGGTATTGGCAGGAAACAACAGTCATGCAAATTAAGGAAGGGCTGGTCAAGCATAATTATGATAGGATTATAACTAATTTTTAAAATTTTATTATGTAAATAGCAGATTTCAGATCTAAAGTCAGATATTCTTCTATGATAATGACAATTTGATGTTGATGTGTTTTCTAAATGTTTACAAGTAATATTTTATTAAACTTAAGAATTCTTATTTGTGGTGTTTAAATTTGATAATTTTTATGAAATTTGCCATTTAAATGTGATATAATGCATTTAAATGTGATAATTTTTATGAAGTTTGGTGTTCAAATGTGATATAATGCATTTAAATGTGATAATTTTTATGAAGTTTGGTGTTCAAATGTGATATAATGCATTTAAATGTGATAATGTATATGAAGTTTGGTGTTCAAATGTGATATAATGCATTTAAATGTGATAATTTTATGAAATGTGATATAATGCAGGTAGTGCAATGGATAGTGATGTGGAATGAAAAATCATTAAGCCGAGTGTAAATTCCAGTCTAGTTTCATTACATTCACTTTTGTGCAAATACACTTGTGAAATGTTTAAATCCATTTCTACAAGCCTTTCTCAGCAATGGGCTAGATAGCTGTACAGACCAGACTCTTCAGCCTTCTTTAGCAACCAGTCTAGGAGAAGGAAAATCTCTAAAACTTCAAAACCCAAATAGATGGAACTCATTAACATGGTGACGCAATGTTATTTAAGAGAGGGAAGACCCTGGCAGAAACCCAGCCCTTCCTCAGAGTACATGAGGTTTGACATGAAACCCAGCACGCACACCTCTTGGAACAATTTGACTACAGAAAACTTGGTGCCTTGAGGTGATATTTGCGGTTCCAATATGTCTTCTGATTTCTGTGACACATTTTCTTTCTTCTGTTAAAACAAATCTCTTTATCGGAGAGAAAACAAAGACAGAAAAAGAAAGGGACGATATACAAGAGAAAAAATAAAACTGATTTGTTGCTCGTATTGTTCAATCTTGGTATTCTCAGCATCCTCCTGTAAAATCACATTCTTATTGCTTCAAGTCTCTTCTTCATCCGTGAGGAAATTGTGGAGAAATTGAACTCCCAACTCTTTGGTTCAGGTTACTGGAAGTGTCGAAACGAAATGGCTATTTTTGTAGTGATTTTATAACATATTTATGTTATAATATTTAAATAAATTATTGTATCTGCTCTACTCTGTATTGAGCACTCTTTAAAGAATAATAATTGTTGGTTATTGGAATTTACTCCGTATATACCAATCCGACACTTGTGTGTGTGTGTATATATATATATATATATATATATATATAATTTAGCTTGGGGGTTAAAAAAGACATCATCAGCCTCACAACAGAAATATATAAATTACAAACAAACAATATACAAGATACAACACAAGAAGCATGAAGAAAAATGATAAAAGGTTTTATATACATTTCAGAGAAATGTTTGTATATTTCAAGGTATATATACATATACAGAAAGCTTTTGCTTATCTGGTAGGAGCCACATGGTTCATCAAAGCATTGTCCCTGGATATCTATTTTGTTTAGCTTCCGAAGGTGAAGAGAGAGAAAATTTGATTCCTGTTTCAATTAATGGCAAAAATGCCTGTTCCAGTGCATGATAAGTTTCAATATTTATTTATTTATTTATAATCTTTTTTCTTTATTTATTGTTAATTTTGTTACTTAACTTAATTTTTCTTTTATTATTATTTATTTATTTTTTTGGTTTTATACTCCTACATAGTCCAGTATTATGGGTTAGAGGTTACTTAGGGATTTATTTGTTGCTCTCACTAGATATATCAACCTATTTATAAAAGATATTGTTAGCCTTAGTGCATATGAACCAATAACCATGGTGTACTTCTGAGTGGATAAGTGAAGGAAGAAAGATAAAACAGGTCAAGAATTAGGAGAGGCAGTGTCAAAATTAATTTTTTTGCTTTATATATGAAAATAAGCTTTTTTTAACTGTCATAATTCCTAGTGATTTATAGACAAAAGATTATGATAATTTCTGTATCTTTGAATTAAAAATATGAAAAAACTGTGCACAGTTCATGTCAAATTAATGTTTCAAGCTTTCAAATGACACTAGCCATTGTCAAGAATCAACATTCATTTTGCAAGAATCCTGTGTTGACTTTCTTTTTTGTGAGGTCATCATTAGATTAACAAAGTAAACGGGTCAAATGCTAAGAGGCTTGAAAAGGACTTTCTATGTCCTCCTGTCTGTATAGCAAAGATAATGACTTCTGATGTGTTTCCTGACTTTTTTGAGAGTGTTCAGGTATTTTTTTTCCTGGCAGAAGAATGGCTTTTTATAATAACAAAGAACAGTACCAGCCACTTTGATGAGAGTACGTTTAATAAGTTGGAAGCACCATTGAGGCAGACTGCCAAAAAATAATTCTTGAGTAGCTTCCAGTTCTCTGAAATGGAGTAACCAAAACTTATGAACATTTATGAAATGGGGGAAATGTGGTCAGTACATTGTTATTTTTTTGTAATTGTAAACATGTGGCTTCTTTCAGCACTGGACATGTAAGTGGATATTTGTGTGTGTATATGTATGTGCATAAATACACACACACACACACACACACACACACATTTTATATATATATATGTGTGTGTGTGTGTCTATATATGTGAGTGTCTATATATATGTGTGTGTGTGTGTGTGTGTGTCTATATATGTGAGTGTCTATATATATGTGAGTGTCTGTGTGTGAGTGTCTATATGTGTGTGTGTGTGTTTATATATGTGAGTGTCTGTGTGTGTGAGTGTCTATATGTGTGTGTGTGTTTATATATGTGAGTGTGTGTCTATATATGTGAGTGTCTATATATATGTGTGTGTGTCTATATCTGTGAGTGTCTATATATATGTGTGTGTGTCTATATATGTGAGTGTCTATATATTGTGTGTGTGTGATGTCTATATATGTGAGTGTCTATATATTGTGTGTGTGTGTGTCTATATATGTGAGTGTCTATATATATATGTGTGTGTGTGTGTGACTATATGTGAGTGTCTATATATA
The DNA here is from genome assembly GCA_964036315.1 of Acanthosepion esculentum. Lineage (NCBI taxonomy): Eukaryota > Metazoa > Mollusca > Cephalopoda > Sepiida > Sepiidae > Acanthosepion > Acanthosepion esculentum. The sequence continues at coordinate 64,284,891 of OZ038510.1, forward strand.
TGTGTGTGTGTCTATATATATGTGTGTGTGTCTATGTATATGTGTGTGTGTCTATATATGTGAGTGTCTATATATATGTGTGTGTGTGTGTGTATATATGTGAGTGTCTGTCTATGTATATGTGTGTGTGTGTGTGTGTGTCTATGTATATATGTGTGTGAGTGTGTGTGTCTATGTATATGTGTGTGAGTGTCTATGTATATATGTGTGTGTGAATGTCTGTGTGTGTGAGTGTCTGTGTATATATGTGTGTGTGTGTGTGAGTGTCTGTGTATATTTGTGTGTGTGTCTGCATATACTTTTGTTGATAGAATTATTTGCCCTGATTGAATATTTGCATATTTTCTAAGGAAATTAAATATTTGCAAGTACTTACTGAATTTACCATAAATAGTTGATTCTGTATTTAGTTTTGAATAATTTGTGAAATTTTTAGAAGTTTTGATCTGTTATGTTCATAGTGATAGATTTTTCTAAAAATTGGTGCAGTCCAAAATTATTCGCCCCCCCCCCCCAATTACAGAAATTATGAAATAATATTGCTCTATGGCAAATGTAATATTCTTTTCTTAATTTGACATTTAATACAAACATCCTTTGAAAATGAAATAGTATTGACCTGATTCTATAACATTCTAAAAGTTAATGAAGACAATATGTGAGTGCCACGTACTCCTTCGTTCTGCAAGCATGGTGAAGACGGCTGAACTTGACAAGCTCTGGATGAAGATAGTTGATGCTTACAAACAAGGTGATGGATATATAACACTTTCCAAGTGTTTAAATGTTCTTACATTAACAATTCGTAGCATTATCAAGAAGTACAACAAGACTCATTTCGTTGAGTATAAATTAAGGACTGGCAGAAAATGGAAATATATAATATAAAATATTAAATTGACAAACCTTGACAGTTCTTTTTAATTAAACAAGGAATACATACATACATACATACATATATATATATATATATATATAAAATGATAAAAATATGGTTTTAAGTTATGCAATATTTATGGGTAAAAGTGCTCAATATCAGAAGGTGATGGATAAATTGTTGTCTAAATTACGCAAAAATGAAAATAACACTGACATTCCATTTTAATAGATATATTTACCAAAATTACACAAAAATATCTTGAAATGCTAAAGAGTAAATTTATTCAATAAAATCACCATTGGCTTCAATCACAGCCTCCAGATGACTTTGGAATCTCCTGCAACTCTTCTAGATGTTCTCCTTGTCGATGAATCGATGACTTCATATATATATATATATATATATATATATATATATATATATATATATACTTAAACAACATTGGTAGAAATGGTAGCCTTGATGTTCAGACATGCAATTGTCACAACCATGATCTCTACCCCATGAGCGGTAAATATATGTGTAAAGTAATTATATATAAGGCTAGCATCACGCACAATGACCAGACCAAATTTTATTTTGGGTCCACTGCTATCAATTGGAAAAAGCGTTTTTACCATCACAAAATGACACTCAACAACAACAAAAATATGCAAATGCCACAGCACTCTCTAAATTCTACTGGAGTATTAAAACAAATGAATACACACCTAATGTAAAATGAGAATTCACAGCACAACTGAAATCTTTTTCTGGTAAGGGAGAGGGACGATGCGATTTATGTCTATTTGAGAAAAGAATTTCCTCAAAAATATTAACAACTTAGGCCTACTTAATTAATGGATCGAACTAATGATTGCATGTAGGCATAAAAGACAATATATCTTAAAATATTGGAAGCCTAACTGATTCTAATCCCTCTTCCCTACACTCTTATTTCATTAGGATATAGGTGCCATACCCCACTCTAACATGTTTACATTATTATGCTAATCTATATTCCCGATATTATAATTACTTTACTTATGCCATCTGCATTTCCACATGATTTTTTCTATTTCATTTCTTTCCTTATTGTCATTATTTTTTATTTTCTTTCATTTTTTGCCTCCCTTTAACCCATAACGTTATATTGACTACGCGAAAGCAGCATTTTTAATTTAAAATTTTAAATTTGTAATCATTTTTTTCTTATACTTTTTTCCTGTTCTTCTCACACTTTTCTAATTTAAAAAAAAAAATCTAACTCACCAGCATTGCATGTAATACACTTCTGTGTAATTTTATTTTTTCACTATGTAGCAGTGAAACTTCCATAAGCCATTTGTTTACTTTTAACAACATAGATCTTGTGCCTGACGAGCTGGTAATCAAGCGAAACTTTAGTTGCACACCAAAACATAGGTACACATATATGTAGTAATTAATATATATCTTTGGTCTGTATACCCACATTGAGCACTATTATGTTTATACCTCATGTATAAATTTGACGATTATTTATTTCCTTGCCTGCGTATGCACACTGGCATGTGCGTACATCCTTGCTTATATCTAGCTGTTTGATTTATCTATCTTATAACTAACTAACTATATATATATATATATATATATATATATATATATATAAAAAATATAGTTTTAAGGTATGCTATATATATATATATATAATTTATTTGAAAATTATAACATAAATATGTTATAAAATCACTACAAAAATAGCCATTTTGTTTCAACACTTCTGGTGTCTTATGTAGTGATTTTATAACATATTTATGTTATAATTTTCAAATAAATTATATTTGTTCTACTCTGTATTGAGAGCACTCTTAAGAATAGTATTTTTTGGTTATTGGAATTTATTCTGTATACACCAATCCTATACTTGTGTGTGTGTAATATATATATATATATATATATATATATATATATATATATATATGTGTGTGTGTGTATGTATTTAGGCAGCAAATACTATTAAAAACATCACATCTAAATATCGAAATATTAATCTACACCCAGGTTTTTTCCAAATATCACCTTTCCTAACAGAATCTCTACTCTTCCAATCCAACATACACAACAAATATATCAAGAAATAAAAAGAAAATGGTTGAATCCATCAACACAGCAATACAAATAATATTTTTACACGTGAAAATATTCTCTTCAAACATAAAGTAATTGACGTAATTTTTCAGTTGACCATATGAATATACAGTAGTGTTTCTAAATTCTTCTAGTTGCTAACAATTTATTTGTTGTTTATAGATACTTTGTTTCAATAAATTCATTTTGTTTTTGCCTTGAAATGTCCACATTGGACGAAATGCATCGGCTAAAACTACAGTTTTCCTATTGTCTTTTTTCTTTTATACATATTGTCTTTTTCTATAAGTTAATTCTGAGAAATTTTTACATATGTATATATATTTAAAACAACAGACATTTTGTGTCAAGTATTTTTAATGATCAACTTTTCCAAGTTAAAAATAATCCTTTGCAGACAAGAAGGAAATTCTGTCAGAAATTGTCTGAAGTTCATTTCAGAAGAAAAGTGCAGGAAATATTCACCTTGTCTGAGAAGGATTATTTGTAATTTGGAAAAGTCAATCATTAAAAATAATTAACACAAGATGTGATGTTTTTAATAGTATTTGCCTTAAAGAACATTTGCTGCCTACACACACACACACACACACACACACACACACATATATATATATAGCAATAATTCAATCAAATGAGTTTTATTAAATTCAACTGAAAAGATCTCTCTGTTGAATTTTTCATCATACTTTTCAAATTTACATATAAGTTGTCACACATCCAGACCAAATTTATGGAGAAATTTTCTTTAGAAATGCATTTCCTGAGACAAATCTCTATCCTGATGCATTTCTCTAGTTTAAAGTTTGGTCTTGTCAGCAGGATCTTGCCTATGACAACTGGATTCCTTATTGAGGGATTAGAATCAAGTAAAGGCATCTGTACTAAAATATAAATGACTAATATTTACCTATCCACAACCCAAATTTAAAAAAAAAAAAGAGAAAACTATTTTGACATTAAATAAACCAACCCAACACAGCTGAGTTCCGATTTAAAATGGCATTACTATAATCAGCAAAAAGACCTCTGATCAGGAGATTGGAAGTTTTGAGGAGTGTGGAACCACCTCTTAATTGCTGATGTTCCTAGGTTCACCCTGACTCATGGGGGTAGCACCTGTAAGGTTCTCAGCTTTTGGCAAATAGTAGACACCCAAACAAAAATCAAAACACTAGGAAAGTATAAAAGTACATTTTTATTGTAAAAATACCAGCGGTACATTTTTATAAAAATATTACCAATAATTCTTTTGTAAAAAAAAAATAAAAAAAAATAAAAATCCAACGTTACATTTTTATAGTGAAATGATCAACAATACATTTTTATAACAAGATGTCAATTTTACTGTAATATGTATTGTCAACATGGCATTGTCGCAGTTAGCTCCTCTTCATTTCCTTAACCCTTCAACAGGGGTCTCTCTCTCTCCCGGGAATATAAATACTGGCTGACCTTTCACCTCTTCCTCTTTTCTCTGCTAACGCGCACGTGCGAGCAACTATCTCGACTTAGGCCGCGGGCCGCAACCTCGCGCGTGAGGCGAGGTATAAAACTTTCTCTTAAAATTTCCAATATGTGAACTCTTATACACAACCAGCATTTCCCATATTCTGGGAACACGCTAAAACAAAATACACACCCGTACGGACATTCAACTCAACACACACACAACTTTCCATACAGACTGTAACATTTTATTCATGTCTTCAATGTATTTGTAATTCGTGTATTAATCTGTTTGTTATTAATATATATTTGTTCGCATACATGTATATCGGTCTTGTTTCTTTCTTTGGACTCCATTAAAGTCCAACATTCTTATGTAGCTGGACCGGCCAGCGGAAGTCTTAACCTAGAGATAACTCATCTTCTCTTCACACATTCACACACGGCATGGTCCTCTACAGCATATATTGACAAAAATCAGTTTGCTATGATTAATGTCATTTCTTGTAAGGAGAAACAACTTTAACTCCTTGTTTCATTTTGTAAGATTATTTATTAAAAAAAATGCTTATGTAAGTAATTCTAATTTAATCATGAAATAATGTAATTCTCTTGAATTAATTATAAAGTTTGAATCTTCATAATTACATTTCAGCATTAAATAGCCAATATGGTCTGATGTGCTGCTAAACAAAAAACAAAACAAAAGTAAACAAAGCAAACTAAATTGGCATGTAGCAACATATCTATCTATAAAAGGCAGGGTGTGTGTGTGTGTGTGTGTGTGTGTGTGTGTGTGTGTGTGTGTAACAAATGCACGATCGCAATTTTTGACGGATTTGCACCAAAATTTACATGCTCATGCTCCAAGTTAGTGGAAAGGCCAAGACCAACTTTGCATTTCCCAACTCCCATCGATAGTGGAAATAATCGATTTTTTTCACGCTTCTATGGCAGTTTTCATGTAGTTTGCGACCATTTTCTACTGGCCAGAGTGAGAGCCTATAGCTGGCTGCCACGAATAGGCAGGAAGATTCTATTGGCCACCGTGAGAGCCAACAGCTGACTGACACGAATGTTAACTAGCATGCAAAAAAAATCGATAGCTGCATTCGTCACAAGTGGGAAAAATTTAAATCTGTATGGCACTTTACTCCAATTAGCTCATTTGCTTACTTAAACTCAACGTTGATTCTGATTCCGCAGAACTGGGTTGGGTGTGAAAAAGTATTTGTTGTTAACATTCTTTTTTCATTTGGTTTTTCCAGTTACGAGTCCTTTTTTAAAGCTGATCGTTTTGTGTTCATTTTGTTTAGTTCTTTTTCGTAACAGATTTAATGTTTAGTATAGAGCTTAGAAAAACTTCACAGTGTGAGATAGGCAAGAAGTAAGGCATGTAGCAACATCAGCACGGCAAAGGGCACTCCTTTAAAGGCAAGGAAGGGCAAAAATATTTTAAGTTAAGTGATAGCGATTGCTGTATGAGTTGTACGATTTTTTAATCAAACACGGGCAACGCCGGGCCATGCTGCTAGTTTAGTATATTTTGAGTTATATATTTTGTTTGTTTAACAAAATTAAATAACATTTTGCAAAAACTATTCTTATAAATTTTTTTTTCTAATGCATGGATATTTGGATCTCCAGCCAATGCATTTCTTTAGAAAATTTTCCTGAAGAAGAAAACATTTCCACAGTAAAAAAATAATTTTGTTGTATGTTTGTAATAATGAATTTCATTTTTATTCTAAAATAAAAAGAAAACCTTTCTTATATAGTTATCTATAAATAATGATTATATTTATTATAAACAATGACCTACATTATGCATATGTGCTTATATAAGTGAATACTTTAAAAAATGAATTCATCAATAATGAATTTGCATGGGACAGGTGTTTGTCATTTTATATTTCCCATGAATGAGAAGTGTCATCTATAGACACAAAAGACCTTTTTGGTCACAGGACAAAGAAAATAATTTATTCACAACTGTAAGTTCAATAAATGAATTATGACAAGAAAAGCACTGAAAGTTTTATTAAATTATCCATGTTCCATTGATGTGTAGCTTCTGATGCTACTTTGGGCACGTGTATTAACAACGTTATTTTCAATGGCCTTTCTCTATTGTGGAAGTCACTTATAATACATTTTTTTATTTTAATCATTTTTAGGACATTTCCATTAGCAAATTCATTTTAAATGTTTTGAATAGTACTGGACCATAATGACTTTTTTTACAAGTGAAATGTTCTTCTATGTGCTGTGTCCATATATATATATATATATATATATATATATATATATATATATATATATATATTTTGAAATTATTAGGAGAAATTGATAATTATATTTTAATGATTCATCGAGACTGAAACCTCTACAGAATGCAGAAAGCACTGGACGGCCGTTTTGTCCTATATTTGGGACTCATCAGCAGTGCGCATCCACTACCGAGAATTGAAACCCTGACAGTTAGGTTGTGAAGCAAACACCATACTAACTGCTATCATCATGAGTCTGATTTGCTACCTCTTCGTCACCGAGGCCCATTGGAGCAGTTGGTATGGTGTTTGCTTCACAACCTAACTGTCAAGGTTTCAATTCTCGGTAGTGGATGCGCACTGCTGATGAGTCCCAAATATAGGACGAAACGGCCGTCCAGTGCTTTCTGCATTCTGTAGAGGTTTCAGACTCGATGAATCATTAAAATATATATATATTCAAACATATTGTTAAATATAACAGACAATGAATGTCTATTATGTTTGATCGTGAGCCTTTCTAAGCTTCATATAGTTGCTTTAATTTTGGTAGAAAATAAAGACAAAAACTGTCCAACATTTGGATATTTTTTTAATTATGCTGTTCCTCAATCTAAGCTTTCAGCTCACATGAAAGAATGGACATTTCAATAAAGATATTCATTGTCAAAGATTATATCCTGTTATGTTTACATAGAAGTTGCTATGCGACGATAATCCATCAATATTAAACCCACTATTTTTTAAAAATTATTATTAGCATGTATCACTCAAGTACCTTTACATGGCCCTCTAGGTAATGTTTATACTCAAACAGATGGTATTGTAATGGGATCTCCTTTAAGCCTCCTTTTTTCTAATTATTATATAACATATTTAGAAAATGAAATGCTTAAGGACACTAATAAACCCCTATATATGTAAGATACATAGATGACATTTTCATTTTAGGTAAAAATATTGATCAAATTACACAACTAAAAAACAAATTAAAAAGTCACTCCATCCACAAATTTACACAAGAACTTAATATTAATAATAAAATTCTGTTCCTTGATGTATTGATTCCAGCACACATAAATTTACTACTTCTCTATACAGAAAACCCACAAGCATTAACTCGTGTCTTCTTAATTACAATATATTATATTAGAACTTAATATTAATAATAAAATTCCATTCCTTGATGTATTGATTCCAGTACACATAAATTTACTACTTCTCTATATAGAAAA